>NGZO01000007.1:401434-1001434 GCA_002215965.1 Aspergillus persii | reverse complement strand
GGCGTGCACCCATCTCTACCATCCACGTGGAAATCGAGTATCCCAGCCTACCCATGCCCCCGACCAGTAGATAGGACAAATTCGGGGATAGAGAGAATGGAGGTTTGACGGTGCGAGACGCTAGGGCCTACGGGACCTTAGGCATTTTAATCACGATTTTACCCATATGAACACCCTGCTTCATGTATCGAAACGCGTCCAAAACATTCTGAGCATCATATATTTTCACCGGACGAATTGGGGTGATCACGCTTTTGTCAGACCAGCTCTCATATAAGTCAATCATCCTAGAGCAGTCAGAATAGGCAGTTTGCTGGAAAACTAGGCCAGTGTTCTTACTGATTCGTGCAACAGGAGCTTCGTCGGCTAGCTGGGTCAGGTCAAAACCAAAAATATGCACGATTCCTTCCGAATGGCATCATGCCAAGCTGTCCGTTGCTTGAGGAAATCCCGCTTTCCAAGCTGGACCATCCGGCCAAAGGAGGCAACGCACTCCCACGAAGCATGAAGAAGGTTTCCGGCAAGGGAATTGAGGACTACATCGACCCCTCTACCGTTTTTCTCTCCAGAATGCCCGGCAAAATGTCCGCACTTCGAGAATTGAAAATCTGGTTTCGCGGGATCCCGAACCGTTCCATCAGATACATTACCTTTTCCTCAGTTCCTACTTTACAATAGATCTAGACATCTGGTTAACCGGCTCTTTTTCTAACTGCAGGTATAAAAGCACACCTTGGCCCCGAGTTCTTGGCTGATACGAATCGCCGCCAGGCCAACCCCCCCGCAAGCCGAATGGATTAGGACAGACTGTTGGACTGTCAGTTATGAATAGAAAAATAGCTGCAATGCCTTACCTCACCTTTCTGCAATCGTGCAAGGTAAACCAAACAGTATATGGACGTTATATAAACCGAAGGCATTGTCGCAGCATCCTCTAGGGAAATATGGTCGGGAACTTTGACGCAGCGACTCGCCTGCACCGTGACTCTGGTTCGATTCACACCTTTGCTTAGCATTGCAACTCGGTCACCCGGTTTCAGTTGAGCCTGATCTCCTCCTGCCCACCGAATAATACCACTACCCTCGAGGCCAAGCTCCTCTGGATTCCCGAATAAGCCCATTGCAACCAATACGTCCTGCGATGATGATTAGTCAATGTTCATATGACGACGCTCGCACGGAGAAAAATAATGGGGCAAGTTTAAGTACCCGAAAGTTCAGCCCAACATAGTGCATATCAACTTCGACCTCGTCCTCCTGCAAGGGTTGGTTATCATATGGGGCCCAATATAACGTATCTGTCATGCCGGGGGACTCGAGCGCCAGCTGATAGGGGCCATTTGACGGTGTCTGATCCGGCAGCAGAGTCAACGGTGAAGCCCACCAACAGCGACCGACATTCAACGCTCCCTGGTAAAAGGCGAACTCATATTCTGGATCCAGATCCGGGGTCTGACGAGACCATTGGATCTTATTGTAGACCTGGAAAAGAGCATCAATTGCAGCTGAGCTGAAGCTGTCGGTCTCGAAAATAGAAAAGTCAATCGTTCTTTCGTGCCGCAACGTGCGCGCAAATCCGAAGACCATCCCAAATCGAGGATCTGTGCAGGAAAGCTGGGATAAACGGGTGACCCAAAGGAGCTGGTTGTGCTCAGCCTGCATCATATACCTCTGCAATTTAATGTAATCAGACTCGGACATGTTGTAGAGGTGGGGCCCATCAAGGTCAAGAAGTGATATGATACAATGGTCAGCAAGGGGTATATTATCTAAAGTACCCCAAGCAACAGTGCATCCTCGTTCAACGAATTTGCCTGCGATCATCTTGGCCGTCGGGGATCCCGTGCCATTGGTAAGCAAGAGGATATTCGACTCCGTGTCGGAGATTGGCATCACTCTCGACAGCATAGTGAAGTGAGTGTGATATGGCGGATCCATCTCATATTGTATGGCTTCATTGCCTGTAAATCCGGCGGCTCGCAGCTCTCTGTCCCCCCGCTCTGGCGACACGTAGGGCCGGTCGATTCTGTTATCCTCTACACCAATCCACCAATCCGGTAACGACCCCTAGGTCTAGTAAGCGTTTGGTCTATGTTCAAGAATCCCATACTTACAAGGATGTAGTCTGCCACTAGTAAGCCTAGAAAGGAATAGTTCAGCCACACATAGTCCCTGAAGGGAGTGTCCATTTGCGTATTACCATACCGGAGTTCAGTTTGTGAAGCAGGAATCGGCCATTCGGAGCCAGAAGGTGCCGTATGTTTCGGAGAGAATCCCCCAGGCGTGGCGTCTGATGGATAGCCTGAACAACGAATTAGTATTGGTTTCACACTGGGCCGGTGTACAACTGACATTGGACGCAATAACCAGGTCAAAACTATGGGGTTGGAAACCGTGCTCCTCCTCTGTGTCTTCGCCTATGTTCAATAGCCGAAATTCCATGTCTTCCTCTAAAGAGAATGCGTTCTCAGCCACATCCAGCGCCTCCTGGCATACATCAGTAGCCCGACTGGCCAGTCTCAAAGATGGACGCTGCCTCCGCTTCGGGGGTTCCTTCATCATTTGCAACTTGGTAAATTCCCTCTTCCACGGGACCTGGTGGCAGGAAAGTACAAGCAGCAATAGAAGATATAAAAAGGAAAGCCCTAATTTTGGTGAAATGTGCAACCATGCGAATCAAGGTCGTATCGGGGAGGAAGTTCTGTCGAATCGACGTGGGAAGATCCTGCATGACGGAGATGCTGGCCGCGGCATGGATGACCACTGTTACCTCACGTTGTAGTGTACGGAGGTCAGTCTCCTTGAGACCACAGGTCATGTCTCCAATCATGCAGTGGACCTTGCCAGAGTCGAAAACCTCGTCAATGTGCTCTGGCATTGATGTCTCCCATTTCTGTGTTGAACCACGGCATAAGACGTAGACCTTCTCGGTGGGCAGTTGCACTGTCAATTTGTATAGTAAATATCCTCCGACGTTACCAGTGCCACCAGTCAAAAAAGACTACTTGACCTCGGTACCACTCAATATTATCTGCAGATGGATCATGAGCCATAGGATGGATGATAGTAGAATGAATGATTAAAGAAACACCTTCGTCGCGTGCTCTGTCAAGCCTCTGATATTAATATGGTCCTTGAGTCATGAAGGGATGACGGTTCCGATAACTTATATCCAGGTATAAGTTAAGGAAGCACAGCATCAACAGGGATAAGTAGACCGAGCTAATGATCCAGCCATCACAAAACACAGTCTCGGCGTTTATGGGTATACGGGCCACTAGGGATACCTATCCGGTCTAGAATTCTTTAGTCCGGTATTGTTAGGGAGGAATGTTTTACCTTCGTACATGTCACAGTATGTTTAAGAGGACGCTAGGAAAGGATGAAAGCAGCAAGCCTTTGCTTCTTTTGCCCCTTGCCTCACACAACATCACCAATATGGCGACCATGGCAGACCAGGCGATTCGCCAAACCCCTGCTGCATTCACGCACGACACAGACAGGCCGTACGGAATAGTGGTGAGGACATCAATCATAAACTCTGGAAATAGACACAGGTGGATAAATCTGCAAATATTGATGCAGAAAGCTTTGTAAAGTAAATTTTCATATACATTCTCCATACGTAAGATTCCAGTTACAAAATCACTATTGTCTCAGTGTTTTGAGTATATATATATATATGTAAATTATCAGTTTACCCATATAAACAGGAAAGCTCCTGGCAATTTGTGTCAACGAGGATTTAAACAGCTTGATAACTTTCTTAATCAAGCGATCAATGATTGAACTGTGAGATTGGGCTAGCGCAACATCGTTCGATAGATAATTACTGGTGACCGTTTTACAATAACTTTGAAGCTCATAAATTAACGTAGTCACACTGACAATCGTATCGTCTAGTCATTTTTACATATTTAGCCATTGTTCTTTCTATTTTCACAGACGTGCTCTGGCACGATATGCATCCACCACCGCTCCTTATAATCCAACAGGACGCCCTATATTCTGGTTAGCTAAGTGACTGAAGCTGGGTAGCTCTCGGACTCCATTAGGATAAGTGTGAAGCGTCAGACACGGTGTGCTGCCTTTTTGTAAATAGACGATGAATGTTGCATTTCTACCAAACCAAAAACAAAGATCCTTATCCCATAATTTTGTTCTTGTATTTAGGAGCAGCTGCTCTTCAAATGAGAAATAGCGATGGATGTGAATTTTCAACTTAACTCTTTCTTCAGAAGCCTCTCCTTATAGCAGATAGGGTGAACATGGGGTAGACATCTAGAGAGCAGCAGACTCTGAGAAAGATTGTCAAGACCTATAAATGCCTCATATTCACATTCTTGTGCATTGCAAGTACAGAATAAGAAATCTCTGGCTCTATTCTCTCTCGCACTCTGTGGCATACTGATCAATATATCCTGGAATAACCCGTTTCCATAAATCTTCACCCTCAAGGTATTCCTTGGCCTTCTTGCACATGCCTTCACCAATGAATACCGAATACGGTTCGACATCAGATAGAACAATGGGCACCAGGTTCTTCTTCAGACATTTGGTGAATAAATCCAATGTCTTCTCCTGGCACAGACTCTGTCCGCCGTTTTCTCCCAGACAAGTATGCTTGATTTCTTTCGTAGCGTTAACAGAGACACCATGTGTGATCGTATAAATATCAGGCAACCCCATCTTTTCAATAACCGAAGTAATAATGGGATCAATCATGTATTTCTGGCCCCAGTCTTCGAATTGGTCGACAGTCGGCTCACAGCCTTGCTGGCATACTTGATAGTCAAAATGCTGGATTAAAGTCTCGATGTAATCATTTTGGAAAGGGTTTATGGAACGGCAAATAGCTGGAAGGCCGTAACTCAGTGGAATTTGCAAGAAAAGAGCAAAAATGGGTGTAATGGAAGAAAACATCGTTTTGAATATCCCGGGTGGCCTTTTCTTTGGACAAATGAAAGGTGTCAAGAGCTATGGGACCCCAAAATGATATATGGAGTAAAGGTTCTGGTTCGGATGATGATCTCGGTGGACCTCTGGGACAAGCAAACTTATGATGTGTAGGACTATGGGGCTCGATCGATCAAGGGCGCCTATAGAGTATATGTTGATATTTACCTAACAGTTGGCATTTCGACGACGCCTACGTAAGTGCAAGCATTCCTCCACGGAACTCTGGAGTCCAGTTATGTCTCTATACGCCGAAGACATCATGTTAAATACACCAGACAATCCCATACGTTCAAAGCAAGGAGGTATACGCATGTTCACCTGATTGCATACTGCTGTGCCTGGAGAATGTCTCGCTTGTGAAGGAAACCTTAACCCTCCCTTGCAGGCGAGCCGCCCTTGCGTTACACCAGGTAGTGTCAATGGATTGTAACTTTTTAAGCGCTCCCTTGCAGCCAGTTGTTTCCCGATTGCGAAGCTTTTGTCCGGTTACTGGCTACCTCACACGTTGTGGTCGAAGAGTTAGTTATATCTGCACTTTAGTAATGAGCAGAACGAGACAGCAGAGGCCCTGAAAGGCAAAATGCCACAAAATTCTCATGGGGCGATGGAAGTGGTATTTGACGATGTAAGCCAAAATTTCGACACTACTTTGAGGCGGTTCAGGAGATCTTCCCTCGTTGCCTCCTAGAGGACAAAAGCTGGTCACGCTCACACTCTGGATGCATTGCTATATTAGGTTGGATACGTGATATTATGCTATAAGCAAATAATCTTTTTATTCTAGATTGAGTTAAACCTAATATAGTTCCTATAATTAAAGATAATAATGAACTTACTAATAAACTTGTAGTTCAAGAATATTGAGTAGTTATATATATACTATTAGTATACTGAACTAACTGTAATAATAAAGTTAATATTGATATTTTTGCTATAATAGCTACAAAACTTGTTACTATTGTAGGTATACCATCATACCATGTGTTCTGGGGCGGGGTTTGTTCCTCAGCTCTCTCATCCTAATCATTTGTTTTCAATTTAGAGTCCTAGTAGTAGTAGGAGTGAAAACAGTGATCATAACCCAGCAAAGTTGCGTTTCTACGGCTCCTATTCCCCGGCAACCTGTACCCCTGACAGAGAAGATACGGATAGACGTGTCCTGGAATGGGTGTGCCCTGAGATACGTATGCAAAGATGATAGGGTCCGGCTGGCCGTCTTCTCATTGGGGAACGATGAGCCAAGAGGAGTTTGCCTGGGGGTTGATCAACGCTCCACCTCCCCATTCCTCTGGATCCCTTTGTACATCTAGCTGGTGGCCTGAAATAATTTTGCTCACCGAAATATCAGTATTTGAAATTAATGGCTGGAAATTCCACATTCCTAACACCCCTACTTTTAGTTTCCGGGTTTCCAGTACAACCACATACCCCTCTATGCAAGGAAGATCTATTGGCACTCGCTAGTAAATCATGCCACGTGCCCTGGTACGGAATAAAGTGCGATTCGCTCGCAAGTTCTTATAGCTCAATCTGCTGTCGTGTTTGCAGTCATTTGTTACACGTCTGGCAACCATGTTGGATATAGACACGAAACGAGTCGGCACAGAAGAGCTCATCAGGAATACCTGGGTACATGAGATCCGCTGGTAAGTCGTACCACACCTGCCCAGATCAATTAAGCTGACCTTTTTTTTTGGTGAACGTAGGGTATCACCGGGGGTTTTCGCATGGCTCATTCCGCCCCAATCCTACTTTAAAGCTATTTATTGACAGAGACTGCCTGTCAGGATAGCTAGAGCTCTGGTGAAAATGCTTGTATTCAGGTAGGTGGAAGATAGAGCTGGCTAGGTAGACTAAATACACACTGTGCGTCACATGCGCAATCACGTGAGCAGCCATACAACCGGCAGATTCCAACACATTGCTGTCATGGGGGCTGGCGAGATGCAATGGTCAACAATGTGGTGGGTGCGCATCGCGCCCATCACCGGTATACAGACACCTCGCGAGATCCCTAAAACGCCCGCAGGGGGTTCCTTTTCTCCCACATAGGGTGGCTCATAGGTTACAGCCCCGCGATATGGGGCCCCGTAGATATTTCCGACTTATAAAACGACCCGCTAGTCGTCTGGCAGCAGAAGCATTATGTATATCTGGCTATAGCAGCTGGAATATTACTGCCAGTGTCGATTGCTCATTTTGGCTGGAATGATTGGTTAGGCGGTGCGGTATCCGTCTCAGCGTACCGTATTACTTTTACACTCCATTCAACGTTTTTGGTGAATTCGCTGTCCCATGCCTCCTGGGCAGGCAAGCAACCTTATTCCACTGCGAATACCTCCCGCGATGTGCCTTTCGTTGCGCTCATTGCCGGCGGAGAGGGTACTCATAACTTCCACCATATGTTCCCGACGGACTACCGGTACGGCACAAAGTGGACCGACCTTAACTATACTGGAACTATACTTAGATTATTTCACAGGATCGGCCTCGTGTCTGACCTCAAAACGGTCAGAGACTGCGATATCGAAAAAGCGCGCCTTCTCCAGTAAGGCCGTCTCGAGGTTGGAGATGCTCCTGGCATATCTGGACTGCCGGGAATGATTTGGAATGAATACACCAAAGCAATCACGTACGGTCGTATCTTAGTAGTTGTCAATGGTGTTGTCCATGACGTTTCACAATACATGACAGAACACCCCCGTCACCTTATCCAATCCTTTGTCGGCGAAGACGCCAGCGAAGCCTTCTTTACTGAGGACCATTGTCACTCCCTTCATGCTGAGGCTGTTCTGGCCAGATTCCGAATTGCTATCATCGCACAAGACCGCTGATTACTTGGGCTGTGTCTTTTTGACCTATGGCTCTCCGATGGATTGATGTATTAAAGAATTTTCGATGCATTATCATTCACTAACGTGATTTTCTGTATACGAGAACACCTCCGCATTCAGTAATATAACGAACTGTCTTTCAACCAGTCTCGACTGTAGTCCAGTAATGTATCTACATGATCACTAAAGTCGGTTAAAATCTCGCTATTGGAAGACTGCTGGGATATTCTTACACCTCAGTATAAAATTCCCGACAAAGCAATAGAATCAAACTAAATTGACTCATTATATGGCCAAAAATAATTACTTAGTTGGCTATGACTGATCATATGAATTCTATACGTGGTATTACTGGGGAAATGTAAGATGGTAATTTCCGGTCCCTAGAACGCCTACTAGGTAGCGTAATATACATATGGTAGGAAGACAGGCCCTAGGCATTCTACCTTTTACAGGGAACCAATGGAACTGAATTGGAAAATCCAGTATATATGTCTATTTTTGGCACATTGAACTCCAATGTCGGAAGTACAGTCTCCTGGCTATTACTACCTAGCCATGTACAGCCGCCTCATTTCGTGGCTTTACTTTGATCCATGATACGTGCTCAACAAGGTATGCTAGGAATGCCGCGTATGAGGAAAATATTATCCAGCATAGACCAATGAAATGGATCAAGCAATGAGGCGAAAAGTTCAGGACAACACTTCATACATTTACTTTCAGCCAACATCTTAACGCTCTTTCGGCAAATGTCCCAGATCCTCCAACGGCTTCCACGCCCTTCTGGGATTATGCCATGCGAGCAGGCTGGCTCTCGGGGATGCTTTTCCACTAATGTATATTTGCCCGGTTCAGCCACACATCGCCTAGATACAGGAATCCCTTTTCACCGCTACCCCGCGAGAAGGTCGAGTAGAGTTTTTACAGATCTCAAGGACAGGCTGCAGACGCGCAGGCCACCCAGGAGCAGGAGGCCGTTTCCGTGTCATCTACTTTAACAGCTGAGATCTTTAGAACCTGCAAAAGCCATCTGAGATCTGAAAGTGATGTTGAGAGTCACGACCGACGGCTACGGCTTCAAACATACGGAAAGAAGCCTGGTTAGTTCACTACTTATGGAATCTTTCCATCATCCAGCTAGTTTGTTAGAATACTGATTGGATTTATAAGGATCTCAGTTACCTGTAGAGCTAGGGGATTTTTACAATAAGTCTTCGGTGTTGCACGTCCGGTCGGTATAACCTGGACTGACCAGCGATGGCCTGACGGGTTGGTTTGGCTGATTTGCGTCTGATCCAGTTTCCGAGTTTCGCATGATTGACTTACTCGTTGAGTCGGGGATTCAAGTGTTGGACTCTTTGGTTGAGTCGTGTCGTTGGCCTCCTGGTCTGGTTAATTTTCTATCACCTAATGGTTATTTCTCTGCTCTTCTAGCCCTGTACTGTAAATGAAACCTGGAGTAAGCCATGTAGGACATTCTGTAACCACTGTCGATTCTCCCCACCTGGGCTTGCTGACACTTTCGGTGTAACGAAGCCTGCAAACGAGGTCAGCGTTGGACAAGTCAGCAAGGACTGCCCAGGACTCTAGGATTGGATATTAAATAACGCATGATAAATAAATGAAATAAAAAATAAATAAATACAGATATTTCTGTCCGGTCATCTACCTAGGTTTGTACTCTTGGTTGTTGGTCCGTAGGAGTCAAAAGGTACACTTCAGTTCATCTTAGCCAACTTCTCATATGCAGACAGCAGACAGCAGACACATGCAGTCAAAATGCCTTGAAAGATACATTCAAGGTTCATCTGAACCCACCCTTTCACAGGAAGTCATTTAGATACTGTTCATTGAGATAGAAATCTAGCGCGTCCTTTACATGAGCAAACTCCCCTTTCCAGCAACCCAGGATAACATCTCCACCAAACAAGCCAGACACGTCCGGGAAAATCCCGTTCTTATACCGCGACTCAATCTCGTAATCGACCTGGGGCTGTCGTTGAATCTGCGCTTTCATGACCTCCGGATCGTCGGACTTGGGCCCGGACAGTTCGCTGTACGGCGCCTTGCCAGCAACGAGCTCGTAGAGGGTCGACCCCAGGGCAAAGATGTCGGATGCCTCGGTATTGGGCTGCTCGTAATCCCGGGGCAGACAATGCGAGGACTTTTCGTAGCCCAGCGCGGCGCTGCCTGGATACTGGGAGGCGTTGAAATCGCCGAGTCGGAGATTCAAGTCGTCGTCGACGAAGAACTGCCGCAGGGCCAGGTCCGAATGGATGACATGACGGCTGTGCACAAAGACCACAGCTTCCAGGATCTGCAGGAACCAGATCGATTGCAGTTCGGGATCGACGTAGTTCCTCTGGCAGCAATGGGCCAGGTCGCCGTGATTTGTGTTAGTATATGTTCACCCAATGAAGTAGGTATCAAGCAAGCCTTTCGTATTGGTAACCAATTTTTGAGAAGTCTGGGTGAGAGGACAAATTGTGGCTTGCGAATCAAGGAGAACTGCTGGCAGACGGGACAATGTCGAGGAAGGGGAACCCTTTATTAGGACGATCTTGCAATTTTGACCGTTGTCGTCGGCTTCAGAATTCTCCGGACGATGGCACGATATCAGCTGTACTGGACAGGGGTCAGACGGTTCAGCAAAAGCAAAAATCCAATGGGATGTGGTCACCCGCTACGACAAAAGTACTGAATACTTTCCAGAGGACTCATCTATACATACTGCCGTACATACTAGAGAAAAAAACCGTCGATTAAGTTATAAATCGACAGCATATCTAAAGTATCTGGGCTCAGGATTGCAGGATTAAGATCTAACACTCTACATCCCCACATCGACAAATACATACAATTCAATAAACCCCCCCCCCCCCATCCAGGTACATATACAGATACTGTTCGGGATGGCGCACAGCCGAAATGTCCTTCGATAATTCGAGAGCTGGCCGGCCTTGGCATCCCCGCTCGTCTCTTTTCGCAACCCTAGGTTGTCGCCGGACAACTCGATGTCGACGATGCTTGTCAGGGTCTAGACAGGGCAAACGGAGCAATTTCAGATGAGTGACCAGGGTCTAAATAGTTGGTGAAACCAATGCTGATCTCCTGATACTGGATGACCATGAGTCCATGACTACCCATAAAATCAACACATTCCGAATGGGAATGAGAAGCCTCTATCATTTCCACTTTCAGACAGCAAGCTGGATACGTTTGATTCACTTATCGACCAGACAGTCGACTTGCTTCATCACGACCGATCAAGCAGACTCACCTTCCAAGTCCACATCACACGGAACGCCACTCGACCCTAGCCAAGACACAGCACCAACCGACTTCGCGACGAGAATAACACCCTGCAAAGTCCAACGGCCTTCAGAGATCTGACTGGTTCTGCACCTCCGAAGGTTTCCATACGTTACACCTTTCCTGCTCCTAGCCTTGAGATACTCATCTAGGAATTGGCCAAGCGGACAACGTCCGGAATATCCAGAAAATCAGGATTTAGGACATGACGTCGACCCGCACGGCAAACGTCGTTTGTCTTGGACGCCAGATTTTGTGATGGAGGTGCAGGAGTTGTACGATTTTCCGTGTCTCCAGCACCGTGCAGCCTATGATTATTTACAGATCGCATAAATAACGCACGAGGTAGAGAGGACCAGCAGTCTTGTCGATCTTGGAATATTATCATCGTAAAATGGGCTAGTCAGCTGCAGTGGTGGCACATATTCCCTGTCTGGAATGGGAAAACAGCGAGGCTGGTCAAGCTGGACCTTGACGATTGATAATAAAATAGTCTAACGTCCCAGCAGCCAGCCAGGGTGTGGGTATGTGCAACCAGAACTCTCTGCTTGGCCTCAGACCGTACGATGGCCTCACTCCCAGACAGTATACTGCTACGACTTCTCGTGGACCTCGTTTTCACCTCCTCCCTGATATGGATCAACCTTATGATCCAGCTCCTGATTGACGCAACCAACCGGAATTCAACAGGAAACCTGCCTCTCTATATCACTTTGGTAATGTTCTTCACTGTGGAGGATATGCTGTGGAAGGCGCTGAAGATGTATTATACTGAGTCTACATCGGTACGACCTTGTCGGTATTCGGGTTCTTGCCTGCCTCTAACTTCTCTTTCGGTCAGCCGGATCACTGAGACGCAGAGTTGGGCTATGTATGGATGTCGTACAGCAACGCGTCGTCCATGATCTGGCTTCCGTACAGGAGTGATCAAAAAATTTCGAATTTCATGCGAGGAGTTTGAATGGAAAGCCACCCCAAGCGCTTTATCGTCCACTCTGCTGAGTGCTTTGGGGTGGATGAGTGCAAATGAGGGCGACAGGACTTTTAAATCAATTCACCCAAGCGAAAAAGGAATGACCTGTCCTTAGTATATGCTAGGCCTTGAGAGATAATATCCTAATGTTTATCAAGCTCTAAGATATGGTGAGAGTTATTGTAGGAATTGTACAAATTTCGTGATGATAATTGTAAGAGGAGTGGGTTGGACGTTATATGGTTTCTTTTAGAGATTCCCATTTCTGCTATCATCCACCTTGGTATTGTTCACTCGTTTACTGCTTGCAAAACTCCCAATTCTTTAATACAAAGCCTTCCCTGATTCCTCTTCATATAATATATTCAATAAGGTCAGAGCTTATGATAAGCCCAGCAAGAATGACAGAACACAGAACGAGCTGGAATATGATTGAGGGTTACAATAAGGCAACGTACAGTTCTCAAACACATCCAATCTACATCAGACCCGTTCGAATACCAGTACAAAGTGAGATATAGAAAGTCGTGGGAGTATTTGAAGCCCCGCAATCAGGGTCTTTCTTCCTTGCGACTCTGTTATTAGTTGCAGAGGTTTCCCAACTGTATCACCATTAGACTACTCAAGAAAGCGAGCGTCGGTGAAGCTCTACCTATATCCGTGAGTTCGACGTGACTCTTCTGGCATGCATGGTTGCTTCTGCCTCTGGCTTCATCAGACGATGTTCCGTTGGAAGAATGTCCACCCGCCTCCACTCGGTCAGTGGTGACCTTATATCCTTTGTAGCCCTTCTATCCCAGTCGAATTGCAAGCTCGTCAAAAGCGGCTACAAGAGGAAGGCTCTACATTAAGAGGTTGATCCCTGGAAGGCAATGGCATGTGGTAGCCCGGTAAATGTGCAAGCGGCATAATTGCATTCTTTATTCTCAGCCGACCCGAAGGCTGGATCATCCACAAAGATCTAGATGAATATGTCCACAAAGAGGGGAAAGAATTAACCCAGAATCCAGTAAGGCGACGACTGTACAGGGGGATCAGAAGAGCGATGGCAAAATCAGAAGTGATTGCAAGATAAATTAGCTGTAGTGGGTGGATGGCTTCGAGTCCATGTACGTGCCAGCCTCGCTCGGCAGACTCAAAGGACCCCCGGAACCGGCCTGGAGCGCGGGCATACTTTTCGTACACACGAGAAACATAGGAATCACTGGACACCGGCTGTGGAGGTTGGACGCAAGTGATCTGGTCCTGACAGGTGAGCTCGCCACTCCCAGCCTTCGAGATGACGGATTCAATAATATCGGGCCCTGCAAATCTCCGTAGTCTTAAGCGTCTTGCCTCCCCGTCATCCTCTGGCTCGGCCCTCGTTTCCTGGGTCGCTTCAGGAAACCATACTGCAAACCCCATTTCGAGGACAAGACCATCAGGCATCGATAAGGATACGCGGCCACCGCAAGGTCTAATTCGGCGAAATCGGTCCGGTCGGTATCGTCCGAGGTGCTCCTCTGCCATCGTTCCCAGCCGGTTATGGAATAGTGTTTCGGGAGACGAACGAGAGTGGGGGCTTTGATGCGAGTTAGCAATTTAATAGCACAGGGGAACAGGAGACGAACTGTCGGAGGTCAGTTGCTATAATTCTCTCACGGTCCGCGGAAGTCGCGGGCAATGACCGCAGTCAATTTGCCGTGAACGGAAACGAGATTAGAGATGGGCTCAATGGGGGCGTCTAACAACTTGCGTAAGGCGTTGAGCTGGATGGCGGTTGTGTTGGAGAGGGAGGACCGCAGCTCTGTGAATTAGCCTCGAAGATTGTCAAACTGGGCGTTGGTTGCTTGTTGGAAAGATTTAAACTCGGTCTGAACGCCTTTGACCTCTTTTCTAGGCTCCTTCAGGCCCCCTTCAACGTCGTCCAAACGGTCGGATAACCCAGTGAGAGCCTCTTTGGTCTCGTTCTTGAAATGTTCCACTTTCTGGTCCATTGTCTCGATCTTCCGATCCAATACCTTGATATCCATCCTTATTCTTTTCACCTCAGCCACCAAAGAAGCGTGTCCACGATATATATGGGCGGGATAAGTTCTCACCACCGCGATGGCAGCCTCGGCGTAGGGGTAATCGTTCCGAAAGTTTCGAGGGCGTTCAGGAAGCGATATCTCTGGTGCCTGGCGGAAATACTTTCTCGCGGCGTCTTGGAGAGCACGGGGGGGGGGGGGAAGGGGGTCAGGGCTCAGGGGTGGCGCCATCGTTTCCAAACGGAGGGGCTGAATAGATGGGAAGAACGATAGTATCAGGCGCTGGCGTCGACCAGCGATGATAGAAATGCTTGTCGAAGGCAGAGTTGACGGGCAACAACGACCACAAAAGGTGGCGGCTGCATCACCTGACCGGATCGAGATCCACTATCTGATGAGCGATTGTTTCTTTCTTTCCGATCATTCTTTTGCCATAGAGTATGGATGGGGAGACCTTCAATACTCACTAGATGGTGCAATTAGACTTTGGCAAACCCATCCATGGGTCGACCTAACATTCGGACCCACAAAATCTGGGTCCATGACTCCATAAACATGTGCATAAATCAGGGATGTGGGTGTATAAATCCGCTTAAGAGAAGCAAATATCTGCACAATTCCCAGAATGTGCCTTGTCTGCATTCCTCTGCAATATGTTCGGCCGAAGTCTAGCCTCAATCCAATAAATAATTAAAGGTCAAGCTTCACAGTCCACTTATTTACGAACAAGTGGGCCGGCTATCTTATTTGCCCTGTTCTAAAAAAATTCACCTATATATAGCCACTTTATCCCGGCTCTTAAAGATGGCTATGACTAACTTCCTGAAGCTAGGACAATACTGAAGCTGAATTTAGAAGTTATATAGTGAGAAATTCTTATCGGGAGCGAAACACTCAGGTTTCTTTACGAAAGCCCAATCTGAAGAAGCATCTGAGGCTGTAGCACAAACCAAAGCACCAGAAGCATCTGCCATTGCTAAGATATCTAATCTAGGACTCTCAAATGACGGTGCTGTGCACAAGGCGCGTCGACTCAAGAGCAAGTAGGCATGTAGACGCAAGAACTATTCAACTTCATCTTTGAATCGCCCCTGCTTGTCCCCAAGGGTAAAGGTCGTCACTGTACTCTCGAACTTTCTGTAGAATGTCTTGCTTCACGGACTCGGTATAGGCATACAATGCTCTGTGCGTGGATCAAGTTAATTGATTGTAGCATATGATGATATGAGGAACGGATTAAAGCTTACGGATCACCGGTATCAGCATCACGGCGAACAGCATAAATCTCATGCGGAAAGCCTTGGTCCAGGGTACCCGCAAAATACAGCGTCTCCAGGTCGATGACAATATGGACTCTGGCATCTGAGTGTCGGATGTCACTCGGTGGCTGATAGTGAATAAAATGCCGAGCCGAGTCTAACGCTGCATCGGAGGGAAATTCCTTGAAATAAAGGTCGACAAATTCTCGAGGATTCTCATAGTTCATGTCAGTTTCTGGTACACGGAGAATCACACGCTTTGCTCCACCCATTTTGGGATCGAGAGGTGATGTTTGAAGACGAAAGTGGCTCGGTCGAAAATTAGATAGCCAGCCAGTTCTGATCAGGATGAATGACTAATGACCCAGCTCTATTCTTAATCCAATAATTGGCCCAGTTAGGGCACGGGCCTCCACAATCGGTCTATCCCAGAAATAAATAATCAGGGTCAAGTATTAGCTGGTGTAGACATGCACAGGGGGTCTTGTTTCGCCGACGGGTTCATTGATACGCCATCCTTCAGTTGAATCGTTTCTTGAAATGCTTGCAGATCATCATCGATGCACAAAGAGCGCAGAGGGACGATATTTTCTGCTGGGGTCTGGCGTGGGATAGGGAGCTTGGGGTAGAGGAGCTCGTCTTGGGAAGGTAGCCGAATATCCATGAAGTTTCTTCAGGGCTATCCACAGAGTGAAGACTTTTCCAACAGATAGGAGAAAGGGACTGTTTTTGAGTCTTCTGCACCTGATGTTTTGCATACGCTATGAAGCCCCGATATCAGATCTGACGGTTTACTTACTACGTCTAAGTGCTTTCTTCGCAGTGACATCGAGCAACCTGCTGCAACCATGCCAACAAAGCATTATCAGTGTCGGACAATTCACGATCGTCCACAGGTTAAATAACAAGATCGTCCGAAAGTTCCGTCTGATAAGTCATTTTTGGTACACCTCACGCCGGGTCTGCACTGGCGAGCTTTGGAGAGATTCTGGTGTCAATAATTCAAGTTTCAACGTTTGGTGCAAATACAAATGCAAAAGTTGTGGCCGACCTAAAAAATCATTCGGGAACGCTTTGGCGTATTTCCAGGTCTTTCGTTGATCGCAGAAAAGCGCTGCACGTTGTCAGTTTCTATGAAAATAAAAAGATGCCCTACATGAAAAAACCGGTAAGATTAAAACCCACCTCTGATAGTGTGGAGCCTAGAGTAACTGATAATGAATAGGTCGTCGAAGAGAACTCTGCAATCTTGAATCTGCCTAATGAGGTTCCGGTGCCAGTCGATGGGGACCACACCTCGATCTGTAGGTTTCATAATGAAAGAGAAGACGAAAGCCAATATCGAACAGTTTTGGGCCACTTACAGGACATGGTAAAATCAGCAAATCGGAGGTATCTTACTTTACCAGTGAGTCTTAGGAACGCTCTAGTAGACACTCATAATCGAATCAGTTAAGAGTCATAGGTTTTAATATCATATGTCGAATTATCGGAACACAATCAGAGAAGACGCCTTCAAAGCGTTTACTTTCAAAACTATGAAGGCTTTCGCAACCGTAATCCAGATCGAGTTGCTGGAACATGCGAGTGGTTTTTACAACACTCTGAATACCGAAAATGGAGAACACAAGCCCGCTCCAGCTTACTCTGGGTCTCTGCAGACCCGGGATACGGAAAATCCGTGCTTGCCAAGTTCTTGGTGGACTCTTTTCGACAGTTTAAGCCCAAGGATGGACGCCCGGAACTTGTTTGCCATTTCTTTTTCAAGGACGATAACGATGGCCAGCGAAATACCGCCCTTGCCCTACGAGCCCTACTGCACCAGGTATTTGCAGATGATTCAACCTTGCTTCGTCACGCCTTCTCACCCTTTGGATCCAAAGATATAGCGATGGTTGGTGATATAGACACCTTGTGGGGTATCTTTGTTGTTATTGTATCGGACAAAGAAGCGACGAACTTGGTTTGCATCCTTGACGGTCTCGATGAGTTAGACCTCGGTCACAACGAGACCTCCTGGGGCGTAGAACAAGTTATATAACGGGAAGGATTTCTTCACTCCGCCATTTGTGAAAACTCTTGTCCTGAGTCGTCCTGAAAACCTCATCAAGACCTGTCTCACCAACAATATGGCTACTGCCCGATTACACGGAGGAAATGAGACCGAGGCTATCAGTAAGGACGTTGTATGCGTGGTTCGAAGTCATATGCGTAACCTACATGAACAAGGTCTGTCTCAGATCCTATTGGCAGAGCTGCAGCAGGTATTGATTCACCTCTTGTGGACTACCCTGATAATCAATCGCCTTGAGGATGCAGCAGTGAATGGAGTTTCGGAAAATGAACTCAAAGCTCTACTCTCTCACAGAGACATTGACAATTTATACTCTACATCCTATCCAGGAGCACTCGTCCAGGTCGAACCAAAAAGCTATTACAGGTGGTACTGGCTGCTCGACAACCCCTTGGTCTCGGGGAACTCAATGTTGCCCTTGCGGTCTCCCCATGGCAACCTAGCTTTGAAAGCCCGAGAGCCGAGCTTAAAACGTCCATGGAAAATTACATCAAACCAACTTGTGGGCACTTCATTCGTATCATACACGATAGAGCCTATTTTGTTCATCAAACAGCCCGGGAGTTCCTTATTCGGCAGCAAGAAGACCTTCAATTGTCTCATTTGGGGCCCTGGTACCGCTCTCTGATCTGGTGGATTGTGACGATGTCCTTCTGAGAAGCTGCGTATATTTTATGTTCCTCTGCGTAGTGGCCGACGACGCGCCGGATGGAATCTCCATGTCGGAAACATCGTTTCCATATGCATCCAGTTGGCCGCTACACCGTCAAAGTGATAACCTGGGCGTATTCCAAGACATCGTTGATATTTTTTTCACATGCGTGACTGATGGCCGGAAGATTTAGAAACGGACCGAAACTGGGAACTCGGAACGCGCGCAGAAGGGGAAAACCAGAGAGTCCGCTTCAAGTTCCCAAATGCATATCGATGGTCCGTTGTGCAAAACTGCATTCTTAAATTGGATAATTGGCGGTTGGCTGTGCCCAATGATGAATGTGATTGGGAGAATCCCGGGGGCAGAAGGAGCTTCGTGCTGGAATCGGCTATTCAGAGTCTTTTGTGTGATGATCGGGTTTGTGTACAGGCCCACAATTGCGAGGGGAGAACCCTCCTCCACTACGCGGCTGCAACGGGATCATTCAACCTAGTGAAAGTTTTGGCGCGCAAATGGGTAGACCTTTGGGCAGTGGATCGTTATTCTAATTCGCCTCTTCATCTAGCGGCGTATTTTGACAGTTCAGAGGACAAGGCTGGGGTTTATCAATCGCATACAGTGGTCTACTCTAGGCCATTATCAGAAAACACGGCACATAATGGAGTATCTTCTTGCCGAGGGTGCTTATGTTGATGATGGTGGCTATAATGGACAAACGCCCTTATGAGGGCAACGCAGCATGGCCATAGATCCTTGGTTGAACTGTTATGTTCGCACGGTGCAAACGTGAATGCGACAGATAATGACGGGATGACAGCCCTCTGCTTTGCTGTTAAGCGAGGCTCGGCGCACTTAGTCGAGTATCTCTGTCATTGAATTTGGTGTCGAGGTTAACTGCACGTGTAATGATGGTTCAACGCCGCTCTTTTTAGCATCGCAGACGCGCCTGCCGGAGATTGTCCAAGTTCTCATTACCAGAGGTGCAGAGAGCTGGGTTGCAAAAGAGACCTTCCTCCTTTGAGCCGTGATGAAGAAAGTCACTCACTGATAGTGTCTTCTCTCCGCAAGACCCACGCATGTCTCGATATTGTTTGTACTCAACTAGTCAGATACCAAAGGGATATCAATCTGAAAGACTTGAATGTAAATCCCAGGCAAGATGTCAGTCAAAGGGTATTGCTTCATTCTTCATCATAGTCTTGCAAATTATCTGCCCAGAGGGCTAACTTGACATCTGGATACAGTACCACGAGGGGAATGAATAGAGGGGATTCAGATGCATTCACATTTTTGAGGTTTGGATTTTCTTTGTGTAATTCAAGTTTTGTTGCAATTTTGCCTACTTCATAGGGTATAAACTAGAAGGCTCTGATCGCCAAATGCAACAATGACTTCTCAAACACCTAGATGAATATACGCGGCCCATGACATAGGATCTCCTCTTAGTCCATCTGCGAATAACTCGGAGCAAACACGGAGAACTGCATCCCCATAGACCGACGCCATTTTCAGCCCCTTAATTTCACCCTGCATATCTGTAGCAAGGGAGTTATGAAACCTTTGGTAACTTCACGTAGATATTGTCTCGAGAAGGCCAGAGAGACCCGATCACGTTCGGAAGAACAGCAACTTGGAAAGCGCTAGCAATGTACAGGCCGTCATCAGCGAATTGTATAGCTTTAGTCTCTGCAGTTGAGCAAACCGACAGAAATGCAATATAAATTCGCCTCCTTTGGTAATTGTATTTTATAGGTAACGCCACGCCACGAACTTTCATCAAAACATTCGGTAAACCTATCGCGCTCGCGTGCCTTAACAAGGGCCCAACGACAAGAATTTGCATTAGTATAGCCTTAAGCGATGGACATCAATGGATTTGTTTGATAACGAACCTACCTGCTTGAAGACAATCCCGCCCAGACTGTGGCAGATGAATATTATCGGCCGTGCCTTTTCCTGCTCCGTCGTCCGGAGTGACATGAGCTCAGCTAGCAGTCCTTCAGCAAATGTGCCGATATCTGCGGTCGACTTGCTGAATTGAACCGATGAGTCGTGCCTATACGACATGATCCTCCCGTTGCTTATAGCCGTATGCAGCATCTCTTTCAACCAGTTTACGCTGGTTCCCTTGAAATCTGCCGTCCAGGTTTTAAGGGGATGGCTATTTAGCCCGTGGAGCGCAACAATATCGATTATCCCATCGGATTTTGATTCTTTATCTCTTAACATGTGCATCCCAAGTGGCCCTGGGAAGGAACCTTGGCCTTCAGTTTCTTCTACCGTCGGGTTCGCTGCGGCTGGTTAGGACCTTTGAAATCTTTTTCGTAGTCTCTGTATCTCGATAAAAAACAGTCTACTAGATCTTTGTACGAAATACCTGTCGTTGAATGGGAAACACGCGGCGCATAGGATCATGAGCTCGTGTTCCAAAAACAGTATATCATCCGTTCCGCCTTGGCGTGCGGGGATATCTTACCTTGGTGTTTCCCCAATGGCTTCAAGATAGTCGAAGCACCCAGAGGAACCAGCGGGCCCCCGAGATCTCGTTTAGATAGGAATACATTGATTCCTGGTGCTTCCACCGATGACATCTACATCCTAGTTGAGCGACACGATGAGCCTGTAGCCGATTGATAATTCCCTGCGCCCCGTTTCCCCTGAATAGGCTGCGGCAGAATCCGCTCCGCAGATTGCGGATACGGATATATAAATAGATCGAATATAGTGTCTATCTGAAACAAGGCCTTTTACCTAGACATAGATGGAGGATCAGGCAAATATCGAATCAGATGGTCTACGTAGGTCATATATAAGGTGAAGGGATATAGCAGCTCAAAGGTCTAACCGATCCATATACCTTTCGCAGTTCAGATAGAAAAGAGGTAAATTGAATAGACAGATAGAAGGAAGAAAGTATCAAATAGATAGATCCAGTAGAAAGAAATAAAATAATCAGAAAGATAGAGAATTCGAGTGATAGAATAGTAGTTGGTGTGAATCCTTGTTCTGATTCAGGTAGGAATTTCAGCTGATATTCATGTTGAATCTGATCAGCAGTGAGATAGATGATCATGTTGAATCGTGAGATCATGTAGGTGATCTAAATCTGATGTAATTGCCGGTTGCAGCTATATGAATAATCTAGGCCTATCGGAATTGCCAGATGCAATCATAAAGGTCTATCGGAATCAGGAATGAGATCATCTAAATAGTATAGCTGATCTAGATCTAGCGGGACCATCGGAAGTGATCATACAGATGATCTAGTGATGATATAGATGGTCTAGATCTATCGGAATTATCGGAGCTGTGGTACCGGAATAGTGATGTAGCAGATCTAGTCAGAACTGGTAGTGTTGTTGAAGTAAGCTTATTATGACCACATTGTTGTAGATAGTTGCATTACAGCGGAATTGCTGATAATGATCAGTGTTTGCAATAATCGAAATAAGGCAGAAGTCAGGCAGAAATAATCCATTTGACAATTACTATAACACTTGTGCTGAGAGTTAGACCTCGCCACTACCGCGGGTGACCCTGATGACCCGGACCGCGACCCGGACCACGCAGGTTTTAGGGTCGTAAGGTTAGACCCTGAAGTGGGGTCAGGGTAGGATCATAAAAGTCGCGAACCTACCCTGAGGGTCGCGAACCTACCCTCAGGGTCGTTAAATATGGCAAACTTGGGCAAGTCACGCAGAGCATAAGTTATGTAGATTTTAGCTATATTTTTAAGTATCTCACTTACAGCATTTAGAGGAGTAGTTTCTTAATTTGGTAATATAGAATGAATTAAATTAAAATAAATCAAAACTAATGAATCAACCGAGAACATACCATGATTATTTAATTACATATTAAATGTTTCATACCCATCTAGCAACCTTGAACGCTTACGGACTCTGCCTGATATTCGGTGCTATGTCTCTGGCAGAGGTATTTTCTCAGGCTCTTGACTATTATCTTCCTCCTTATTATCTCTTATATCGTTAGCTATATTGCTTAGGCGTCTTTTACCGAGTGCATTTACGGACGGACCCTGGACAGCCTGCGAGGTAGCTTGGAGCTGTATAATAGGCCCTTCATCCTCTTCATTGTCGCTAATTGGATCAACGATGAGTTATTACTATGTTCTCTCTTCCTTTGCAGCCTGTATCTCTTGAGTTGAAAGATATTTAGAGAGTATTACTCGCTGCTCTTCATAAATCTCAAACCGCGATGTACACATATACATTATAAGGTCTGAAATCGTTTGAGGTTGAAGAGATCCTCGATAATAATAACAGATATCTCGTGCAGAGTTAAAAAGCCGCTCTACTCTTGCACTACTAGCTGGGATAGAAAGTATATCGCGAGCAAGCCTCGCTATCGTAGGAAACTTATTTTAATGATCTCTCCACCAGGCCAGAGGCTGGGTATTTGAAACTATATCTAAGAAACAGATTAATAATTACTCTCTCTAATAGAGCTTAAGGGATATTTACTACTACCAAGATACCTTGTAAGCTCGTCCGACTGTACTAGCTGTGAAATTTGAGACTGCTGCGATTTATCTAGCGCACAAGTTAAATCAAATTCATCTAGTGTCGAGCTTATCATCGGAGTATCTAATCTCTGATAGTTCTCGGCAAAACTCTTAGAGTATTTCTCGAGAAAGGATTCAAGGCTCTGGTGATAAGCTGCTCGGTAGTCGACCCCGGATTCTGGGTCTGGATCCCAGTCGGACGTCGAGAAGAACTTGAGTTTATCCTGTGGAGAAAGGATCGTACTAATTGCGTAAATATGACTATCGATCCGGTCAGTGTCTCTATAATAGGCTGAGAGCTTGAGCCTTGCTGCTTCGAGGGATGTAAGCATCACCTGCTTCCAAGTAACTGTCTTCCGTTGAAGCTGCTTAATCGACTTTTCAAGGTGATTAAATAGCTTATTATAGACTTTGAAAACCCGATGGATAGTGACATTCTTTATTTTACACAAAAGCGTTGTGAATTGGTGAAAAGACTTAAGAATATAAAGAAGATAATCGACCTGCCGCCACTGCTCCTGGCTTAAGGTAAAGTGCCCTTAGTTATACTGGGAGCAGAAGGCATTAAAGACCTGCTGGAGCTTCTTTGCGCGTACGAGTATTAAGAATGTAGAGTTCTATCGAGTAGTAACATCTTGGATTAGAACTAGCTTTGGCTCTCTTATCTGTAAGTTGTAAAATGACTCCCGGTGTTGAGGACTTGCATTAATATAAATCGCAAGATTTCGGACCTAAGGTACCAATTAGTATTATAAACTAAATAAATTTATGACGCCTTACCTTGCCTAAAGTATGTATAATCTCTCTATCCTGCTGCGTCGCCCGGAGAGCTTCTACCCGGTTATTAGACCATACCTGCTTAACCCTATCGTTTTTTAGAATAACCTTTATCTTCCTAAGGAGACTTTTTAGGCTAAGCTAGATCATATGTGCAATACATGGTACCTAAATAACAGCAACATCGCTCGAGGATTATAGACCTTTAATCGCCTTATGGACACTCTCTATTAGAGTCTTATTATTTAAAGTATTGTCGGTAGTTATTGAAAGCACTCGATTAATAATCTAATGCTCTTGTAGCAAGTTGAAAACTACCTTACTTAGGTTTACACTAGAATAAGATCCATGTAAGGGTTCAAATCTAAGTAATATCTTATAGTACTCCCAGTCTTTGTTAATAAAGTACCCAGTGATAGCTATAAATGCCTGCTTGAATGGAGATGTCCAGTAATTAAGGATAAGTGATAACTTAGCACCAGAAGGAAGTGTTTGAAGGATAGTCTTTTAGTTTTTACGAACTAGCTCTCGAATCTACCGGCGCATAGTTTTAGCGGACGGGATATCTGGTATTGATAGCGCAAGCCGGGCGTAAGAAATAAGATTACGGAACTCAGGATGTTCAAGGAAAAGGAATGGAAGATATAACATAGTAAGAAGTTTCGCAAGTTTCTGCTGCTAAATATGTGTATCGAATCTTCGTATAGGCGTATTCTGAGCCTAGATATGGAAGAATTAGTATAATAAAGGCGATAATAGGGTCCTAAACGTACAGAATGCTCTAATACAAGCTTAATATTTAGCTTCTGCTCTTTAACTAAGGCAGCTTTCCAACAAGTCACCCCATTATAATGCTTGTTTATTGAAGTCGTTCTACTATGAGCCTAACCAGGGTGATTAAGAACCTTCTAACATTGCTGGCATATAACCCCTAGCTTCCCATTCCTATCTAAGGCGATCTGGTCGAAGTATTCCTAACACTTTGCACGTTTCCTATCCTAAATTATCCGTTTCTTTTTTCCAAAATCGGTCTGAAGCTACCAGGTCACAAATTTATTACTTATTTCTAGAGAATATAGAATATATGTTCTGATCCGGTCGGGGTAAACGCGTGTAAGATATTTAGAGGCTTTTAGAGGCTCGTGGAGGGTCTGTTAGCTTCCCGATAGAATAGGAGAGAAAAGCTGAGGTGTAGAATTAGTAACGTATTTAAGGAAATCCGATGGTGGCGCATTATATCCAGAGGAGAGGAATATATCAGATGACTGAGATATATTGAAGCTGTGTATAAAAAGGGACTTACTGAGACTTTCCTTTAGAGTAGATAAAAAGACTTAGAGATAAACGTATATACTAATTCTATATTATCTGATTATTTACTTGATAGATTATATCTAAGGCCCGCTTTTTATTCAAATCCTTAAGCTAATTAAGTAATCCTCAGGGTAGTCAGGGTGATTCTCAGGATAGTTAGGGTAATCTTTAGAGTAGTTAGGGTAATCCTCAGGGTAGTTAAGGTGACCCTTAGGGTAGTCAGGGTCACCCTTAGGATAGTAAAGGTGACCTATAGAGTAGTTAGGCAAATAATTAGAAATGAATTCTTTTTCCTGAATCCCATTCCGTAGGAATCATACTCATAGTAGAGTCTTAATACTAGCTGGATAAAAGAGTAAATTGCTATATGGATAAAATGTAAGTAGTATAATAATAACTTCGTCTAATATAGCTCTTTTCAGATATTTTAAAAGGAAATATAGGTAGTGCTCAAGTTCTGCGGGATATGGTATAACTATATTATATATTCAAAATATTTTCCGCATTCTTACATACTAATTTTACTAACTTTCTATATAATATATATAATATTTATCTTAGGTCCAAAAGAGGGCAAGCTTAATATTACTATATTAGTAGACTTATTTAAAAGACCTATTTCAAAAAATTACATAGAGGGTGGATGAAAATTAATAGAATTATAGTTAGATATACAGAACAGGTATAAGAAACAGTAATATATAATGATATGTCAGCGAATTTATCCATCCTAATCAGGAAAGGTGTAAAAGAATTATATAATTTAAAATAGTCAGGATCGTAGTCAGGGTGACCCTAACGAAATTTTATGACCCTAAGAATTAGTCCGGGTCGTAAAACTTGGACCCGGAACCGTCTAGGTCCGGGTCGCGAGTCGGTAGGAGGGACCCAATATCAGGGTCGTGGCGAGGTCTAGTAATAACACGTATAAACTTTGTTTTAATTACACCGACTACGAAAGTGGCTACTAAAGAAATATAAATTACAGTAGAATTATAATTTACCTATTAAAATAATTATAAAGTTATTTAGATATATTATATTTTATAATTAAACCATATAGAAAAGTGATATCAGTATGACGATTAGAACTATTAGGGTTATGAAATGGCTATCTACCCACTAAAGGTGTAGTATTTAGTTGTCCAGACTGCGAAAATATTAGCTCTATAGATAGCCTGGCATATTCTCATCTCATCAGGTCGTCTTATTTATTACAGGTGCAGAATATCCAATACCCAGAGATCGCTATAATCTATCTCTTACTATGAAGCTCTTACCTATCCTACTGTTTAGTGGCTCCCTTATCTCTGCTTGCGGAGATAATGCTAAGCGATGCAAGAACAGCTACGTATCGCATAACGAGGAGTATGAAAGGACTGAAAAAATACTTAACAAGGTGGGAGGAAGTTGGTGCTATTGCTCTCATCTGACCCACTGGTACTGTTATCCTGATAACTACCAAAAGTTTGAGGATATGTGCTACGCAACCGGTAAAAACTGGTATGTCTATACATGCTAAATATGTAAGGTATCAGCCCCTTAGTCTTATACTGTCAGAGAGTATATAATAGTAACTGATATAGGCCCCAGCAGGAATACCTGGTGCTTCTCCTTTTTGCCATGGGGAGGAGGTATATTGAGATTTACTACTTGTATTGTTCTTTACTCGCGTACTATTAAGTATTTGCCTATTATTCTGTAGGCACGAGAAGAGAGAGACCACTTTATTCATGCTATATAATTCCTACATTTATAGCAAAATATCACGTGCCCTTGCCGTAGCTGGTATATTATATATTATAAATTATTACTATACCTGGCTAGTTCCTGCCTTTTAGGGCGTAAATACACTATATAAACTCTCTAAAAGCCTAACAGTGAATTTGGTATGTGCGATTCCCGTAGAATGTTTCTAGGTATAGTTATAAAGTCTTCGATGCCGAATGGCATACCCTTCATAACTATTATAAAAAGGTATTCTCTATATTCTATATCTTAACTGTCCAGCCCAACAAACTATCCAATATTTGGACAGCGCATTCTATGAAGTGATCTGTTCTTAGGATATTCCATTTTTTGATTCTAACCTTTAGTGTCTACTAAGCAGATCGAGCGTATTGCCACATGTGTTGCTTGATTGAAAGGACGAACATTCATGAGGCCAGTCAGAGATCTTCACGGAACTCCGTCATACTCCACGGACAAAAGTTGATGTTCAACGAAACCGCCCCAGCGGTCCAACCTCCACCATGCCAAGAATTATAGCAGTTATCAACGATTTCTGAATAAGCTGCTATACATGCTGGTTTTGTACGGAACACTCCAATCTTGCCAATATTTCCCTTTATTCCTGCCGTATCCATGAAATCGGTCCAGTTACCCTCCTCTTTGTCAAAATGAGCTGCGCACCAATCGGGTCCGTTTGCAGCTAGCTGGGCCTGGTTCACGCACTTCGGGAGGTTATCCGCACCCGTTGCGTGGTTATAGCATACAAATGCCATTGTAGTGGCTGGGAGCGCCAGTGCTAGGATATTCCAGCCAAGTCGCATATTAAAGGGCCTGTTTTATTCTTCAGCATATGCAAACACAAATGGTAACACTTTGACCCTAAAACAATGATTTCAGACACAGATAATGGGACTAAAAGGGTATCTTCTAAAGACATAACAGGAAGGAGCGTAAATTAGTGCGATATAGGGAGGGTATGATACTTACATGCTGTGAGAAATCAACCAGCGAGGTAGATTAATTTTGGTAAGATAACGTTCGGACGCTTGGGCTGAAGTGTTATAGAGGGCAGCGGAAGGCAAGGACTATAAAGGGCTCTGGCACTGATAAGTAGCAGCAGACGGGGTTTGCCTATGACCGTTGCAGGGAGAACTGGGTGCGGAAATGTCAATGATGTATGTTACATCCACACATGCCCGTAAACGTGGGAGAACTGGGTGCGGAAATGTCAATGATGTATATTACATCAACACATGCCGCTCGGTCACAAAATAGGGGAGTAAATTAACGGCGTATATTTACATCCTATTGGCCTAGAAACAGCGGGCGACGTATGCGATGTGCACCATATGTAAACCAATCTCAATTTCTATTACTCTTGGTGGCAACAACCTACATATATCTCATCCATGCCGTACAAGGAACGTTCAAATAAGAAAAAAACAAACAGAGAATCTGCTACTAGTCACCCGGCTATTGCGCTTGGACACTTTATTTTATCCGTAACGGCAAATTTATTGGTTGAGATCTTTCCCTCCTGCGGAACATAATGCCTACCATGCTCTATTCTCAAGGCTTCAATTTTACTAGCTTTATCCATGAAGGTGTTGACCCCCGTACAGGTCAATATACTAGCACTATCTCTCTTTATGAAGCAGCGGCACAGGCCCGCAATTGCCCCCCTTTCAAACTGTGCGCTTCTTTTAATCCCTTGGACCTCGGGAATATCGGCTTCGGCAGAGGGTGGTCACTTAATTTATCTTCTTTCCAACATGACTCAAAAACCCTTTTTCTCTCTACTGGGGAGCATTACAAAGTCATACAAGAGGCGGGTCAATTGGTCGTTAAGGACCGGAAACTTAAGTCCTTCTATTTTACGGACAATGGCACGGATTTCCAGGTCATCCATAAGTCCGGGCTAGTTGAGACCTTGTCTGACAATCACGGCACCTCGGATACAAGCGTCACGACTAATATACGTGCTGCGAACGGACGCTCACTGGACCTCGTCTGGGACTTCTCTGGTAGCCAGCCACAGATCAGCAGGATAAAGGAGGGCTCCCAAGTCTTGCTAGAAATCAGCTATGGTAGCACCGGGGAGGTTAAGGTGATACATGCACCCGGCACCGATGAAAGCACGTTTACTACTGTACAAGTAAACGGCCTCCTCGAGGAATTTTGGATGCCAGTTGAAGACACGCCCTGGAGGTTTTCCTATGAAGCGATAGGTCCGATTACCTGCCTGACTGAGATTAGGAGCCCCGCTGGGCTAGTAGAGCAGGTACAATACAACAAAACGGGCCATCAGTTGCCTGATGAGGCGCCTTATAAGGCCATCCCTTACGTTGTTGCACATACTATAACACCTGGCAATCAGCAGTCCTCGATCAGAACCACCTATACTTACTCTGAAAAAAATTTCCTGGGTTACAGAGGTGTGTCCAACTGGAATCACGGCGAAGATAACCTGTATCTTTCAGGAGATGATTACGAATATACTTCAACTGTCGATGTTGAGGATGGGCCCAGTACGGAGTATACATACAATAAATTCCACCTTCTTGTGAATACTCTGCAGCGGGGACGTACCCGCTCAAAACAAGTTCAGCAGAGAACTACGTACTTTATGAAGCCAAACGTTTCGTTTCCGTGGCAACCAGCGCAATATCAACTACCCCAGTATATCACAACGATCTACCGCGATACCGCCGTCAGGCGTCCCCCTCGGATTGAGACACGAAGCTACAGTTTTGACGAGTGGGGGAATCCCACTTCCGAAACCCAAGCGAACGGCATAAAAACTGACCGTGACTATTATAACCCAGCTGGAGAAAAGGACCCAAGCACAGGCGAGGTGCTTTGCCCGGCCGACCCATATGGTTTTAAGCGGCATCAGAAGATAGAAAATGTGACACCTTCTCAGAAAGAAGGTTTCCTCCCGGCGCCAACCCGCAGTAAGCGCTACAAATATCTAGGGCTAAGCACAACTATGGGCATATCCCAGTTTGTGTTGGTTCGACAGCTGCAAACCCTTGAGAATAATCAGAGCCTCTCCAGCACTGATTATATTTATGTGAATCAGCCGGCATCTAGGGATCATGGCCGGCTACAGCAGCAGATCACGCGTCTTTCCGGGGAATATCCCACAACACACTCTTGGACCTATGAATATCCAAGTGCGAACCAATATCATGAAACCACCAAGATCACGTACTTTGATAAACATCTCGTACAAACCGAAACGAGATATTCGCTCCTTTCTGGGCTGACGCTTGCCCAGACAGATAACGGTGCTACACAACAATTTGAGTATGATAAGGTCGGGCGACTGATCAAGGAAAGGGTCTCCCCAAACACCCCGTATGAAACAACGCGACGGCACGAGTACGCCATTGCAGAGGGAGGAATTGGATACTGTTTGACAGTAACTGATGCTAAGCGCGTGCGAACGCGCTACTTCACTGACAGCTTACGGAGAATACGTTGCGTTGAAATACAGGACGATGATGGGCAGCAGAATGGGGGAAATGCTTACAGTGGTACTTTCCGTGTCGTTCAAGAACGCTCCTATAACAAACTGGGTCAATGTGAAGAGATAGTCGATGTTGACTGGCTGAGAACAGAGAATCAACCCACAGGACTTAGCACCACTCAACGCTTGGAATTTGACGATTGGGGTCAGGTTTGTAAAGTGACTGACAGCAGTGGTGCGGTGACCTTATCGGCTACAGACCCAATTGACCTATCCCGTACGGAGGGTATTGAAGGGGAAGGTACAACAAAGACTTATCTTAATCTTTTCGGCGTCCCCGCCCAGAAGATGCTGCTCCGGAGAGATGGCAAATGCTACATGAAGATTGACTATGCCTACGATGGCTTGTGTCGCCTTATCGAACAGACCAACAACCTTGGTCACACCACCCAGTATGAGGTCGATAGTTTCGACCGAGTCATAAAGACGACCTGGCCCAATGGTCACAGTACAGATACGCAGTACGCACCCCAGAGCACCGCTACACTGCCCGAATCGATAAATGTTAATGGCCACACCGTTGGTAAGCAATCCTTTGACGGGCTAGGCCGTGCTACACGTCGAACGGTTGGCGCGCGTACCACCACCAGATGGTATGAGGGGAGCGCACCGAAACCGTTCAAGATCAAGACGCCTAAAGGAATTGAACATAATCTCACCTACCAACCGGCTTTGGATTACGTGCTCACATCGTTTGATCACGATACCTACGACTATGACAAGGAAAGCGCTGCTATCACTGAGCTTAAGGGCCGCTGTACCACGGAGAAACGACATTATCTGCCTTCCGGGTTATTAAGACAACAAGATTTTAACCTCAACCAAAAGAAGTATTCCACTCATTCCACTTATTCTATGGCCGGCAGGCTACAGTCCTACACAGATGCGCACGGGCAAAAGCATATAATACAATACGACGTTCATGGCAGGCCCGAACAGTTGGTGCAAGGAAAGATAAAAGTCATGTTCGTCTACGATAAGTTGAGCCGGCTGTGCGAAACTCATGTGCAGGATAAAGAACAGAGCCAGAGCCTAATCACTCGTCAGAGCTACGACGAGTTTAACCGGGAGGCCGAGCGTACTATCTTCCGAGGAACAGAAACACTGTACCGGTTAAACCAGACTTATAGTACGAAAAGCCTTGTTACCCGGCGCCAGATACAGGATGGTAAAGGTGAAGTACTGCGGGATGAAACCTTTCAATATGACAGCTGCGATCGTCTCCTTGACTATCATTGCGAAGGCCAACGCAGGCCTGTTGATGAAAGAGGACATGAGCTCCTAAACCAGCATTTCATATTTGATCAGTACGATAATTTGGCCCAAGTCTCGACTACTTTCAAGGACGGACGCCTAAATATTGCACGCTATGTCTACAGCACGGTGGACCCTACTCAGCTGGTTCAGGTTACAAACTCGCACTGCAAGTATCCTCGACGCGTCGACCTTGAGTATGACAGGAATGGCTGTTTAATCCGGGATGAGCAACACCGGATCCTTGAATATGATGCTAAGAATCGCTTACGTGTTGTGCGCGATACCGAAGGCCGCCAGATCCTGAGTGAGTACCAATATGACGCAGCTGGCAAGCTGGTTTGCCAGGTAGTTCTAGGAAAACGTATAGAGCTTCATTACCACGAAGACGCTCTTATCGCTACCACTGGAGACTCACAAATAAGTTATATATCTGATGGGGTCACCTGCTGGGGCCAAACCTGGCAGAAGGATGGCAACACTCAGACCCAGCTTTGGGCGGTAGACACTCATGATTCGGTCTTGGCATGGGTCGATACCCAGAAGCCAGATGCTATTCACCATCAACAGTATACACCGTACGGCTTTAGCACAGCAGAATCATCCATAGGCTTTAACGGCCAGTGGCGAGATCCCGTCACCGGTTGGTACCACCTCGGCAATGGCTACCGTGTCTATAACCCGGTGTTAATGCGTTTTCACACACCGGATTCATGGAGCCCCTTCACTTCCGGGGAGATCAATCCTTACGCATACTGCCTCGGGGACCCGATCAACCGTGCCGATCCCTCAGGCCACTGGAGCAGCCGAGACTGGACCATTATGGGGGTTGGTCTGGCGGTTGGTATATTAGTGGGCATATTCACGGCCAGCGCAGGTTTCGCTGCTGCAGTCGGGGTGTCAATTGCTTCCGGTGCGGTTACAGACACAGCTACGGGAGCCATCTATGATGCAGCCAGCGGGAAAGGACCTACTTGGGAAAGTTTCAGTACCGATATGCTATTTGGGGCCATTGGTGGAGGAGTTGGTGAAAGTCTTGGAAGGGGCCTCGTTGCCGGGGTGAAGTTTGCCTCCCATGAACTCACTGGGGCAATCGAGGGTCTGCTGGAGGGTGGGGCAAAGCTGAGAGTAGCTGGAGGTAAACCGGTACTACCCAGCATCGTTGAAGAAATTACATCTCTCAGAGGCCTAAGGCGACGGGTGAGGATGCTTGAATCGGACCTGCATCAGGGTAAGATAAAGTTCAATAAGCTGGGTAAGGGTGGCAGGCAGAAGTTCGAGGAGGGGTTAGCGGACCTGAAAAATGATATCAGTGAGATCATGGAAAAGAGACCTTGGAAATTTATGGACAAAAATATACGCAAGACCTTGAAGACGGCTAGAACGGACCAAAGTCTACAATCTGCACTTGACAATTACGATTCATTTTATCGCTTTATCCGGTTCCACAGACTGAGTCCTCCCAAAGCTGCAGGCAAGGCAGGATTAACTTACAAGCCGCTGAAAGGTGCAGATAACCAGTTCGAGGTGTATTTGAACAAGCATGATCGTTTTACATTTCATCTGGATGAGGGCAATCAAATCCTGGAAGCTCTGCAAATTTTTGGACATACTTGAATGTGTTATTCAATTCTCTATACAAAGGCTCTGATATTGGTCCCAAATAAAAAACGAATAGTGGTTAACTGTATAATAGCTAATCCTATCTATTTTTCTCTTTCATTAATGATATATTGAAAGAGTTCATGTCATTCATGTATGGCGTTGGGCGCCTTAAGCTCTAAATCTATTTATTACTAACCCCACAGGCCCCGAACCTATCGCTCGCTATTTTGCAAAAGTACGACCCTTGCCCTACATGGGGGGGAACTGGGTATTTTCACAGTATAATGCCTGCCGGAGCGCAACGTTCCCAACAAACACATGTTTTGCAATCCCTCTCAAACACCACAGACATATTTGACTTGGTTGTAGATGGCACGTCACCGATAATAGCAACGATGAGTGGGCTGGTCAGAGACATCTATGTGAGCCTTTTATCAAAAACTATCAAAATTTGAACAGCAGCACTGGATGGAACGACAACGCTATGAAATGGGGAGAGGCCGTGCAAGCCCTTAGCCAGTTTAGCTATCATATCACGGGCTGAAATTATGTTCTAGGCGACCTCCAGGGCGGCTTTTACCAGCACGAGGTTGTCCTCTCTGACCCGTCATCCTATCCCGGAACCGTGGGTACAGTGTCACCGATCTTGGTCCCGACAGTATTAGTTCGTTTCATAGTATCTGAATATCAATCAGTCTATCAGATACTGCGAATCCTCCAAAACAAGTTAGCTCCATCGAATGAAGCTAGAAAAGGTGATATTATTCGCAGGTATCATTCCCTGAAAGGATTCACAACCAACTACAGTTCTATCTCTCGAATTCTGATCTTTCTATTTCTTTCTATCTGATCTTTCTATCTGTTACTTTATTCTTTCTATATATCCACTTAATCTATCCATTTCTATCTGACTTGCAAAGGTATATGGATCGGCTAGACCTTTGAGCTGCTATATCCCTTCATCTTAACCATTTTTTTTAAAAGTGAAAGTGAAAGAAGTATTCATAATATACACCACTCGGGTTGCACAGAGAAGAGTATTACATTCCATGATGAGCAGTTAAAATCAATGAAACTTGGTCAGCAAGGAATCGTTATCACGACAAGTGATGGCAGAGAGCTAAAAGCCGGAGATAATAACTCCATAACCGACTAGGATGTGGGAAACGGTATTCTAATTAGATTTTGTAGAGTAAGCAAGCGTTCGGATGCCTTAGCTGGGTGGGGCAACTATCGGGCAGTTTGGAATAGGAATCGTCAATATAATGGTCAACTACTCGTTATAGGTAAAACTATATATCAATGGTGTGTGTCTTCTAACCAAGCGCATATTTTTAAACTAAATGCATATGAAATAGGGGCAAAGTATTATGGACCCCTGCAACCCTAAAAGCCGCGAGGCAGAAACGATAGGACAACAGCAGCCCAAGTCCCATGACGCTACAAAGTGTGTGTAGAAGTTCGGAGGCGTGGCAAGCTGGTTGACTAAGAACCGGGATAGGGTTGGATCATTACAACGATCGAATGAAGCAATTATATTGACTATCTCAAATGAATGAATGGAAGGAGGTGTTTTTTTAGCTACACGACAAAGAAGCCGATATTTATGCAACCTCAAAGGCTTCTGTATCGTCATAAATCATACGGTTCATATTGATCGGTTGCATGCTCGGTCCGGTCAAGCAAGGCGATGATCGCTAACTTAAGTATACTAGATAAACCTAGTCATATGACTTTTTGAACTCTCTTGACTAGCTCCACTGGTATAACTCATGTAAGGGAAGCCGGGAGGTTTGCAGTTTCCTGTCACGGAAACCCTATATTATCCATCCATTCCGCCCTGGCGTGCGGGGATGAGGGCCCCCGAGATCTCGTTTAGATAGGAATACATTAATTCCTGGTGTTTCCACCGATAACATCTACGTCCTAGTTGAACGACACGATGAGCCTGTAGCCGATTAATAACTCCCTGCGCCCCGTTTCCCCTGAATTCCACAACATTTCCCACTGGCACTTGGGTTCCTTCAGGTTTTAGGTACCCTGTACGTCGGTGCGGTCCCCATCCGACCACGGATCGCTATGAGAACAGGGATAGGTACAATGATGAGAGAGACGCAGTATATTGAAAGGAACTGATCGCTTGACCTCCTGAATCAGTCAATCGATGCAGCGCTTATATAGAGAGGGTCTCTCATATAAATGCCGATTTCACTATCCGGGCTGCTGAGGCACCTCGGGATTCTCGGCGTCTTGGCTCCGTTGTCACATTTTAAGGAATTCTTAACTCTTCGGGGCCAAGTGGGTCTCACATTCACAGTGAATGCGAATGCGGAATATTGTCTAGCTCACTCCTCATCGATGGACTACACCTGGCTCTCAGGTGAGGGTACCTTTCAATGGCACTGTCAAGCACCTTACCCAGCAACATGCCATGGCTAATACCATAGTGGCCTGCTGTCTCTGGCAGCCAAGACCCACTCGGAGACATTCCAGGAAGGGGATTGAGCTAGGAGGCGGGTCAGTTTTGCTGTTTTGTTGTTGCAGATTACATTCATACCTCTATCACATAAGGCCTCCCATCTTCATATCGAATGTCCACTCGACCAATATCGCAGCACCCTAGCGCCCGCCACGCTCGTAGAGCAAGTTCCTCGGCGGCCTTCACCTCTGGATCGCTACGATCATTGACGATGCATATCGGGTCATCATTCCCCTGGACGTTCTTATTGTAGTAGTCGTAGAAGTTCTTTTGGTTTGTACTTACAGACCCATCATTTAGGGTTAATGCCTGTTTCTGCTGATCCAGGCCTTCCCAATCCATGAGAGCCGTGCCGATAACTCGGGAGGACCTGCCGGTGCCAAGAATGCTGATGGTATATTCTCGCCCCGAGAGGAAACGCTCGATAAGGATGCTCTGACCGGGAAAGCGGTTCTTGAGGTTTTGGAGCCCATCTTCGAGCTCATCATGGTTCATCACCTTGGAGAAATGATAGATACCCTTGGAAGACCCCTCGCAAGCTGGCTTAATAAAGAGCGGGAAGCTGTTCAAGTCGTTGCCATGGGAAGCGTTCTGCAGAAGCGTAGGAATAGAATGTTCTGCCTGGGTCCAGGATGCAGGAAGAATTATGAACGGCGCGGTTGCTATCCCAAGGTGTTCAAGAATCATCTGACTGGTCAGTACATATCCAGGTCAGAGAGTGCCTCCTGGCCAACGATTATCGGTACCTTTGTCTTTCCTTTGTCCAAACACATCGCCAGCGTGGCCGCATCGGAAAATGCATGAGGAATCTTGTAGGCTTCCAGTAGTCCCGGTATCTGTGCCTCGCGACTGACACCGTGCATTCCTTCAGAGATAGAGAACGCAAGATCCCATTGCTCATGCTCTCCTTGGGCCATCCGCTGCACTAGTTCCTTCACGTCACCAATACGTGCGACTTGATAGCCATTTTTCTGGATTGATCTCTCAATGGCATCGATAGTCTCATCACTGTCTAGCTCGACACAGTCCTCCAGGCTGTAGCCGCGCGACCGGTAGAGGGAAATACTGTCGTACAAAAATGCTATGACGAGGGGCTTGGCGCCGGCCATATTGTCTCTTTGGTTCTGACTAATTGCGAGGCGTTAGAAAAATAGTATCGGGTCATTCAGCTGTCGATGGGATTTATCTGAGAGCATAATAAGAAGCTCCCACCTATATACCGTTGTGCACTCTACGTCGTTTGACACGGAGAGAACAGGCAGCACTAGGAGATCTGCCCGCTTGCGGCTTTTTTGGTCCCTGTGTAGTTCCAGGTTGTACGTGACAGGAATAGCCGTCAATATCAAGAACTGCAGTATCCCAACCTGTCAGGCTGTCCAAATGCACCAATCAAAATCTAGCAGAAACTGTAACACTCACTGTTACCTAAAGGTAACGTAGCAGCACCATGACCCTATTCCTAGAACGTCAGGGAATGGCCGATATATTTCGCTTTTGACCAACAGTTACACAGATTCATTCTGATTCCGAATTCAGGTGATCGGGACAAATTAGGCAATCTTCTTAATCCGGAAAATGCGCTATATATTTTGCACTTCTCTATATTTGGAGGGGGGAAAACAGCATCATGAAATATAAGGGAACAGTAATCAAGATTAATCTTGGTGAGGCCTTCCGAGTAAGTAATTTTTACAATGTTTTGTGTCCAACTCCCATTCCTCCCGCAAGGCTTATTTTTCACTGTGACACCACCGGGTGGATTGAACCGTATACGTTGTAGAAGATAGAAAAGAAACGGTCAAAAGACAAAAAAGGTTTCGGTGACGCCCAATATTTGCACTTTTGGTTACCAAATGCGGTTCATGCAAAGCTACCTATCGAGACAGATAGTCAGTGACTACTGCTATTATGAATTCTTTTCAGAGATACCAACTTGTGCGACATACTTCAAAATATGGATATTTCTTTGCAAAGTAGAATATATCGGGTAAACAGTGGTAAAAATCCCTGCATCGATATTTCTAATCGCCGGATTTGTGCCGCGCTGCTGGAGGTTGACGCAGGCGATGTTACCGAGCCGGTTTCAACCTTACATTATGTTTGGAAAACTATATCCATCCACGGGTCCCTCCAACTAACGCGCCAATGAATGCCGATATAGTAGGATACACGAGTCTCCAATATATGGTCGGAAGGGTATAGGATGTAACAACGACCTACAGGAATTCGACCCACCCATAGGTTGGCTGACCATCTGATGTCGCATCTAGATATCTATGACACTTCTAGACAACACATGCGGAGACAGTCGCACACATTTCCGCTTTCACGCGTCGATTCTAAATCATTGAAAATCTATGATCATAAAGCGGGCTATAAATGGCTCATATCATCCCCTCTCACCCATGGTGAAGAGTGATTCATGAATGACGAAATCGTTAACCGATAGATTCCACTTCTCTATTCGACTGTGTCAAATAACCGGAGCTATCAAAGCGCTCAGCATAATGAAAACGGAAGAGTTTAATTTCTACCATGACTCTACAACCATGCCGCACGATCCTGCTGAGCTACGAGGCAAGAGTCGCGACAGTAGCAGAATGATTGTGCTGGATCGTTCAACAAAGCAAACCAAGCACTCGATGTTCTCGGATATCTGCGATCATTTCCGCCCAGGTGACCTCCTTGTCTTGAATGATAGCTACATGCTCTCGAACACCTTGTGGTTTCAGTTTGAAGGTGAGCCTGTGCAAGTGGTCGTATATGGTCACGAACCTGACTCTACCAACATCGTGGAAATCAAATCCAGCCGGCTATCGGCTAAGGCAGGACTCACCTTGGTGTCAATGGACAATGACCAGCTTGTCTGTACCCTGCTTGAGTCGCAGCCCGACCAACTTTGGAGGGCCAGATTCGAACCCTTCGAATTACTAGTGCCGACACTGGACCAATACGGATGCCGCTTTGACGAATCGATCCCCCTTAATCCAACGTACTGGAAAACAGCCACCCAAGCCTACCGCTCTGTATATGCCAAGACACCGGGTTCTTTGGAGATTCCGTCAGCGGGGCTTCACTTCTCAAATGAACTTCTGGCCCGCCTCGCTGACAAGGGAGTCGAAATTGCGTATATCACACTGCATGTAGGGGCGACTGAGATTCTCGCAGTTCGGCATATCAGCGAGGAAGAGATCCAGAACCATAAGGTAAAATCCGAATTCTTTATGGTTGGTCGAGAGACTGCGGCGCAAATCAATCGGGCCCGTACGGAAGGGCGTCGTATTATCGCCGTTGGAACGACTGTTATGCGAACCCTGGAGTCTCTTATGGTCGACAAAGAGTGCATTATGGATGTTCCCGCAAAGACTGGTTGGACGGACCTCTATATCTATCCAGGATTTAACTTCAAGGTGGTTGATGTTCTGCTAACAAACCTCCACCGACCGCGGTCAAGCCATATAGTGTTGACAGCGGCCTTCGCGGGTAAGGATTTTGTCATGCGCAGCTATGATGAGATCGCTCAGAAGGGGGGATATGAATTTGATATGTTTGGAGATAGCATGCTAATCGTGTAGACTCGAGAATAACATAGCCTGAGCGAAAATAGAAGAACGAATGGCTACAGGGCAACTCTTCAATTTAAATCCAGTCATTTTTGGTGGCGGATATTTCCCTTCCTTCTTTGTAGCAGAAGTAGTTAATTGCAGGCCATATATATATACCATCCATTGGTATTCTAGATAGATCCCTTGGGTTGGTATGGAATCAATGACCACCCCCCCCCCGGGTCTTACACAGCCTTTTATCCCCGAGCTTCCTCGACGCACCGTATGCAATGACAATCAAAATGGAAATCCTTTCGGAGGAGCTGCTTCCTTGCATCTAGGCCTATATGCTGGGTAAGGTCGAAGTACGAGATCATGCATTCTTCACCTGCATCTATATCCCTTTGGGCAGTCATCACCATACGCCCACGGCCATCTGGTTGATCTGTGACCTACAATATGAAGAGAGAAAAGGTTTAGCAGCTGAATCACTTTTTTAAAAGGTGTTCTTACATTCGGACAACAGGAGTGGTTCATCATGGCAGCCCGGGGATAGAGGGCCAATCCATACCGAACCCCTTTCCCTACAGGAGGTTTAGGGATAGGATAGACACCGTTAACCCGCGGATAAAGTCCGAAAAAGTTAGTTTCCTGCTGGCAGATGAGGTCAAGCATGTCATCTGGATCCCAAATCTCTTGAAGGCTTGTCGGATCAACAAGGAACTTTAAGATCAGTGTCTTCCAATGTTGGATGGATTCGAGCGGCCAGGTACTGTAGTTGCTGCGAAGTGACCGGATTGTTCCCAGCCACGGGGAAATTCATTTTGGCGTTGAGGCCATCGCTGCTGCTGTGGCTGTGTCGACACTGACAGGCCATTCCTTTCTAGATACCTTGCAGCCATAATACGGACCGTCAGCCAGAGTAGATGGAAATAATATTCGCCTTCTTCACAGCGAATAACTGTGCTATGATGTTGTAACCAGGCACATTCATAGTCATGGCGAGCTTGGTCTGTTGCTCGACAACTGTTATTACACCAGACTACGTCTTTGGCGCAATGGTTTGGGCAACAGACGCTTTTAGTATGCTGAAACACTAGCTGGCGGCAAGATAGATTGCTGCAGATTAACGTACTGTTGCTAGATGGTTCTACCATCGGCACGATGGCGTATGGTGGGTCTGCCAGAAGTATCGTCCCAGCCGGTACAGGCATCGACACGAGAAGCTGGCGGCCCTTGTCTGGATGAGACGCTTGCACCAAATGGGGATGGATGTACAGGTCAAAGTCTCCGCCATTTGGTGGTTGGTTGCTTTGAGGTGGTAGTTGAATTGGTTCTGGAACCGAGGGCGGATTGTATATATCGGACATGGTAGGTATTGAATGATTTGATAAACTATCCGGGGTTCCTATTACTAGTGATGCAGATGATGGATAGATGGGATGGTTCTAAAGGAAAAAGCGATTAATGTAGAAGAGAAAGACAGTCAAACATTATAAGGTCAGGCACGTGTATGTATTTAAAACCGCCACTGCATAAAGAAGCAAGGTTGGGGACTCCGTATCTGCCAGGCAACGGAATGTATTCCCTTACGCTTTCGTTGAGACGGCCGGATGCGGCTTCCGTTGTTACGTGCCATCCCTAGATTAGTGTTCTTCTGAATCTCTCCTTATATACCTCTCTGCCTATATCCAATTGAATTCACTTCTCTTAACTGTTAGGGACAAGCTGAAATGCCTACTCTATCCAAAACCATGAGAGCGTAACGAAAAACTAGAATAACAAAACTGCGGAATTCTCAACATGCCTTTACAACCACAGCCACTGAGACGTACTGCTGGAAAAAGGTACCAGCCTGGCGAGATGTATCCCAAAGCGAGTTTTTCAGCTATAGGTGGTAGGTAAGGAGGCAATCTATTATCTTTAAATAATAATAAGTATAGCATAAAGTAACTCGCAATAATGAGGCGGATGCGCCACTCCGTTTAAAATACTCCTTCCCTGCTTACATTTCTGTCTTGTGTTCTACCGCCCCAAGTCGCCTCTCCATCTAGAAATAGGCAGGCCACTCGCGACAGGTTCCTGCGCGATGTTGCAGCGGGATTGAAACTAGCACCCATGAATACTCGCCTAACGACTTATATTCTATTATTAATTAACTGGGATGAGGTTTACTCCGATCCAATCCGACGATAGTTTATTCCAGTCGCGTCTTCCTCAAGACCAGGAGGCACAAGTTGCACAACGCCCGAAGGCAGTGCACCCGCAATTCACCGCCTAAATGATTAACAAAAAAAAAACTTTGACTAGTGTATTACCCCTACTTCCTAAAGGTAATATTATATTTTAGTTCCGGTTATATATAAGGAATAGAGTCAATATCTATAACTTCTATAGTTCTTTATAAATAAGGAAGTATAAAGCACTTGAATTCTGCCAGATGAATCCTAAGGTGAAGTACGGTAGGCCCGAGGCGGTGAATCTCTAGCCTTTTACATTCATTGCTTCTCCTCTTTTCACCAAAACAAACATCTCTTTCCGTCATCTTCCACACCGAGCAGAATGTCGCAGCAAGAGTTGCAGGAGATACAAGAGTTGCGTCGGCGCCTGGAGGAGGAACAGCGACTACGAGAGGAGGAACAGCGACTACGAGAAGAGGAACAGCGACTACGCGAAGAGGAACAGCGACTACGCGAAGAGGAACAGCGACTACGCGAAGAGGAACGACGGCGTCGTGAAGAGGCAGAGCGACTACAAAAAGAAGAACAACGGCGACGTGAAGAGGCAGAGGAAGAGTTCAGGCTTCAGACTCAAAATACCACCCTCCCCGAATTCCTTGATGCTTGCCATTTGCATTTATTTCTCGGGTTGAAAATCCAGAAAGACAAAAACTCGACTACACAGGGCAACCCCGCAAACGCCGACCGCAAACTCCGCCCCGCTAGGATTCGAGAGTGGAGCAACTTTCCAGAGGAGCAGATTCTGATATGGGACGATCTAATGAATACCGATTTTGTGACCGAACGCCATTTCACGTCTCTAATGCTACTCAAGGGATTCGGAGGTGAAATCCGAGAGAGGATGCTAGGCTCGGAGCTAGATCTGAGTTACTTTGAACGACAGACTCTTGAGTCGCGTGTTGCTTCGGTCATCAAGCAGCTGTACGCGAATCCCCGACTTCGACAAACCTTCCGCCTGAACGGCGATGTCATTTTCGAGAATCATGCCAACACCTTGAGAGACGATTCGAATATAGCGGAGGATATGAGCTCTCTAAGCCTCAGCCAGACGCAGCCGCGGCGCTCCACCCGCCTAGCCGCCAAATCGGCCAATGTTGGCCCATCAGCCCAGAAACGTCAGTCGGGGTCACGACCTCGAGCAGATCAATTCTGTGTCTATAATAAGGGCCCGGAATTGAAGGTCCCGGCGTTCATTATTGAGTATAAGGCACCCCATAAAGTCTCCCTTGCCCATATCAAGGCCGGTCTTCAAGACATGGATCTTGACAGGGTTGTTCGCTTACAGAAGAATGAATCGCCACAGGACATCTGTAGTCGTGTTATAGCGGCAGTGATAACTCAAACTTTTTCATACATGATCCATGCGGGTCTGGAGTACGGCTATGTGTGCACTGGTGAAGCATTCATATTTCTCCGTGTGCTGCATGACGATCCTTCCACTGTATACTACTACCTTTCAGTACCGGAAGAAGATGTCGGTCCCACCACAGGATGGACTGGCAATAGTGATGATAACCGACTCCACCTGACTGCGCTAGGTCAGGTACTGGCTTTTACTCTCCGTGCCCTACGAGTACCCATCCGCGATATCGCTTGGATAAACCAGGCAGTCTTCAAATTGGACACTTGGGACATGGTATATGACGATCTTCTTGACGAAATAACAGAGAAGGATATTCCCTTTTCTACCTTCAAATCACCGAGGCGGAGTCGGAACGAATATTGCCGCGTGTCTCCGGTTAAGACAAGGTCAAAGTCCGCTGGAGTCGGGTCCTGTAACCCTTCACATGATACCAGCTCTCAGAATCCTGATGATGATGCTGGTGATGACTTTGATCCCAATACCCCCAGCCGTCCGCCTAGAGATCGCGGGCTTGCTCACCGGCCAGATCCCCGTTCCACATCAGCAAAGGCAGCACCCGAAGGTTCAGGCTACAAAGGCAAGTCCCGGCAATATTGCTCTCAGCAGTGTCTTCTGGGCTTAATCAGAGGAGGAACGCTCGACCGCAAGTGTCCGAATGTATCGGATCATGGAGTGGATCGACATCGACTGACCCCAGCGACCCTCATTCGTCGGTTAAACCGACAATTCTTCAGCGATCACCAGCCGCTTGACACACAAATAGGGTGCGAGTCGCTGCATGTGCACGGAAGCCGCGGGGCGCTTTTCAAGATCACACTATGGTCCCATGGATATACGTTTGTGGGGAAAGGCACGCCAGTTGAATTTGTTGCAGGCTCGAAACACGAGGAATTTATTTACTCGCATCTCGCTCCGATCCAAGGGTTATACGTTCCAGTGCTACTAGGTAGCCTGCGACTTCGTCACCCATTCTCTTACGATGGTATTGCGGAGATTGTCCGTCTCATGTTCATGAGTTACGTCGGCAAACCCCTTGCCAACCGGCGTGATTTTGATCGTTGTCCACAAATTCATCAACAAGTTGAGAAATCCTTGCACGCGATTCACGAATTGAATGTGCTGCAGGGCGATCCGATACCCGGCAATATGGTGGAGGAAAATGGTCGCGTGATGTTTATTGATTTTGAGCGGGCACAGCTGCAACCCCGACGACTGCCACTCGGTGGTATTTCACCTAATCAAAAACGCAAGCGAGATATGGACTTCCCAGCGAATAGCCAAGACAAGCACAATCATCATGACTGTTTTGAGCGCGAGAAGCGACGTATGAGAAATGCATTATTATAAGGGCGGCGAGATATGGATAGCTCTATCAGTGTGAAAGTGCTTGTATTCAGGAAGACGGTGGAATGAGCTAGAAAGACTCAATTGAATACATCAACTACGGCTACGCCTGAGCAAACTACTGCTGTATCTGAGCCAGCTGCATCGACCACTACACCTAACGTTCAACCTGAAAATGCCCCGGCTGACACTACCGCACTACGACAGTCAATCGCGCCGTTGGAATAGAACGATCTGTTTGGGGAGTTCCGATCAATCCAACCCTTCGAGTTGGACGACTTGATGGCTAAGGAATTCATGGCTAATCCTGACTTGTTGGGTCCCAAGCAGTTGACAACGAAAGCGCAGCACTGCTACGACACGCTGCTTGAAACCCTGCCATCGATAAAGAGCGTTAATCTTGGATTGAGGAGGTGGATGCTAGCCAACCAGAACGTCCACGCCTATCACCGCCGTCGCATCCAGGAATTAGAGCGTCCAGTCAGCCGGTTGACTGATCGACCTTCCACCGATGCTGGCGTTCAAACTACTTCGATTGAATCGAACCCCGAAGCTTCGGTCGGTCAATCACCGTAATCCGATCGTGAAGCGGCTCGGACGAAGCAGGCCCACGGGGATACGTTGTTAATGAATCGTGTCCTTGAGAGGACTGCCGATACTCTTCGCGAGCAGAATCTTGACATGCGATGCCAGCTGGACGACATCCTGAAGAAAGTGGTAGCTAACATGACTACTATGATTGCGGATACTGAGGATCATAATATCGCCGCGAATGGCGTTCCACATGATGTTCCTCAAGATCTTGAGGCGAATACGGACAACAACGATGAAAGAGGTTCGGGATCGGACAGGTTTGAAGATGGCGTTGAGGACCAGTAGCTGTATGCTCGTGTGTTTAGGGACTTAGAGGTCAGTGGAAGCATTCATTTGCAACTTGCCGTTGTGAATGACTTCCTTCCAGGGGGATGGCCCTACCTTGAAAGAGTTCGACAGTCTTTGCCTTACGACGCCGGCGCCGCTTTGCCTCATCACCAGCACCAAGCGATGGAATCTATGACCACAACTCGCAATTGAGGTATTATTTCAAATTCTATTCAACTCGTTCGACCGAAATTTGGCCTCTCCATTACCCCCCTCGCCACACGAGTCATGCTACTCTCTGCAGATGTCGGGTACTATATAAAGATGATACCTTTTAACTGCCGTGCTGCAGGGATTCCTCCGTACTAAGGCGATTTGACTGGCTAGGTTCGAGCTCCCCGACACTCCTCTGGAAGAGATCCAAAATCAAGATGAGATCAAGAGAGGAGCGAAGAAGCCTGACAAGTCCAAAAGAACAAGATACCCCCGGCTTTCATGCACTCATTTGTTGAGGGGGCCATTGGACGCATCGCTATGGATTAGGGTCACAATGTGAAGAACATGCTGGCGGCCCGGTACAAGGGGGTAGAAGCCGTAGGGGCCACCGTTCATTGGTTCCTTAACACTGGCTGCGAAGTGAGATGCGCGCTCTGTGCAATCAATTAGGTCTACTCCGGTGCATTCGTGGATTCGGGCTTTCCATGAGGCTGCCTTTAGCCCAGGTTAACTGTCCATTGAATTCACAATCGCTGCTTACTCCATCCCATCAGATTATAGAATCTCGCCTGACTGCAGGCTATAACCAGTAACTGCCTGGATCGCTGATTGGCTAGGAACCAGGAAAATATGATTTCTACTGTATATTATCAGGCTGCATCACCGTGCCAAATCTTGTAACTCATGTTTTGCTATCTAGGCACAGTTGGGAACAATACCGAAGTCGTGTCAGTGATTGCGACGAGCTGATATTCTATGGAAGTCGTCCTGTTCCCTTGCTCCTTCGGCCCAATCGTATATCTTTCCTGAACTAGCTTCCTCTTAGCAACCTTCCCGTCAGCGTTGTTCTCGTCTCGTAGCGCTAGGTTTGTAACACACTTATTATACCTAAGGCTGCGACGAGCTGATGACGACTAGTCAAGTATAAATTCATCCTAAGTAACGAACCTTTTAATAGAGACGTCCCAACTTGTGGGCGAAGATGGTTAGATACAGTAACTCTCTTCACGTTACTCTCCTCCTGTCCCTTTTTGCTCACCGTCGTATGCAGTGTTACACGAGTAGTGAATAGGGCCATGCAACTAATGTCTATTGTTGGAACTCTACTAGTGAGGTAACAGCTGCAGTAGCTGGCTAGGTTATTCATTAAATTTTCAGCTTTGCACCATGTCTCTTAATTCACTGGGACTCGCTTTATTAGTCCTTATTTTATGCTAGTCTCAGCTGTATGATTCGTAGTAACACAGCGACAGCCATGCTGGCCCCCTTGCATATGGCCTCTACGATCTTCAATGCGGCTGAAAAGAGCTATATAGAGTATACAGCAGCTGCATGTTCTGTGCAGTCGGCATAATTTCGCCTACGAGCTAAAGGTCGTGATTATTAATCTGGCAACTACACCAAGGTGGTAAGGGCAAGACCTCGCAAAGGTTAGGGAATAAAACTGTAATAGGCCCATGTGTAGTAAAGGCGGAGCATCTAATTTGCGCAAGCGCTATAGGATTAGAATAGAAACGGTTGCCTTGTGTGTGATCTTAATGAAATAGCTAGCTATCATAGAATAGCAGCTGGAAAGAACAGTTCGGTGGCTACCTGAGTAAAATTTGAAATGTGAATTGCTTTGCATTGATCTACAATGGAACTTAATTCCTACTGCAGGAAACAGGTAACAGCCCCCTTACATTTATTTGGTGGCTAGCTGGGGGGTTGCTGCGCACTCCTCTATCCATACCCTAGGGGGTACAATTGGAGACACCGTACGGAATATAGAAAAAGTAATTAATTACCTGACTGATATTATTTGGGGTTGATTGGCTCATGCCTACTATTAAGAGATGTTGCTGAGTGAGGCTGGCTGGCATGCAAGACATCAGCTGGGATAGTGGGTCCAATACGTCATTAATTAGAAATGGTTGTAGTTCCAGGTATTTAAAGCTACTCAAGGTACACTATTCTTGCTGTTAACAATTCTCTGTGAAGGTCAAAGTACAATAAGATCACTTACAATTCTGATTTCTCTCTTTCACTTTCTTACCATGTATCTTGCTACTGCACTTTCTGTTCTAGCCGTAGCCTCAGGAGTAGCCGCGTCCAGATGCACTGAAGGGCTTACCTACTGTGGAACATCGCTGATAAGGAAGGGTAACTATAAATGTTATTTACTATCACTTTATACAAATACTGACACCTGAAAGGAAATTATCACGCGGATATTACGGCTGCTCTTCAGAGAGAATAAGCCAAGCAGTCAAGATTTTGTTCTTTACTCGCGCTTTCTCTGTACTGCTGATGAAGACTTTTTGATTTGGGTTGATAAATGTCCCAGTGGTGGATGCATGGACAATGGTGGTGGAAGGGACGATACCTGCTCTTAAATACTGGAAGAGACGTCACATTATTAACTAGCTTAGGTCAGATGTGACATTGAGATGTGGATGTCCTAAGGATAAGAAGGTCGGAAGGATTTGTATGTATTTTGGGTCATGTTATAAACGTTTCCCTATTATAAATAGGTTTCTCTATAGCTTCGTGCACATGCAATGACTCTGAACATCTTTTTTTAACGGGAATCTCAGCACGGTGTTCAACCTTCTTCCTGACGATGCTTAGTGTGTATAACCCTCTCGCTTCTAGAATATATACTCGACAGGACAAAACAAAACGGCATGAAAGTGAGCCAAGACCAAAGAACAGAAAAATGAATTAAAAAAAAAAAAAACCTGATGAACCAATAAAGCGCTAGAAAATATCATCAATCTAAACACAAGTGACCGACCCTCCATCCATCCCCATTTCTATATATGAACGAGAGCAAATCTTCTATGCACCCAATATTCCCAGATTTCAAGTCTAACCCCCCTTCTCATCTATGAGGGGTTGCTCGGCCTATACCTTCTGTGGGATCACATGATCGAGCCGATTCAGCAGCCGGAGATGCTCCTGCTTCAAGGATTTGAACTCGTCATCCAACTGATTATGCCACGGGTATAAGACGAAGACTTGAAAGGCCAGCGCCGAGGAGGCGACCGAGAAATTAACAAGAGAGATTCCGCGGGTGATCCACATGTTGAGAACGAGGGCTCTATCTATGCACTTGAGAACTCAGACGGGCGGCCGAAGATATTGAAGGGGAGATAGTGCATGCATGTACCTACCAGCAGCGAGGGAGGGAAGGGGAAAGGAGAGAATGGACGGTTTTTTGTGAGAGGGAAATAAAGGCTGGGTTTCATTATTCCTCGGGGGGGGATGAAGTGAGCTTAATATGCGCCCAATGAATACAGCGCTACGTAATTAGGAAATCTGTGTCCACGTAATGCGGACCCAAACTTTTTTGTTTTTTTTCCCAAAAAACACAATAATACAAAAACAAAAATAACCAATGCTGCCTCCTGGATTGAATTCTAAATAACGATGAGGAGCGATCCTGTGCCGCATAACCAGACGTGCGGGTTCATGGATTCGGGTACAACCGAGGCTATCAAAATATGTATCGAATCCTGCCCCCGTCCCATTTGATAGAGGGATAATTCTGAAGCATTTCCGGCACTTTTTCGTACAAGATCAGAACTTCCACGATGTGGGTCCGCTTACCGGCTCGGAGATGAGTCGGATCTGTCGGATCCGATGATAAGATATCCTGGGGGTTCACAGGTTCACATGCCGGGGCCAGGGGAACATTGGCCGTAAACTGGCGTATTGACAGGTGTGTCACATCAAGGAATGGCGGTCAGACAAGGGGCTAGACAAGGGCCAGATGTTGCAGTTGAGATCGTGCTCATGTTGATCTATTGTTTTCGTTTCGTTTTCTTTTGCACGAACAAGGGTAGCACGAAAGAAGTAACCCATATACCCTTTCAATTAGAATACTATAGGCCCCCTGTCCCCCTAAGGAATAAACGACCAGAGGATCTGGTTCTGCAATCTAGGGGGAAGAATTCGGCAGAGACTTCCCGACCCACATGTAATAGTGCGATACCAGGATACTGACCGCAGCCTATTGAGGCCGAGGGAATGGGCTAGTCATCGGCCTGTAAATGGGATTTCAGGTACCGTGGAACGATTCCAAGTCCGACGTGAGAAACCAGCCAATACACTTGGCTCGACTTATTCAGACCGTGGGTACAAGGGCTTAAGGATTCCTGATGAGAGGTCTGTCCGCATCTGCCTGGACCGGTGTTCCGTCCTTCATCCCTTCCCTCCACGACGAAGACGCCGTGAACATCCTGTCCTCCGTCCGCACCCCGTTATCCCAGGAGATCACTCCTGCCTTGGATCATGTCCCAGCCACTGCCATCCGGGCTGCTGCCCGGTCCATCATGCAAGTCGCAGACAGTGGCCAGTGGAATTCAGACAGCGTCTGGCGTGGGACTGTACGGGCGATACGCCGTTGCCGGCGGCATCTGTTGCTCGGTCACACACGCGGTTCTCACCCCGATTGACGTGTAAGTAAATTCCCACGGGGAGTGTCATGCGCGGGCTGACGACAGGCAGGGTGAAAACGAGAATTCAGCTGGACCCGCTGTCCTACCAAGGGGGCATTTGGAGCGGGTTACGACAGGTAGCGTGTCGCGAAGGGATTCCCGCTTTGGCAACAGGGCTGGCGCCCACGGTCGTGGGGTACTTCTTGCAAGGAGCATGCAAATTTGGCGGGTACGAGTTCTTCAAGCAGCGGATTACCCATGTGCTAGGACCAGACGCGGCGTCGAGAAACCGCAATACGGTATATTTGACGGCCTCTGCGACGGCCGAGTTCTTCGGGGATGTGGTGCTGTGTCCCTGCGAGGCGATTCGCATCCGCCTGGTATCGCAGCCGACGTTTGCGCCGGGGATGGTCGCAGGGATCCGGAAAATGATGGTCCATGAAGGCGTTGGCAGTTTATACTCCGGCCTCGGACCGATCCTGTTGAAGCAGTAGGTACCTACCCTCCCTGGACCCTGTGCGGGGACCCATCGCCGTGCTGAATGACGGCTCCTACAGGATCCCGTACACCATGGCGACATTCATCGTGTACGAGAAAGCGATCGAGACGGTGTATCGGTCCGTGGATCGGTCCCAGTTATCCCATGCGGCGCAGACGGGGATCAATCTCGGCTCGGGCCTGGTGGCGGGCCTGGTGGCGGCCATGGTGTCCCAACCCGCAGACACGATGCTCAGCCAGATCAACCGGAGTCAGGCCCAGCCGGCAGAAGGGACCCTTCGCCGCCTGCTGAACATCGCCTCGCAACTCGGGATCCGAGGCAGTTACGCGGGGATTCAGGCCCGACTCGTCATGGTCTCTGGTATGACTGCGGGCCAGTTTGCTATCTACGGTGATATCAAAAGGGTTCGCCTCCCCGGCAATGAAAACAATCGGTGACATGACCGGCTGACTGGATAGTAGATGCTCGGTGTAGGAGGAACGGCCGGCCATTAATCTGGCGGCGGTGCACATCGTTGGGGCCACCACCTCGAGGGCCCTACAGGAGGCGGTTAGGGATGGGTTCTATATATAGTGATAGAGCATAGAGAATCTAAATCTAGATATTGGTAATAGCACAGGGTACATTTCCACCCGAACAGCCCGCAAACGACATGTCATGGGTGAGACGACGATCCCCCGTCGTCCGTTGGCTTCGCTGGATGCGTCGTAGTTGGTGGGATTCGAGCTGAGTTGGCTGATGAGGGAGTGCTGCCCGGGTTGGCCGATGTTCGTTTGTATTCTGCTTCCATGGTGGCCATTTTTGCCTTGTGTCTCATGGCCTCGTGCTGTCGAGCCGTTCGATCGGCGGTGATGGATTTATTGGCCAGATAGTAGGCGGTTCCCCCGGCTGTTGCAAGATCGCAAGTCTGTTAGCGGGTGCACCGTCCATCGGACGAGAAGGGCGATATCCTCACCGGCGCACAGAGTGCCCCATCCTACCCTATTCGGCAGACCGAGTCAGTGATATCGTCACGCGCCAGAGACATTCACCATGATAGCACCTACCACGTCGATCGGATCTAGACAAACAACACGCGTTAACGGCAGAGATCGTGGGGGGCTTTTCTTAAAACCACAAGACCGAGACAGAGCGAGAGGAGAAGAACGCACCGTATTCATGATGTCCAAGGATCAGGGAATCGAAACTGTTATCTGGAAGTTGGGAGAGCGAAGAAAACAGAATTTATGAAATTTCCCACAGAGCCAGGCCATTCCCAAACGGGATTACCTCGGCGATCCCTGAATCGGCCGGAGATGACTCGTATCGGTCGGATCCGAGAGGTTCGCATAGTTGCCAAACACACTAGTCGGATTTAGGGTAGGTTGCGCAGCCTCGCGAACCAAGGCGATCTACCGAGTCGATGGGCACCGATCGCCGGGCAAAGAATCTTCGATCACGGGTTGCGCCGACAGGCCGCAATAATGCCGCGGTAGAGAGGTGTAAACTACTTAGAAACTGCTCTTTAAGTGTCTACAATACCAGTAATATGGATATTCTCTGAGGGATTCCCGAAAATACCCTAAGATCGAGAATAGTCCCTAACTACCCTTAATCTCTCAATACTGGAACGTACTTGCTAAGTGCTTAATCTCACTATAAGAAATACTTAGCAGGTACTTCTACTAACTAGTACCAGGGAGGTGAGCGCGATAATTGAAATGGGCGAAGTGAGTTGCAAAGGGTTAGTTAGTTAAATGAACTGTGGTCTTAGCAGCTTAGTAAACACGTTCGACCCTGTGTTCTCGTCCATCAACAAGGCTGGAGGACGACATTCTTATAGGCGTCAACGCACGATTCTGCCCTTCCGGGAGTATGCTATGCTATATCACCAACTCAGTAGTCTTTGACACCTGGCTTTTTAACAATGTTTTCGGTCACATGGAGTCTTTACGTCCCAATTTTATCCGTATTCCGAACGATTTGATAGCCGTTGCATGCTGTGTTCGGATGTATCCGCAATTCTTCGTTAGGGCGGAAGCCAGCCACGAGTGATGCTGAAAGGCTGCATCTATTCTCTTTACCAAGTACAGATACTGTAAGCGCTAATTTCCACGCTGAGTATCTTTTCCGAAGAATATATGTTGCCACAGATACAAACAGCTCTACAATTGTCAACCCACACGTTCCATCGCATCTCGGCCCATATCGCTCCTTATTCCGCCTTATAATTTTCTACTTGCTGATTCTCACGTTAGGGAACCAGAATAATCGCCTTGCACACATCATATTTGGAATATACTGGCAATTCCATCCTGACCTTCGAGGAGTACAATTTTAATGTTCAATCAGGGACCACTATATTATCCCCAGCTGAATAACCTGAAGTACATACGACCACAGGGTGTGGAGAACAGGGCTTCCCGTCCGCTCAGCCGTACTTAAGCCACACGCCGGCCGGTTAGTAGTTGGGTGGGTGACCACCAGCGAATCCCGGCTGTTGTATGTTTTTCTTTTTGATAATTTATAATTAATTATATTACCCTGTCCTCTTCCAATGGTAGCTGGACGTACGCTGCGATGACGTTAACCAAGACCTAATCAGGTGATTAAGCAGTCTATATATTATTATATTATACCTGGCGATATTTATTACCAGTAACTACCATATAATACTATTAGTTTACTATACCTGGCGACCTGGCGAGACCGACCTGGCGACTCTTTGTCCGCCACTACTAGTGTGATAAAAGTTGCGGCCGAGTAAATGTGCGCAGTGATGTAAAAATATAATAGAATTCCCGTTTTCGTTCTCCGCACTAGCCGTTTTTTCCCGGAGAAAGATCATAATAAAGACCGACGTGCGTCCATGAGCGATGAGAATCTAAAGGGTTTAGAGCTCGCTTACCGTAAATACGACATTAAAGATATTATTAGAGCACCAGGTTATGGGATGAAAAAAGCTAAGGATATTCAATGAGGGAACTATTTTATAAGCGCTTCTCCTCCATTCGACAAAAGCGTGCAAACTCTGGATGCTCTGGATTAGAACCCTGCCGAGGTGCTAAGGAGTTTATTTTTTGATATTGATACTGTCTTTGAGGAGAAGGGGTGGATGCATCTGGCGAGAATAGACAAAGTCTATGATTTAAATAAGTCTGTCAGGGAACTGGAGTGGAATCCGGAGTATACATTTGAAAGGGCATTAAGGAAATTGATGCGTGGCGAGCAATGGAAGAGTGACTTGACATCAAGAGTCGGCAAGAAAGGATATCATGCCGTCAGTACAGGGATGTATACAAAGGGAAGAGAATATGAATTTTTTGAACCGAGTAAGCTAGGTTCTAGAAGTATATTGCCAACTATGTAATGTACTAGTATCAAGATGGTAAATAATTGTATTTTAGAACCACATAATAATGTCTAGGGAAACACCGTCCTGCTGTTCAAACTGGGCTATTCCAGGGTAATAACCGATAACTACCGACTGGGACTAGCAATTATCATCACCGTCACGGCATAGTACAGGTCAAAGAACATTGCAACAGTCCCGAGACATGTCTTTACATAAAGAGAAGCTTCTCTCGTAACTTTCACTTGGAAGAACTTGCTCATGCATCTCCATTTGCAGACTCGCATTCCCCGTATTTGCCCCCGAACCAACTGTAAGAGATCAAAGGAAGCGCGATCTTCTTTCTCCAAGTCTTTCCTACCCCCAAGTATCCGGGTCGCAATTGTGCCAAATCTTCAGCCAAGACGGAAACAAATATGACATCAAGATAATCTGGTACACACTAATTTCTCAAGCCGTCTTTGACTTGACCTTCTCCAAATTCTCCAAATATCGGTAAACATCAACAAAAGATGTCAGCCATCTTTCTTCCCTGTCGTCACAGGGCTCAAGAGGACAAGTGTAGGCCCGTCTCTCATAACAAAGAGATGGCAAAACATTATGAACGGCGAAATATGCGTCATCGTTGTCCTCGGACGAGGATGTGTTTTTCGTTCGAAAGACGTCCCCTTTGTCGTCAGTCACAGGGGGATTGGCGGTCTTGATGCTTTGCGTTGGAAAGAAAGGCACATCCGTGAAATAGAAAGGCATTCCTTCCATTAAAATATCAACCTGGTCCTTGATGAAGTGTGAGCGCGAGGTTTGGGAACTTTGGGAACCTTGCTCATTGTCACTCAGCAGTCGGCTTTCTTTGCCCGACAAAAGTCCATGTTTCTCCAGATTGCGAAGCAGTTCTACCAATGCCGAATCATACGGGATCACTGGGAAAAAATTGTAGCGAAAGTGCTCGACTGGCGTAAAGGACCTCCAATTACGACTCTTGATTTTATCGGCTTTCTTTCGCATTCGATCCACAACATGTGCAATGTTTGCCCGTCGTTTCTGTTCCGGGTCCAAAGTACGCTTCAGCAAATCAGGATTCTTTTCCAACATAGTCCCGGCAAAGTAAAGTTGGTCAGTGGATCGCTGTACCATCCCCATCTTTGCATGCTTAACGGCCGCAATACATCCCTCTAGCTCTTCCACCGTTTCGCAGAGGCGAGGGTTAGGCACGCCGTTTGGGTAAACCGAACGATCGACATAGCGTTCTAGTGGTGTCGTTAGGAACTGCTCCAATAAAAGTGCCTTGACCGGGCTTTTAATGTCTCTGGCCATGTCACTGGCGGTCCAACGACGTAGACCATCGAATGTTATCGCCTGAGCATTACTTGCGAGAGGCCCTCCGCGAGGTCGGTAAAGCGATCCATCAAGTTGAGCAAAAAAGTCCAACTGCGCATGCAGACTGATTAAAGACTTGATAAAATTCTGCGTTTGCAAAATTTTCGTCTCGTTGTCCCCGAATATTATTTTGTAATGGGGATGTGATTTTATGGCCTCCACCACGGTCGGATCGTCGTACCAGATCAGCTTGAGGACATCATAGACAAGTAAGTCACCGATAATCTGATGTGCTATTTCAACTGGCAGTTTTGCCAAGCCGGTGACTATATCGTTGAATTTCGCCATTTCCCAAGTTGACGAAAAGAAAGGTTCAAATTGGAATGATACGTGGCAGAGCCTCCTTAAAATATGCTAATCCGAAAAACCCAGCCTCGCACCCCACTGATTTGGGGGCGAGTTTCTACTTGAGTCATACCCTAGTTCGATGGAGCCAATCACAAGGGCAAATGTTTGCTTCTATGAAGATCTACACTGAAGTAGCCCCTCGGCGGGGAATTTAAATTGATCGGTCGCCACTGTCACGAGTTTCTTTCTTTGCTATCAGCCGCATTGAACGCGTTTCTTCTTTTCAAATCTCGGCCAGCCACCAAGATGGACGAGCTTCCCGAGTTTCTTCCGAACGTACAGTTCGAGATCAAGCATGCCGCAGCTCTCGCCGAACAACTTAAATTAGACCAAACCAGATGCAAAGAATGCCGTACGCCCAGCCGACTAGTGATAGTTTTACCCAAACGAAAAACCTCTGCGTCGTTACTTGATGCTGTCGCCTGGCACATCACACCGTACAAAGAGGTGTCTCCGGCACTGCGATGGGCTCGATGCGAAGCAATCATTGAAAGCATCACTGCATACTGGAACGGACTTGATTCCCACTGGCATGGACATGTGTCATGGGCAATACCACAGACCCACGAGCTTGACGCGACCCTCAAAGTATTGCAATATCTCGAGTCGAGGTCATACGTGTCTCATATTACGCAGAGGAGCTCTTTCAACGATGTGGTCAATGCAGTGAAATCTCACCGGGGCATGAATAGTGTCATGCGCAATGACTTCCACGAAGAAGCCGAGGCACGCCTGAAACAAAGGGCTGGGATGACACCAGCTAAACCCCGATGCTATATGTGTTATCGGATGCGCTCCAGCGTCGGTACTCATGATCTGTATCCTTCGCTTTGTATTGATTGCGGAGACTTTAACTTGAGCTCGTCAAATCAATCGCTGCCGCCGAACCTAAGGCTTTCCGGGAAACACGCACTTGTCACCGGCGGCCGAATCAACCTGGGATACCACACAGCTCTGAGATTACTTCGATGCGGTGCCCACGTCATTGTTTCTTCGCGATACCCTGCCGATGCAGCGAGTCGATATGCCCAAGAAAGCGATTTCCAAACATGGGAGTCAAGGCTCAAAATCATTGGGGCTGATTTTCGGACAGCCAAAGACGCATTTCGGCTCGTTCATGTAGTCAAGGAACTTCTGCGCTCGTGGGGTAGTGATCTAGGAAGGAGAAAATCAGCACGCACCCTGGACATCTTAATCAACAATGCCGCCCAAACTTTGACAGATCCCCTGAGAGCGGAAGCTAGGGCCATATCTCGCGAGGAGCAGTTGAGAGATGATCCACGTACTCAAGCATTGATCGCAGGACGGCCTGGAGACGGATATAGGCCAATGATCCGAGGGGGGATGCATGCATCCTGGATCCCGAGCATCGAAGATGATACCAAGAAGCTAAAAATCGAAAATGACTCCAGCAAGCCGGAAGACAAAATCATATCAAAGGGTTTACACACGAACAACGCTGAGGATTCAGGCAAATCCTCCTGGATCCAATCTCTAAACGAAATCCCCTACGAGGATCTCATCAGCGCACATTCCGTCAACGCATTCGTTCCTCTAATATTATGCCGGGAACTCCTCCCCTATATGGGCTCACCTCCAGCTAATCAATTCTGGTACCATCGAGACCGAGCACAGGGCTACATAGTCAATGTCTCTTCGCGTGAGGGTATTTTCGAAGACGTTTCTGATTCGCGCAGTAAGGCCGGATACCATGTACATACGAATATGTCCAAAGCTGCCATCAACATGATAACGGAGACCGAGGCTGGGGCTGCATGGGAGTCGTGCCGTGTGGCGATGAATACAGTTGACCCGGGATATATGAGTGCGGCCCCGGACTGTCAGCCTCAGGGTGGTTGTCCGATTGGATTTGAAGATGGGGCTGCTCGGGTATTGTGGCCTATTGTTGTTGGAGAAGATGGGCGAGCTGTTAAGGGCAAGTTCCTTAAGCATTTCCAGGAGGGTTCGTCAATATTTCATTGATGGTAACTACTCCACCACAAACCGTACCAGGGACTGTTTGATTGCTCCTTGGGATTTCTTGGATCCAGACGAATAATGAAGTCTGATACTAAAATTCCAGTGTCAGCTTGAAGGATGCAGGATTATTGTGAACAGAGAAAAACCTGAAGGATTACATTTCTTGAAGATATTCAAACATACGATAAGCAAGAAATATCATCCATAGACTGTTATCTTTCTCAACTCAATTACTTAATATAGCATGGGATCCTTAGCATGCATCAGTTTCCGCTATCCAATATCCTTCGGGCACTTCAGTCCTTCCTCTGAACGCCCTGAATCCGCCCTGACCCCCCTGCACGAGTGACGTGACCACTCGGCTAAACCTGCCATGCTTTTCTTATCACGTCAAACCCCCTATTATATGGTATCTATTGCGTTACTCTGAATCTAATACCTACAGTTATACGAAGTATTACTCGCACTATGTGACGAGACTATATTGGCTAGGCTGTAACATGCGCATATGTTACAGACCTGAGGCACGATGAGCTCGTCGCGTCGTTGCCTACATGTGAATACTAGCTTCCTCTCACCTACCCCACATTCAGTATCGTCGTTAACGGCACCTCGCCTGTCGATCTTGTTCATACCAACAACATGGAGACTTATTAGCGTACATTAGCGTAGCCATATGTGATTTTAGTATTTTTACAGTATCTTACGCCGGATTCTATGTACTCCAATCCAGTCCCAGTTCATATATAAAGCTCAAATCAACATGGAATTCAATACAAAATACAGCATATAAAGACACATTTCAAGAGGGGTCTATCAACTAGTATATCATAAAGAATATATCTAACTTATAGTACAAGACAGATATCTAATTAACAGCTTTTTTAACATCGATTCCCCAGTGAAACCGAGGAAAAAGGAGTAGTCTCTATAGCAACTTGACTATTATAGCCAATCAAATAGCTAGATCGCTGAATTGTTGTGGTCTTGACTGGAAAAATAGTTACAAAACCGTGATTGTGATTTGGGTCAGGGGGTCTCCATGTTTACGGTATGAGGGAGGTACATCGTTTAGGTTCAGCGTCATGAGACCTCCTATCTTCGTGCATGGCTCTATCAATAGCCCTTATTCCTTCCTTGTGGCACTCAGACGAGGTAGTAGGTACCTACACCCTTCCTGACTTGAAACTTAGCGTTGCCATTTTTGGGCCTCACATAGCATAACAAGCCCAAGGAAAGTTCGCATAACATATGGCATGTAAGAAGGGCCTTGTCAACTACGATGCTGAATCAGACCGCGAGGGCGAGCTCTAATAAATTACCCCGCTTGATCATGTTTGCTTCATCGGGACCCTGGTCCCACCTTACTTCTGATACGCCAACCAGGGTCTTGGTACGGCAGACTATATGAACAAAATCGACAGACTTCATTTTCGAAGACAACCAGTGGAGCAGCAACCCACGTTCGCCGCTCGATGTGGGTTAAAATGCTCTCATTGATCGCATCCAGAACATTGGGTTTGCGTCAGTTATGTCAGATGTTGCTGCTTCTTTCACGAGACTTGGCCTGGAGAAATCAAACGACACTGTCAAAGGCACTGTTCAAGCTAGCAAAGCCTTTGTGAGCGTACAGTGGTACTGGTTAATTCTCCCAGTCTTTTTGGTTTTGGTCGTTCTCGCGGTTATATTTTTCATAGGTATAACAGCTCTTTAGCTATTTCTCCTTGTCCATAGACACGTTTAGAACAGCAGCTTCTTCTCGTCCTGTAACAGATAGTCTTTATTAGAAAGGAAGATAATATTATATACTTTTTTAAAACTTTTCTAGGTTTTTTTTTTTATTTCAGTAGGTAGTTTTTATATATATAATTTTATATTAGATCTATTTTTTTTCTTAAGTCTAAGCTTTTATTTAAAAAGTTTTTTTATTTATTTATCTCCGGTGGATAATATCTGCGACTCTGGGGTATCCCCGTACGAGTCGAGATCTTGTTTACTCTTTAGCCTCAAAGCAAAGTACATACTGGAAAGTTCCAATCTGATAATTCGACCTCAGTCACTCATGCTTCGACAGGCTCCAAATGCATCGCAGTACGAACGAAGATAACCAGGCGTTGACAGGATACATTGGAAACCAGAATAGCCGTAGCCGTCCGTAGTTTCAGTATCCCTGCAGAAAAGTGAATCGTCGCGAAGGCTTCCAGACGGACTCCCATCGAAGTGCCCTATCACGTGAAGGAAAGGCGGCCCTTTGGGTCCAAATGCCCATGACATAAATGAGCAAAGCGAGGCTGGAACATGGCTCCAGTGATGAGGGCCCAAATTATCGTCCCAGTCATCAAATTGCCATTCTGGAACTCGGAGGTGTAGCACTCGAATACTCTCCCTAATGTTGGGCGAGGACAAAAGAGCTTTCTGAGATTGGGGGTGTGGTTAGTGGGCAGCACCTAATGAAAACGCAGTTTGTCTGGCTTACCAGTATGTCAAAATTATTGCAGCAAATACCGAGAAATTCAAGATTTAGCCCAGCCAACGGATTGTGAGAGACATCCGCCGACAGCCTCTCCACTTCAGATGGCGTAAATGCCATCACAGGATCGCCAAGGAGATCGCTATCATGAGATAATTGCTGATAGCCAAGCCTCCGCAAGGACCTTTTATGGCGGAGTGCAGAATCCCAGATCGATAATGGATTTGAGAAGCTCACTACCGAGACATACAACTCTTCAAGTCCTTCGAACGCGCCGAGGAAGTTAGAAAGCGCGAGAGAGCTTTCCGTGTCCGTGTTGTCCATATGGGGATCAGATTCGATCAACAAAGATTTCAAAGAAATGGTTGGACTAGAATCGCGGATGGTGTGCAAGAGCTCCTCCCAACCTTTACAAAGGCGAAGTCTCAAGGATCGAAGTGAGCCAAAAGTAAAGGTAGAACAAAGCTTTCCGTGCGTTGAGAGGAAATCCATGTTAGTGAAGCAAACATGTTGGAGGGTAGGAAATCCGATTCCTGGATATCTGTCACTGATATTTGCAATCTCATTCGCGAGAGACCGTTTCATAAAATGCATTGGCTTAAGATACCAGTTTGAGATACCGATATCCAAACTAAGAAGATGAGTTGAGTTATATTGTAGGGCCGAGCATAATTCGATGATATGATCCCGATTATCCAGGTCGGGCCACGATATATTCTCCAAATATCGGAATCCTGATAATGAAATCTCCTCGTGATCAAAGCGGCAAGAGCCACCCGTCCGGAGACTAATTGACTTGAGATTTTTTTGCTTTTCTAGAAGAAGACCAGAAGAACCGAGGAGCTCCTCTGGAACGCACATACCTAGACCCCAACTAATTCAGGAGTGCATTAGATTGTCTCATCCCGGGAGATACTATTGAGCACATAGTACACTTACATAAAGCTCTCCAGCTTATCCGTCATACATCTAGCAATAATCTGCAACAGAGTGTTCATGGGGTATCTCAGGTGTCCGTACTTCCTGCGGTCGACCTTAGGTATATTCTTTGCTTCATTGTCGGATTTGCCACTGAGACCACTGTCGAATTGACCGTCGGATTCACTATCGGATTCACTATCGGATTCACTGTCGGATTCACTGTCGGATTTGGTGTCCAAATAGGGATCTCTGTGAAAGCAACCGTGCGCAACACGAGCCCGTGATTTTATCTCAATTGTTCGTAGATGGATAAGGGGGTCGATTGGGTGTGTGGGTGCTTGCAATATTGCACCAACGTTCCACCAATCATCAAAGTCCTCATCCTCTTCATCGGTCTTCAGAGTGACGGATTTATATAGGAACGGAACCGTAACGAAGTAAAAATATTTTGAAACTCGGCATAAGCTGTTGAGATCAGCCCGTTCCAGATACTAGTTGGTGCACATAAGTAAATTAGCTGTGAACGAGGAGTTGGGCGTCAATTTCCACACCTCAAGCGTAATATGGATTATCTCGATTGGAAGTTTCAAAAGCATCCTGCTAATGATGGTGTCCAGGGGATGGTGAACATGAAGGCCAGGTTTGCTGCCCAAATAGCTGTAGACCACAGAGAAGACGGCGCTTATTTGTATGCTGACAGGCACCGCCGGCCGATAATTATTGCGTCTCCCTCGCTCGACCAGCTTGGGTTTGTGGGGCCCACCTCTTTACCCATGCCCTTCCAACATTACTGTTCCGTTTCTCTTCGATGTTAGATTACTCACCCTAATCCTTGCCATTATTACCTGCCTTGGACTGAAAAAGAATTCCTCTGTTATGATTTGCCATAATGGCGGAATGAATCGCTGCGGTGCGCTGTGGTATGGGACCCAATCATACTAGACCCGCCGATTGTTGGGTGCCTCAAGCGCACATGATCACCACAGAAAGTGGCCACAGGCCACAACGGTAGCACGTAAGTCGATGCCTTTCTGGAAGGACCAAGTAAACTTAGGCAAGCGAATACATGGTGTAGGGGGACCAGTGCTTAGGCTCTGTACCAATGCGTATTATAGCGATCGACTATGCTATGGAGTCTGTACTTGTAACTGAGCTAGTGTCGGAGCCACAATTTTTGGTATCCCGAGTGCTAGTGGTGGGCAGTCTCGGCGCAGCCTGTGTTGTTCACGGCAGAATAGAAATTAACCTGGCTCATCGGTAAGCCGCAGCTCATTGGCCTGGGTGCAATGGATAGAGGGCACTATTGATAGCACTGACCCACCAAGCTCTTAGCACCGCAGCTGGGTGGATACATGTCCCCTCAAATGCGGTCCAATAGCATATGGGGAGTAGCAAGGCTGAGGCGCTAGTGTCTGGTAGCACGAATTGGAGCCTTATTGGATTTCTCCAATGCACTACCGAAGAAAAGGAGAAAAGCAAAAATAGCGGGCGGATTAATAGCAAAGACGGAACGACTGACGGGGAGAATCAAACCATCCCGGTGGTAGGTACGATAGTTGCTCTGGTTCGTTTCAATCTATTTGAATGCCATCTGGCGGATATTGTGGTGATTTCTCGCTTGACCTAGCACTGAAGAGATAGGTGATGGTGCTTCTGGCTGACAGACATGGGCAAAGCAGCGGGTACGTGGGTATGTACATACCATTCATTTTACATCATGGGAATGATAAGTAGGCCGTGTGATGATTAAAGAATGACTGAAGTTTTCGATGTTAAAAGGAAGGGAGATATATGTATGGTATAATGTCCAAAGTTGTAACATTCACTCCCTCACGAAAAAAATACACCCTGGATGTTTGGCATCCACATCGCAGCATATCTTTGGATCTTCTGGATTGTCTCTTCCCCTAAAGAATCGCGAAACTCGAGACCCTTCTCATTTAGTTTCCCAATATCTGTCGTTGCGATTCGCTACGTGGGAAAGAAGAGTCATCAGCTATTCTCGCGTGGAATGACCGTAAGATTTAGAGAAGGCTCACTTACACGATCTATACCCCAGTGGGACAATGCTGTGCTGAGCAAGTGGCGTTCATCGTAGTCTGGCTCATCTTCTCGAAGCACATAGTCTGTGATGTCCCATTCAACGGCGGGATCATCCTCTCCTAATGATACTCTCAGGATATCTATCGTTCAACAGTTGTTAGTTAATTGATCGCCCATTAAGAGAATGAGATTGATTTCTTGGAAGACGAAGAAGCGGAGAAAGAATAAGGACGTCCCTGGATCCACTTGCAAACGCTGTGTCCTCTGCTCTCTTATCTCTGCCCAGATATCGTCCGCTCGACGCCACTCGTCCTCTTCTTCATTTCCCGCGGGTTGATTTGTCGGTGGTAACCCGGGTGCCATAGCGTTGTCTTGGCCTCTATTGTCGGACTGGCCTGTAATAGTGGCATCACCCCCTGAAGAGATGTTTGACGGGGCCCACTCCGGGTGGATAGGGTTGGATGCTGGATCAGAAACGGCCCGCTCATCGTTACCGAGAAGGCCAATTCGAACCTTCCACCTCCGAAGATACTCCTTCAGGATGAGTTGTGCCCCAATGTCGGGGATATACTTGATGATATCACATTCAAACCGCGCTAGATAGTGAGGCGATGACAGATCAAGCAGTTCTTCAAAGCATTTAACGTGATAGTAATCTAGACGGCAATCAATACCCTGTCAGGAAGGAAGGGAAACGCCTAAGACATCCCTAGACCAATGCAGGTTTACCTGGATTCTGGTAGTAATTATGATTTCCTGGGGTCACGGCAATTCTATAGTCACCTGGGTTTATCGTGACAGTGCAACTGTCAATTCGACACTTCGCTCCGCGGTTTGAGGGCGGTGCGGTCTGAAGCACAAAGATAGGATAGTGCGACAAAATTTCCACTGCATATCTCCAACCACGTTCAAATTGTGGCTTTATGTGCTCTTTAAATCGTTTAGCTGCTTGTTGTATATCTTCTTGCCGTCTTTCCTCTGGTGAAAGTGCATTTCGACGTTCCGCTTCTGCGGCATGGCGCTGCTCAAGTGCGTCCCAGTACTGGCGTTCGTCGTCAGAGTTGATAGTATCTTCTCCACGACCGAGCCTACGGGCGAGTTCCTGCCTCCAACGCTTTTTTGCTTCCTCGCGCTGTGAGGTGCTCGACTGCCTGGCTCGTTTGCGTCGGGATGGGGATGGAACTGTTGGAGTTGGATTTGAGACCGTTATTTGGGGCAAGGATCTCGCACTATGGGAGCTGTCGTTTGAAGCTGCTCCGGTGTTTTCGGGCTCTGATCCATGCGCATGGTCGGTTGCAGAAAGGGCTGTTTGGTTACTGGCGGGCTTGACTTGCTCGCGATTCTCATGACCCGGGTTCTCACGACCGGGGGAAGAGAGAGGAAGGGTCACCCCGTAAGTCTTTGGATCGATAGAAGAGTACTCCATTATCGTTGTATAGAAGACAAGGCTTGGGTATTGCTCTCTAGGACAAAGTGCGGCAGGATAAAAAGGATTGGAAGAGTGGCATGATGAGCGGAGGAGATTGGCCTTAAATTAGATCTTCTAGGGGCACATGCCATATCCCTGGCAAGTCATGGATTTAGCCTTGTGTCCGCCTCATGGCTTTCGGATTGGATGGGCTTGGGCAGGTTGCAAGGGTAGAGATAGTGGTGGGGTTCAATCCGCTCGCAGACCACCGAAATCGACTGGATGTGGATGTTGCATTTCTACTTGCCCGCAATTAAAAATAGCTCTTCACTAGTAGTGTTAGGTGGTGTGACAGTTTGTTCTGGTGCCTATCTCAACAGTCCTTAAGTAGCTTTCTGGCCCTTACTGCCGCCCTGATAGCTAGCAGATATAGCCATGTATGACAGGAATGTTCGCGCCGGTCGGCAGTCGGGGGAATTAGGAAGAAAGAACTCTGAAGTGGATGCCAGGACGACTCCTGATCGCGGACAAGCCGCATCTCGCTCTTTATTTATCAAGACGATGCGCGAGGCTGAGTCCCCAACCTTAGGGGTGAAGGCCATGGCCATGGTCTCCACTGCCGGAACGGGTCCGCGCGTCCCCCTGGTAGGTCCCTCCCAGTGGGCCCGAGCTATAGCCCAATCGCGATCCCACTTGGCCTCCATTTTCCTCCTATCCAACCCTTCTCCCGCCTGTTCCGCGGCCCGGCCAAGCTACCGGTTTCTCTCTCTCAGCTCAACAGTGTTCTCTCACGGGGTCTTCTCTCACATGCGTCGCGTACTTCTGCCACGTACTTCCATGCTTCCGCTCCATCCCCAGCGTACAGGATACATCCTGGCTCCGCTGCAGCCAAGCGCAGCTCGTATACATACAATAATATCTACTTTCCTCTCATTTAAATATCTCATATATGACTATACTGAAACACTCGCAGAATATAAGTATCTTCGCATCAATAAGATGTCTCACTCTGGTTATTAGGTTCAAAAGCTCGACTCTCCTGCTGTAATAATCTAGTCAATTGCACTAAAGCTCAGAATATAAACACATTCTGTAACGTCTATAATATTTTACCATATCGCTGAACATCAAATTCAAACTCTCTATTAGAGACTAATAGGCTCGCCAGCACGCCATTCGAGGCGTGAAGGAGGAGTTTATAAAATTCTGTCCTCCGGAATCGTTTTTCGGAGGAAGGACTTCCGAGGCCCTCTTTGATATCCACGGCCCAACCCTTCCCCACGCTCCGTCGCTGGGACCCCAGAAGATCATGTACCCCCCGAGAAGCCGATATTCATTCATCTGGGCATTGTTGGAGCTGGAATTGCTGGGCTTTTCGCTTGAAGTTTCTTCAGGGCCATCCACAGAGTGAAGACTTTTCCAACGGGTAGGAGAAAGGGAATGTTTTGAGTTGTCCGTGCCATGTAGACCTAAACGAACAGGCTTCTGCACATAATATTTCTGATCTGACGGTTTACTAACCACCTCTAAGTGCTTTCTTCGCAGTGACATCGAGCAACCTGCTGCAACCTGCTGCCACCATACCAACAAAACATTATCAGAGTCGGACAATTCACGATCGTCCACAGAATAGATAATAAGATTATCTGAAAAGTTCCGGATAAGTCCGTTTACTGTAGCACCCACGCTATAAATATCGAAGGTCGCATATATGGTGCTGTGTATATATAACCTATACTGGAATGGTTCCGGTACATACGACCATAGGGTGTGGAGAACAGGGCTTCCCGTCCGCTCAGCCGTACTTAAGCCACACGCCGGCCGGTTAGTAGTTGGGTGGGTGACCACCAGCGAATCCCGGCTGTTGTATGTTTTTTGTTATTTTCTCCTTATAATATTAACCCGTCCTTCTCTGACCTTTACCCCGCCAAGCCTATTGTGTTGATATTGCCTACTCCCAACCTCAGGGGAGTTCTCTGGATTTCTGCCGAGCCCTTTAAGAAGGCCCTGAGCCGAGACACTAAAGAACACACATCCTCCAGGCAGAGAATGATAGGATCTCCTAATATAATAAGATACTCTTAGCACCCGCCAGTTCTTAGAAATATATGGGCAACCGCATTTCCTTTTCCCTACTAGTAATGGTGAGATACTAACGCATTTATCTTCTCGCCAAGGGGCCTGCCTGGACCCATTCCATCGCCACAATACAACTACGAAAAGATCCAGTAGATGGAAACTTTTAACGGATGAGTTACTAGTTATAATTTACTATCGTATTCTAGGATTAAACTCACATCATTTAAGCGGAACTAACTGGTATGACCAGTGCACATAGCGAGACCGTTCTCGAGTCTATGGATTTTAAATATTACGATGACAATCCCGTGGATTAGTATTATATATTATGCGGTTCCTAACAGCTCTCTAAGATCCTAGAGAATAAGATCTGGCTCAAACCTATTTACAGCAGCAGAGTTACAAAAATCACGGCCAGGGACGCAATGAACGTGGAGATCGAGGTTGATACACGGGGCGGAAAGAAGACAAGCTCGTACAAGGGACTTCTAAACACAACAACCCTGGACTGCATGCGGCGGATGGATCTTCGCGACGCTAGACTTAACTACGCTATAAAACAGGCTCTGCGCTTCCTAAAATATAGACCAGCTTCCAAGATCGCCATTAAATTCAAGAGAGCATAGTGGATTTATAATCTTAGCGACTATAATATCAGAATAGAGGGTCTAGATCATTTAAACCTGAACGGCCGCACATACGTGTACCCGTCATATAATATCTATAATAACGAGTCTATTACAGCTATACTACTCTATTTCTACAACTAGCAGCAGGATACAGAGCGCATCGGGGTACTCATTTCTACCAATCCCGATCATAATTAAAAGATAACAAAAAAGATAGAACTAAAGCAGCTACTTATCCGCGAGCTTGTACCCCTATATAGGAACGATACCATATCAGATATAGAGCTTTATAACTTAATTAACGATAACTACGTTAACTACTATGCGTACGACTCGTACAACGATCCTAACACAGCCGGGGCGTTCATCTTCTTCCGCTCCCAGCAGTTCACGCACATATAAAACAAGATGATCCATCTATCAGGCGAGGTCGTTATTACTGGCGAAGCTGCGAGTCCTCATCATCACACGTGAGTGGTAGGCGCGCTCGAAAGCGTGGTACATGGCTTGCATGCCTGGCTGGCAGTGAACCACTATGTAATACCCGAGCTATCTTTAGTAATGGAGATTCTGGAGAGAAGCAAGCCGAATAACCTATTTATAGGGCTCCTATATTATATGGAATCTAACATTTCCACATGGCAGGGACTTCTAGAACACTTACCCAGGTCCAGGCACTTGGATGGGACTAGAGAAAGAATGCGTGAAGATGCAGCTAGTTTATTTTCTCAGCTTGAACTTTGATGCCCTCCGCTAGCAAAAGACTAGTATAGTAGACCTTCTTGTGATATAAGACAGGTGCACATCAGGAATAAAGCCGCAACGTCGGAAATAATTCTTGTGTTTCTAAGTAAAGAACCACATTGATTTACAATCAAATCAGGCTTTATATTATATATATATAGCTTGTTGTAGCTCATGAGAAAGAAGAAATTAATCAACTTCCCTCTGAATTAGGACAGGTTATGAGCCTGAGAGCGAACGTCCCGGGTGCCGTTTCTACTCACTTCATCCATCTTGGATTGTATATTTTACCGCGCTTTGCGGAACAACACATTATGTACGGCAGACTATATCCCGGTGTACTGCTAATATGTATTTTTCTATTTTTCTAGTAGATTCACCCCCTTCGCGCCCACCCACTCCCTACTCACCTAGTTACACCCGATTTACCAGTCCACAGTTTTGTCTTATGTCTCTGTCAGTGCCCAAGGCCCGCTATATGCAGCAATGAGCTATGCAGTGTAACTGTACTTATCAGAAGCAACTAATCGAACGCCTCTGTATCCGAACTTGCATACTTTCACACGGGTTAAGTATGAAAGACCGGACATATTTACAACGTGTTCTGGCTACCGAGTACCTTAGGCATTTGTTGTGATTCAGAGGGAAGTTGATTGAATTATTCTTTCTGATGAGATATAAGAGGAGTTATATACACAACATGAAGCCCAAATTGATTTAAAATTGCTTTAGTTCTTTATACAGAAATACAGGAATTATTTCCGACTTTGCGGCTTTGTTCCTGATGCACACGCCTTATATCATAATATTCCCTCAGGTTCGCTCGAATAGGGCGATACTGGATGTATGCAGCGGAAGGGCCTCGGCAAAACCACTCAGAAAGCTCAAGGGTGAAAAGAACAGTGGAAAGAGCGCCCTCGCGATTAACGGCATCCTTGCTGTAATTTACAACATCCATTCCCAAGGGATTGCGGAAATTGATAAACAAAGTAGGCCCCAGAGGCTTCGTGAGCCCGTCGGCCGCTTGTTGATCGGTGGGTATGTAATGGAGACCAATTTCTCCAGCATTTAAAACAGCTCGCTGGTAATAGAACTTAACATTGAAGTGTTTTGTCCGCTTGTAGAATTCCGGATTGGCTGATTGATTATCGGCCATGATGTTGGTGCTCGGCGACCGATACATGTGAGTTTCCGCCAGAAATGTGCGGAGCCACTGCAGATGGAGGATAGCATTATACCGTCTAATGTACTCAGTATGAGTCGTGGATCTCTCTTGGATAACCAGGAAAGTCAGCGTTAGTTGCAACTGAACAGGTATAAGAAATAGTAATATATAATGATATATTAATAGATTTATTTATCCTAAATAAGAAAGGCGTAGAAGAATTATATAATTTAGGATAGTTAGGATTATAAGTAAGATAATTCTAATTAAATTTTATAATTTTAAAGGTTAGTCCGGGTTGTAAAGCTTAGATCCGGCACCGTCCAGAGCATTCGAATGGCACTGAATGATAAAGTGGCTTATGCCCTGAGAACATTCATCTTTGTAAAATGTATGCAATGATGAAAGACCTGCAATCCGGGGCATCCGTAGACTTCTGCACGACCCAGTATAACCCGGACTCAACCCGCACCGGGTTTTGGGTCGAGACCTTCGACCCAAGTTGGGTTTTGCGGAAGTCTACCTATGAAATCCGTTGCGTTTACGACTTGCGCCTGCGTAAAATTTCTTGACAGAAGGAGCTGTTTGCTCTACCGAATAGTTGATCATCAATCGCTTGACTTTTCTAAGTGCTAGGCTATCTGCAAGCTATCTGTCAACGGGCAGACCACTGAGCCAAAAAAGGGTCAACCCTTGAGGACAAGGTCACTTGCACAATTTGATGCTCTTCGCACTTCAACACTATCTAAGGATTGTGGGTCATTTGACTTCCTAATCTGGTCTTCTGTCATTTCTGGCTTCCCCTGGTTTAAGCAGACCGCCAAGTCTCGACAGGCAAAGATTTGGATTGCCTATAATATGGCTTGGGTAATTCGTCGGCTCTTGGTGCATGCGGTCCGTTTGCTGATAGGTCAAACCCTGGGTTCTTCCATACTGCCTTTAGGTTTCCTTTCTCGTCAAATTCGCGCGCAGTTCGAATAAATTCCGGCCGTATGCCGCCAGGGAAAGCAACTTCCATCTGGTAGAAATAGTCATGTCGGTCTTCTTGTGCAAGATTAACGTCAATGCCACCATGCGCGAATATCTCGTACTGGTACTTTTTTTTAACGAGTGGCTTATATTCGGTGAGGCGACCTTTGGAATTGCGATACCTGCGACTAGTGCTGACAAATACCGACGATTCATTTTTCAAGACATACCTATTAAGATCGAAATGTTCGACCATCACCTCCTCCTTACTCGAGCGCCTGGGGATAAAGCCATGCTTAAAGATTTCGTCTGGACCGCGATCATCCCACCGGAACAGCTGCTCAGCCGCCGCAGGTATTAAGCGTCCTCGATGATCCGTTACTATCGGCGCTCTCCAATGAGGTATCCACGGTTCACCTGCTGCCCCTTCTGTCAACTCGACCAAGTGTCCGGGCATATTTCGGAGCGCCCCAATGGTGGACGCAATAGCAATGCCGGGATCATCATCTTCGCTGACTGGCTTGGACCAAGATGAAGGTGTTTCAACATCACGTATAGGTTGTTTCTTCCTGGTTCGCATATGATATTTGCCCGAAATTTTTATTCTTTTTGGCGGAGTCCAAGTGAGATCTACGTCCGAATCTTCGTCCGAATCTCGGTCCCAATATGCTCCGCTGGTTCGCGTAGTTCCAGTGACATCTTTCGAATTAATTGGATCATTGCCAACGTAAGAATAGAGATTCGGCCCATCAACTGTGCCGAGCGGATCGGGCGACGTCCAGCGCCCAAGCCAAGGGGCATAGTACCTTGCACCACAGTGGTCGAGACCACTTTCGCTGTCGCGCTTATACCCTGAAAACCGATACTTCCGCGGGGCCCCTTTCCTCCGGTACCGATATGTGCTCACCCCGAATGGGGAGTATTCCTCGAATGAAAGAAGCTGACCTTTGTCATCCAGCTCTAGGTAGCTGTTGATCTGATATCGGACAAGCCGCTCAGTCTTGCCCCGCTCCTGTTCGACCATAGCAAACGGGGTACGTTGCAGGGTCTGGTCGCCAGCACGGATCGTAGTCGTCTCCTGTGCTACAGTATTCCCATCGCCATTATAGGTTGTGAAGAGGTCGAAGAGGGGTAGATATCGTGTTTCCTTGAGCTTGGTCGGAGTCGTTGCGTTGCCCGCCCCCCGGAACTGCGGTGAGTCACTTTACGCACCCGATCACCGTCGGCGTTGTACACATACCATGTTTTCTCCGGCTCGGTCTCGCCAGCAGTCCTTTGCCTAGAGAAACAGTGTAATTGATCCAAGTAGTTCCACTCCAGATAAGAGTACCCGGGAATAGAAGTCATGCAGCCATGTTTTCCGGCATCGGCATCGTATTTGTACTCCTCGGTAACCCCCGAAACTGTCGTCTGGGTGAGTCGATTGCTCATTTTCTTGTCCTCAATGCAGCTGGGCGACTTATATGCATATTCTCTCTTCCAACCCGTGTATTTAGTGACGTCGTCGGGCTTGTGTTCTAAGGACTGGAGGTTACTCTCTTGGTCGTACTGGTATGTCTCTGTATATCGGATAATCTTGTTTCCGTCCCCCAGCGTGGTGTTCAATTTCCCCGAACTGGAGTCATACGGCCTCAACTGGTTGGATTGATCCACCTGCTGCCGTCCAGTGGCTTTAACAAGCTGTCCCAGGGTATTGTACCAGAAGTCCCTCGACGGCGACACCACGGCGTTTCGGAAGAAGACCGTCTGCTGTGCCTTGTCTTCTTCGTGCACGAGCCTTCCGAGGCAGTCGTAGGTAAAGGCAATGTTCTGCAGTGCCTTGATGTCGTTGGCACGCTTCGTACACGTCTTGATAACATTCCGAGTCTGCGGGTCATAGGTATGAGTGGTTTGCGTCCCATTCCCGTATGTGACACTCTTAACCCGGCCGTCAAATTCGTACTTGATATCTGTAACCGAGGACGTCGGTGCACCACTGGCTGTTTTCGAGTACATAGCCTTCAAGCGGCCCGCAACGTCATACTCCCGCTCCATAATTGCAACACCTGGGGCTTCACAACTCGTTTGCAGGCCAAGCGCATTAAATCGCTCCAGGGTTTCGTATTTTTCCTCCTCCAGGAAGTCACTCGCCTCTCCCTCGTCGGTCGACCAATCTAACAAACGCTTGTATTCTTTGGCAAATTGCGTCGTATATATCTGACAGTAGCCGCGGAAATCGAAGCTCTCGTTCATGCGAAGGCCGGCCTGGTCATAGCAGAGATAGAGCTGCCCTTCCAAGTTCAGCTCTACCGAATCTGGCAGCCCTTCGCCATATACCTTGCGCATCACTAGCTTCTGAGAGTCTGATGGAAGCTCGCGGACCCAAACCTCGACAGTTCGCCGAAGTTTGTCGTAGGTGAACCGCTTACAAACCCCACGGCTCGAAAAGGAGAGTAGGGGCGCACCGAGGCAATCAGGCAGCATCCAGCGTTGACCACTGTCCATGCCCTGTACAGTTAGGGGCCTGCCCAGCAGGTCGCAACGACGGGCCTCAACCGTTCGTTCGAGGCTGTCAAAAACCTTAGCCACATGGCCCCAGACATCATAATGTGTCCTGGACTCGCGTTTGCTGCTACGAATACTGTGACGGAAAGGGCGGTTCTGGTGATCAAGATCAATGATCGTTGCGTTGCCAGCATAGACCTTGGAATGTGCTGCAGCTTGTAAAGCAGCTTGCTTCTCTTCCGAAGATATTGAGGGGTCGTTCGGAATTTCTTCCGTCCTTTTCTTGTACCAGGTTGGAGAATAGGAGGCCTTGTCAAGACTTTTGAAGAAACAACCAAGATCCTCATCGTCAATTGGATCATAAAGCAACGTATTCCCGAAATCATGGACCTCCTTCTTCCAGGGACTCAGACATACCTTGCTCCATGTGTGGTCCGGGCTTAAGGACCCAGCTACCCGGTCCATATAGTCCCGCAGAACTGTGGTTGCCGGGATGGCAAGGTTTCCTATCGGCTGTTGATAGTCATGTGAGGAAGTCATGAACGCCTGCGAAACTCTAGCTGCTGCACCTTTATTATCATACATCGTCCAACCGGTGTTCCTCCAAACCGAGTTTGAGTTGGGTTGCTGCGGGCGTTTGCACAGAGTACTTGTCTGGACGGCGTTGCCAGCCCCTGAAAGGTATGTAATTTTTACCGAGATCTCCACCGTGCCAGAGTTATTGCCACCATGGTCCGTGACACAGTGGTCATGACGCGCTAGCTCGGCCACAAAACAGGGACGATGCTTGGTTGCACCAAGATTGCGCTGGTACCGGCCAAGGTCGTATATGGTCCTGCACGTGGCATTTCCAAGCAGTGACCTACTTAATGGACCGCAAGGATCCGCAAGGAAGTCGTCCAGAGTCTTATTATCAAGCCTAGTACGGTAATTGTCAAGATTATCCCCTATATTTTGCACAGGTTTCCCCATAGCAGCGACTGCGACCTGGCGTCCAAGAGGGTCCCACAGAGATTTGGTTCGGTTCTGATTGGGGTCCATTACGCAGATTGGCTGTAATGTGCAGTAATCGTAATCAACCATCCACTGGCTGTCCAAGGTGTTTACCGTTTTGCGTCGCAGTAAGTAATACGCGTCAAGCTCGTGGCGAGTGACATTTGCGTACGGATCAACTTCGCCGTTTGGAGTGTAGAACCGTTGACGTGCAGAGATCACAGCTTGGGTGCCATCTTCTGCAGCTTCGAACAAAGGTCGAGACGATGGTACCCACCAGTTCCCACTACCCGGCGGGTACTCTATATATCCTCCATTGAAGAGTGTCCGGAGAAGCTTTTGTGAGTTAATACTAGGCTGAATACCTGCAAATGCCGTATCTAGGAGTTGGGGTGTGAATGCCAGCTGATAATGCTGGTAGATCATCGAAAAAATATCAATGGATCCATCAGCTAATGGATTGAGGTCTAGTCCCATATAGACCGTCCGCTCCTGCGCAAGTAAAACTCGGTAGGCCCTTTGGTCCCTTCCCGCGGGCTCGAAGCCGGGGTCCGTATCGATGGTAATCTCAATTGCATTCCTGAGAAACGATGAGTTCGACGCTAGGTCGATCCAGGAATACCTCTGCTTTTGCGGTAGTAGCGTAGGTGGGAAAACACGATACTTTTGGACGTTGTAGAGCGCTGGTCCACGAAAGCCGTCGGGACTTTGGACTGGATCTGTATAATCTCTTTTAGTGTAACTGATAACTGTTTCCTCCTGTTGCTGCTTGCCCTGGTTGGCAGCGAGCGAACTGCCGCGCTTTCCATAATGGACTTCTGCATCGAGAAGCACGTTTCCGTATGCGTCGGTTTCTAATGTAACATGATGCTGAACTCTTGCGTCCTGTAGGTTTAATTGGGGTGGGGCTGTGGGAGTTCTCTTAGCACGGGCGTAATGGGCCGCAAGGTGTTCCCTACCCTCCACCCGACAGACTGCATGCTGCTGACCGGGGAGGATTTTCTGACAAAGTGACACGGAGAATGTTTCCTGCGTGATGAGCGAGGGAACTGTGCATCGATCATCACGGCGATCACAGATATAGGTCTCACTTCGACGACAATGTCCAGCTAACGCCCGATATGCCTCGTGTCTTTCCGCCATGGTAACGTTCGCTGGAATTTGGGCGCTGGACAAGGCGCTATGCTGCTGATCTGGAATCAGATAGGCACTTGGTAGATTTTTATCTTTATCAACCGGCTCAGAGCCAACGTAGAACCACGTCCGAGTGAGCACGGGTGGCCGTTGAAGCGGAGAAGGGGTTTCAGGAAGGTCGTCCGCATCCCACGTCTCGACCAATTGAAAGCCACGAACCTCACGATTTATGCGGTCATAGTGGCCATTGTGATAGGCGTACCGTTTAACCTGCTTGGCCCCGGTGATGTAATCGCCTATCTCAACGCGGGAAACGCACTGCACCGAACGTGGCAGGCGTGTCACCCAGGGCTGCCCAGCACGGATATCGTCACGATAGTACATGGAGGATGACCGGTACTTCATGGTGGTCTCGCCCCCGATGCCGTTACTGAATCGTTCGAGCAGACCAGGGTATCGTCCCCCCATTAAATCCACAAAATGCACGGTGCTGAGCCCGCTGTTTTGAACGTTCCCATACAGGCTCGAAGACCAGCACAGGCATTGTGTGCCACGACCACCAATGTCAAGGATGTCAACTGCAGAGAGACGGTCAAGCGGTGGCACAGAATCCAAGAGGTCTACATCGCTCCAACGGTTTCCAGCCTGGTTATAGTAGATCCTTGCCCCTCCCTCGGGCGGTAGATACACCATGTCCGTGGTACCGGACCCTGTGAGGTCAGCCATGCGAATCCGCACTGGCGAAAAGTCAGATCTCCATGCCGGGCAATTCCCCATGGCAACCCTTGACCCGAACGCTCCGTGGCCCATATTTGGCCAGTATGATACACTGCCATTGCGGATTTCCACTATATCCGCCAGCCCGTCCCCGCTCATATCGCATGTCAATACAGCGGACAGTGCTTTGTCGCGTAAAGACACGAACGGCCCTCCTGTGGTGCGCCTTGCTTCGCCGAAGCCTTTGTACCCGAGCGACTGGTACCACGTAAGCTCGTAGTTTTCGTTCGGTGTTAGGCATAAAACATCGGCCCGACCATCTCCAGTCAGATCAATATAGCGGATCGTCTGGCTCGAAAATGGGGCTTGTCCAAATGCTGTAGGATATGATTTAAATACTTGAAAGTTATGCCAGTCGCCGTGCACAGTCCGCGCATAATAGCCCCGGGTGCTACTATCCTCACTTGTAACAACCAGGTCAGCAATGCCAGTATTATCGAGATCCTCGAACGTCCAATCATTACGATTTAGTGCTGCGCTGGGTACAGACGGGACCGGTTGTGGATTCCCAACCTTGACGTTTTGGTTCCTTTGGTCTTTTTGGCCCCCTTTCTCATTCTTGTCATCACTCATATTTTGCTGGTAGTACCAACCAGAAGTGCCAGGGACGCTAGAGAGGATTCCAACCGCCCCTTCCCCGTCCAGATCCATCCATTGCCCGTGCGGTGAGGGGATGCTGGAGACCTTGGGGTTGAGCTCCTCCACTGGCAGGGTCTTTAAGCCCGGTGGGGTCACGTATTCGAAGCGGAAGGCTGGAGACTCGAGGCTCCAGTAGCCTTTTGAGGCTTCTGAGGCTTCTGAGGATTCTGAGGATTCTGAAGCTTCCTCCGGTCGGTGACCTTGGTGAATGGCAGAACTGAGAAAGCTCGCCCCTGAATGGACATTGCGTTTATAGGCAAACGATGTCGAAGAAACGAGGCAATCCTTTCTCCGGAGCTCGGGCTCAAAGTGATGGAACATTAGCACTCGCCGACACTGGCGGTAGGTCCGAATTTCAAACCCAGCCCGATAAGCCGAGAACGGATCGGAGCGCATCCCCCATGGGTAGTCTTCGATCGTTGTTGGATACTTTATACTATGCTCGCCGTAGTCAAATATCACCTCGAATAGCCAGAAATGACGGATCGGACGCACGCGAAGGGAGGATGGTCGTCCACTGATGTAGATCGCGGTTGGGCGTCTTATTCCCATAGCGGATGGACTTCAGATAGCGTTGGGTTAAGACGGGAGCATCACGTCGATGAACTTCGTATGAGGCTAGTTCGATTCCCTCTGCCTCCAGCTCTCTTTGCTTCTCTTTCTTATAGAGAAAGACCATTTGATGACCGTGGCCATCGTATGTGTCCGAGATAAGCCATTCAAAGATGCGTATCGAGTCAGCCTTCACATCACACACCTGGCTTTCCTGTGTATTCCCGTACAATGTAACCACATTATCCGACGAGGTGAGCTTCCAAAAAGATGTTATCATTCTTTGTGAACCGCTCAATGCGATTTACCTCAGATTTCACTCGTGGCGAATATTCTCGAACATGGTGCCCATCATCCAAGATCAGTTGACGGGACCGGCACAAGATCGCCCAGGCGTGAATGCACGAACGTGTCTTGATCATCATCATATACAGGGACTGAGACGGTTGTTTTTCGGGAGATGCTACACCCCTGCCAGTCCCATCCTAAGCCAAACACCCCATTTCTGCCTGCGGATGCGGAGTTGTACGTCAAGCTCAGAGAAGGGCCGAAGCCATTACGGCCGGGCGAGGTCTGGATAGGGATCGTAAACCCGGCCCCACCGGTGTGGGAGTCGACATTGAAGCGCTCTGTGATCGCTTGACTTGCTACTCCAGTGGCAGCTAGATGCCCGGGTGCATTCTGGGTCGACTGGATGGATTGTGGAGCTTCACCTTGGGACGCCTGGATCCCTGACGGGTTTTGGTGGCCATTGGATGCACCTGATGGTAAATCAGGACCCATGATTCTTGCAGGCCTTTTGGTAAAATAATACCTTCTGACGTTGATGGCTCGGGATAAGAGTTAATGAATTATAATTCAAAGTGCTGGTCTGTGCGAAACTGAGTTGCCGCGTTTATATTCGTGGGTTCTCCTTTTTATTCGGACGTGACTCAGTGCGGCATTTTCAGAGCTTCAACCGCTCTGGGGATTGATTGTGCGGAGGAGAAATAGGAAATAGCTAGCCACATCATGCCTCACATTTAAGGGACCAGCGTTAGTCACTGGAGAATGCTTTGGTACATACATGGCGGAGAAAAATGGAGTATTTGGTTCTTCGAATTCCAGTGAAGTAGGGGATAGATAGTTCATTTATTTCACTGCTTTTGGCTACTGCCGACACAGGTAAGCAGCCATCAGCATGCCTGCAGTCATGGCGTACATACCTCAGCTGAGCCCCTCACTTTTTAGGCTACGTAACCTCGGTATGGCGGGGGCCAGAATGCTAGCGGTCAAATACCTTGTGTAACACCAGGCCCTATTAATCCTTCCGCTTGTTCATTGATGCTTCAGCATATCTGCCGTTCAGCTATGCCATGTACTACCCAAGGCGCCGCTGTGAATGTGCATGCCTTCGTTGAAAATGGTATTCATGAGTTAGTTGGACCAGTAGGAGCAACGTCGCCAGCGTATGTTGCTGGCTGTACCACCAGATACTCACGCCCCTCCCCCCTCAAACATAACACACCATACATGAATCGCCCTCGGCATAGAAACGTATTCATCACGGCAGAGGCTTATCATGTCAATGTCGCAAGGCGTTATACACAAATCCCGCCATTTGACATAATGTGTTGATGTCATGAGCGGACGGATTTGAGGAAGCTTAGATTTGTCAGGTACAAAGCTACTGATGTACAGCTCAGCTGCCATGGTTCTACTACCGCTCCGTTAGAATTTAGTAATCTGCGCAATATATTGTAGTGCTTCACATAATCTGATGTATACGATGTAGTTCTAGTACACATCATTTGACTTCCACCTTGTATCGAATCACTAACCAAGCAGCATCGTAATTATTATCATTAAGATTGAGCGTCCAGTCTTCGCCCTCATTGATTGCGATGGGATGTTCTTGAAGATGGTTCGTCCAGAGTTTGACGTAATTCCCAATCTTATTGGTGTTCGACAAGGTCTGAGAGGTTGAACCTGAGCCGACTGTGATTTGTTTTGTAACAGATGGGGGGTGTGCAAAGAGATATATCGTATCAGCTGATACAGCTGAGCCAAGCGTCCAGTAAGGTAGATGCCGACGCAGCCCTGCCAAGGTCATTCTGGTTGTTCTATTTTGCCATTCTCCTGAATAGTCATTTTTGAGATCTATGACGACTAGAGGGGGTGACTTTCGATCATCCTTGCTGTCCTTCAGGTGGCTGATGACATTTTTGGTAGCAACCTCAGACGCGCCTCCGTCAAAAAGCGCCGTGTATCGGAGATGGAGGACAACGTCGGAGATGGTGTTGTAATCGAACTGCCGAAACTTCGCTGGAAGCTCAATCTGCCATGTTGTAATCGCACCTGCTCCTTCAAAGGGACCGTACTTGTCGCTGCCTGCGAAGCTCAGATGGTACCCACCAGTATCTTGGATCCCGCTGCTGACCGCGATGGCCTGGATCGGAACCATGTCAGATACAAGGCTGTCTTCCTTGGCATAATCATCTGCACTTCGAGGTGGGGTGATGCGATACTTATGCTTCGTGAGCCGCAAGGTACAGTTGAGAGAGGTGTATGCACCTAGAATGCACGGAATTGACACCGCCACAGAGACGATTCGCCGGCAATAGTGGCCCGGATAATCCATATCGAAGAGTACCTCGGGTATGGAAAACGTAGCACTACCGGTTGCTCGAAGCTGGAACAAAGCAAGGGAATCCAGCTGCCGTAAGGATATCGCTTTGGTTACCTCGTAGTCATAGGCCTGGTTCTCCATGTGCATCATCTCCAGGCGCTTGAGATCCAGATACAATGCTTCCCCCGCTAGCTGTCCATGGCGAGAATCGTCCCAGTAGCCGACTAGTCCGGGCGTTAACTCGGTTACCCGAGATCCGCTGTTGGGGAATCGGCGTGAATGCTCAAATTCCAAAGCACGCTTGGCGGTCTGAGCCATCTCACAAGCCAGCAAATAGGTTGTGTGGTATAGACTCCCAATCGAATTGTCCAACATGACGTAAAGCTGTTCATTGGTGTACTTACTGCGAAGGAATGTTTCCTCCGCCGCCGCACTCTGAATTTGCTGCTCCTGGGCACTGATCTCAGCATCCCAGGTCTTCTTACGGGCTATAAGCTCTGCGATCTCGCCGTCAATCCTCATCAGCTCGTCGCCAGCCATATTGATCTCCATGCGACGCTCCTGCAACTGACGTTCCAAGGCTGATTGTCGTCCAGCCATTTCTCCTTGACTCGATAAATATTGCGCCAAAGTCTCAGCAGCACCGGCCCCCGCCGCTGTTGATTGTCCTAGTTGCGATCCGCCATAGTTAAATGACGTTCCCATGCCCCAAGGTTGCACGTTTACAGCGAAATCAGGAATGAGGATGAGACCGGCGCTGATGAATTGGAGGACTCTAGCGTCCAGCATCTTGTCTTGGGCCTGTGACATTAGATGCATTTGAGTGCTGTCATAGCTCGAACAGCGGAGGTCGCTAGTTGATGGCTTATAGGAAGCCTGCTCCACCGGAGTCCATGCCTCGCCTTGCTTAGGAATAGTGGGGGCATCGCCAGTCAGTGACAAGTAGAATGTCAGCCGGTGTTCTTGTTGTTCGCGGGCTCTGGTCAACGTGGCTATGGACCCATCAATTTCATCCTTCTGCTGCTGCTTGATGGCTTGAACCAACACCAATAACGAATTTTGATGCTGAGATCTGAGCAGAGACAGCGCCTCGGCATCCTTCTTTTCGCGGATAGACAGGAACCGCTGACCGAAGACTTTTAACTGATCGACAATTTCAAATGCTCGCTGCAGCAGGTATCGGAACCGATAATTGGGCATGGGGCTCTTCAAGCCCGCCAGGAGACCGGCGACAGTCATCCCACCAGCACCAGCATTAGCTCTGACCACCGCACCGGGGTCTAGAGGGGGCTCAAACAGTGGGAGCCGTTGTTTGTTCCCATTAATATCTAGGCCATTCCGGATCTTGTAGAGCCGATCGTCAATGAGATCACGTAGAGATTTGAAGAAAGGGTTACCCGCGACGCAGAAATAGCCAGTGAAAACGAATCCTAACGCCCTCAATCGTATTGGTGGCCGTCGGTTCAGGCTTTTTGCTCCAAAAAGGAAAGTCGAGCGCCATGTATACTTTCGACTCAACTGCTGTAATTTCCTGGTAGCTCTTCACTGCGCGCTTTCCCAGGCGCGGGATCTCGACGGCGGGAGCGCCATAGACGTGAGATGCCTCGACGTATCTTTGTATGGCCAACGGCATGCTCTCCAGGCTGTTTTCTCGGAAGTAGCCATCGCCCAGTGCGACCACAGCCTCGATGTATTTCATCACGATGCGTTTCATATATGCCACGGGCTTTCCACGAGCTGCCGCATGAACATTACTCTTCCCTTCCAGCCATTCATGCATTGCGAACTGTGACCCTGTGGAACCGTCACCCCTTGGTTTGCGCACTTCGTCTTTCGTGAAGGGAGGGAAGGACCAGCATCGGCTGATGGAGTCACCAGGCGTCGTAGGATCAAAGAGCAGGCGTGCGACCATCAATGCCAGTTGGAATTGTTGGGTCGCTATTAGGCGCTCCATCAAGAGGCAGGGGATGTGGACCGCCAGCTCCCACATATAGATGGCCGGCGGCGTTGCCGTTTCACAATATATGTCTATTTCTCCTTTGTTTGAGTAGTTTGGGCCGTTGGTTTTTATCCTCTGTTTGCCGAATACGTTGTCGTATTTGACCTCATTAAAGTTATCCCGGATGCATCGGTAGACAGGCTTGAGTCCGGTCGTTGCAGCCATGGCCCCCATGAGAATGGGTGAGGCGGAATTTTCCAACGAGGGGAGTTGGAGAATCTCCGGCCTGGGCTTGGGGGCCGGCTCGGGGTTATCTTTTAGGAAAGTTTCCGCTGCTCCTTTCTCGTCCTTTAGGTCCTTCACCGCATCATCCTTTATGTCCGGGTTGTTAATGTAATCATTAATCTTGTCAATAAGTTCAGCAAGGCCTTTGATCACGTTACCCATTCCTTTCCCCGGTGAATGCTCATCATATTGTCCGTTGTATTCCTTCTGTATATCCTGAACAGCCTCACACAATATTTCCCAATCGCCTCCTGTATCCCATTGTAGTTTTAGGGCCCACTTAGCGGCCTTGGACGCCTGCCGGCTCGCGGGTGGAACATCAGCTATTGAAATTGCCGTGGGCTTATTATTATTCGCCGCGCAATTATAAAACGAGACGAGATAGCGAGTGCTGCCTTCCTTATACTTCCCAAACTGCGTCTTAGGAAAGGACGTGTGTTGCGCAGCCATTGCCCCGCCCACAGTTAGCTGCCCCTGGCCATTGAACTGAAACCCGCCATGGTCGTTGCTCTGGTCGGGAAGTTCGGCCCGGATGGTCAGTCCGTTGTACTCCTTCTTGATAGGGAACCGGAAGTCCCGGACATCGGGGGCGCCTTGGTTGTTCCCCTGCGTTGGGGGTGATAAAAGTTTCGAGGATGAAACTACTTTGCGGGACCATTTCCCATCACGGAGCTGCGTGAATCCCATCCGTATCTCCCAATGAGGTTTGGTTGTAGTTTGGGTCGTGTTTTTCTTGAGTTCGTCTAAAGTCATGTCGCCCACTTTGGTTTTGTTGGCCGTGGGAGCTGCTTCACGGTTGCCCGGAGATTTGGCCTGACTGGCAGAGAATTCTGGGAAAAACACATGGAGGCGACCGTTGTATATAGCAGGCAGAAGATAGGAACCGGGTTCTTCCAACGTTTTCCCATCCGCCTGGGCGACGATGACTGGTATGTCAATATCCATCTTTGTCCAAGGCCACCAATGGTGCAGCCCCGATTTATGCTTGCGCATCCGGCGGTAGTAGAACGTAAAGGGAGAATGACGGCTTCGACTGAACAGGTGTACGGTATAGTCATCAGCCTGGCTCGCGGTTCTCTCCCAAAGAAACGCCTCAAGCTGCAAGTGGGCGATGTCATTCGTATTATGAATATAGTCCCGCACAAGCGTCGTAATACTCCCACTATCCAGCTTGGTTTGCATCAGGGCCGACTCGAGGGCCTGAAACTGCTCCGACTTGTCGTCCCGAAGGACTGGGTCGAGCCAGTTCTCCGGGTAGAGAAATGCCTTGCGATTTGCTTCCCACAGACGGTAGTGGAACAGGCATTCTTCATCTGCAGTTTTCTGTAATTGAACCAGACAGGCCTGAGATATCCCCGATTCCTTTCCAAGCAGACATCGTTGAATAAACAACTGCACAGTGGCAATCGCTTGCTTGATTCTGGATGTTTGAAGGACCGGGCCCATTTGCACGTCGATCAGGAAATGCCCGAAGAGCTTGTCCGCGTCCCATAATTGATACTCCCTGGCATACTTTTGCTGCAGCAATGTGTGAACCAGTGCTTGTCTTTGGCCGTTGCGGATTTCATCATTGGCCGTGCTAAAAACCGTCGGAGATCCGTCACTGGCCGGCCTGGCATACCGCATTTTCATGGCGGATCGCAGCTGGGCTGCATCGCTGAATTCGCTAGCAGTATTGTCGTCCAGCGGCGCTGGCGTCGCCATGGCGAAAAGGGGATCGATCATTTTTTTCGGCAAATTGAGCTTCTGAATAAAGGCAATGGCCTGTTGCATCTCGAAAAGCGTGTCTATGTCTTTGAAAATAGCAATTCGCTCAGGTTCCGCAACCGACTTCGAATATTTTGCATCGAGGAAGTCCGTGCAGACATCTATTGGCCAGCCGCTCACCCGCGAGAGCACAGAAGTGAGGTTGCCTGTCCGATCCTTGGGTGGTGTGTGCAGCCATTGATAGAGGTCCAAGAGGGGTACTTTGGTACCATTTCGGCGGAAGACCTCCCTTAAGAAGTGGTACTTTTCCATTAGACGGAGATCGGAGAGCCCCAGGTTGAGGAGATTGAAAGTCCCTTGCTTCTTCCAAAAACTCAATTCGGTAACAGATAAGGCGAGCCGTCGAGTTGGCCCCAATAAGCTTACCATGGTATTAATAACGGCATGTGTTGTCTGTACATTCTGCTCGGCAAGGAGGCTATCAAGACAAAAGCGAAAGTTGCTGCTGGTACCGCCCAACTCGAACGATAGCTCCGATATTATGCCGCTGTACTCAATCTTGCACCAATTCCCTCCTGTGAGTGACACAGGAAGCCAAGATCGAGGCTCTAGTTCGGCTTTGTGCCCATCGATCCACAGGATACGTGGATCGCAGCTTATGGTTCGGAACGCATATACACCATCTATCGCCGGCAGAAAATACCCCTTGAAAGGGTTCATCCATAAAAGGGTGTCTTCAGCAAAATCCCATGCCTCCTTTGGCGCAAGCTCTTCCAGAACAAAGTGTATCAGATCCACACTAGCTTCTGGGAACCTCGACTTCAGACACTTTAGTACGCATTGAATCAGCAATTTATGGGTATCTCCCATTTGCGCCTTTGAGGTCATCTCACTGATCAACTCGCTGCGTTTATCGGCTGGCGCACTGAACAGCTGGGTAATCATGGCGCTGGCCTCACCAGCCCCTAGGCTAGGCTCCAGCCGTCCTTTTAGTGCCTCAAGGTCATCGTATGATGGCCGTCTTGTGCCCTCTTCCAAGATCCGGCTGTCATAAATACCCATTTCCCGTTGACTATGGCTGCTTGGGCCCATCGCTGATGGCGGAATAGAGAGATCCTTGCGGATGAGACCGGCCTTTTCCAACGTGGATCGAATCAAGCTGGTGAACTTGACCAAGCTTTTGTCACTTTGCCATTTCCTTTCGTCAGCACCAGTTGTGGGCTTGACGATAGCCAAGATCTGCTCCAGCGTCAAGGGGTCAGGGTCCCAGGATGGCGCAGCAGCCTCTCGCACCATGCGAAGTGTATCTTGCGGAGTATCGAAAACGGTCATTGGTGTCACAAACAGCGTCATCACATCCTCATATTGGGCCACATGGATATTAAGTATCTTGCAAAGCAGAAACCGCCGATAAAGAATTGAAATATTATTTAGTGATAACACATCTGGTACCACCATGTTGGGACCGACGGTGCTCAGAACATCACTTTCCGATACCCCAAGAGCAAACGACACACTTCTGGCATGGCCACTGATGGTATAATCAAGCCGTTTGCCCTTAGGATAAATGGGAAGGGACATGGTACCATGCCTCAGCATTTCAAAAACATGGCGGGCATTGGCATCAATGGAATCATTTAAAAACCTGCGTGTGTAAAGCGAGTTCCCTCCATGGGTGTTGATATCACCCCAGAGAGGCTGTAGCTCTGAAGGGGAGTAACCGGTTAATTCAACGAGCTCCTTGATTGCGGCGATTGCGTCCAGCACGTTAGGATCTAAGTATTCGATCTGCCCATTGACCAAACTGTCAAGAACAGCATCGAGTTCCTCGATTGGCCATCCCAATTTCATTCTCAATCGTAGAAAGCTCTGGAGCTGCTGGCAACACGACGTATCTAGCGCCGCCGTTGTGCCTTCCTTCTGTAACTTGTGGAGACGCATCTCCTCAAGTTTTCCCGTGAATTGTGGCATATTTTTATCCACTGGTGGAGTGCCGGAGTTTAAATCGCCGGACTCGATAACCAGTTTCCCTTGGAACGTCTTCGTTTGGAGAATAACTAGCAGATCCCTGAATTCGAGTCCGCTACGAGGTAGCAGTCCTTTTTTGATATCGGTGAGCCCGGAGGTACCGAGCATTTGTTCCTCTGTTTCATACCCCCAGTATACCCATGCCTGTCGGTAATTCTTCTGGGTAAGGATTGCGTAATCCTCCGGCTGCATGCCGAGGGTTTCTGCCCCTAAAGCACGATTTAAGGTTGTCTTGGCTTCATCCTGTGTGATGGTTTTATTCACCCGAAGCCATGCGTTCTTCACACGATAAGGAGATTGCAAGCGGCGAAGCAATTCGCGACGAGATGTCCCTAACACCTTGAGATAAACACGGATGCTGTGAATGGCCTGATTGTATGGGAAATTAGTCATCGGATAGACCATTCCCTTCACGATAGACCTATACACATAGTAGTTCGTATGTGCTGGGTTCGAAAGGTGGCTGTTCACCGCATCGTCTTCATCCATATTGAAAGATGGGATGTTAAGAGGCAGCTTTGGGTTGCTTGTCCTGTCCAGTAATACCTGCTCCAGAATTTCGTTCACCAGATCAATGTATGGGATCAGAACCTTGATATTTGCACAGGAGAGCTTCAACGACTTCAAATCCGGTCGACGTTTGAAAAGCAATTCTTCAAGATTCTTGCTGCCATCTGTGATTTTTTTGAGGCTCTGGAGAAGGTGCACAAAATATGCCGCGGGACCCGTAGTTGATGCACATTCTTCACAACCCATACTCTGCAAGTCAAAAATGGAGCTGAAATTGACCTCGCTTGGGGTGGAAGGCTTGGGAGATGTTTCAGCTTTGCCCTTTGTTATTGTCTTGTCGCTCTTTGTTCCACGATTCTTGAGGGCTTCCACCAGAGTAGCCTCCCTGTAGACCACCATTGCCACAGCCATGTTACAAATTTCTTCGGCTCGTTGTTGGCTGATTCCTTCTTTTGTTAGAATGTGTATCCATACATCCTTTCCCTGTCTCTCAATTGTCAAAGGCGAAAAGAATTCATTTCTGCCCAAGGCGAGTATCTCGCGGTCGTCAGATGTGAACCGATGAATTTGCTGGAACTGGATCAAGCGAAGCTGAAATGCTGGCCACTCGTCCTCCGGCATTGTGACGTCTAGAACTTCAACCTGGCCTTTATACTTTGCGCTCCGCCGGGTTGAGATTGACATAATTGGGTCACGGTCAATTATTGCATAATGCATCGTGAGCACTTTTTCCAGATTAACACAAAACTGTTTCTCTACAACACCTGCCTCTTTAAGTACCGCATATATGTGCATATATGCGTTTACGACCTCATCACCAGGATGTCCCTAGGAGTCCGCTAATTAACATCGGTTGGATTCCTTCACGCAAGCAATTGGCCTGATTGATGTCTGCGATGTGGATGTCTTACTTTATCATTGGGTACACCGCCGCCTGCCATTTTGGCTCTCAGTTAATGAATGGAAGGTGTTCTGTTTCTTGCCAAAGTATTCCTAAGACTTCAGGTAGCAAATGTTGTATCCAACCACAAGCTTGGGACAACTGGAGTCGTTCTGGTCTTCTGTTAGGTGGTGGTTTGTACCCTATACCAAGGGTACGCAGGGTGCTTTCCGAGCATATAAGCGCTTGAAGACTCAAGTCATTGATTCCTGTCGTGAAAAGGGGTTTACGGACTCTCTACTTACTGCATTCCGTACGCTGCTCATCCTAATAGCGCAAATGCCAGAATGCGTACACGGCATCTGCAGGTTACTGGCCCAGGTCTCGTTGACATGCCTTCAATCGCCGTATCAGGGAGACGCTGGCCTCCACTCAATTCCTCATCCCCGATCGCCATTGGACAAGGCTCCTAGGGCTACCGATTTTCTTACCACGTAATAATTCCCCTGTATTTGAATTGGGATTCAAATTCCAAAATTCACTGCAGAGCCATGAACATATAATCCCGCGGGCCTTTGACAAATATCCCTTGCAACAGGGAAAGGAATCCTGACCCCTTGATCGCTCCCACTTGGACCTCCCTAACCTGATAAGCAAGGTCTACATACCGGGCCGAGACGAACTGGGTATGGGAATTGAGGTGCTCTAACACCTAGCCATGAAGTTGTTCCATTCACGTCATACCGGAATCCGATGCTGCGTAGTTCATTCCCAGTATTGTTGTGATGATGAGCCCGACACACCTGAATACCAGATAGCACGTACATACCTTGAAGGTATATGTATCGATAGAAGTTTATGACCTGCTAAATGCGCTTCGCATACCACCGAGAATATCACTGGTAAAAATATTTTCGGCAAGAATGGATTTCTTAATATGTAATCTGAGATTCTATTACTTATTTTAGCGTAGCATGCCGGCAAGCGAGTGTTGCAGCGCAGATATTATATATGTGATAATAGCCGCTTAGTAGGAAGGCTTGCTATTTTTCAGTGGAGTGGCAAAAATGTTATACTAAAATATACACGCCGATATCCGGTATAAATATCTACTATAGGTATTAAAGCCGTCGAGAAGTTGACGGATTAGTACTACGTCTAGTAGCCCACTTTACCCTACAACCCTTACTTTTTATTCTTGTTTAATTACTAGTCTGTGGCACTCTCGGCGTATTATTACTTATACCATGCTCTTTATATAGAAATATAGGAATTATTTCTGATTTTACGGCTTTATTCCTAATATACACGCCTTATATCACAATATTCCCCCTAGGATCGCTCGAATAGGGCGATACTAGATACATACAGCGGAAGGGCCTGGTAGAACCACTCAGAAAACTCAGGGGTGAAAAAAACACTAGAAAAAGCGCCTTCGCGCTTAACGGCGTCCTTGCTGTGATTTATAATATCCATTCCCAAGGGATTACGGAAATTAATAAACAAAGTAGGCCCCGGAGGCTTCGTGAGTCCGTCAGACGCTTATTGATCAATAGCTACTTCCCCTTATCTCTTAGATGACCAGGAAACTGGCGCTCCCGCAAGCTTATCACATAGCCTGATGTGGAGTACGCGCCGTCAGTTACGATGGAGCCACTAAAGTCGGCGTCAATGTATCGGATCAATCTTCCGCTGCGGTATGTGATGCGACAGCTTTGTGCGCCTTAATATAGCGTAGTAGTCGATACAGTGCGGCTTGGTCGCGGTCGAGATGTGAAGCGACTCAACGTTCCCAGCGCAAACGCGATATCGTGCCGGGTGCCGACCGTCAGATATATTAGCGACCCGATTACGGTTCTAAACCGGGCTCTCGCATTCTTGTCCAAATTACTGTCTTCTGGACGGTGATTCAACAGAACCCTTGGATTTATTGGCGTGCTCTTCGGTTGACATGTTTCTATGTAAAAGTCGGAGAAAATCTTCTGGATGTACTGTTGTGAGTATATTAACACAGATTCCGTCCGTATGATTCCTGGAACGAACGTAGAGTCGTAAAATCGTTTAATTTAAACTCTGTCTCCAATGCTCTTTAAACACACCGGATTTCCTTATCCTTTGCCACTGCGACTAGTATTATTGACAAAGAGACAAACAACATGGTCGTTCTTATAGAAAACATAGTTGTCCGATTGGGCTACAATGAAGTCGTAAGTAACTAGGACGCGGCGGACGCATTGGTACTAGATCCGCGGGACTTGCTTTAGGCCATACATAGAAAAGATGGAATATTTAATCTGGCTGTTCGAAGCATTCGGGGGTCTCTATACAGATAGTCGGGTTAATATTACCACGCAGGAACCCGGTAACGGTGTTAAATTAGTGAAGTTCCTACCCTTGCAGAATATGCGAACCGAGATTATCCGGGATACGGCTGTAAGTGTTTCATTATAATCCACGCCCTATTTCTTTCGATAGCTCTTAATAAGAAAGCAAGCTTTTCAGAGGTCGACGTTAGTACTAGTGCCAACTCGGTCTTCTCCAAGATAATAGGCTTCTATAGCCGCTTTAGACTTCCGCACGACCCAAGTTGGGTTATGCGGAAGCCGAAACCGATGCACAATATTCCTCTAATCTCCAAGCACGAGTTCATATACATCATAGATGTAGAAAGCTAGGTATTCATTCCTCTGATGCACTGCATTTTCTCCCGAAGAAAAGACGGAACTGGAAGAAGCTGGATCCAAGCGAGAGGAGTTTTGGGGGATCTATACCCGCGAAATCATCAGTCTTCGTTAGACTATTTTCTACAGCTTCCTCTGTGTTTCTCCTTTAATTGCCGAATAAGACCATGTTCTGCCAAAAGGTGAAGCCCAGTTACGGGAGGAGTATCCTGAGCTAAAGTAACCTTATGTATCTCTTGCTTCGCCCAGGGTATTAATGAAGTGCTTTAAAGGAATCCCTTTCGCATAATATATACATTAATATCTATTTTGGTAGCCAAAAGATGGTGCTGCCAGAAACAGGCCGCATAAAATGGAAACCAGTATGTTGTTCTTCTACGCACTAATTTCTTGCGCTCTTTAGCGCCAGCATGCGTCTAGTCTATTCCATCTATTATTAGAGAACGTCGACCAAAAAAGGTCAATTCCTTCCCCGTCCTAGGGTCCGTGTTTCGCAACTTCCATTTAGCAGATATATCGTAATACTAGGCTGCGGCAGCATCTGTAAAAGTCCGAGTCCGCTCCGTATCCGCTCCGTATCCGTTCCGTAGATCGCGTGGGGCTAGCCGTTCGTCGGGTGATCAACCACGGTATAGGTACCACATTATACTCGGTCCGCATCCGGCTAGCGGATTACATACATCTGTGGCTTTTGCAGAGGTGTTCTAGACCCTCTACAAAATCAGCTCGATCAGCTGGGTCTCCCCGTTTTGTACTCTGGCGCATACTCCCATATTTGCGGAGAGCCTTAGACACGATCTTGTGCCATGACACTTCCATAACCATGCTGTCACACTGATGAGAATACGAGAATGCAATTTCTTATGGAGGCAATCAAAGTCTAAATACTGCGTTTGTAATCATTCGTCCCTCCATTTCCGTTTGCGGAAGCTGTCATGGCAGCACCAACTGCTTCAACCACAATATTGGTGGCTCAAAAACACGAGCCTTGGCAGTTCTCTGGTCACGTGAGTAGGTATAGAATGCTTGGCTTAACTTTCTTCATTACCATTTGCTTTGAATAGCCGGTCGGGCAGCAGAGGACCGTTACTCAAGCGTCAGAATTGTATAGGAATCCCATTCTAGACCGCAATCGTATGACCAAATCAAATCCTAATTCAGTAGATTCTAATGGTTAGCACCAAGAGTTTCCATTCGTATAGTGGAAAGCTTGTTTTACCATGCTTCTGTCTTCAGCGAAACTTGAATCATGACAATGGGAAAGTTATCTTGCCTAGGCACAAAGGATGAAGAACTAGGCTCTCTACAGACCTGCTTGTGCCATGGCTACAGGGCCTGGAGCCACCCGCGCGTGATATCTCTATCAATCTCTTCCATCATTGTGCAAGTCCAGGCCATTCTTTGCATCCCAAATCCGCGTCATGGTGACAACATGGTATTTTCGAGTCTGGAGCTTGTGGCATGTAACTCCAAGTATAATATGCTCGCGCTGGACGCTGCAAAGACTCTTGAATATGTCGCAAGCAAAACTTCCATAATCCATACTGTTACAATACTCAGTTGGGCGTCATAATGACTACTATCTATATTAACGGCAAACCTCTAGAGCCAATGGCTCTGCAATCCGAATGTGATGCGTCAGAGTCAAATTATATTCTTATTGAAACTGAAAAAGGACCTCTCGAGGGGGGTGAGAAAAAGGAACTCCAGAAAATGGGGGTCCATATCCATGAGTTCGTTGGAGATGAATCTCGAAACATTTACCTTTGTGGCTACGAGCCAGCAGACCTAACACGCATTCGCGAACTCGGTTTCGTCAAGCACGCCAGCATTTATGGCCAAGATCTCGTGATTCAGCCAGAAGCGCAAAGCCAATATCCCTCAAACAGAAAGGCCAAGAGAACTGTAGATGTCATGCTACATCATGATGTAGTGCTCTCGGACTTGGTCATTCAGCAAATAGCCGAGGCAGCGAATGTTAACAAGTCCGCAATCGAACGCCATCAAGGCAAAGCAAGGCTTAATGTCACCCAGGGGGAGCTGTCCAAATTGGCTGCGATTGATGCCGTGAGGTCCATCAAGGAAATCTATCCGGCGAGACTGTTGAACAACGTCGCTCGCGGAATCATGAATGCAAACAACGTGACTGTCAATGGCACCATATGCAAGGGAGAAGGGCAAACCGTAGCAGTCGCAGACACTGGCTTTGACAACGGTAGCACTACCGATGTCCATCACGCTTTCGAAGGTCGATTCATTAAACTATATCCCCTTGGACGAAAAGATGCGTCTTTGTCAGACGATCCTGACGGACATGGAACACATGTGTGCGGTTCAGTTTTGGGGGCTGGGCACTCGAATATTGAGGGAAAGGTTGAAGGGGTCGCCCCAGGGGCCGACTTGATCGTTCAGTCTCTGTTGGCTGACGATGGATCACTTAGCGGAATCCCGGCTGATCTCAAAGCCCTATTCCGTACGCCATATGAAGATGGTGCTAGAGTCCATACAAATTCGTGGGGATCTGGGCCGAGTCCATTTTCTTTACAAACCCAGCTACCTTATACACAAGACTCGGAGGAAATAGACTCCTTTGTCTGGAACCACCAAGATATGGCCGTCTTGTTCGCGGCAGGGAATTCTGGCACTGACAGCGACCGGAATGGAGGGGTGGATTCCAGGTCCATTGGAGCAGAAGCTGCAGCAAAGAATTGCATCACTGTGGGTGCCTCCGAGAATAGGCGGCCGAATATTAAATACCGTGGACAAAGCTCCCGATTCAGTTATACGTACGGTGATTTCTGGCCGAACGATTTCCCGGTGGGTGCCATCGCCGATGACCACATGGCTAATGATGCCAACAACCTGGCCGCTTTTAGCAGTCGTGGGCCAACGGTAGAAGGCAGGCTGAAACCCGACGTGGTGGCGCCGGGTACAGCAATCTTGTCGACAAGGTCTAGAAAACTGCCCGACAATGCCATTCCCGCTGAGTTTGGACTGTCGGGCGATACGCGGTTCATGTACCTCGCAGGCACTAGCATGGCATGTCCGCTGGTTGCCGGAAGCTGCGCCGTTCTCCGGGAATGGCTGACGGATAACGGTTATCACGACAAGAAGAACGGGGTGGTTCAGCCGACGGGGGCACTTTTGAAAGCTCTCTTGGTTAATGGGGCGGTTTCAATTGATGGGGAACACCTACCGCCCAGCACAAACGGGTCGCCAAATAACGATTCGGGCTTTGGCCGTGTAGATCTCGCCGGCTCCATTATACGACCAGGCGAGCATCAGTTGGCGGATTTCGGTGTCGGTGTCATGGGGGATGAGGATCCAAGTCCAATGGATTTGGTAGATATCCGCCCGCCGATTGTCCCTTTGCCAGATGGAGGGAGACCGTCATTTACCCTAAAGGTAACGCTGGCCTATTCGGATTTTGCAGGTGCTAAGCTCCAGAACAACCTCAATCTCGTGGCCAGGATGGGTGACTTTGAGCGCCACGGAAACCAGGGACCCCAAAAACCACGAGAAGGGATCGCAGAATGGTTTCGACACTACCAACAATGTCGAGCAGATAGTTTGGGAAAATGTCACGGGCATCATTACAATCTGCATTAAACGCAATCGCCTTACAAGTTCTCGGCAGCCATTTGCTTATGTCTGGAGGCTCATTCCAAATTGAATCACAGGTCATGTTCGTTCGCATCGCCTACAGCCGTTAGTAAGGAGGCTCCAGTTTTACTATCCAAATTGCCCAGCCTAACCTTTTAAGGTAATATTCATGTGGACTGAAAAGCTGTTTCTACTTTAGTTGGCCTTTATTATGTGTTACATATCCAAATTGCAATGAATAAAATTTCAACTGAAATATCGCATGGCAAATACTGGAATATTTTATTGTAGCAATGTTGCACTGCTACCTATATGCACGCATATGCCAAAGGGAAAAAACCTTCTTATGAACATGGTGAACAGTAACGGTGCCTGGATGATACGTTCGTCAAACTAACAAGTCATCTAGTAGGTGCAGTAGCAAATTGAAGAAGAAAAGAGCACCTAGAAGTCGATATCACGGATGACTAGGTTATATGCCCGCCTCAGCCATATACAAGAAGAGTATAGAGTGGTATAGTGAACTACATGAGACGAAGACCCTCAAAATACACTAGATCCTCGGCCAAAGGAGACACGACAATATCAAACACCCATTCCTCAAATCGTCCATCACCAAAGCATGAGCCCACCCCGGACCAGAAGAGGCATGTGCAGACAACCTCAGCATATGCTGCACCACTATGCCATTGCACCTCCTTGATCAGTCGACATGCCGTGTTGAATTTGGTCGTCTGTCGGTTTCCGTTGCCATTGTCGGCAACCCATAGCGCACTGATCGTTTCTCCGACTGACAGTTCAATCAGAGTCAAAGCTAGTGGGAAGAGGATATCATTCTGCATATGCGGGCAAGATGGAGCGTTTTCCCCAGTGATGCTCGCGCGTTGGCCCGAGAGTGGCCATGATAAATATAGTTTATCCAAAAGCGCAGTGTGGCCGGCCTTGTCCACAGCCAACCGCACGTCGGAACTCTCCCAGGATGGCTTAAGCCAGTTTCCGTAGTACTGGATCAGCCCGCAGGCGAGACCTGCCGCAATGTGCAGCCGCTCTCGGCGGCTTGTTGTAGAAAGAATCTCACGGACGGAATGTTGAGGCGTCCTTTGGTGCGAACTCTTGACAGCATACACGGTGTATCGAACATGGCTATCAGTAGTACCATGGGAGATAAATCCAATGGTTTTATGGTGATCGGTACAGGTTTCCGTGCGTAGGACTGAGCAGAAATCTAGGATGGGACCTGCCAGACTTTTGTTAATGGCAGGATCCGTTTTTATATTTTCCAGCCTAGATTCGGTTGAGCTTGGGCTGGGGGTCTTCATGTTGACTACTGTATCAACCCCAAAGTGGACCCCTTTCTTTTTCTTCTTGTTCTTCTTCTCCTTCATAGGTACATTTTGTTGCTCCCTCCTGTTCATATTTCCGCGTTGCTCGGTGATGGCGAGATGGGCCACTGCGATACCCTCTTCCGACGGTTCGAATTCCACTTCTTTCCAGCTCCAGATCGTAGAGCTTTGTGTGAGCGTGTTAGAGAAGAGAACACGAAATTTAGACTCATTCCCGGTATCGTTGAAGCCGTGATCGGTCCCGACAGGATTGCATTGGAGCTGAAGGTGGACACAGTGGTGCGCCTCTCTGGACCGCAGTGCGGTAGGTGCTCGTAACATTTATATCTCTACTAAAGCTGTAAAATATTATATTAATTTTATTTTATAATAAGATATCTATAGCTTAAAAAATATTTTATATTAAAACTTAAAATTGAACTATAAAATAAGCTAAATTATAATATAAAATATATTTTTAAATACGAATATTACCTTTAATACTATAGTGCGGATATCTTGCGGATATCCGCATGGCCCCCAAACTATCGAACTTTGCGGATTTGCCGCAGCCTAGATGAGGGGATGTATTAAAATGCGGAGTTGACTAAATAATAGCGGTAAAGTGATTATCGCATTACTCGATTAGCGGTATTACGTATTTTATAATATTAAAGAATAAAGCTATAGAATAGCGGTTAAATAAGCGATTCTAGCATTATAAATAGGCCTCTTAGATAGCTAGAAAGGAGGTCTTTAACACCTTTAATTTACTCGTTTAATATAATCAATTCAATTGCTTCATTCGATCATTTTAGGGTCCAATCCATCCGGATCTTTAGTCATTCTGCTTGCCAAGCCTTCGCCCTTCAACAGATAGGTACACGGTGTGGACAACCGTAATGCCTAGGATACCAAATTACTATACAAAACACAAAGGAAAGTGGGTCACTCGGTATAGCCCCTGTCTAGTGGTAAGTTACTACTCTATGTCTCGACACTTCTTATCTATAGCAGGCCCATGTCCTGATCAGTACCCCCTTACACAAGACGATCCTCCATCCAAAAAGAAATGTCCAGATATACCACTATTGTTTAGGAAATGAGATCCTACATGAATGTTGGGAAGGCACAGAAAGTTGAGTAATCACATTCTATGCGAGGGGTTGGGCTAAAATGATACCCTCTGCACTAGCACGGATCACAACATGCTAGTGAAGTCCTAAATGTTACCAGAGAGAATTAGGACTTTTTGAAGGGATAACAGCTAATGGAATTCTTGGAATAGATTGATCCCTTGCATAACAAGTTTATTTTGGTGTTCAATGTTTGTCTGTAAGCTTCTGTTGAATTGGTTAGTTTTGAACGGACAAGTAATTTCTTCCTCACCAACGTTCTGGTATATAAGAATACCTAGCTGCCTATTCTACCCATACATATACGACATAAGAATAGCAGTACAAGTCAAAAATGTGGGAATACTACGGCGACAAGTCTATTTTGGTGACGGGCGGATCAGGGTTTCTAGGGACAGCGATCGTTCATCGGTTACTGTCCCGCACGAGCGCGTCTCCGATCTATTTGCTTTGCAGGTGTAGTGCCGAGTAAGTATACCTTTTTATTATCACTAATAACGTACTAATTCCTATCCAAAGTGAGCTCCATGCAAAGTGGATGAGATCTTTATCGCCTGAAATATCAAAGGAACTCTCCGGATCAAGGCGAATCGTCATTCTTAATGGGGATATTCTCAAACCGAACATGGGATTATCCAGTCCAGAACTGGAGATGATCCAACACAACGTTCAGATCGTCATCCACGCTGCATCATCGATTAATCTAGTCAAGAGCCTGTGTGACTTGGCACCTATAATAATCCAAGCAACTGAGACTATCGCACAGTTCTCGCTGACTATCCAACACCTCCATCGATTTGTTTACGTATCTACAGCTTACGCAAACACACACCTGTATGCCAGAAACGAACAAATGGATCTCGAAATCAGAGAAGAAATCTATGCACCAAAAAGAACAACTACGGCCTATGAAGAGTGGATGGAGGTTCAAAATCAAGGAACCAGCCAGGCCTACGAGGCCGGAAATTTTCCTTGGGCCTACGCCTACGCGAAAAACTTGACCGAGAGGCTTCTTTTGCACTGGTTTGATGATCAGAATTCACAAGAAAAGCTTCTTCTTATACGACCAGCAGTCATTGGTCCAGCACAAGAGGTGCCATTTCCTGGATACTGCCTCCCGATGTCGACACCGTCAACACTTCTCGCAGCAGTTCTGACTCTTTGCCCATCTTGGAAAGTGAGAGGTGCATCTCTAATCGAGAATCCGGAAGACCATGTTCGGATTGATGAGGTTCCAGTGGATGTTGTCGTTGATCGTCTTCTCTGCCATTTGGCTGTTGGGACAGTCGGTTGTGTCCACGCTGTCAGTGGGAAGAACGCTCGAATGGGCATCGCCGAGTGGTGGGGCCCGCTCATGCAGTTTCGTCAATTCCCATGGACTCTGCGACGGGAGTGGACGCTGGATGATTGGGATTCACCGAATCAACACCCGATATGTCGGCTGTTCAGAATCCTAGGCACTTCATTTTGTTTTTCGGAAGATCGTACAGTTGTGATGCGTGAGAAGCTCTCCAACGAGGACTACTCTAGCCTTCAACTTTTTACCCGCGTGCATCTAGGCAAGCAGCTTCTGGATAGAGCTGGACATATTCGCTTCGTTATGGATCGCATCGCTAGAAAGAGTGTCTGGGCGTCCCTGATAATACGAATTTTCTATCACAACTTCGGTAAGAATGGTTCGAGAAAGCCTCGGACTCTGTAATGTTTCAGTATTAATGGAAAGGCATATTACTACGAAGATACGGTCGTCATGGAATTGTATCCTTTTTCACAGTCTAGGAAGGGCCTGAAGTGATGAACTCATTCGCCCGATGTAGCTTGCTGTAATATATGCTGGTATGTCAAGCACAATAGATAAAGGTAGCAAGTGAAGAAAGGGTCTGAATGGGAAAAGCGGATACAAGGGACTTAATCTGTAAAGTAACACGATTTGTTTTATTATCGTACCTGAGGTCAGATGAGCGTAGCTACCTGTCCGCGTTGTCACTTACCGCAATTCTTTCTGTTTTACATGGTAATTGGCCATGCTATAAATTTTGATCTTGTAGCCACCGAATATCGGCGTATTCCGCACCATAACCCGAGGGGATTTCGACATTCCCGTCACCAGACGCTTTCAATGTGATCGTTCTTATTTATTTGATAGTGTATGCATACGAGTCTACGCACTGTAAACTTGCTTTAGCATTATTGTACTCTGCTTTCAGAGATTTCGATGCTGAAAATAATACCTGTGTAAGAGAGCGAAGATACGAATGGTATGCAGGCTGTGGAGACCCAGCAGTCGGAGTTGGAAGGCATCATCAAGGCTTACATAGTGAAGACAAATCGAGACGCACCCAACTAGATATTGAAATGTCTAAGGACTATGTCGATTCCCCTCTTGAACGGTGAAGTGTCTTCCAAATGAAACAGTGATGCATTTCAGTAAACAGCAATACGACCTCGTATCCTGGCCAGTTACAGATGGAATAAAAAGATTTTTGGAATCCCTTCCCAAACATGGAGCCCTTATTCTACAAAACGAACCTACCGCCTGACCACTACCCCTCTTCAAGAATGGCGGTGCGCATTGTTGCCAGGAGAGCTTGAGGGCTATGATCGTGAAATCCATGGTAAAATGCAGCTGTGCCATCATCCCCCAAGACCCCATGCAATAGATCTTGCCCCCCTGGGTGTTCTGTCATGAAGCTACCGATATCATAAATCACACCATCCATGCACACCAGACATCGGCCAGTTTTAGACTGCAGAATAAATTCTGACTTTCGCATTGTCGGAAGCTGCGAAAAGGGCCGATAAGCCTCGTCAACATATCTTTTCCCCTCTGCACTATTGGACTTTTGTAATCGTTGTTGTGCTCTCTCAATTTCAAATTTGCTTACCCTTATTGGGTTCTTCGCCAAACCGAGCCAACACCATAACCAAATCATGTACTTTGACAAGTCGACCTCGTACCACTCCACTCCGTTGCGAAAGTCGGTAGAGAAAGTATGATGAAAATAACCTTCCCCGCTTGCCAGAATCCCAGTCAATAAATTGTTCACTGCGCTGTGTTCGTTTGAATAAGGTTGTAGTCCCGCCCACCTGGAGTGGTTGAGAGAATTCACCAAATATGTTACCTGCTGATACAGGAACACGCGAACAAATCCAGCATGAACTAGCCCACCTTGCCAATCATTCCATGAGCAATCAAAGTTGGCAGCGCAAAGCAGCTGCCTAGAGCGATGATAATGTAATATTTCTGTTGCCATAGGACTACTTGATCTTGTTGCAGATCTAAAGTATAGACTTTGCCCCACTTTTCTGGGGTGTGTCCAATGAGCCACCCTATGTGGGTGAAGAAAAATCCTTTTCGGGCGTCGTAAGGATCCTTGTCTGTGTCAAGATAACAGTGGTGTGCACGATGATGCCTTGCCCACCAGGCAATCGACCATTGGAGTTGGGATGCTCCAAAAATCGCTAAAAAGATCCTGAGTGGAAAGCCTGCACTGTACGACCTGTGGGTCCACAAGCGGTGGTATCCTACAGAACCAAATCAGCAACCAATGGAAAGTTAGAGTCAAACTGCTGCAAAGCGGTGATACCAATACTTCCCATCCAATATAGGATAAATGTCAATAGAGCTGTTTTTGGGCATAAAGGAACAAACGGACCCCCAAAAATGGGAACTGCTGCAATGACAATGTGAAAAACAAGATGAAACAAATGTAGATTCTCGTAATAGTAATGCAGAGACAGGGTGTTCCCCGGATCTCTAGACCCAGAGAGCTCGGATTTGATCCTCGATGGCACTCCGACGGCTTCCATGGGGAAGGTGATAAAGGAATATATCTCCGACAAGTTCAATCTTAAATCTTGTGTTTAAACGAAAGGTTGGGGAAGAAGGGTGTTTTAACTGTGGGCGAAGTCCTGTCCATCGATACAATACAGGAATGTGCAGAAACCAGGGCATAATGCTTCGTACAATTTGTAGTCGGCGTTTCCCAATCGTGACTAGTTCGAAGTCCATGCATTACGTGCACGGGCTGTGGGTCTAAGTACATTGTAGAAGTAAGGAACGCTCTGCAGGCCTGGGAAGATAGTTAGATAATACTCCTTACATAACGCGTGTTCTTGCAGGCTCGGCCAGATTAAACATTCCTACTTTCCCTACTGAAAAGAGGTATTCTCGAAATATTAAATAGAGACAATAAAACTTTTTCAGGTTACCTGGACCGTTTGTTTTACACACCGGAATGTAAGGGTGGAAATTCGCGTTCTGTCGTCGTTCTATACCTCATTTTCATTTTTCCATTATCCAATAAAACCTACTGTAGTTGTAATTTCGTACCGGTTCACGTCAAATGGACGGATAAAAAGAGCTATGTACCACGTCGATTTTCTCACCCGGGACTAGTGGACGCTAGAGCAATTTATTGAGCAACCATAGAGATCGCATTTTCATTGGCAAATTTTTCTTTCATCATGCGATGCCATTTCAACTAGTGGAATGTGGGGACAACTCCTTACCGTAGAGAACGTTAAGCTCGGGAGAGATAGTTGGCAATGAAGACGAACAAATAATAGAATATACAAGGGAGAAACATTATCACCAGTAGCACTGGCAGATTGAAAAGTGGACGAGATGACGCATGTCAACCCTTCTGCGGTATACCATAAAATCCTTGGACGAACCTCAACCTATCTTCATTTGGCCAAAATTATTGATAGTGTGTCAGTCGAACGAAATGATTGAAATTCGACGGGATCTCATTTTAATTCTCAGATTCGCGATGATTCCTGTGTCATTGGGAACCGTACTTTATTTCTGGGAGGTAACTTTTACCACATACAGACGCAGGGTGATAGCATTTCTTCTTGTTGCCTCCACAGCTCTATCATCACTTAGCTCCCGCTCAGATGCCAACACGCAGCTGTCATATCTCCAGGGATTTTTATCCATTTGGTTGATACTCTGGGCAATAATGCTGCTTCTTATGTATGATCCACCATCGGACTTCCAGAGGTTAAGTCGGAAAGGTGCACCTGGAGAAAAGGATCGCGAGCACCAACTCTCATGGGAGTCAATTCCTCCGCCTTACACCACTGCACGAATTTTCTGGGTCTTGGACCTTGTTCTGAGCTATCGAGGGATAGGTTGGAATTATCAAATTGCTACATTAGAAGGTAGAGCCACGGCTTTAAAGGCGCCTTCAACGTTTTGGCAAAGATATAAAGGTTCTAATTCTTTGGAAAGGACCCAGAAGACACAGCCCCGAAAATTTGTCGCCCTTCAAGTCGCGAAAATTACACTAGATTACGTGTTGCTGCGCGTCTGCACCAATCAGCTGATGTATGATCCCTATTTTGAGCAGTTTGAAGCGATGCCTCCTCTTGTTAAGCGACTTTTCAATATTGTCTTCTCCTTTTCAGGGGCATATGCTTCTCTGGATATGTGCTTCGCGATTTATGCAACTTTAAGTGTCGGAGTCTTTGGCCCAGGATTTATTGGCACTTACGGAGAGCCCTGGATGCATCCATCATTATGGGGGAGTTTGTGTGACATATATACTCATGGACTTTTAGGTAAGAACGCAATAATTAGCTCTGAAGGGGATGACTAACCGTTGATACGCCCAGGATTTTGGGGATGTTTCTGGCATAACATGTTCAATGCCGGGCTTAGAACCCTTTCTATGTCATTATTGGAAGGGTGCCGTTTGAAGAATCTTCGGAAACATAGAAGCCTTCGTTTTTCGCTGTCGTTTTTGATGTCAGGAGCAATGCATGCCGGAGGATCTTTTGCTTTGCCAAAGGATACCCACCCAATTTCTGGTTCATTCATGTTTTTCGTAACTCAAATTGTTGGTGTTAAAATGCAGCTGATGCTGGACTCTTTAGTTATTTTTGTATGTACAATAGTTGGTACGAGGAGACGGTCCTGTGCTTCTCTGCGTTTTACGTTCGCCCTGTGGTGGCTTTATATGACCCTGCCTCTACTTCTTGACGACTTTGTGGAGGGTGGGTATTGGCTTGACTCGATATTTCTTGTTACGCAAATTAAATAATATTTTTCATTATTAATTCATTCGCACAATCTTGCTCATTCTATATACATGCTGGTATGCGGGAGTGCTATCAGGCCAGCCTGCAGCGAGAAATAGCTACCAGCGCCCGTCCTTTCATGTGTGTTGATCTCAGGAGATATGTAAGGGGCAGCCTGCGCGACTGGAGTGAGGCACTTAGTTCCTCAGATGGAAGTACCGAAAGGGCGGGACCCCTGCGGGAGGACTGCAGAGCGCTATGAGGTCTAGGAGTCAGGTACAAGGGGTTGAGGGTACGGTATGGATTGAACAGAAGCAGCTTCTGTATCTCCTGATACTGTCCCTAGCGTTGAATGCCATGAAGCAGCAATAAAAAAGGCCTGAATAGCCGACCAGTTCTATACCATTCAGAACATGCAATTCCAGCGTGTTCTTTACAGAACCTCCGTCGGGCTATAACGTTCAGTTCTTGCCGAGGAGGGAGAGAACCTTCCCCAATTGAAGATCGGAATGGAGGCAAAGAGATCTCGCTTTGCGGCAAATCCCCTCCTCGAGTCTCACGCCGATCGACACATCCCTGACTTGGTCACGCACAGCATTTCCATCGATGCAAATGTAAAACTCCTCCATATTGTCTCCAAAGTTGTCCAAAACCCTCGCTGGAGGTTGATCGGCTTGCCCTCACGATTCCCGGGAGGCCCCCTGGGGAAAGCCCGGCCTGCATACCAATCATGGTCAAAATTTCCGAGCTCTTCAGGCAGTGTCTAGACAGGTTAAATGAGGTAGCAGGTTCCGATAGTATTTCTAGTCTTGAAAATGAGGTTCCAGTCCATGCCTGGACTGACGAGCTCGGCAGGTTTCGTGTCTGGGCAGCCAATATCGGAGCCCACCAGCAGGGCCCATCCTCTCTCGATTATCGCCTACGCGATGCCTCCCATATTCAGAGTCAAATACTTAGACTTCTTTCTGCCTTGAAGGAGTCACTTATAGACTTGGATGATCTGTCTTCTGGCGGCAGTGAGGATGCCGATGAGCCGTTTGATGAGCAGATGGAGGAGTTGTACCGCGAATTCGAAGACGAGAGCAACAATACCACGCCGGCTCAAGAGATATATCAGAGCGTCGCCAATACGATCTCCCACCTTTTCCAAATGTCAATGATTATTCGCAACCCAACCGATCATGACCGGCTCATGGGAATAGACCGAGTGGAGGCGGAGCCGTTCAAATTCTGGGCCCGGCAGCACGTCTCCCATAAACACCCCCAGCTGGAGGAATTGGTCGCGGACCGCATCAGTACGGCAATGGCGAAGCAGAGAGCTACGCTGAAGTATAGAGACCGGCACCACGCCAAGCTGAGCCGGGGTTTGGACGGTGACAAAAACGAAGCCTCGACCAGGCTGTCGGAAACGATCGCCACCTCGTTCAAAGCGCCTGTTCCTGAGCAGGCAAATGACGACATTATGACCAACTCTGGCATTTCTGAGACCTCGTACGCAGGGACCCTATTTGTGGGGGAGAACAAAATGACAATCCCACCACCTCCGAAGGAGTCAGCGGGGCGCAAACCCTTTGAATGTCCCTACTGCTTCTTTATTATTACTGTGAAGGATACCGGGGACTGGGCGCGGCATGTATTTCGCGACTTGATGCCGTATGTTTGTCTCTTCCCCGATTGCTCCACTGCGAGTAAACTGTACGGTAGCCGCCGGCAATGGTATAGCCATATTCAAGAAAAACACGGTCTGGGACAAGATGCCGATGGCTATTATCAATGTCCTGTCTGCAAAGAGAGCCAATTGGCAGCTATAACCTTCAACCGACACGTTGGCCGTCACTAGGAAGAACTTGCTTTATTCGTACTCCCTCGCACAGCAAACGAGGAGGATAAATTGCTTGAGTTGTCTGAGGAAGGGAAGCTTGACGATAACTCTCAACCTCGGTCGCTTGGGGATGCTGATTCAGACCGTGATATCGCCGAAGCACCGCCAATTGACGAAGTGTCTGGCCTTGAAGAAACCACCGCAGAGCCCAGGGTCCAGGGTCATACTACCGTTCCCAACCCCCAGAAAAGTCGGAAGACAACCCAGAGCAAGTTCCGTTACTTTGGCAACCAAGCCAACGACACCGTTCTCGACTGAAATCCGAAGAAAAAATTATTACTCAGATGAGCTGCAACGGCTTGAAGTCCTCAACCGACTTGAATCAGATCAGGATATGCAAGATACTTACCCCGTTGCGGATATTCGATTGCCCTACCATCACCAGAGGCCTGCTGATGCCCCTGCGGGTCCGGATGAGGATGGTCAGTACGATGCTGAATATGATGGTGGTAGCTCAGACGATGGATCAGTTAATGGACCTGACAACCGGGAAGAAGAAGGCAAAGTTGCAAGGGAGGAATGGGATACTGACAAACAAGTCGAAGGAGATAATCCTTCTCTAGAGGAGGACCCGGGCGTTATCACACCTGAACCCGAACATGATGCCCCGGGTAAGATGCCTCTAAGGCCTGTCGAGGCATCCCCCCCAAGATCCCAGCGACGAGAGTCGGCTCAAGTACGGCATTATCCGGGCACCTGTTGGGAGTGTGACCATGGGTTGTATCATTACCCCGTATCACCCCCCGGTCAGAGGCTTCCCTTACACTCTGCCAGCGAAATCGATGAAGATTATTACCGAATGCCACTACCACGACCCCGTGAACACGAATATCATCGATCCCGCGAGACCATAATCCCAGAGCGAAGTCGCCAGCCTGCTACCCAATATTATGATTCTTCCTATCGCGGACGCCATCGACGACCCCGGCCCGTAGTTGACCACTTGGACGGCCATGGTGCCCCTGCGGATAAGTTATCAGATAAGGCTACGGTGGTCCCCGAACACACCCGCAGCATCCGGAATAGTCCCTCCTACTATTATAGCCCGCGTCCAAGCCGGCTAACCGTGGAGAACTCGCGTCGCCGGAGAGTCACGGTGTACGACTACAAACGAGGGCGGAGACGACATCGAGAAGCAGCGCGAAGCCGATGAGTATCAAGCCTCGCGGTCCGGCAAATCGGGGCCCATGCCGCTAAGGGCGGACCTATTACAAGCTAAGGCGTCCTCGCAACGCACCAAGAGCGACAGCGGCAGCCAGACGAGCCGCTCTAATAGCAGCCGGGGCAGCAACGCGCGCACTCAGAAAGGCAACGGTTTGGGCACTAACAAGCCGGAGAAGGAGGATCATCATGATTATGAACGGCGTTACAATGAGCTTTACGCAGGAGTCGGTGGGTGGGAAGAGGATCAACGTTCGACCGAGTGACACGGGGGCCGTCGAAACTAAACATCGAAGGAGGGCGACCGAAAAAATAACCTGACGGGGGGATCGGAGTACACGGGCAGCGCGGCCCGCCAAGAGCCCGAGAGCTCTCGGCGCGCTCGGACGAGGTCAGTCGGCGAACGTACTAGTCCCGGTCGCTGCCTGTCGACTGCTTCAGTGGTCGAGCGCCTGCACACTCGGCCATTCGTTTTGTTTCTTGGTTTCTTATATGATATTTCCACCGCCCCGTTGGCTCATCGGAAATTGTCCAAGCGAAGAATCCAAAAAAAAAGCGAGAGAAAACCAAGACTTTTACATGCATGATATACGACTGCTGTCCTTGCTTTACGCGAGTTTTAACAGGTTGGAAGGTCTGCTGCTTCGAAAGAATTTTTCGTTATCTCTACCTGGAACTTGTACGGCTCCTCCTAATCGAGAAAGGTGCTAAGGTCAACGCCAGCGACAAAGATGGGCGGACACCAACTGCTATAGGCTTTGCACAATGGCCGCGAGGTATTGGCAAGGCTCTTAATCGACAAAGGAGCTAAAGTTAATATTAGCGATAACGATAGATAGATACTACATCTACAGGCCTTATAGGGTGGCCACGAGGCTATAGCAAGGCTTCTAATCGAGAATGAAGCTAAGGTTAATGCTAGTAAACGCATATGGGCAGACGCCACTATTATTAGCTTCGGGTAAAGGTTATGAGGTAGTGGTAAGGCTTCTTATTAAGAATGGAGTTAATGTGAACACCGGTAATATATACGGGTGGATATTACTTCTACGGGCTTTAGCGAAATAGCTATCAGGTAGTAGTGGCGAGGCTCCTTAGAGGAAGGAGCCCAGGCCAGTAATTAAAATAATAGCTAATATTAATCCTCGCGTTAGTAATTATCCTTCATGCATGTCTCAAGCGCGCTTCCGTGTAAAACTATGGGTGCTAGATAGTGAGCCTCTGCGAACCCGCTTGAGTCAAGCGTGCCCGTGACTCCCGAGTGCATGTTACCGCTTAACCTGGGAGGGGCTACTGCGTACGTATGTTATTCTCTCCTGATATTTCTTCTAGTTAGGCGCGGCGAGTGAGTTTTATAAGTTCCTATGGAGCGTGTTATAAGTAGGAGTACTACTTAAGCCATCACATCCCATTACCTAAATAGCAATCAATGCGTAGCACCTCTAGTTCAGGCCGGCCGTTTCAGGGGCGGGGAAATAATCTGATCATTTATTATGTTTTTTTTTTTTCCTATCTGGAGAGGGGCACGAAGTGGGTCGTCAGCCAGTCGCGCCAGTCGCCGGGAGTCGCCGGGAGTCGCCGGGCGACGTAGGTACTGAAAGTGCTACAGTAAAGAAAGCGATAGAACTATTGATATTTGATATGGCGAGTTGTCATTTAAAGAACCTAACCCCTCCCACAACTCCATCAGCCACCTATTGACGGTGGCTATGTAATAAAACGGTAAAAAATATCACATAAGATAACATTAACGTCCCGGCAAAACAGAATTTATAGTAACACAACTAGTTAGCTCGCTCACTGATCTTACTAACCACATAGAGTCCAATCCTTCCATTCGGCTTATCGAGAACCTCACACCAACGACGCCCCTTGTGAGACTAACTCAACAAGCTCCCTTTATCAATGTTACATCCAGTGTGGGTAACGTTGTTGGTGGGGTGCGAACACCAATAGGGTTGCGCTGTTATATAGCGCGGTCCTAGACATCTTAGATCAAGAATTGCTGAGATAGTGGTCTTTTTGGCTCAACGGGACGGTCACATGCCTAGGCGTGGTCGTAATAATATACAGTGCTGTTATAATAACTTAAAATTACTCTCTTTTTCTGCTATGCCTAAAATTTATAATAGTATACTAATATATTATATGAATATGACATAAGTTATTTAATACTCCTAATCTAGTAGAAGTATCTAAACGGTAAGAAAGACAGTTAGAAAATAGTTTTAAATTCTACAATACCACTGTCAGTGTACGGCTATCAGCTGAGCTGGGACAGTGGGCCGGGCCGGCCTTGCCGGTAGCCTTGCCCGTGTGACCCACTTAACTTACCTATAGGGCTGTATATTAGTTATATTATAACAGGGCCTGGAGTTCCCCACCCAACACGAGTGTTAATTTTTTTAAGGTAATTACTCCGAGGTAACTTTGATCAGGAATATATGATTTTTCAGGAATAATTATCTCCATATGGACTGGTATTTTGGTGTCTTATTAAGCTATACATACTGTGAGACCAGATGATAGAATAAACTGAGTATGAAATCAGTGGAAAGTGTCTTCAAGGGTACAGTATGTAGCTGTATTTTACGACATGACTCTTCTGGGCTCTGGGCTGTTCTCCGCCAAGCCCCTAACACAGCCTTCCCCGCCCACCCCTCTTATTATTTGACCATCGCGCCGTCAATCGCTACTCGTTCTCATCTTCATCTTTCGACACAAACATGCCTTCAAAGGGCCCTAAGCAAACAAGACCCTCGCCGAATTCTTCGTCGAAGACTTTCAAGGGGCGGCTGCATGGCTGGCTTGGCCGCAACTGGAGTCTCAAGTCGGTGTTTACTGGCGTATTGGTACTCTCCACGGGCCTTTATATGGCTAACCCCAGTATTGAGGCCATACTGGATAGTTTTCGAGCCATTGGCCAGGATAGCTATTGGAAGAATCATCGAGAGGAAGTCAAGGACGTGTTTGTCACAAGCTGGGATGCATACTCTCGACATGCCTGGGGTACGCCGAGACCCTTTGTCACGTCTAGTCCACCACGAGTAAAAGTTAACATTTAAATTAAGGAAAGGATGTCTATCACCCCATTGCCAAAACTGGAGACCAAATGAGTCCTAAGGGGCTCGGATGGATCATCGTCGACAGTCTTGACTCATTAATGATCATGAATCTTACTTCTCAGCTCTCTGATGCCCGGGAATGGGTCAATTTGGAATTGACCTACGACCAAGATCAAGATGTCAACACTTTTGAGACTACCATTCGCATGCTAGGCGGGCTTCTGTCGGCGCACTATCTGTCCAGTCAACTTCCTGATGTTGCATCTCGCCAGGACTACGTTTACCTCCAAAAAGCGATTGATCTGGCAGACCGACTTCTCAGCGCTTATGAGTCTCCTTCCGGAATTCCATTTGCTAGTGTGAAACTAGCTACTCGAGAAGGCATTCCATCTCATGCAGATGGCGGGGCCTCGTCGACTGCCGAAGCTACGACCCTCCAACTGGAAATGAAGTACCTCGCTCATATCACAGGCAAAGAAGTCTACTGGCGCAAGGCCGAACATGTTATGAAGGTGATCGACGACCAATGCATGCCAGATGGTTTGTTACCTATCTTTATACATCCTGATACCGGAAGCTTCCGCTACCAGGAGATCCGTCTTGGAAGCCGTGGGGACTCTTACTACGGTACTGTCCTTCATTTCCGCTATGCGATGGAACTAAAATCTAATAAATCACAGAGTACTTGGTTAAGCAATATCTGCAGACCTTCGGAAATGAGCAAATCTATAGTGAAATGTGGGAAGAGGCTCTGGCAGGCATCCAAAAGCATCTTGTCACTACCACCACTCTAATCTCCAATTTATTGCGGAGCTTCCAAATGGCATCGGTGGGAAGCTGTCTCCAAAAATGGACCACCTCGTTTGTTTCTTACCAGGCTCAATTGTAATTGCCGCTACCGAAGGACGAACTGAGGTCGAAGCGCGCAAGCTGCCAACCTGGAGTGCTAAAAAAGAGGAGCAGATGAAGCTAGCAAGAGAGCTCATGAAAACCTGTTGGGCGATGTATGCAGTGACAGACACCGGGTTGTCACCCGAAATTACCTGGCTTGAGGCTGACGACGCCGATCTCCAACCCAAGCCAGGGTCAAGACCTCAAAATAAAAGCAAGGATGACATTGATTCGTGGAAGAAGGATCTTATTATTAAGCCTCTCGATACTCACAATCTGCAACGCCCGGAAACTGTTGAGAGTCTCTTTTTGATGTTCCGAGTCACAGAAGATCCCATTTACCGGAAATGGGGATGGAAGATTTTTAAATCTTTCAAGCAACACATGCTTATACCCGATGGCGAAGCGTATACCTCCTTGAATGATATCACCAAGGTTCCTGCGCCCTATCGTGACAATATGGAAAGTTTTTGGCTGGTAAGACATTCAATCGTGTCTTCTGCTTCCACGACGGCTGCTAAACCTCAAATATAGGCTGAAACTCTGAAGTATTTATACCTTCTCTTCTCACCGAGAGAGTATCTCCCACTCACTGATGTTGTCTTCAACACGGAGGCCCATGTTCTGCCTCGATTCAGGCAGTCTAAGTTCCAAACCAGCTGGAAGCGAAAGAAATGTTGAAAAGGAAGGTCACAAGACTGCGGTAGCAGTCGAAGGGTATTTGATGTTCCAGCCCACCATGCCAATTGCACCGACTGTCGAGCTGTGGGTCATGGTTGTTGTGGCCATGGACCACGAGGTCGAGTCATCCTTTGCAGTGGATCCGTAAGTAAGAGTCATGCCCGAGGAAACTTTCGACAGGCAGTTCCCAACAACAGAACCAGGAACAGCATCTTCAAGACAGAAACCTCTGTAGTTGACTTCAATGAGATCTTCCGCCATAGATCGATGGGGCAAGAGCAAAAGTAATTTGGACTTACGATGGACAGCACATCTCCAAAACACTGGACGAATCTTTTGTTGAAAAGGCAAGTGTGGACCAATTATCGGGACATGACATTGGTCCGATGCTAATTCGTGTCACGTACGAGCCATGGTACTGACCTAGACGCCCTTGCTCCCACCATGTTGTCATGGCTAGGGGTCCACAAACTACACCAGTTTCAACATCGAGCCCATATCCGGGGTCGAACGCCATCAAGCTCGGGCCATTGAGACGATATTTGGTGGAACATTTTGAGGGCGGCGTCCATGTCGTTGTTAGCGGGATAAAATATGTGACAGTGCCACTATTCGTCTCCGCTGGGTAGAGTACTGCCGAGTCTGACATAGAAAGCGACACTGGAATGTGAAGGCTTGTTAAGAAGATATAGTCAGGGTTATCTCCGTGAGTGAGCTATGCAGAACTTCACAAGATCGAATTCTTGGGGTGAATTCTGGGCAGGATATGCAATAATTGACCAAGAGTCAAGAATCAGAGGGGAGGTAAGCTAATACTTATGTGACCATAGGTATCAAGTCGGCCCAACCCTGACGCTCCAGGCCAATTGAGGTCTGTTCACAGACATAATTGAGCTAATGCACATGCCGTACACCACGGCGGCATAACGGACGAGTCAACGAAGACTTTCCAGGAATCAGAGCGGCCCCGCCTGGCCCTGATAGGCGGATTCGTAGACGAGCGCTAGTTGCTTTCTATGTATAGGCCCAAATCAAACCCCCTAGGGCCATTAGATGCAGTAGCTGTGACAACACGATACGAAGGTGCATATCACGCTGGCCCACAGAAGGTACCCATTTGGCTGTTAGCTAAGTAGGATATCATTGGTGAATTTGTGGGCGTGACGTGCGATCGCCATCCCCATCTACAGAGTAACATAACATTTTTCATGTGACTACGCAGTAGATCTTCCCACCCCCCCATGCCCACATCGCCGGAGCTCTCCCGCCCAAGCAACCAACCAACTTATCCAGATTAGTGCTCGCATATGTAATTATGCCATGGGATTTAGACTGCTGGTATGCCTTATGGGACCGTTGGCCACTGGTTAGATCCATCCTAATGTAGTTTAGCGCACATATGACCTACCGTGGCCTTAGCGGGTCAGCAACTCAGCGGCCATCCAGACCTTTCATCAATGCAAGCATTCCGCCCCTATGCAGAGGATGATTAAATTGACCATATAGATCCATCTCACTCACTGAGCTGATCCAGATCATGACTTCTAATGGAAAGGTCCATCTAGGATGGCATTCTTGGATCAGTCGCGGAGGAACATACATGCACGAAATGCTTGCCGATTGCAGCCTTAGGCATTAAGGCCTCCGCCAGACGCCCAACCATGAGGGAAATCGTTCCAGATGGGATTTGAAAAGAAAAAGGGCACAAGGCTATGGGGTAATATCTATGGCGGGGTAGACGCAACCAAGATGAAAGAAAAATTGTTTTACCTAGTACGTGAGAGTGAGAAAAAAGAAAGAGCTTCTTACAAGAATAGATAACGCTAGATCCTTGGATTTCTGGGTACAGGATACGTCTTACAGTATATTATGTCTGTTAACAGGATTGAAAGAAATCGAGAAGTGTATACCACAGGGTATATTATGTAACTATTTAGTCGAGGCTAAGCTAGCTTTGACTGATACTGGTTTTAAAATCGTGTAATAAGAATAGCTTTATAATATAAAGATAATAAACTCTTATTTATTTTAGAAAATAATATAGAACCTTATACTTATAGATATATATAGAAATTAAATCATATATTTATTTAAATAAAGTCGTCTTCTCCGAAGTTAATGCAGGTAGATATATACGGAATAGCATACGGGTCCGCAATAGCTATGTATAAAGGTAAGACCAGGAACAGGGGGGTTCTCCAGTCTTTTGCTAGTTGAACTTGAGGAATAGAATAACGCGGACATCATCTGGAAGATAAAAAGAAAGAGTCGCACGTTAGCCAGCGACTGTGGTACCGTGTGGTCTGTAGCACACACACCACGATATTTTCGTCTTAGCAGTTATCGGACTATCCTGGAAAATCAAGTGATGTTACCTTTCGAGCATGGCAAGGGATTACGCAAATTAGTCCCTGGCAAGGTTTAGCTCCAGGCAGATACACTTCCTATATGACTGACTGTAACGGTCATGTCGATTACGTGAGTGTCCCTACCCCAAAATCTTTCTGTTTCTTGCATTAGCTTCCTGGGAAGCTAGAAGTGGATATCACCTGCGAATACTAGACTAATTTTGGAACCAGCAATTTCTGTAAAAACTGGGCTTTAATTAATTTGCGTCTTATCTTGTCTTATCTTCCACTAGAGATATAGAGAATGAATCTACAGTCATTCGGGAGTTCGCGACGATATGAAGCGAGATGAGCTTATGAAAGCAATCGTAGAGAAACCCCAGTTCTTTCTAATTATTCTATACAAGTAGCAGAGTAATGCTTGAAGTAGTTGAATCCAAGTTGTTATGCAGGGATTGAAAGAAACCAAATATATAGCTAGTTACTAAGGCAACCTCTTCTAGTGTGCCTAATTATCCAACATCCACTACAACGTGGTCGAGCTCGCCAGAGAGACCTAGATATAGGATTTTTAATCTGCTCCTCAGCCTGCGTGTCATGCTGCTGAACACGACCACAAGCTTCTTAAACCTTGCGGTTGATCTGGCGAGTATTCTAAACAATTTAAAACCACTGATATCGAGCCTTAATATATAGTGGTGGTGTTAACGGACGAAGTTAAAATGCGATTTTCGTAAGGACCAGTAGTCTTAATTAGGTAGTTTAAGACTAGCTCCTGCAAAGCTATTATATATATTTTTTAACGAAATACTTCTTCCCGCGTAGAAGAATATAGAGATAGAAAATCCTCTTTACTAATATAGTTATTTCCGGTTACCATGATACTCCTAACTAGTTTTCCGTAAACGTTTTTAAACAGTCTAAAAGCCCCAACATAAAGTGGCTGACAAAGACGAGATGTATTAACTAGGAGGCATATATAAATAGATAATTAAATTATCTTTACAGAAATTATCAAATCCAGTGGTTTAATAACTTGAATAGCCGTTAAGAATAAGCAACCGACTTGCGCCTATCGAATATAGTTTAGATAAGAATTCATATATCTATTTTAAATACATAAGACTTATCTCATGTGTTATCCAGCCGTTAGTACTATTAGTAAGTCTCTAATTGAGAGGTATATTAGGCCCTTAATACTATAATATCTGGTAACTTTTCCCCCTCAAGACAACCCCTGGTAGAATAGAGATCCCTTTAGAACTTACATACTTAATGATCGGGGCTACCACCTTCCTAATATGGAAACATTATGTCCGCAGCCGGTCTCGTACTACAGATATCTTAGAGGCTATATTATCTCTAACTTTTGAAACGTTTAAAGGGATGGAATTATTTTACTGAATCATCCTAAAGGGGTTAACTAAGGCCTAGAAGGAGCCAGTGTTCCTAAGATCTTGGATAGATCAGAAGATAGTAATCTCCGCAGCCTTGCCCTAAATAATATCTACCACCAAAGTACACGCCTTGTAAGCCTGTAGGACAATAATACCATACGCCCCTATTCCACTGAGAAGACATGGCAGATATACGACCCTATCCAGGTCACAGAATATCGCCGTGGTCGGGATGACACTACATTAAACCCTCGAGCTGCTTAGTTGACTTCAAATTTGTCTCTTTACAGACCAGTTGGAACTTGAGACATGGATTTTGTTAAACTATCTTACTTTTCGGAATAGATACAATAGATAGCCCCTGCATTCGCACTAGAATATGGGGAAGAGCCCAGGATTTAAAAGGTAAAAGCCCATATCAGGACTCAAAATAGACGTAGGCTTTACCGTGAGGCGCCTGGTTGGTCTGAGGGCGCTATAGTCGCAGAGCTTTCAAGTGCCACGCTGGGCATCTTGGGTATATCCCCGGACATGGGTAACCTCTGATGTATAACATCCGCAAATGCTCTCTTGACCGCCGCCGGCCCAACCGTCAGATCTGTGCGGAAATTATATGTGTGCTTGTTACCAGTTTCACTGCTAGGCTTGATCAGCGTGATTTGGTCAGGCCTAGTTTTCTGCACGATTCCGCCTGCATTTTTCATGATGTCAGGAACCCCACCCGTGCTTTCTCTCCATCCTGCAGACGCAGTGGCTGTGTTATAGGGCTTAGAATTGTCAAGAATACGAGCTGCCTTCGGCACCCGGTTTTTCCTCTGTTCAGCCCACAGTAATGGGTAGAACTGGCTTTCATGCACCCACAGTCGACAGATTGAATTCCATTGTCACTGTTGTCACGCATGGGAACTTCACGGTACACCTGTTGTGCGAATATCTTCAAGTTGTCATCCTCAACCTTTCCTTGGGTAGAATTTTTGATGGGATCCGAGTCGGAAAGCCCTGCAGCCACTGGGGCAAAGATTTGAGACCCAATTTATTGGCCAACATCAATACCGTTCAAGACTGTCGGGAGGTCAAGGGTGCAGAGGTATTTGTTAATATCACCTGCAATATCTGGAGATATAATTCCACTCTCATTCGAACTCGGCTGCGACCATATACCGGTAAGATCCATGGGGCCAATCTCTGTCCAGTGCTGCGGTGGTGGTGTGCAAATCTTTGTAAAGCTGACTTGCTTTTCCCTCTAATTTCTCGTTTGCTGCGCTTATGCCCTGAACTACTGTACGAAGGGCATTCTGGTCTTCCAAATCGTCCGACAATTGGTCTGCTGCAAGAATGAAAGGCAGGAAGGCCTCCACGGTATTGAGAATATTGCAAGCGTTGTTGATTATAAAGCCTGCACCCTCTTCAACGCCCTGAAGAAAGTCATCCCAGAATCCCATCTCGAGTACTGGGGCTAGGGGCGAGAGATAAGATAAATCAAAAAATATGATTGGCTGGTGGCTTCTCACGGATGCCAGGTCCTGGTGGCATTTTCATATATACCTAACACCTCTAACCGACTGTTTGTGGAAATCAACAACCTGGAGACCCGATCTGAGGCAGACTCTGAGTACCAAGATCTCAGAGCCAACCTGCAGGCTCTCACCGAGCCTGCATTACATCTTCCAGTTTCGGGCATTGGAGATGAGGCTTTCCGTACACCAAACCACTTGCTTTGGAGGCGTAACTTGATGTGTACTCGCATATTTGAAGCGCTACCAGCATCAGACACCCATCAGCCAACCGATATTCCAGGTCTAATCTTGGGCACTGCTAGGGCTGTTGATAGCCATTTGGTAGCTTATGCCGTCCACCTTGGCCAAGAATCCCGTCCATCTCCAACCCTCAGACACTCTACCCAGAGGACCCAGGCTGGGTTAGGTTTTGGGTCGAGACCTTAGACCCAAGTTGGGTTTTGCGGAAGTCTACAAGTTTCTGCAAGCCCCATATACAAAGACGGGGTAATCTATCGCAACCTGGAGAGTGTGTGGGGTTGGTACGTTAGCCTTATCAACGTGCCATTATATTCTTTCCTGACTTGCAATTTCTCCGTCATCCTAACTACCCCTTCAAGGCAGTTATATGCCATGTAGTCAACAGTTTCATGTCTTTTATGGTAGGACACTATTTCCTCAAATTTAACTACAAGTCACATTCAGGTGAACCCTCTTATGCAGAGTCAACTAGGTACGTTATACCCAGAATGAGCACAAGCAGGTTCTGTATCTCCTGATACTGTCCCTAGCGTTGAATGCCATGAAGCGGCAATAAAAAAGGGCCTGAATAGCCGACCAGTTCTATACCATTCAGGACATGCATGTCCAGCGTGTTGTTCACAGAACTTCCCTCGGGCTATAAAATTCAGTTCTTGCCGAGGAGGGGAGAGAACCTTCCCCAATTGAAGATCGGAATGGAGGCAAAGAGATCTCGCTTTGCGGCACTTCATCTTCAGCGAAACGCATACTATATCGATCCCTTTCAAGGTCTGTGGCTATTGGCCTCTTACGCTGCCCATTCCCAATAAACGTAGCGTCGCTAGACACCGAGCTGGTCCAATTGCCTCTTGTATAACAAGTACGCAACTGACCGAATACCAAACGCACCAAGGGGGCGAGAGTTGGGAGGCAGGCGCTGACACAACCAATTGAGATCTCCACGCTGCTCCACCACCACACGCAGGCCACCTTTTCTATTAAGGTCAGTGTCGTATCCAGGTCTTGATTAGTGTAGCTCACCAGTAAAAATCTGATATTCATTCGCTCCACGTAAACCAAGTAGACATTTGGTTCGAATGCTGCTGATAATGATCACGCTAAGAGGGGTTAACTTAACCTCTAAACTTCTGCAGGGTTGTTCCGTACCATCCGCCAAGAAGAAAGATTCCCATGACACCTGTCTTCTGGGATTTAGAGAGTCGGAGTTGCCAAACTTCTTGGACTGGTAGGGCAAGTATCGCGGCGTCAGTTAGTATATTAGGGACTGCGACCCCCAAAAACCATTCACCCTTGTCAATGCATGTGCCCTCTAACTGGTCTATACTCCAGGCTTTTCGGATGGGCCGGCATTGGAAAACAGAGACCAAACATACGGCGAGCCACCATAGGAACACAATAGCTCCAAGTGTGTATGCACCGATCCTCAATCTCCGTATTGGAAAAATTCGACAGTACATTGTCAATATAGAAGCTTTCAATAGACTAATACTCGTGGCATATATAATATCGCTGATGGAAAGATACTTCTCAAAGTTAGCGATATTCAAAAGACGGAGGTTTGCTGACGAACTAGCTGTGATTTGTTGAGTGCTTCAGTGGTACCTTTCGTGGAAGATGGATGGTTCTCAGCAGCTCCATCATAAGCAGCTCATTTAATTATTAGCGCCTAGGTCACAATCTTAGCTGTGGACACAATTGCTTACCTATAATACTGGTGATGATATAACCATATATGAAGAACTTGCTCGATATTAGCACATGTAGCCTGCGTTGCTGTCCTTGGTACCATACTAGGGAAATAGCGGCAATCCAGTCGTCAGCTCCGTGCTTGTTTCTAGTAAGTGACTTGGCCCAGAACCGGAAAATAACGAATATTGTTGCGAGAAGTATCATGGAAATGCCTAGTCCCACAATCAACGGTCGCTTGTCGTAGGAAATGGGCCTCGGAGTTTCGTTGGCCGGCAAATCCATATGTAGAAAAGCATTGGCTACGTCCAGCCATGTAAGGGGGAATAAATATAGGAAATGTCCAGGACTGTCCGCGTGCGTCTCAATTAACTTCTTTTAATGGCAAATTTAACGAGTGCCATTATTCACGGGGGATGGTTAAGAAATCTGACATGTTTCGCCTTCTGTCAAATTGGGTGCGAAGGACTCAACAATAGGGGTTATAAGCGTGGTGGCGGCGAGCTTACTGGTCTATGCTACGTAATCATAGCTGGGCCTAGATGTTGGTTGAGAAACACTTGAACTCTGTTTCGAACAGCGGATGGAGCATTCCCTCGTCCTTATTAGTGAACCAGGTTCCAGCTGATCGTGGCTCGAACAATACGCCAATATTCTGCCACCGCCCTCGACCCACGATCAGGTTGGTTTTCCGACTAATTTTTAGTATACTTGCAGTGGACTCCTGTCTCTCGGGCCCGATAACTTCGGAATGCTGAACCATGAAACCCCAAAGTTAAGCTCTCTAGCCGCCCTCCCCCTCACCCCACCACCACCAAAAGAAGAAAGGTCGATTTTAGTCCCGTCCTTGATATGAAGGACCTTAGTAGGGTAGTAGGCCATAATACACGGCGATAAAAGCGCGCCGCTTTCTCCCTTTACTGCTTAGGATTTATATTAATACTTTTCTCCGTCGTACTCTTAGCAGTACCCAGGAGTTCGCCTTACATTCGGGTCTTAACATATCAGAATATGCCTCCTAGCCCCAACGATTTCAAACTGGCGGGTGTGGCTGCCGGCTTCACCTTAGGATTTGGGTTTTTAACCGTGTGGAATGCCATAAAGCAAACACGAGCTCATCCGTCGCCACATCGAAGCCTATACCTGATCATGGTATGGGGGGAGATACTTGTGAATGTGGCCATTGGAATTATTGCCTGGCTCTTCTTGGAGCAGGTCATTCCACTAGGGTGAGTAATCTCCGTTGTTCTACATCGCAACTGCGTGCGATAACCCTCATATCAAAATTGCAGTATTCCGGTATTATTTATCATTCTCTTCTTGTGGGCCTTCGAAATCCATTTCCTTGTGCAGATTCTCGTGAACCGGCTCCTGATCGTGGCGGCAAATAAAAGCCGAGTAGCTTCCATAAGATGGTGGACCGCTGCGAGTGTCACACTTATTAATATTGCGGTCTTCTGCATCTGGATTCCAGCGCATTTAGATCCTCCCCCCTTTCCCTCACTTGTGACTGTTAACAACTACTGGGATCGGAGCTCCAAGTTCCTTATCCTTCTGATCGATGCTGCTTTGAACATTTGGTTTACGCAGAATGTTAAACGGCGACTAATCAAACATTACGGACTATCCAAATATACTCCGCTGTTTCGGTTCAATATGTGCTTGATCGTACTGTCGATTTGCTTGGATGTAAGTCTGCCTTCTGTTACATGCCGCATTTACTGATGCCAATAGGGTCTAATCATTGGCCTGATGTCCCTGCCCAACCAGCTTGTCTATATTCAGTTCCACCCGGTCGTATATATGGCAAAACTGAATATTGAGCTCGCCATGGCAGAACATCTGAAGCACGCGGCACGTACTCCTGTTGTTGGCAATGCAGCAGTTGTTCAGGACTCAACGGCACCCTTGTATTTGTCCACCGCTTCTTCCGCACATAATGTGTATCTACTGGGGGATAGAAAAAAGTCTGCTGGAGAGACGGAAATTCCTGCTACACACATCCCACAGCACACAGATGGTCGCATCCGCAAGACAACGGACATCGATATACATATTGAGTGAAATAGAAAGCCCGCTGGAATATAATATAATGCGTTATACCTTCAGTCATTTCTTCTTCACCCGCCGCCCATTCAAAAGGTTGTGGGGGACGAGTAGATAGCTATTGGAAACCAATGGAATTCCAGAACGGCAAAGTTTCTTTCTCCAATTCTGCAATACTGTAAATACACCAAATTTCAGTCATCCAAAAAGGGATGGGTTGCGACCCCATACATGTGCGAGAGGGGGACTAAAGGTGATCTGCAGGGCAGTGTGCATGCCCGGCAGTTGTGGCACATCAGGCCAAGATTGTCAACGAGGTGGATACGGCCAACCCAGATTGGAAATTGGTTGGGCTGCAATGAAAACAGAGACGGGCCCACAATATAAGACACGGCTTCATTATAAATTATTATAAACCATGGATATTGGTTTTCACAGGCCCCTTCCCTGCCGGATAAAGTTTTGCAGGTCGGACGCTGAACCAGCGTTGAGTGTCGCCTGGAAACAATAGGAGCAGGATCTGATCGAATCACAATTTCACCCCGACACTTGATGTTCGTAATTCACGTGGCACTCCATACAAGAACCGAATAGACCGAGCTGCCGAGCCCGTGCAGAGAATCCATATAGCAGGACGCCGGGGCCAAGTGATCGGGCAATGGTTTGGGCCCTGCAGGGCGATTCGAACCGATCCGCAATGTTTTTGACCCTTCTGGACGCCGTTAATCCCTCAGATCGCCACCCAAGGTTCACACTACTCCTACGTCCAGTGTAGATGCCGAGAATCGTTAAGCTCAGTTTGATCGGCATGGTCCCAAACTAAACTAGTGTCAACGGAACATGGTCCCCAATCCCCTTCGTTGGTCAGAAGTCACTTGGGCAGGGCAGGGCCCAACTATTTTATTGCCAACATGAATAGACGTGATATACACCCCCTGTGCCCATCCATCATATACTTGTGCCACATGCCTGACAGAGCCTCTGATGCCCCGGATGGAGGTCTTCCACCTACGGTGATTAGTGGCATACCCCAGCCCCTACGTCGTAAGATACTTGTCTCCAACGCCCCAGCATTTTGTATCCTATATGGATAAGCAGTGAAAGAGATCACAGTCCTCTTGCACCCTGCACTAGTTGACCCAAAAGCATCCGCCAGCTACATAGGAACCGGAGTAATATTTACGTAAGCGTATTCCCCTACCCCCATATTTCACTGGATACTGAACTGTGCAATGCTACCAGTTCCTGAAAACTGGTTAACTAGACGGCTGGCAATCAAAGGACACACAGGAAAACGTGGGGGTGGGGTAGAAAGTCTCTTTCCTAGTGGATAGACCAAACTTAGCAATATAGGCCCAGGCGCCGCCTTCATGTAGGGCCGATCGACAAGGGGCTTGATCCGCAAGGTGGAGGCGCATATCATGGACTAGTAAGGTTCCTAGGAGTTGGAGAAGCTATTACCATAACCTCACAGTAATTGTACGTATCGTTCTCTAGGGACCGTATTATACTAGCGTAATGGCTCTTTTATCGGACGATGGCCTTCGATATTTCATATTTCTCATCGTCCTGCCATTCCCCTTTGCCCAGTCTGCACCCTACCCTCGGGCGCTTTTTCTCTCAGTAGTAGGATAGTCGACATCATCCTAGCCATGACAGGGAGAATAACAGAGGAGGTTTGGGACGCTAAAAAGACCGAGATAGTGACTCTCTATCGGGATGAAGAATGGCCTCTGAAGCAAGTCCTCAAGAAGGTAGTTGAAGATTGTTTCCATCCAAGGCAAGTGGCACGCAGGCGGCGGAAATCAAAGAGCGGTGCTAACGATATATCGTAGTGAATCCCAGCTGCGAGGCAAACTGAAGAAGTGGCGTGTCAGGAAACCATCTCGGCGAGAACGGGTGCGTGTTCGAGACCAGCACCATACGCGCAGTGAAATAGACAAGCGTATGCACCCTTGACTTCAAGTCGGATCCCACTGTTATATAACTAACTCCATTGGTAGTGTCCACAGACGGCACACGACGTGATGAATACAAAGAGTTAGCTTTGTCACCAGGCCCCTCGTTTGGGGTAGGTTCTGGGCAACAAAAGCATTCCACGGACGATTATACTCCTCACCTGGCAACGACAACAAGTCAAGCATACTGCAATCTATCGATACAGACGGACTGCCCCTCATGTTCCGGGGGCCGGTATATCCTCCAGCCATAAGTAGCGTTTCTAGCAGTCCGCTTGAGCCTTCTGCAGTAGTTTCCAGCATAGACAATGTCGCCAGGACAATCCCACAAACTACATATGGCTATGTGCAATTCGCCAACCCCGTGCCACCAACAGCAGGCACTATACCGATCTCAGGCCGCCACGACTCTCCATCTACCACCCAGTTTTACCTCACGGAAGAGGTATTCTCAAATGGCACGTCCAACCATTTCGGAACCTTCTATTGGCTGCCCAACGCTGTCGATCAGCAAGCGACACATTACTACCCCTTCACCACCCCGTGCTCGATGCAAGGCCCAATTTGAAGGGGCATGCTTTAATGGCAGATCAATATGGAGAATGACAAGCTGCAGTAGCTAGTGAATTGAGATACCAGAAAGTGCATCAGTCTTCTTAATAAAGGGTACGATCAGAGTCAGACAAGGCCCGGACCCGCCGCCCTACTCTCTAATAGCTGCGACAACACACCTGCGTTGCATTTACTTGCCTGCTGAATGGCTGGATTCCGAGATTCGTGCATTTTCTCGTCCGGTCTCAGTGCGTGTCCCGAGATTCAAAATAGAGAACAGTAGTAAGCAGCGTGCATGAAGCTCTATTGTTTACTTGAACGAGCATCGCTTCGCAACTGGAAGGGTTTAGACGCTTCGATTCCGGATGGGTAAAGCTATGCTAGCCCCAGCTCGTACTAGCCTAACACAGGGGGAAGCTGCAGCTGGGTAGTCGATGCGATGGATGTTGGATGTTGGAATAAAAAATGCCTTGATACCCTCGCTAACATCACATCGGTTTCGGGCGGGCCCACCATTTCCACGCTCGGGCATTTGTCTCCTCCGGAAAATGTGCGAGGGTTTACTTCAACGCGGCTTTCTATTACTAGCAGAATTCATCATGCTAGCGAGAAGAAATCTCCACAAATCATTACACTGATTCAGTTGGTTTAGAAAAGAAATATGAATACCGTAGGGATAGTAAGACACCCGAATAAGGCCCACATAATCACCATCAACTGCCGTGACAAGACGACATAAATATACAGTAAATTGTTCATAAATACCTGTCGCCATCTTTGTTCGCTGTATTTCCTTTTTATGTGCTATATGTAGTAATCACAATCCTAGCATTATGATTTAAAGGCTCGCATCCTTTAAGGAAAGTGGTCAGCAAACAGTGCTTTGTCACAACACGTTTGGCATGAGACAAAATATGATGAAGGTGGACCGATGACATGGAGTGTCTTTCTTTTATAAGAACTCAGCAATGTGTGAATGCTTGCAGTCTTCGGCAGTTCTCCGAATTGACTTGCCGGCTGTTAGTGCCAGTACAGCCAATGTAGGTTGGGGTGTTTCAGCTACCAGGGCTTGTTAAGTCTTAGTCACAGGCATGACAATTTTGCGATCATGCTTCTTGGCACGTTTATCCAGCATCTCCAGGTTCAAGGTCTGATCGCCAACTCTCTGGCCAGCGGGAATGCAAAGCATGCTGCGAACTATCGGTTTTGTTGCCGCTAAACCGACGGATACTGTATTTAGACTTCCGCGTGTTCTGGTGGCTGATATCGCTAGTATGGCAAATCCCATGGCAAAGTGGACGAAGAGTCACCAGACTGCCGGCTGTGATCCCTAGGCCGGCTTCGATATTGGATGAAATGGCAATACCGCTCGTAGCATCTACATATGGAATTAATGGCCATAGCCTAGGAATATAAAAATGGTCATCTAGAATAACTTACAAAGGAAGTCGGCATCCTTATAATCAGGAAGAAACGGGATACGCACAACAACGGCTGTGCTCGCACTGTACAGACAATTAGCGCAGGTGGTTAATATGGGACGTTTTATTATTCGTCAACTTACATGCATCCCAAGCCGAGGATTCCGGCCAACGCCCATTTCAAGTGCCGGGCCATCCGCAGATTTCTGAGAAGGTATATAGGATAGAGACCGAGAGTGAAATCGCATAGACAGGCTGTCGCACTGTAAAAATATGTGACATCAAGTATTAAATCCGTCTTGATGCAGTGACCATCACCATTCCGCTGCCAGAATTCTCGCACTGGACGGCATTGAAACATCAATACAAACCAGAAAGAGATCCCAACGGCTACTGTCAGGCCCATAACCAGGTAGGTGACGATGGAGTCACGCCGTCGAACAGTGATTCGGAGGAGCAGCATCGCAATGGACACCCTGGCAATCGTCACTACCCAGACGTAGGCTGACTGACCGAGCCACCACCACTAGCGAGCAGATTATGATAAGAGTCGTTCCTTTCCTCAATTCGAATTACAGCCAGGAACTTACCAATAGAGCTTTCTCAATATCCTGGGGCCGATCAAAGTTGTCCATTTTTCTACCAATTCCTGCCACTGACCCAGCAAGACCGCAAGTAGCGAACCAGATGTCTAGCGCCTGATCGTTCAATATTAAAACCCATCGATCTCAAAACAAGTCTAACATACCATTGCCAACAGCATCAATATGTCATCCCATCCAAACTTTCTGACGAGCCTCAGTCGTACGTAGCACCGTAAAGCAACCGTAGTGAACGAAAGACAAAGGAAGATCATGGTAACCACGAATATCGACTTACTACGACCTACCAACGCCATTTTTGAGATGGTTAAGCGAGGTAAGTGGCTTCGTGGAAAGGTTTACGGCAAGAATGGTTTCCAAGGAAAAGAAGAATAGAATGAAGAAAGAGCCTTGTCCCTTTTGCATGCTGAGCTGCGGCTTTAAAATTTCCAATTAGTAGTGGCACGTTAGGTCACCGAGGACCAAGCAAAGCGCAGCACGCTAAGTGGAGGTGGTAGTTGTTTGAAGGGGAAAAATTTTGTCATGTCGAGGGGGTGGATTCTAATTTTCTACGCAGGTTGGAGGTTCCCCCCGCCCCAGGACGTCTCAGTTAGTCATTAAATCCCTGGAACGTTGAACCATTACAGCAAATCTCAGAACAGTCGTATCACCGATGGCGTTTTCTACCAAATCCAAGGCAACCCCATAAATAAACTCAGTGGTTCTGCGGTCGACTTTGGTGCGTCCCATGGTTCACCCAATATATCGCAAACCATGTTCGTAGTCTTGTCCTCAAGTCATTACCTTTCGTGGATGACGAGGATCAGTGCATGGTATAAATGACTCAATACAGTCTAGTGTACATGAATAGGAATACCAGTGATCGATCGATTTCAAATTATTTTCATTTACTGGTTTTGGGTTCTATTTGTCCGTCTCGTATCACAGTGTATTGTGCTACTTCCTTCAAATATATATTTATAGAACGGAGACTACTGTTTTCTGTCCGCTTGAAAATTGAAATCAACTGATGCTGTCCCTGCTGAAAAGCGTTGAAGCCTAGTGACTTCAGCGTCCATGTCTTTCTGCGAGGGCACCTATACATCGTGTCAAATTGAGCGTTTCGTGGCCATAACCCTTACCTTGGTATTCCGTACTTACCTCACAAATAGATCTGTAGTGTGTCAGTTCGCCGTCTAAAATGCACTCGATCCCGATCTCAGTGCTTCTTAAATTCTCATGTAGACAGCGCACAAAGAATACTGGGAGAAGGCCCAAGAACGATGCCAGGGTTTCTCGCCACCGGATCATGCAGTATATTGGTAGATATGCTCCATTAGGGAATAGGCTTCAATCTGAATATGTTTGTCGGTCACCCTTTCTTTTCAAATCACTGTGATAAAGCTGAGGGTTTATATGCGATATGAAAGCGGGGTGATAAACCGATGATTTGGTTCTTTGTTACCTCGTCTGGAGGGAGCAAAGGCCAAGAATTGGGGTAGTCAGCCAGGTCGCGCCGGTCGCGGGGAGTCGTCGGGCGACGCAGGTGCCATCTAAGCGTACCCAGGGAGCTCGCGCAACGGTGCTAGTGATTGCTAGGTTTGTTATCTGATAATTAATGCTTCGGTGTTCATATTGTGGATGTGAGTTTTCTCATGTCGTTGGTATTAGGCACAGAGAGGCTGGCAGCCGGGTTGTTGGGAATCGAGGCCTGATGAAGTATGTTGTGGAATTCAGGGAAACGGGGCGCAGGGAGTTATCAATCGGCTACAGGCTCATCGTGTTGCTTGACTGCAACTATAAATCGACTATCGACTAGTATACCCGACACCGTACAACTGCTTACTAACGTATCCGGTAAACGAACGCCGCACGCAAGCGGGCGCCGCACCTCTGTATCCCATACTAATCCAGCCTTTTTTGAGCTCTAATATCTCCACACCCATTAACTTAAGTGTAATGGTTTATTTGCTATAGCAAGGTATAGACATATACAATATGTCATTCTACTATAAATACATATTAGTGAAAACTAAACTTATAATACTATTTTAAGTTTAATTACATAAAAATACAAGGTAATATATATTACCTGGAGATTTATAGACCTATATCCCTTAAGGTTTTGATATTATATATAAATTGGTCTTATTATACTAATATTAAAGTATAAAGCAGAATTGATCAAGCTTGGTTGAGATATTAGAGCTCAAAAAAGGCTGGATTAGTATGGGATACAGAGGTGCGGCGCTCGCTTGCGTGCGGCGTTCGTTTACCGGATACGTTAGCAGGATGTCGGTCGCAGATTAGTCATTTTTATCATGGATCTGCCGGGTGTTTTAAGGGTAGCTGGCACTAAGTTGCTTGAGAGTCTCAAGCCTGTGGCCTATTCTTGTCCGGTATCTGTTGTTTAACTCGATGACTACATCCAAATCAATATGTGAAGCAAAAAGCATGCGGGATAGGAACCGATGATTGGGGGGGATACTCGCTCTGTTAGGCAAGTTCGTTTGAACTTGATAACAACCGCTCGACTAGCCGTATCGTCTCTTCCTCAGATTGTAGATATCTTGGATATGAGCGTGGATTAATCAAGTATCGTTCCAGATGGGATTTGAAAAGAAAAAGGGAGCATATCTATGGCGGGGTAGACACAACCAAGCTAAGAGAAAATCGCTTTGTCTAGCACGTGAGAGCGAGGGAAGAGAAAAGGCTTCTTAAAAGAATAGACAACGGTTGTTCTTCGGGTTTCTGGGTACAGGATACGTCTCACAGTATGTTGTGTCTGTTGACAGAATCGAAAGAAATCGAGAAGTGTAGACCAGAGGGTACACTATGTAACTACCTTCCAGCCTCCGGGGACTTTGTCCCAATAGCTATAAAAGTAAGGTCCTGCAAAAGTCCATGTCCCTATAATTATCAGGTCCGGTGTTAGGACTTGCACCTGAATAAAGCACGAGTTCCATTGAAAGGATACATCCCCGACACGCTGCAATAAGCAAAAGATAATTCAAATCAGGCACCGCCGTTCTGCTTTTCTCCAATGTCCACCCTAAAAAGTACCATTCGTTGTTGATTAGCCATAGATCAGACAAAGGGCAAGGAAGGCGAAACAATCGATACACGCCCGTTTTTTACGTAGCAGGACTTTTAGGCTTCCTACGCTTATCGCGTACCAATATCTCCGTGGTTAACCCATTTCGAAGGGAGCCGCGGTTAGTTTCAAACAGAGGGATGGCGGTGATGAGGTCACTAAGCTTATGGTATCCATAGGTACGAGAGTCGAAGTCAGGATAATTTTTTGTGAGGAGTTGACCGACGTTAGAGAGCTTAGCCCAGCCATCATCATTAGAGGCTGCTTCTACCGTTGTTCGCAGCTGGTTTTCTAGGCGGCTATCATTTTGAGTGTGTCGGGCCGATAAATGATTTTTAGGAGCGATAACACTGTCCGCATGCGGAACAAGCTCATCAAGATGGACGAGATTTTCAGTGTAGATAAATTTGTCGCATGCAGCAACAAAAGGCTTGGGCGTTTTATGCTCACCGAATCCGTACACGGTCGCTCCTGACTCGCGGATACGAGCCGCCAGCCGGGTGAAATCACTATCGCTTGAGACGAGGCAAAACCCACCATACCGGTTAGAGTATAGAAGGTCCATTGCATCTATAATCATAGCTGAGTCGGTCGCATTCTTCCCATAGGTATATGCGAACTGCTGGATTGGCTGGATCGATTGCTTAAGGAGCTCATTCTTCCATCCCTGCAAATTGGGTGTAGTCCAATCCCCATATGCTCGCTTCGCATAAGCTGTACCGTATTTTGCTATTTCGGAAAGGAGGAGGTCAGTAGCGGAGGTCTGAGCATTATCCGCGTCAATGAGAACTGCGAGTTTGAGAATATTGTCACCAACCATGACTGTGGACGTGTACGAAGTGAGAGGCAGATCACAGCTAATGCTTGGGGTATGCCATCGACATAAATAAATTAGTTCTTCCTATTATCAGGTGTCTATGAACCAGGTCAAGTCATGACGACATACATACGTGATAGACGCCTGGAGCATTAGACACCCAGCAGGGTACAAGGCGTGAGCGTCCCATGGTATTCCTCTTCTATAATAGTATACTGACCTGTTCTAGAATTATCAAATTACAGGCCTCCTTAATCAGACAAGCATAAGACAATCCTAATCAATGTCCTCTACTCCTTCGAAATCCCCGTCTTAGGAATAAATCTATAAAAGCACACGAGGTAATCTGGTAGACTTCGGCCGAGTGTAGCGGATGATTCGGTTTAGCTTGTTGAGGGGCCTCCGATAGCAGGTAGAGTTCATAAATGTAAGAAATACTGACGTCCTTATACCTTGAACTCCAATCTGTCGCTATACAAGATTATAAGTAACACGGCTAAGATAACGTGATATATATACAACAATGTGCCTGAAGCAATTGAGCAAATGGTCCCGAGTTCACCAGATTGGGACAATATTGAGCATCGTAGCGTTGAATTAACCCGATGAAGATAAATCCATACGATGGAAACTACTAAAAAGATGTGAAAGGCTTCCACCGGAACTTACTATGATCATTTGGAACTTCCTCGCTCCTGGTCCTGTTCGATATTTACTTGCACTTAACGACACTAAAAATATCTTGTCATTTACACCTCATTCTGCTGGTACTACCACTATTTCTTTATATAGCGATATTATAATCTATTTTAGGAAAGAAGTCCGGGCCTGGCACCTGAAGCTCTCCCGCAAAATCCTCTAAAGTTAGGCTTTTAAGGCAGCTTTCATGATGGCAGAGCCCTATATCAAATTAGCGTAAGTACGGTTCGTCAGAGCATTTATACCGGAAAATCGGTGACTATCTACAAATTCAATAGATAGCTATAAACGGGAAGAAGGTTTTACGGCTTCCGCCCTAAGCTAGGCCTTCTTATTCAGCGACTAAATCCAATAGCTATTCTTGGTTTGTGACATGCATTAGGCCGCATTTCCTTTTTAGGATTCCGGAAATCGTCAATGAATGCCAGTTAATGTTTATTTCTGACTTTCTATATTTTCAAGTACCTTTACAAAAGAGAGACGGGCAGCATTTATCTATCGGAGTAGTGCGCTGTTGCATACCCAGAACATCAGAACGTCGCACCTGGTAACAGAAGCATCTAATCTCATAGACACTTGCCCGAATGGTGTTAAGAGTAACTGCAGAACGTCCCCCAGCTATTCCAAGAGATCAGACTCCGATCTAAGCAACAACTTCATAAACGCCCAAAGATGATCAAATTCGCAACCTATCGCAATATGCAGCTTCTGCCATCTTCACCTTATACCTAAGACGGTCATGGCCCATGCGTATATGGCAGCGGTTGCCTTTGTCGGCCTGGCTTGCAAAGTGAGGTTCAGGGGCTGTCCAGAAGCCTCTATGGACTGCTGCAGACCACCAAGGCCCTGCTAATACCGGTAAATCCAAGATCGTTTATCCAATCTGAGTGTTGCGATAATCTCCTAGATTTCGTCCTCAACCTGCATCCTCCAGCAGTAGTATAGGATCAATCCACTAACACCCTTATTATATTTAGAATTCCCAGTGGGATCCTGTCTTTTTAGTGAAATCTGTTGAAGTTCTGGACTTGTATCGAACCAGAATACTTGCGATTTCTTGTTCTTTCTAAATACATGGGGAAAGCAGTCCTTTTATGCAAAGCGGGAACTGCAAACAGTGCAAACAGTTTAGTGGAAGGTTCCCTCATTCGTTCTGAGTCATTGCCTGATTCTGTACTTCCACAAAATCATATCCATCTTTCCTTCTAATAGAACCCTGATCCTTTTCTTCCTCTTTTTCTTCCTTCCTCCCGCTTCTCCTTTCCCCTGCAGTTAACAGGACTTATAACAGTGCAGATAGGCCATTCTAGGCTCCCCTAATCGAGATAACATTTAACCAGACTTACGGTTGCTGGAAATTACATAGTAGTACTATAGTAAGGGCTAATGAAATCCTTTATATTAACTAGCTACGGGAAGTGAGTACTAGTAAGTTAAATAATAGTCTTCAATATTCGGGCAAATCGAGATAAGGACAATCTTTAGGATCTGTGTAAAAAACGCCTCCCATCTGTTCAATCACTTTACATCGTTCTTCCATGTTATGTGCATTATGCATTAGCCCAGCTCCTTTCTCGAGTGCTTCCTCGACTGTTGTATATAAAACCCACACGCCACCCCCGGCTGGCCAGCCGACTCGGAGGTATTTATCCGAGAGCTTGGGGTGCCCTATCTGCCTCATTAACAAATCCACACTCATGATACTTTCCCACCAGGTAGCCCCAAGCCGACGCACTGTTAGGGGGTAGAATCTTGGCATTAGTGAAGAAAAAAAAAAAAGAGGGGGAGGGGAAAAAGGCCAAACTAACTTCGGTCACAATGGGCATCCTCCTCATCTTGTGAATCTGCTCGCAACTTGGGTGGATTCAATCGGTCAAAGCCTAGGAATTCAAGCTCCACCCCAAGACAGTCAAACAGGGTATAGACACCACCCTTGGATGGCCACCCATAAACCGTGGCCCCCGCTTCAGAAGAAAAACCAACACAAGCAGTTCGGTCAGGCTCGGAGTAAACACAATCAACCTGACTGGTTGGTGGTTGTGGTTGTCCCTCCATTGATTTGGTTGGGCTTGGTTGGGAGAAAAACAGCCGAGTCCATGCCATGAATGTAACAGCAGCAATAAGGGACGGCAGTAGGACCACGAGGACGACCCGCATTATCTCCAAAAGGAAAGGGAAGGGTTCTGAAAAGAATGAGCAAAAGGGATGGTGAACATTGGGCTACTTGTCAGACACATGGGTCTTTTTAGCTGGTTAAATCTTCCCCTCCGCTTCTTGACGCCTGCTTTGCCAAGTTTCCGGGCTGGGATTAAGATATCCCGGTGGACGAGGGATCGGAGGGGTAATTGTAACTAGTGAATTGAATTAGTAATTACAGTATAGTAACTAACTAACTAGTATAGTGGGGGGCCTGCGGCTAGCGGGCGAATCCGGAAGGTCCACCCACTGTCTTCCATATGTTGATATGTGAAAGGCTTGGTAAGAAATGTGATTAAAGATCCGGATGGGATTGGACCACTAAAACGATCGAATGAAGTAATTATATTATCTGTATCAAATGAGCAAAATTGAAGGTGTTGAAGGCCTCCTTTCTGGCTATTTTAGAGGTCTGTTTATCCTACTATACTCGCTTCATCGTATGACCTCAATTATGATATATCAGAATTGCATGATTTCCTTGGTCAAGCAAGGCGATGATCGCTATCTAACTACCTGCTCCACCACAACCGCTTAGTTAATTCACAGTTTGTTCTGGGCCCGAATAATGATGCAAGCAAAATCGACATTAATAAGGCCAAAGAAACTTTCACCGATGCCCTGTCGCTCAGCGATTATGATATTTCCGAGTTTGACACATATAACTTCACGGATCTGACAACGAGGCTGATGGGGTTTGATGGGTGCACTGACGACCAAGAAAAGGCCATTACGTCTGGCTGGCAGCAGTCGTGGAAGATCATGAATCCCATATACCAAGTAGCCGAAAAAGGCATTGACTTTAACGAGGCTGCTGCTGTCAAGTTCCTAGGTCCGCCCGCGTACAACCAACAGCAGCAGAGTGACTTCATTGCTGCCTTTAAGCAACTGTCAACGATTCAGCCGGGTTGGAGGGGTTGGTTCGCCTGGAAGCTGGCTGTCCGCTTCGACGACTTCAAATATATGTGTCCTTGCAACATCGACACCGGGGTCATTGCCTACACTGTGCAAAAAGACCCAAAATACCAAGAAACATCCATCAGTTTCTGTCCGAAATACTTTAACCTGCCCACTCTGGATAGTAAGATCAAGGAGTGGGCTAACAAGAAGACCAATATCCCGAGCGATTACGCCGACATGGCCAACTACTACCCAAACCAGGGAGCGACCTGGATTCATGAGCTGTTGCACGTGGACTGGGCATCGTTGAACGGCAATCCGCATCTCACGGATCTTAAGGTCGGATATAAATCTCGCAGTGGGGCGCGATGATTCTCGGCCTACGGGCCGACCAGGACCAAAGCCCTAGCACGACTTGTGGCGCCACGGGATTCTGGACGATGTGGATCTACAGAATTCCGATGGTCTTACCCTTTATGCGCTGGCAAAATACGTCCAGAAACAGCTCGGCAACATATATCCCCACCTCCCCCTTGCTCCTGCGCCGCCCACCGGCGCGGAGCTGCCCCTAACGAACCCTGGCGTTTACACCATCTACCCGAACGGCACTGGGGAGATGGATTCAGAGATGAACATGTGGAGCCCGAGTGATGGCATTTGCGCCGCAGTGGACGATGTAGATACTGCCACAAAAGCCTCCTCTCGAGTGACTGTGAGCGAGATCCCGGTTGAGAGTGATTATCCCTCCAATTACCTATCCAGTTGGTCCTCGTGGGCTGGCCTGACGCCCACCACGACCTCTCTCACCGCCTCAGCCACACCTACCACCGGCACCTGGACCCTATCCATGTACACCGAAGAAAACTGCAAGGGCGACCACTACGTTGTCACAGGTCACAATGAAAACAAATTGGGGGGCAATTGTTTAGTGATCGCTGACCTGGGAATAAAAGATACAGGCACGAGTTCGAGCACCTCTTGCCGCTGGTACAGCGGCGACGCATATACCTATTGTAATGAGAGCCCGCTAACCCATCCCCTGTCCTGGCAGCTTACTAGTACCCCTATTGGGGCGGTTTGCACCGCATTTGATGATGATGGCTGTGTTAATGATAATTATGACCAGGCATACACCACGGCTGAGGGCTGCCATAACTATAGCAAAAAGTTTGACACGAAAACCTGGATTGCTCTGTCATGTGGGATTTAGTTTAGACGATAACTAATTACAATACTGCTTGAACACATTTTCATTGACAGTTTTCCTGGAATTTAAAGAATGGATATGTTATTTTGTGAAATTAATTATCGTTGATATAAATATTAGTAAAACGTCTAATTTCTCCCGCACCCCCTATGCCCGACGCAATTTTTTAAGCACAACGTACGGCCATAGACCTTTATCTTAATTATGTCGTAGAAAGTCAAGAGGCCAGGAAAGGAACAGAAATAGCCCTGTAGACAGATACTATTCTATTACCATGTTTCTATCATCTTTACTTCCTAACCCTGTCTACTACAGTCTCTTTTATACCCATGGGACCCTCTAATCTTCTTCGAAGAAAACATGCGCGGCAAGAGAAGCATGGAGGACATCCTAGTTCTGGCACCGGCCGTTCCATGAGGCGCGGTAACAAAACAATGGTTTGTCGTACTTCAGGACAGAGGAGAACAAACGTAAGATGTCTGGTGAATCATAACGAAGTCTTGTTCCACTTCGTTCGAGAAGTTCCCTAATGAGGTAGCCTTGGCCAAGAGGGTCAGATGGCCCAGAAAACAGCTATCATGAATGTATTGATCAAATTGATATTATACTTCCTGTATACTAGCTTATATTAAACTTTGTGGATTACAATCCTTTATTTTATTATTCTGTGTGTCCGCTTGGACCGCCGTCAATCAAGGTCGCCAGATTACGCAGGATGTAGTGCCAAGCGATTTCCCCTGTTCTATACTAGGTTTTTCTACCCCATTAGTTTTGGATCAACTCAGCTGTAGTAGACATTCGCATAGGCCTGCTAATGGAATGCCAAGCAACCGGTGACTGTTGTGGACAACCACGAAATATAAGTGCTACGCTCGAATACAATCTAGCCTAGCCCTCCATAGCAGTCGTCCGTCGTTCTAAGAAACAGCGTCGCCACTGTCAGCGTAGGCTAGCAGTGGTCGGCCCGTAACTAGCCTAACTGACACCGTATAAGCAGAACACCTAACACATCAATTTGAGCATCATCAAGGGCAAAAGATAATCAATAAAGCCGAGATATTGGATTGTCTGGCATACGCAGCATACGTAGATACAAGATGAATCCAGATTTCCTTTCGTTTATGCACCGATAATTTCAAGCGTCGACTAGGATCAGGCTTCATTCAGGCCTCCAATAGGTCGACTAATACTCTATCTAATTGGCCAACTTGCTCCGAAATTCCGAAGATCGCCCATCGATTTCATGAAAATCGTATTAGTCTCGTTAGCGCCTCGGGGCCGATCATGGCCACTCAATATTGGGTGGGGATGTGGCTGCGGAAGGCGAAGAACGCAGTGTCGTAGTGCTATCGCAGTCCGCAGGTATGGGATCTGCATAGGGGCATTGGAGGGAATCCGGCTTATTTCAGGGCGAGACTGTGTCCTTATGGACTCCAGTAAGCGCCAGAACCGTGGTTTTCAGTGGCAGTTTCAGGTTTCTCGAAGCGGCTCAGTGTTGCTCATTTGTGGAGTCGTATTTCTACAAAAAGTAAAGACACAAAAGGCGCCTCCATCATTCAAGCTAATTCATATCTAACTGTAAATGGAGACTCAAGTTCGGGCCGCGGACATGAGGAGGAAAGTTCCACCGGCTTTGACTGCTTGACATATACTTGCGACAGTGGCTGAGTACGATTCATTTTCCGTTTGCGATGCCGTCGCAAAATATGAAAGAATACAACTGCACCTATGATGACGGCGCCTAGGGGGACACCAACTCCAATCCCAATCTTTGCACCTTCTGCAAGTCCAGATTGGCCTGAATGGTCCATCGAACTTTCCGGGGGCGAAGTTAAAGTTGAACTAGATGTAGATGATGATGTTGCCGTCGGAAACACACTAGTCGACTTGGGAAGATCAGACGCCTCCCAAATAAGCGGAATCCCATCGGCGTAAATGGTCATCGGTGTCGAGAGTACACTGGTGATAATAATACCAGAGGCCGTCATTGCGACCGTTTCTTTTGCCGGGAGGACACCACTGCATTGGTGGCCACCGCCGTAGTAACCCATGCTCCTAGTCAAGTAAGCAGACATTCTACGTCACACCACGGGTCACTCACGAAGGGCAGCAAATCGCTCCACTGGTGCTACTTGTTATATCGATCCCCTTCCATGATCCGGATATTGGGCCGCTGTGGCCCATCCACTGGGGCAGTATAATCCTGGAGAATCTATATTTGACAGTCTGTAAGTTCATCTATGCATTCCCTTGGAGGCAAGTTAACATACACCAGTATGTCCCCCAATATGTGGGAGAAAGGAGCAGCGAAGTTGGCATTGTGCCAGTGGGATAACATGTCTGGCCTGGTCCATCAAACCAGTGACCATAATATGTAGTTGTTTGCGGTATCCCATTGACGTCGTAGACAGCTGTGGATAAAGTCTGAAGGCAAGTAGTTGGGGGTGTAAAAGTGGTGGTTAGTGACCCTCGGTTGAAGTAGCTGGTTATGTTGACCGGTGTAGCCATTTCGACGATTTTCAGTCTACAACACCTTGATAGGGTAGTGGAACAGGATGAATTTAGAGCTTTGCGGAGTATTCCTCCAGCTTTGAACTGCGGCGGTCTGACATTAAGCTAAATAGCACTATGATGGGCGGTTAGATAGCTAAGATTGGATGGACAATTAACGCGCCGTTAGGCAGCCCGAGCTCGCAAGGGATCAATAAACAATAGCGTCTTAGGGAGACGATCGGCTGGCCTATGATGCCTTGGAAGCATTGGCTGACACGAACCTGTACCCCACGACCGCTCATAGGACTAGAAAAATAATTTGCTCTAACGATATTACTAAGTCATATTTCTGAAATGATTCGTTATGCAGCCGCCCACACTAAGGCAGGCTAATAGGGGCCACCCGCCCTTTTCGTTTCTTCAAGAGATAGAAATTTAAGGAGAAAGGAAACGTTCTCCAGAAAGTGGGCGATGGTTTTGACCCTGAAGTAGTGGAGCAAATGAGACACTAACTGTGAAGCCATGTACGTCGTTCTTGCGGTTTGAGTGTGTTCAACCAATGTTTTATTCGAGACTTGCGGTTTTGTCGAGAGGCATCAGGATTTTCCCTTCCCAGCTCTAGCCCGTGATTTGATGAACCTAATTATTTCTAATAGTGGTTGAACAGATTTCAAAATCGACCATCCTCTAAGAGAAAAAGAAAGGGCAAAAAAGTATAGCATTTTCTTGAAGCCCCAGAATGCTGAATGCGGGGTCAGATGAACGGTCATTCAGCAACAGCAGCAGGTGTTTACGACTCGGGATCGCCTCCAAAACATAACCCATGCCAATTTTTTTTAATGCTCTAATTTTTATTTATTTATTTCTATATATTTGTTTTTTCATTTTTAATTTATTTTTTTGTTACCTGCATCCGTTCAACGACATTGCACAAAGCCAAAGTGTTCGGAAACTCGACTTTCTACATTCTAAAGTTAGAGTTCCTAGGCAGTCGGTGCATAGATCTATAAGGGCGGTCGATACATTGGATTGCTGTCCTACTTAACTATATACCCATCCGATAATTTCACATGATCTTCCACCTGGAACGCCAGATGCACATGTGAATATTCATCCCCAGCTACTAACTACACGTTCTTCACTTATATGAGTCCGGTCTATCAATATTTTATTGCCTTACTAACCAAAAGCGCAGCTAGTTCACGTCGGCCGTTTCAGGAGGGAGGGTAATAAACCAATAGCTGTAGGTTCTCCCTATCCTGGGGGGTGAGAAGTGGAATAGTCAGTCAGGCCATCTAGTCATCCATGCCAAGACCCAAACTGCAATAGAAAACTTACTTCGTCATCCAAAGAAGGGTTATGTCTTAGAAACACCATCTTAATCTGGCAATTCTAAGTTGATTACTCTCACGTGGCCATGTACTTAAGATTCTACTCATACGAGGGGAAACACGTGAAGGCCAACATAGAAAAGTCTTTAGGATTATTCTTGAGTCTTGACCACAGCCCTCTCATCGACTGTATTGATATGCAACCGAATCTTAAAAACCTTGTCCATTCACTTTTTAGGCATTTCCCAGTGAAACAAAGTACAGATGTATGTCACAGGAGCCAGTCCATGTTGAACATCACAGCTCCATGCATTGTCCTCACTCCTCAGGTTTCTTTGGACAACGGGGGGAGGAATAGTCCGGAAGCAATGCCATTCGTCGCTCAACCAACGATAATCATTTTATATGTGTAAAGTGCTTCATCGTATGCACAGTCGAGACATGATTCTTTCTGTAAGATTGCCCGCACCCCAAGCTCACAGCCAAGTAACTGTGCTGTTTCGTCCCCGGCAGTTTGAACAGTCGCAATTTTGGCTCCCTGTGCTCTAGGGCCCGCCGCAGAGATCGTCATTATATTCTTGGCCTTATCCGGGCCCAATTGTGCCGTCAGGGTGTGCGCACAGGGCTCGCTTTCGTCGAGGCCGTAAGATGCAACAATGGCCCGAGAGAGTTGGAGGCGCACCGTATTTCCAGAAAAGCGGGCAGTGCATGTCAGTTCCAAGTATGATGACCGCTCATGCACGGTGAGCAGTAGATCCATATGCTCGCCCGCGCAGGAAGGTTTGACCACGCGCTTGTGCGCATAAAGGGATCGATTCGCTCGGGGTCTGTCTGGGACCGGAAGGGCACACAGGCGGTTGTGGTACCGGCCGTTAAATAGGAGCTGTCCATCAATGAGATAGTATGTCGCTCTGTGGTCTCGATCCAGCGAAATGGTTTCAAGCCCTCGAGAATAAATTGTACCGGCTTGGAGCAAGCCAGTTCCGCAGCCACCACACCCCTGTGCAAGAGCCCAGACTAGTGCACTAGCATTCTCAGGTCCAATTTCAGAATTGAGCATGACTGATCGTGTGCAGTCAGCGACATTTAGAATTTGGAGCAGAAGTCGAACAAGCCTTTCGCCCTCAGGATGGCCGGAGTTAGCGGGGGTAAGACCCGGTCCGGATATAGGAGGATCTGTTCAGCAAATCTATTCTTGTATTGTAGGGACGGAATTGACGTAGCATAATTATTATTATTATCTCAGCTGACAACTTACTCCAAAGCAATATCGATCAATTTCCTATTTACATAATAATTTATATGACGTAGTGAATACCAACAATTCGTTACAACCCTGTCTGGGCGTCGTATATCGGCGGCTTCAAGACAAAGGTAAATACTGGTATTTCATCACCCTGGTCTATACGGTGAGCTAGTATGCTCATTCTCGGACTTACCGGCATTAGCCCATCCTTTATACACATCGGCGAGACATTCCCCCGTCTCTGACCACTTCAGCTTCGCAGATCCAAAGTATAAACGATACTGATAGCGCGTACTAAATCCACACAGCAACGATTTCGATCCATCCTCAGGATCATCATCATTATGAGCGGATCATACGGCCTCCTCTTCACAAAGTTAACCCTCCCTGCCTCTTCTGCTATCAATGGAAAAACCATCCTGATCACAGGAGCCAACACTGGTCTTGGGCAGGAAGCCGCCCGACATGCCCTCGCTCTGGGCGCCACCACCGTGATTATCGGCGTCCGATCCCTCGCCAAAGGCGAAGTAGCGAAAACCAACATCGAATCGAGCACCAGCTGCACGGACAAGAATAAAGTGCTGGTATGGCCCGTGGATCTGTCCTCATTCACCAGTGTGCAAGCCTTCGCCGCTCGAGTTCGCCAATACGTCTTTCAGGATGGCGGCCGTCTGGATATGGCCATCATGAACGCAGGAGTCGCGTCGTTGGAATGGGCGGTGACCCCGGATGGGTGGGAGAGACAGCTCCAGGTGAATGTACTCTCGACGGCGCTGCTCAGTCTGGAACTGTTGCCGGTGCTACTGCGCACGCGGGAGCAACATCCCTCGTCACGACCGCATCTGGCCATCCTCGCCAGCGATAACCACAAATCCGTAAAATTCGCCGACCGGAATGTGGATCTCATCTTTCCTGTCCTGAACAACCAGGAGCGGTGGAAGAGGGCCCAGGCTGCAGGAGGTCCCACGGAGCGGTACGGGGTCACCAAGCTGATGGATATCTTCATCACTATGGAGCTGGCTCAATTAGTGCCTCGCGATCAGCATGGGGAGCCACTTGTGGTGGTGAACTGCCTGGCACCTGGGTTCTGCAAGTCAGATCTCCTGACAAGAGAGAAGGTGCCGTGGATTCTGAAGCTGGTGCAGGCGTTGGTGGCACGGACGGTCCAGGAAGGGAGCAAAACATTATTGCATGCGGTGACGCAGGGAGTCGAGACACACGGGAAGTGGCTGGATAATCAGGCCATCGCAGAGTGAGTTACCTTTTGCTCGGCAGAATTGAGAATCCAAGCTAATAGATGCGGTAGCCCGGGCCCGATAGTGACTGATCCCGATCAGGCGATGGTTAGAGAGAAGGGGGGAGATTCTTGCGATACTGCGGGGTGTTGATCACAAGATTCGTACAGAGTATTGAAGGATTGTATCGGTGTCATCATTGTGGAGTACTGCATGATGAGTCTGGTTTTCTCCCCTGCATGACTCATATTGAACAGCTAAGATTTCATTTTACTAGTTGTGGCTATCTCAACTTTCTAATCACCCCAGTCCTGCAGGTTAATCAGCAGGTTGAATTCCAGGTCAGCACAAGTTGTATCGTAGATAATAAATCATGAGAAACTCTATTAACAGTAGGATCTTGTTGGCCTCTTTTAATCCCCTAGATGTCTGGTTGATTTATTATGTCGTCTCTAGCCGACGGCTCTTCCGCATGCCTGATAGATACACTGAGGCTCTCTGTCTGTTATATCAACCCCCCCCCTTTTTAAATATGGCAATGCCTACTTGGGGATCCTATTGCGATCATCAAACCCCTGGGCGATAGATAAAGACGTATCAAGGTGTTCATGTGTCTCGCATCCGGTCGCTCCGGTACTGTATTAGGGTTATAGGGAAATAAGCTTATCATTTCAGATTCTTCTCGTCATTTCCGCCACAATTTGATGCTCAAATATTTACCCGCCCGTGGTATTCCGTTCACACTTGGGGCTTCTCTGCATTGCTGTGCAACTTTGGTGTGTATATATATACATATATATATATGGGCGACCATCCACATTATTTGCCCCATCGTCTATCTGGGTTCCATCCGGGCCAGAAGAGTTGATTGACGTATAGATGGTTTCCGTTCAGCTTGGTCCTGTTTCAAGTGCGACATGAACAGTATTGAACAGCCGGCCAACGGGGCTCGCAACGATGACATTGAAATGGGTTCGAAATTCTTGGTCCAACACGGGCACCTATGCAGTCCCACTGTCTCGAGACAATCCCACCAATTTAGTCGACGGAGCTTGGAATGCCAAGCACAAACGCAGAGATAGAGCGCTCCAGTCGCCACTGTTGTGCCACCAGGACTCGATGCATCAGTTGAAATGGGGGACCATAGAAGCCCTTCGCTGCGGCAGAGGGTCGCTAATCCCACAGGGTTACCCGATGACCCGGCGGCGCTCGGCCAGAAGGGCTGTATCGCCCAACGTGGAACAAATACGTACCCCGCGCAAGACCTTTTGCGTGTAATGGAAAACTACACCAGGCAGACACGGCATTGTTGCTTGAGAGGCTGCGATTTGGGACAGAAAACAGCAGGAAGGAGAGTCCCAAGAGCTGCATTATTTGTATTGATGACTTTTCCGCAACTGTCAGACCTCCTGCATGGATTTCTTCAGCCTGCCAACATGAGCCCTCGGTCTGCGGCGATTGCGTGGCCAGGAGTATAAAGAGTGAACTTTAAACTAGGATGTGGACTGATATTTGGTGTCCGAAATGCAAGGAGAATCTCATCTATGATGATATTCGGCGACTTGCGGACCGTGAGACGTTCGACCGATATGACCAGGTAGCCTTACGCAAGGCAGTGGAAGAAGACAAAAACTTTGTTTGGTGTTTGAAGTGCAATTCCGGCCAGCTGCACGAGTCCGGACAATCGCAGCCCATTATCCGTTGTCGAACGTGTGGATTCCGGTCTTGCTTCAAGCACTCGATTGAGTGGCATGACCGACTTACCTGTCACGAGTACGACGAAATGCGGTGCGACCCTGACGGGTTTCAAAGTGCGAGGGACCGCGAGGCGGCGGACATGGAGGCGGCTAGGAAGTTGCAGCATGGGCAAGATAGGATGCTGGCTCAGGAACTGGTCGATCGCGATAGACAGAAAGAGGAGAAGAGACAGCGACGGCGGCATGAGGATCAGAAACTGATTGAACGGGCGAAGCAGGCGGCAGATATTGCGAGAAGCCAAAGGGAAACAGAAGCTGCTAGACGAGTCTAGCAGCAACAGGAAGACCGAACGAGACGACACATTGAAGAGGAAAGAATGGCAACTCAGGCGAGGGAACAAGCAGCAGCCAGGCAGAAAGCAGCCGATTAACGCGCAGCGAGACAGGAGGCAATGAAGCGCCAGCAAAGGGAAGAACCTGCATCGCTGGCAAAGATCCAGCAGACAACGAAGAACTGTTCGGATTGCTCGTGGCCCATTGAGAAGAACGATAGCTGCGACCATATTACGTGTAAGCTTTTTTGATCATCTCTGTTCTTTTGAGGCCTAAGCTGCTTTTCCTTTATCTTGTATTCGACCGCTAGCCTCTGACCCCAGGAGGCATCAAATGTAGGCACCAGTTTTGCTGGCTCTGCTTGCAGAATTGGGGCACTCATCTCGACGCTTGTATCAATTAATCGGATTAGTGTTCTACTCGATGTCCAGGGTGTGCTGACTACTCCCAAAGGTATCAAATGCGGCGCAGAGTTTTGCTGGGAGTGCCTCAGCGACTACAGCGCCATCCGATCACACGGCAACTCCAGGCACAAGACCAGCTGTCGATACCATTCCGCAAATTTACCATCATTGGGGGCTCTGTAGAGATATCTTCAGCATGTAGATATAGTTACTTGTTGGACAATACACTGTATATTCGGGCCCAGCCGGCCTGGATAACAGCCTCCTTGTGCTGCTTCTCTTGCTGTTTGCACCATCCAGTGCAGGCAATGTCCAGGGTCTATTGCCACGAGACTGGCCCCGGGCCTGTTCTCTCTGGCTGATACAGTCACGGTGTGGGTGCTGAGACCACTGGTACCCGCTCCGCCAGTGTTTTCGCATGCTTTTCATGTTTGCTTGTTTGGATACGAGCTGATGGCGCGCCGGCGGATCCATGGCACAACATTGTATGTAAAATATTTCGTAATAAGTTTCCTGGTTTGTAAGTTAATCTTCTTCTTTCGGAATCAGAGGAGATTATGCGAAGGCACTACATTAATTTGGAAATGCAGTTAATACCACCCTAAAATTCAGGATTCTGACGGCAAAGAAGTAACCGACTTCATTCATTAAGATACGAGTTGAGCATGGTAATTTTACCATGTTTGCGTAGGTTGCAAACGTTTAATCTCCAGCTCGTCAATGCCAGCTTCTGCTGAGCTATTTGCCACATAATCATCTCTTAGCTCATTGCTGCCTGAGTTTTCTGTCAGGCACAGAATGCGATCAGAGATAATCTTATAGAGCGGATGCTTTGCTGTTAGCCTCCGCTCAGTAGCCGTTAGCGCAATTCGATAGGCACTGATTGCCTTCACTTGCTCTTCTTTCAACTCCCACAGCTCTCCTAATTTCCACATTCCATAAGCAAAGTCGGGGTGCTCATCGCCTCGAGAAGTCTTGACCTTGCTGACTGTCTCAAGGCTCAGCCTCTTTGCTTCATCTAGACGGCCCTGACGCGCATAAGCCCGGGCAAGTTCTCCACAACCCACTAACACACCAAGATGATCCTCACCGAGGCTCCGCCTTCCTGCAGCAATTCCTTCGACCAAAGTTTCCTCAGCTTTTTGCAATTCACCCTGTTCAATATATATCTTCGACAGATAACATAGAGCCAAAAGTGTGTAGGGGTGTTCCTTGCCCATCTGTAGCTTACGATTATTATAGACATCCTCCATTAATTGTCTTGCGTCATGGAGCTGTTTGAGATCGAGGAGAGCCATTGCCAGGTTGCTTTTTGTTTCAAGGACCCTCAAGTCGTTCGATTTCAGAACCCTCATCCGAAGCGTCAAGACGTCTTGGTGGATCTCTGCGCTCTCTGCGAACCTGCGCCAAGACCCTAGCGTGACACCCAAGTGGTCTAGTGCATTCAACGTGTCGTCGTCTTCTTCACCAAGATGCACGCGCATTTTCTCTGCGGTCTGTTGCTGAAGTTCAAGAGCTTCACAATATTGCCCATTGAGCCAGAAAGACTTACCAAGAGAATCCATAGCTTGCAAAGTTCCGCGGTGAACCGATCCCAAAACCTTTTGTCGCGATTGAACAACTTGCTCCTGCAAGTCAATGGCTTCCCTCAAGCGCCCCAGCCCCCACAGAACACTCGCCAGGCCGAGCATGGCGGCCATTGTTCTAGCATCGTCAAGCCCAACAAGCACGACCAGCGATTCCTTTGCGAGGGAGAGATAGTAGGCAGACTTCAAGAAGTCTCCTGTCTGGGCGTAGAGAACCCCACACTTCGCGGCGTTCTGAATCATCTCTCGAAGAGTAAACACCAAAGTCGGCTGCAGAAGCAACATGAAACGGCGAAACTTGCCGAAACGAATCTTGAGACTGTGGAACTCCCTAAATTCTGTCGGACAGGCTTCTAGGCACAAATTGAGGTGAGGAATCAAACTCCTTCGGAAGATAGAGTCGGATTCTCCGGTACCCTGTGAGGAGATCTCAATAGATGCCATGAGGGTGTTAAAAGCAATCACCGCCCATAGACTCCTCTCTTTGGAGGGGATACGATCTTTTGCCCAGGCATGAACTAGAGGATGTAACGAGAAGCTCTTTTCATCCTTTCCGTACGTTATCAAGGAAGACGCATATAACTCGCGCAGAGCTTCCCTGATGCATAACGGATGCATGTTATCTGTGCTTTGCTTCAGAATCCTAGGAAGCGCCCGAGGTTGTCTCAAGCGACTGATAAACGTACTGACAAATTGTGCTCGGAGTGATACGACTGACGATTGTCGCCGTTGCTGTCGCTCTAGACTCATACCCCTTTCGAAGATGTCGACTGGAATAGAATCGGAAGTGATAAAAGCCAACAATATTGAGGATTTCAATTGCATCATGACTAGGGACGGTCTGTTGAGTCGCGATATTCTGAAAAGAAAAGTCAAAAGCCGTGAAGATGTCATCGGTTTCGGCATGACGCGTATCAGTATCGTCTGTAGAACATCGGTCTTTCTTTCCGCGGCGATTCTCCAGGAGTCGTTGAAAAAACCTGAGATATTCCGTTAAATGGCATAATTTATTGTAAATGGTATTTCCAGCTTGAATAACCGCGAGGGCCAGATAGCCTAAAGTTTTCGTGATCTCATTCCCTGCCATTTCTGTACGGGGATCCCATGGGGGAGTGATATCCGCAACTTTCATAAGTAGCTGGAAAGCTTCTCGTTCTTTGAGCCCTTTAAGTTCCACATTTCCAACATTGCCTTGCCTTCGGAGGCCGGGGTTTCTTGTGGTGACGAGGATATGACCTTTTTCCCCAGGAACTATAAGTCTTTCGAAGCTTAACTCAGGGCTGTCTGCGTTGTCGATGATGAGAAGCCAGGACCTTTTAGCTTGAGAGAGGAAGTGTTTTCCAGAGTCTTCAGTGGCTTCGAGTCCCCCAATTCTTCCGATTTTGCCGAACGACTCTTTTGCAGTTTGGTGGGATGACGCATCGATAGTGAATACTGCCCAATAGCTGTTACCAAGGTCAGGAAACGGACTTCAATGGCTGTTTGGTCTCTGTCTTACAGTTTCCGGTTGTCCTGGGCATATTTCGCTGATATCTGTGTCTTTCCAGAGCCGCCGATTCCATAGAGAACAAATCGCTTTTGTTTTCCCATCAACAACGAGTCTTGTTCTGGCTCGAAAGCTGTTTGCAGGGCTTGTATGACCTCAACTTGCCCTATAAAATCAAGGGAAACAGCGCACGGCGGGTAGAAATGCTCATTATGCAAAACAGCCTCGATGGTGTTCTTTGTTTCTTCACTAGAAAGTGGGGATTTGTCCGGGATATCAAGAAACAAACCGGTCAACTCTGAAGCTTCACTCTTCCTCATGCGCGTCAGAGATGCCATTGCTTCTTTCCATCGATATGCGATTATCTCCGGCGCCGAATTGCAATATTTCTTCAAGGCAGATATGACAGTCCGATAAGAAGAGTCGTCCTGATCAAACTTGACCATGCCTGAGTGATTGGAGTCCATAATTCCGCATCGTTCAGTGTCATACGTGGGGGGAGCAGCAGATGATGGTTCAACAAAGAAATCAACGCCGTCTGGAAGTTGAGTCGCCAGGCCTTCCCAGAAAAGATACAAATGAATCTTCTTCATGAGTGGAGCAAATTGGTCTGTGATGACATCCAAAGCATGCACAGTGATGGGTGGTTTAGCATTGTCGTCTGGCATATTGGCAACTGCTCTTGGGTCATAGGTTGCAAATACTGACTGACGTGAAGCCAGCCATTTTCCAATGTCGATGCAGTCATGTGGTGTCCCAAATAACAAAATAGCGAAGGTTGAAACATATATAGAATTGAGGTGGGAGGTCTTATGAGAAGTCCGACTGGCTGAATGGACAAGGGCGCGTTTAACGATGATACCTCCGAGCCCATGGCAGACAAAGATGAGAGGTCGTCGAGAGGCATTTATCAAACTTCGCTCAGCCTCCAAATCTGCCACTAGAGTAGTTGCATGACCTTGGACTGTGTCCATGAAGCCTGATCCAGTGAATAGAAAAGGATCAGGGTTATAATCAAAAGTAAGAACCCTTGCATTATGGATACTTTGTGGCAGGAGATCTCTGAGCCACAAGACGCCTGGTTCCTGTTGCGTCCAGGTTTCCTTCGAATCCTCGGCCAAGCCGTGAACTGCAACGATACTGTCCAAAAATTGTCAGGTTGAACACTCTAAGCTCTTGGTGAGATTGCTTACTCTACGCCAGCAGTTTTCTGGTCCTGACCACTTTCGCGAAGGTGAAGATTAGGAGAATACAATACGTGGAGCCCCGAAGGCATCGTGAAAATTGCAACAGACGCTGAGGTAATTCAAGCGCGGTGCGTATGTCTTGTTGGCAGAATGGGAGGGCTACGAGGAGGAAAACGCGGGGGGTAATTGAGTTATGGATGGCGTCCGTGTCAGATATACTCCACTCCACACAGGGGTATTCGGCGGCAATTGGAATGGTAGAGGGACGGAAAATACTGCCCCTGACCCCACTTTGCAATGTGTGATTCTCATGCATTAGCGTGCAAGCGATGGCGCTGGGAAGTCTTGGCTGGCGCGTGCTGACCGCAGAATGGAAAACGGCACAGCACGCTATAAGTGACCATCCCCCTCCGCCTCAATTTAACCCTCGCATCCAATTGAATGGGGGGGCTTTCAAAAGAAAGAAACAACTACGAATATAAATTTGGGCCATCCCAGCACCCAACAATATCTAACACTCATCTCAAGACTTACGCATGCGACAGAGCTTTGTGAATAGTAGGGGTATGAATGTTATTCAACAAAGCTACGGAATACGGGAGCTATACCGTCCGGATAATGAGGAAATCGAAATTGAGTGCGTATTCCTCCATTCACTTAACGTGATATTCTATTAACCCCAAGCAGCATCGTCGCTGTTCACGGACTAAACGGCCATGTGACGGAAACATGGACATCTAAGCCCCAAGGTACATGCTGGTTGAGCGACCCAGCCTACTTGCCGAAGTACATTCCGCGGGCCCGTGTCCTAGCCTGGGGCTATAATGCAAGTATCGCGTCATGGAACGGAAACAAACCCAGCGCCGATAGAGTGCTACAACACGCGCAAACATTAGTTTCTCAACTGGAGTCTGATAGAGATGTAGGTTCCTCTAGGTTTGCTCACCGAGATTTTACTGATGGTAATAGCTTAAGGTGCGGCGCAAAGACCCATTATCTTTGTATGCCATTCTCTCGGAGGCATAATTGTCAAAAGGGTAAGGTCAACATGGACAGGAATACCATGAACACCAAAACAAACCGATATGCTGACTATGAACAGGCCTTGGCTTACGCGGAGAGCCGACCTAGACTCGCCCATGTCCATTCAATTTACACCTGTACATTTGCTATTCTTTTCTTCGGCACACCACATCACGGATCAAACAAGGCCAACCTGCTTGGTAGTCTTCAAAAAATGGCGTCGCTTACTATTCCAAAGACTGTGGTGGAATTTGAATCGGGGCTAGTCAACGCACTCGAGAAGGAATCTGAGATACTGCAGAATATCACCGACCAGTTTGCTCCTTTGATGCCAAATTTCCGTGTCTTTTTCTTTTGGGAGCAAGAAAAGACCAATCTCAAATACAGGAGAGATTATATTGTGGATGAAACGAGTGCGGCACCTATTCTCGACAACACAGAAAGATGCGGCATAGGTGCGGATCATCAAAGGATGTGCAAGTTCCAAAGCCCCAATGACCAAGGGTACAGAACTGCTGTGGCAGCTCTGCGTCGCTATGCTCGAGAAGCACCCGACGTGATTCAGAGAAGGTACCAACGAGCTGCAAACCTGTATAGAGATGACAGGTTGGTTGAGGCTGAAGAGCTACTAGGAACGGTTCAAACGGCCGTCTCTGGTCCCCGCCAATCCGCTTTACATTATCTTTATACGGCGAACACTGCTGTCCGGGCAAAAGTTGACCACCCACAGCCTACCTCTCAGCCACAGTTAAATCAAAAAGACCCTGTTTATTTAGATGTTTGAATACCACAGTCTTCACCCTCACCTTACCGCAATGAACTTAGTTACTGTATGCGTTCGAGTTCGCTCGCGTTCAGTCAAGCAGACCACCCAGGGTAGTAGAAGAGTACACGACTACTTCACCAAGCGAAATGACCGACCCCGCACGATGGCTCATAACTATCACTAACGCGCCTAGTGGTATTCTATTTGCGGCCCTTCAATGAAGCAAAATTGTAGTGGCCCAATGGTGCCGCTCCCGGAAGCTATGTTTCCTGTCCTGATGGCAAGTCCTGCTGCCTCAAAGCTGAGGCCTATCTCTAGAATGGTCTCTGTTCTGTGGCGAGATATAACATTGCATGCCGCGGTGCCTGCACGGACTCGTTATGGCCGATCGCCGATTGCCGCCAGGCATGTGAAACGAGTACGTAGAATGTCAAATGTTGATGTCCCACACCATGTCGGTGGTGCCCAGACACCAAACTCGCCGTTCATTTGGCCAATCCTGGGTTGGATTCAATGGGATTTGCAAGTGCCAAGAAGCACTTGTTTCAGCCTTGATCGAGGTGAACCAATAACGCTGTATCTGGGCCCAAGTGAGAGAGTGTCAGTGCGGTGGTCGCGCGACGCAGGGTGATTCTCACCCGCTCTCACCTGGCCTCTCACCCTGTCTATTGCGCACTCACCCTATCTCACCCCAGTCGGGCGACCGTAAAGCGGCGCTGACCCTAAACTCACCCGGGCGGCAGCCACCCGACTATCTGCCGCAGATAAGCCACACGCCGGCCGGTTAGTAGTTGGGTGGGTGACCACCAGTGAATCCCGGCTGTTGTATGTTTTTGATTTTTGCAATATTTTTTTTATATTGCTGGCTGCTGGGTTTAGTGCCTGCCCTTTTACCCCTCTCAGTCTGTTCAGGCCTTCAAACGCCCTGAAGACCCCTGCAGGGATGACGTGGCCCCTGGGTTAAACCTGCCGTGCTTTTTTGTCACCACTCACACCCTTGCCATATTGCCTTCCTCCGGTCTACAGCTGACAGTTGGACTAGATACATTGTTGCTAGGCTGCGGCAGCATTTGCGAAAATCCAAATCCTCCGCTCCGCAATCCGCGCGAATTGGATGCGGATGTAGAAGTGGTATCCAACGTCCGCGGATTTGCCGCAGCCTAATTGGTGCCATCACGACATGTCATCCAGGCAAGACGGGGTTACATGCAAGCGCCCAGTCCACATCCTCTAACCTGGTTCATAGAGCTATTGCCATTGGATGAGGAACAGCAATCTTTACTTGGCTGTAAGCACTAAGCCAAGAGTAGATAGCTTGTTGCCATTCATTGGCAACCAGGGGACTTCCCTTGCCCCATGCGAGGTTCGCTTTGTCCTCTGAGAAGTTCCCCTCGACATTTAACAATACAGGTAGTATTGAGCTCGAAACATTTATACGTGAGCTAGACAACGAAGCCAAGTGGGCTAAATCAAGACGGGAAGTCATCGCAGATTTTAGAAGAAGTCTGCGTGCATGTAAGCGTCCCCTTGAGATGATTACATCGGTACCATCCATATTCACGACATCAAATGGGGATATCATTCTTCTGGACAGCTCGCAAGATCTCTATGGTTGCCTTGAGGGATAGTTCAATAAGCCGTTACTTCACCGAGCCTTAGTGCGTTGATACAGACCGCCCCACGATAGCACCATTCTTTCCCTTTCCTCAGTCTCATTATCTTAATCAATTAATTGTACCTTACTGTTTTGACCAATCTCCAATCAGTAAACGACACTTGGATTACATGTAGGCGGGTTTCTGTTTGAGCATCCAGTCAAACAAAATGGACAAGATAAAGCCATTTGAGTCGAGCTATCTACAAGATATAAATAAGCCTCCCGGTCCATTCATCTGACGAGAAGAGTTCCGTTCTGTGGCTCGTTTGGCCGTTGCTCCCAAGGAATATCATCCTCCAGTGGGTTCATTCCCCTAGCCTTCAAATGCCCAGCCACATAATCTGCATCCTTCCATACTCGTAATATGTTTCCTCCTACAACTTTCGACGTATCAGCTTCACTCACTTCTTGTAAGAGCATCTCTGTCACAACATTCGGAAACTTGGAAACGTCTTCGATTCCACGCGGGGTGTCAAAGATGCCATCGAAATCACTACCCAATCCAACATGGTCGTATCCTATAAGATCACCAATATATTTTATGTGTTCGACAACGTGAGTGACGGTTGAATTTGGCCGGTAAAATTCAGGGAGACCATTTTTGCGATGACCATTCTCGGGCTCGCGGCAGCTGTTAAAATCCGGAGCAAACGTGATCATCACCACGCTATTGGTCTTTTTTACCAGATGCAAAATGTCATCAGGAACATTGCGGGGATGAGGGCATAATTTGTATGCTGAGCTGTGGCTGAATATGACCGGTGAAAAGCTTCCATTCCAACCTTTCTCAGGCGAGCCACCCAGAACATCTCGCATTGTATCGAAGCTAGTGTGCGATAGATCCACTATCATACCTAAACGGTTCATCTCTTCAACGACCTTTCTGCCAAGTGGGCTAACTCCACCCCAGTAGGGTTCGGCCGCGGCAGAGACACCAGATGCTATATCGACCATGGCAGCGTCCGCGTAGCTGTTGTGACAATTATGTGTCAAGGTGGCATAGCGCACCCCAAGTGCGTAGTAATTCCGGAGAGTGGCTATCGAGTCGCCAATCATGTGGAGTCCCTCAATACAAAGAGGGGAGGCAATTCTTCCAGAATCTACGATGGACTGAACTGAGCTGCTGTCATATGGAAGGGAGAAATAGTCAGGGTAGGCAGAGATCATTCGACGGAGGGTATCAAGTTGCATGTTTACGGTTTGGTAGCCTGTAATTTTGTCATGCTTAGCTAGCTATAATGAATAAATAGGATAATGTACTGACTGTCAAAGAAGTACTCTCGCGTATATTCCTCGCCCACTCGGGGGCAGAACACACTAGCACACCAAAATGTCCCTCTGACCTTACCGCGCATCAACCGGTCGAGATCCACATGTTGACCAAGACCGCCGTTCTTGAAGGGCTTGGTAAAGTTTTCCTGATAAATGTGATTGTTGTACGAGTATCTTAAGTATATCGCAAGGTCGTTATGGCCATCTTCAAGATGCGATTAGTATCTAAAGTTTCCTATTCAGAAATGCGTACCTATTAAAGGGGTATGTTGTAGGATCATGTCCACACGTTGATCGATTGTGAAATGAGCGGGGAGCTCAAGAAAACTCCAACCTCTTGGAATCCACTTGTGAAACCAAATGCCTGAGAAGACAAGGAAAATGATGAACGTATAGCGAAGGACACTAGAAGCACAAGAGCGTGGCTTCGTAGGTCTCCCGCTGAAATCCTCGGTTGATGGGTCCACTTTCGAGTCCATTTCTATGCTACTTTCAGTGGAGATAGTTGAAGCTTCAGAGTGGAGAGTAAGAAGCTGACACGACCGGAGAAAACACCTCGGTAAATACCTGTGCGCCCTGGCATTGCACGGGTCACGTTCACCCGGGCGTAAAATAAATTACCATCTTCCTTGACTGAGAAAGGCCGGGCCCATTAAGAATGGGGCATAGTTGCCTGAATCATGCAATCTCCCCCTCTCAAATTCCAAAGCTCACATCCCTCTCTCTGTATACAGTTTAGCGTGTAATGTTCATACATCATTGTATGGATCAATGGTAACACTGGCAGTTACGCTACACCACCAAGCAGATCTGGGCACCTACAAGTCTTAATAAAAGTAGCATTAAACTTCGATGATCTAAGTTGAAATTATAGCACAGGAGACTCTATATCTATTTCATTGTATCCAGATAATTGAACATCTCAAGAAGATAAAGATGATATGTATGAATTAGTTCACATAGTAAATATGTTATTAGAATAGTCACTTAGACTAGAGGTAAGTAACTAGCATTGTCACTGGCGATCGACAAGATGATGTAAGCTATTTACGCGCTGAACTACATTTAGGGAAAGGGGGATATGTTTTGGAAGTGGGGGAGAGGGGAGGGTGTGAAAAGTGTGTGCAATATGCTGCAGAGGACGGAACATGGACGGTGGCATGCTCACATGTATACCTGTTTGCTTGGAGATAAAATATTGGATTATGAACGTTCGTATTGCCTAGTTTATCGGGGATCGAACTGTAGCGAATGTCCGCTCCTCGGAATCGAGGATCCTTCATGACGCCTTTTATACGATCTTAATGAGGACACGTGGTCTCAATGAGATAGGCGGTTCTGAGGCCACAGAGTTGATCTAGGCAGAAAAGGTAAAGTGTTGAATCCTAGCGGTAAAATTAACTTACTCTGGAGTACCTCATTCCCGCTGCCATAAAAATAGTTGAACGCCTTAAGATCGATGTGGAATGACGAGGAACGGCGCTAACTTCGTCCAATCAACTAACCTCTCCGCACTAAGGAGGAGAACAAGATCGCTCAGCCGCAAAAGTAAGACTTATTATGTATACTCCTCTCTCCCAGATTGTTTTTATGAGGTTTCACCGAAAAGAGGACATGGCAGGCGGTCTAGATGCTAATCCGAATCCACAGCCGGCCCGGTTGGTACGAGTTTCCCCGCAGACCCATGATGAGCATCGACCTTCTTTACGAGATGGTACCGAACTAGACGCTATCGGGGCAAAAGAAAGGGACAAGGATTATCGATTAAGCCGACCAGCACGTCGCATGCGATCAGGTTGGCTTCCATTAAATACCTTCTTGAGAGCACAGCTTATATAAATATACTGGACAGTCAGCCCGCAGAATTATGCCAAATCCATCATTGCGCACTCCCGCCGCGACACTGGAAGCTGCATATTCCCTGGTGGCAATTACACAGATCTAGCAGAATGGTTGCAACTACCCACATCACGTCGCGCCGTAAGGGTAGCAAGAGATCAAAAACCGCATTGTTTGATATTTATGCATACACTATCGGCACAGGGACCACAAAGAACTCTTTACTTGGGAAGCGATGACCCGGAAGCCCTACAACAGATCTCTGGAATAGACAATGGGATTTCGGGACAGGTTCTGTTCATCCGTGGATATCTCACACCAGAATGGGTTAGAGTCATTGGCGCTAAATATCATGTTGTTCCCGAATTTTTCAATCGACATTTGAGATTCTTGTCACATTCATTCCCAGGATCGATTTTCAACCGGCGAACCTTGCCATCATCCGGCGAGAATATGGTGCGGCTGCGAATAAGCACCATAATTCACCATAAAGATCACATACGAGTTAGTAGGGGCAAGAGCATTCGGGAGCAAAGGAAGGCCGACGAAGATGCAATGAATGTCTACTTTCGACAGTTCCCCATTCAGAGCTCATCCGGTGATTCTCTCGTGAGGGCCTTTGCGAGACTGGACTCCGAGTTCTCAATTCTGGAGCAGGAAATCTCCATATTTCTTAGTAAGGTGAATGAAGGATGGACAGGTATGCTTCTCGGACAAGATTCTGAAAATCGAATTTCATCTAAACAGATCATTGCAGCAATTGTATGGTCCGATTTCGGGCGGGATATCGCGGAGAGCTTTGCTGGCCCATGGATCCCCAATCCAATTAACACGACAGCAAAATTTCACACATTGCCGATATTCCAATACCATCCAAAAATGACGGTTCGACAGACTGCAGTGGAACGTGCTATTTCATCGATCCCAGATCATCCCATAAGTGGATATGCACGTCAAGCCCGTTTCCCCCAGACTACAGCTATTCTACCTTTTGATTTTGATACTTTTCTCGATGAGGACGCAGCCAAGGACAGCGCGCTTTACACTCTTACAAATTTATTCCAGCACGCACTGTGTTCTGAGCTTCAAGTAATTGGTCTTCTAGAGTGGCAAATCCAGCGGGAGACGGACCTGGTGGGAGGAGCTTCGCGGCCTTTGAAGTTTCAAAATGACCATCCCCTTGATAACCTCATCGCTCTTCGAAATATATTAGGCGATCACATCGGTTACATACGCGAGGCTCTTCATAGCCTCGAATCCCCCAGCAATACATGTTGGCAACCATGCAGCCAGGAACAGCCTATGGCATCAATGAAAATAAACCAGCTGGTGGAGGATCATAAAAGTTTGCTAAATACGGCTTTTGCACTTGATCGACAATGCTCCGATGGTATTGGGATCATGATGAACAGGGCTGTGATATCGGAGTCTCACAAGGCAATGGAACAAGCGGAGCGGATGAAAAAATTGACCATCTTGGCAACCTTGTTCATTCCCTCCTCATTTGTATGTGCTTTCTTCGGAATGAACTTTAGAGAGTTTGGCCAAGGGACGATGTCAATTTGGTGGTATGCGGTGGTCACTACTCCGATACTAGGTCTATCGTATATATTTTATGCATACGATTTGGTAGAGGCCTATCGAGCTGGAAAAAGGCGGGTTTCACGTGGGTGGGGGAAGTTTGGGGGGCATACGAGGGAGATGGGGCTTTGATCATTATTTCAGGAGCGAACATGTCTAGGGTTTTAGGGTTATTGACTGCGTGAACATATGTTTCCAAGGTTATAATCAATTTACTTGTGCTCGAACCAGGCGGTAGATCGGAATTATGAGAATGGGATCTCTGATCATTGGGACCAGAAACTGACTAACGCATCAAAGTCTGACTCCAAAAGTTCTGTATTTTCCGCGTTGATTGACTGTAGAAGCCCCTGACGCATAATTGAGGCCTTTTTGTACAGCATTCGAGACTTCACGTCATTGCCGAGTCTTTTCAAGATTGAATGCTTGAGAAAAGTAGTGCGAGCGATTTCCCTTCGATAAACACTCTCATCATAGGCCCATATTCTCAAGGCCTCGTCGCATTTTTCCCTGGGTCCAAGTTAGGACTGGGCATTTGGTATAATTCAGATGCTGACTCACAAAGCCTCGCTATAAGCTTCCCGCCGAGCCAGGTGTTGAGCGACCTTGTGAGAGAGGTCGGCCACACGATGGTGGCGCTTGCCCACAGTGGCTTCAAATGAACTTAATGCCCGAACATGAAGTTCAGAGGACTCATCTTCACGACCTTGCACCTCTCTGAGATGACCAATTGCGTGAAGAACTCGGCCAAGCCTTTAAGATGTGGAGAAGTTAGAATGCAAAAACGAAAGCCGAGGAGGCCTTGAGGGAGCGAACCGATAGTCCTTATTGTCCATATATCCAAACATCTCCTCCCTTCTGGTCAGTGTCCCTGTTAGCACCTTTTCTGCTTGATGTAGATCGCCCTTGAGAGTGTATGCCAAGCCCAAATTAGCTTCTGCATGCCAATGCTTTGGGTATATGCCCAATTTTTGTCTATTTCAATGCTGCGTAAGATGTGCTCAATGCCCTTGTCATATGCTCCATCCTGGATAAACGCGATGGACATTTCGCTATAACAGCGTGATAGCCTCAAATCGATCACATCAAGTTCTTCTGCAGTTTGCTTTTGCAAGAAAAGGGCCCGGGTTTTGTGCAGTCTAGATCCATCGCGATCATTTGTTTCCATTGCAATTGCTCCCATGCAAAAATTTATATCGACTAGCACGGATTGCTTGCCTTCCTCCGAGCTCTGTTCGCACGCAGGTAGTGCTAATTCCCAGAACCCGTCAAATCCGCGACTTCGACCACGCTCAAATTGGTACCTAAAAAACGAGATGAGTAAATTGTCTCTTGGTGTTACGAAAAAGAAATTAAGAGAAAGGACACGGGTTGGAGGCTACCATGCGGCGTCGGCTAAGAGTGACGCAAATTTCAAGTTTGCTGATCCCAATACGCCATGTTCTTGGTCTGTATAAATAACCTTCAAGCGTAGGACATGGGGATACAAAGTCGCACATCGGGGCCAACGAGAAATCAAATGGAGATTTTCTGTTGTCGTTGAACCTTTGCGAGAGATTGGGCTAAATGCGGTGGGCCAATGCGACCATAATAGGTTTACCATCGCCCAAAAGGTCTGTTTGAAGTCTTCTGTCGTCATATTAGCAAATATTACGTCCTGAACTAGTCGATGGATTCGGAGCTCTCTGTGTTTTGTTCCGTTGATCAGTGATGCGAAGAGAGCTCAGTTCGCGCACACGGAAATCTCTATGACTCGGTACAATCGAAGTCGAATGCTCTTCTTCTCTGGCTGGCGGTCTTCAGAATACTCTCTTGAATACAATCTGGGTCCATGAAGGCTAGCACCTGTAAAAGGTCTTGGCGGGCTTGAGCGATTGTAAGGCCATACTGTCGAGATGGTATGTGGATAAACCTTGTGCTTGAGAGGGAAGCTCAGTTCGTACAGACACGAGTGCTCGGACCGATCCTTATAGATCTCCATAAACTCCTCTAGTCGCAACTCTTGTCGACGAATCACTCCAGCCATCTGTGTGATGGCTAGCGGAAGCCACCCAGAAGATCGGACACTTCCTCTGAAAGTCCCCCCTGGTCTTGGTCATTGGTATTTTCTCAGCAAGGCGCCTCCTTCCTTTTATTCATGGTCCAAGTCAATTCCCGAGGGAGCGGTTGAGAATATTGATTTGGCTAGTGGATCACGACTTGTAATGAGCATAGAGCCGGTGCCTTGGATCGGCCAGTAATCCGCCAGGGTGTACGGGTCGTCGGCATTGTCAAAAACGAGCAACCATGATGCCCTCTCGCAGTAGCAAGATCGCTTCCTTCCAAGGTGACTTCTTTCAACGGATTACACATCCATCCCTTTACCAACTCCCTACTTATAACATGATTGGTGCTCTCAGAAGTCTCCTCCAGATTTAATCGAACCGCAATCTCACTGAACTGGGCGTCCAGCTTTGACGTCTCATCGGCACTCACAAAGAAGATGGCATCAAAGGCGCGAGCATATCGAAATGCGAATTCTATCGCCAGCTCCGTCTTCCCCATTCCGCCCATGCCGCATAGTGTAAACCGTCGAAGTGGCTCTGAAATGGTGGATATGAACTCCATTTGGGCGGTAGAAGCACCTGTGCAATGTCTTGCAAAATTTCCTCGTGTCCAAAAAAGCTGGGGTTGCGCAAGTCCGCGTCAAGCATTTTACATGGCAGCCGGGCAACCTTTCCTACAGTCTCCGTGTGTTCGAAATTTGTCCCCAGAATAGCAACATCATGTCCTTGTGAAGATGGTGATTTGGTCATCGAGCCATGTGTGGCATTAGCCGTGTTGAGTGGCGTATTATCACTGGTGTCTCGTCTCGTATCTGCTCAAGAGTTAAACGTCAATTCAAAATTCGTGATTTGGCCTGAATTACTTTCTCCATTGATCTCTACAGAACTTTCATTACTGATTGTGGGTGAGTAGTTTGTTGTCGCTGCATAGCGATATTCCACTGTCCCTGAATTAGTTCATGCCCTTGACCGTGGCCCATGGGTGCTTACTTGCTTCCATCCTAGACATGATCTCGGACTTCGCACTATCAAGAACTGAGCGAACAAAATTGGCGATGACCGATTGTGCACCGTCCGTATTACCCTTTGCATGAAATCGACACAGATCGATATGATCTAGTGCTATAGATAAAGACTGCTCAAGTGGTGCGTGGATAGTTGATGTTTTCTCATCAACCAGCTGAGGACTTTTAGTGAGTTCTTCTGAGCTCGACTTGTGCGTAGCGAAAGGACACATACTATCATTCGCTTGCTTTTTAAAATTCCCTGGGGCACCTTTGTCTCTTTTGTCTCATAAATTGAGAGGATCGGACATCGAATTCGAATGGCTTCAAACCTGGCCGACAAGTCCGACAGAATCAAACTCTCGTCGTTTTTATTGCTGGAAATCTTAATCTTGGATTTTGTTGCCGCCTGTAGGATGAATATTCCTTTTTCAAGTTGATGTGACCTGAAATGAGGTGTCCCCTGGAATATGATGCCTGACACAACATTGATCAAAGACTCATATCGACGAAGTTGTTCTTTGGCTACACAAAGCGCCTGCTTCAGTATAAGTCCACCCAAGCTATGACAAACAAATATAATAGGACGGAAGTCTTTATGGTCCTAATGAAGAGCTTGGTAAGCCTTGGATTTCCAATGGTCACGGAGGCCATATTGATAGCAGGACAAACCTCACTCCCAACATTTCTACGAGCCTTAGCCAACTCTCGCAGAAGCCGATCTCCCTGTTCCCAAACATTTGCCCATGTCAATTTGTCACTCAGGTCAAATGTGTAGTCAAAGGCGAGTAATCTGGTTGTCAAAGATGTTTCCAATGATAAAAATTGAGACAGCCAACGTGGAGAAGCAAACGGCCACGTTTCTACGGCTGGAGTCCCGACACCAGGAATCAACACTATACTATGATAGTGATCAACACAAACGATCGTACTTCAATAACAAGCTGGACATAGCACAGAGCTTACTCAATATCGTAGTGCTCTTTTACCGCTCCTAAAACCCGGAGACCAGAGCTTTCAGTTGTGGGTGACGAAATTGAATTCTCTACACCGCCAGTTGCCAGGCCAGTCATATCGATATATCGTAACTGGTACGGCACAAGGCTTCCAGTTGATCAAAAATAAAAGAAGATCGACAGGAAATCATCGAAGATTTCATGAGAGCTGCAATATAGTTTTAATATAGCGTCGCTCTTCTCCAAGTGGCTCATCACAGAGCCTCCCCAAGTGAGGGGCTGAAAGATTGCGAAGGAATTGCCACATTTGAGTGTACAGCGCTGGACTTGCGCCCACAGGCTTCAGTGCGGGCCACGGCCAATCCTGCTAGCGTATTTTCAGCATCCCTGGTCAATGGAAGCGTGTCAAATTGTAATTGGGCTTGGAATTGCCTAGAATATGTACGTGTATGTATGTCCAAAGCGGGGTTAGGCGCAGTGTTTGCTTACTGTACTAGAGCTGCACCTAACTATAGTAGGGAAATTGTACATGACGATGACGACGCGCTGTAATCAAATTTGGCAAAACCCAGCGCTTCTACCAAGACTGGGGTTAGACCAGTTTAAAACTTCTGCGTTCAACGACCCCATTTTCGGCTCAATATAGTATTGGATTATTTGATGATGTAGCAAACGCGGGCAGGGGTCATATTTGCCACGTGTAGATGTCAGTATCAGTGGAGAAGTAGTATTGCAAGGAATTGTTAGATTGTATCGTTGTAACTTGGCCAGGAGTTTAGTCATGCTCGGACGCATACAAATTTGTCTGTAAACGAACGAGCATAACTAATGCAGATGACAAGGTATGAAGGATTCGTCCCTGTGATTGGGTTGAATAAGAGGTTCCGACAGTACGCAGTAGATACCAATTTTGCGCTAAGCTAAAACCGGCGACATAAGGCTTCCTGCAGCAGGGTTTGTTCCCAACGAGGTTTCTTTATTACTGGTAGCCGCTATTCGCGTATGTTTATTATAATTCGTTAGTTTATCAAAACCCCGCAAACTATCCTATAAAGTGAATAGGGTTTAGAACAAGAGTGGAGTGAGTAGACATTGGATCAAACCCCGTTTCGGACTGTAGTAAACATTTAAACTCCATTTCCCTTCGACTGTAAAAAAAGCCCCAAAAAATAATCATCTAACTGGTCCCAATCTTAATCCAGCAGTCTTGTCTGTTGTTGATCGAGATATACGCAAAGACACCACGCACCGAAAGCAACATTGCTCGATCAAGATGCCCGTCGAAAAAATCCAGCCTTGGAAGGCCCACTGGGCTCCCAAGTCAAAAGAAACTCAGGGTGTCGAATATCCTCAAAAAAAGGGATCGAGACTTATTCTAGATGGGAGTGGGGTGGGCTCGCCCATGTGGACTATCGCTACCAAACCATGTGGAGCACCAAAACACTATGGGACAACAGGGCTTCCATCAACAGAGGCAATCCTAGCAGGCCTCAGAGCCACGTGCAGTACTGCCATATTGTATGTATCTTTTCTTGCTGAATCCGTACTAGTAGCATAAATAACCCATGATTGATTTACCTAGACTCGAGAGATTCAGGGCAACACACGATCTACAGGCTTAGTAGCTGGACACGGGAGCCAATCGGATATCATTCTCAGTTGCTAAATTCTGAATATTGACATCACTCATACGGAAGATGATCTTCAGCGTGCCAAAGTAAAAGAAATCGCATCTCGATACTTTCACGTGGGTCATTATGAGCTACCCCGGGAATTTCGAAAGCAGAATGAGCTGTCCCTAAGGTGAGTGGTTAACGATCAATCGAGGATCAATATCATAAGTGGAAAATAGATACCAGAACTGGCTTTGTAACCGGCAGATTGGCTATCAGCAGACTTGAATATCAGAAGCTCGGATGGAAGCTGTTCCGGAAGCCAGTACCACTGCTGGTTACTATTATAATGGACCTGCATATTTTCCACCACTGAGTCACAATCAACAATGTCGCTTGCCATCGTATCGTTTTCGAAGTCGACCGTGGACGCGTCACACAGGGCGATGGGCCAGCTTTTGACGGGGCCCTTCAATGGGTGCCAGACACTGCAAACGAGTGCGATGGTAAGATCACTTGACTCCAAGCTTTTTGCACTTGGGGAGAGAGCTCACTTAACGCATTGCCATCGGGGATGCAGGGCTTGTGAATGGTTTCCCAACGAAGTGATAAGGGTCTCGCGCACATACTCCCGAGTATAATCTAATTGAGGAAATAAGCATCTTCGGGCAATACTAAATGTTCTGTGGTCAGAAAGTCATCATACCAATATGAACTCTAGATGAGGGTTGTGCGTAATCATAAACTTGACCAGTTGCGACAGGAAATTCTGCATGCTGGCGCCGGATCTATTGGGTTTGATATCAGTATAAGAATTGCGGCGCTGCGATCAGATTCAAAGAATAAATACTGTGAACCCCAGAGAATGAACCTGACAAGCCCCTAGCTTCCTCTTCACCAGAAGTTCTACCTCTGGTAAATGAATATCTTGGATTTTATCGGAGTTCTCATAGTCTCGGTACCCAATTTTGGCGTCCATATATGCCGTTTCAAATCCCATCTTTTCATAAGATGGATGGTCCATGAAGGGCCGCAGGCTTTGTATCTTGACTTCGTGCGTCACGACTTCAATATTGGTTGGTGGAAATAAGCCCTTTGGATCATAGCGTGAAACATAGGGCTTCTCTGTCTTGTATTTGTCATCGCGAGAGAGGAAGAATAGGTTAGCATTGGTGCTGGGTTCACAATTTAGGTTCGAAGCCTTCGTAGAAGTTATCATGCTGGTTCATTTATGGTAAGCCCAGAGCTAAGATATTGAGATTTATGGACTTGGAGACCGAAAAGGCGATGTAGCTCGTTGAGAGTGATACAAGATCAAGAGAAGAATTCGCTTTATTTGTCCAACCTTTCTGTAATTGAATCTACGATCAAATGACAGTAAGCAGCCCCGCATCATGTTTACTTCTTTCCGGTCTTCCCCGAGGTGACACCATCGTTCTTGAAGGTGGCTATGAATCAATCTAAGCAGGCCTCCCTAGCTTGCGTTCAAGGTGGCGTCTCTGGCAAAATATCCTACCATATATCCAATGATCTTTGAGCACCGAAATTAGCAGACCCCTCTCCTAGAGGCAGGGATTTGTCATAATGTAGCAGTCAATGGGAATGATGGAACTGATAGAGCATGACGTCTACATCAGCTATACAATGTGTAGTAAACAATCCAGATTGTGTACACGTGTAGGCTTGCCAGTCCACGGGGTTCTCCAAAAGACAACTTGATGATACTATATTCCGATGCTAAATCTGGGTTAAATCATGAATTTAGACTCGGCGCGACTCACTCGCCTAGTATTTCGTAACCTCCCGCATGTATAGTTCACAGCACTACTTGGAGGCTGATGGGGAACGAGGCAACTTTCAGGTAAAAAAAGAAAGAAATTCCAGGCAACTGGTGAAATGGCTCATCAAGATGTTCAAGTTAGGCACACGAGCTGTCCCATACCAGGCACCTTGCCCCGTCACAAAAGCTGAGGACCGCGATCTCCGCAGGGACTTCGATGACTCAGAGGCCGGCCCGGAGATGAGACAGTCCGCGGCGACGCCCGCTTGCAAGCTCACCGCCTAAGCTTTTGACCGGCTGGCCGGTACTGGGCCCTTGCCACGTGCGCATGCCTTCGATCCACGCTCTTGGAGACCACACCTCACTACCAAATCTATCTGCGTCTTTGTATGATCGTGATATACCGCTCACGAATCGCCTGAGCCGTCAGTGGCTTACCTGGCCAGTTCCACCCGGAGGCCGGCTCAGCAATGGTTTTCTCTTTGGCGACGACTGCGAGTGTTTAGTCTTAAATCTTGCTCGAGCTCTTGATTCCACGGTTATTTCCAAGGCATGATCCGAAGCAGGCCTAGGCAGCAGCAGCAGACATCATACGGAGATTATATTACATGATGTTAAAGATACATATCCAAGGCAATCTCCACGCTTACGCTCTAGGCCATGGCTAAGGCCAGGGCGAGACCGCCCGCAGCGCAAGCGACAGTACCCTCCATTGACCATGTAGCATCCCTGCTCTTCCAATTCACCCTCCCGGCTGCCACTGATTTCGTAGCGGTAGGCCTGGCGACAAGCTCCGTCGCTGTAATGGTGGCTGGATAAAAGGTCGCTGGGAACTCTGGGAACTCGGTTTCCTTGCTCATCGTCGTGGACTCTTCCTCGGTGATCAACGTCCCGCTACATTTGACCGTCTCAGTCACCAACGTGCAGCCCATGCTTTCATAACTGGACTAGGGTGTCAGGGGAAATGCCAGTGAATCAGACTCCAGCGATATAGTAGCTTACCGATAGCTACTACCTAGGAAATATCCCGAGCTGGAAAACTGGAATGTGGATGGACCTAGGACGCAAGCAAAAGTGGGGTCCGGAAAGGGACATCTTGAACTGGGCATGTTTGATGGGCAGTATAGCTCGTATGAAGTTTTGGAACCATCCTGGAATGCACTCTCTTAGACTGGATAGCTGGACCCTGGGTGAGAAGGGAGGACAGGGGAGTGCGTACAATGCCAATCACTTTGCCTTCCGCGGACTCGGGTAGTGGGAGAAACATTGTTATTACCTCCTTGCAACTTGCCGTCGTGACGGCGGCAAAGAGAGTCTCAAAATGTGATTCAGATGCATGGTCTAGACTCTAGAGTACTCCGAGAAGACGAACCCCCGCTGGAGAGTAGTAGATATGGTCTTGAGACTTGATGGCAAACTTATGCACTGTATTTACGAGGGATGGGACAATTCTTAAAAGTGCTTCCTATCTCTTTTAGCTAGGCTTCCCGCTGGCAGCCTAGGTTCACCTACCTAGAGATTTACTTGCCAAGCCTCCGTACGTTCAAGACGGAGTAGTTATTCTCGTCTAGCTGCATGTGGGAAGCGATCGATCTTCTTCTATTGGCCACTTATCTAAAACATCTAGCTTACTAAGTTATGGCTAAGCGAGGTCGAACCCCACACAATTATATAGCACTTTTCATTTCTTACAAGGCGAATCATCCTGATGGATATATTCCGCGCCTGAATAGCCTCAAGTACATACGACCACAGGGTGTGGAGAACAGGGCTTCCCGTCCGCTCAGCCGTACTTAAGCCACACGCCGGCCGGTTAGTAGTTGGGTGGGTGACCACCAGCGAATCCCGGCTGTTGTATGTTTTTGTTTTTGTTTTTCTTTACCTATCCTCTTTTTGACTTGTTGGTTAAGTTAGTACCCGTCAGCCCTGTCAGCTCACCTGAACGCCCTGTAGCCCTTTAAAATTCACCCGCCAAGCCTGTCCTGCTGACGTAGCCTTTTCTCGCACCGTTCGTCGGAAGTACTCTCGACTCCTGTGTCACTCACACTACCTAGTCACGTACAGTCGCCATATTTAGTGGCTTTGCACTCTTTTTCAGCTCTCGCCACCAGCTGGGAGTTTTCAACATTTCTGCCGAGAGTTACCGCCGACGTTGTTGTGGATGCTTGTCGACGCGCCTACCTGCAGGTTTGCCCTGTATAGCTCGACACCGGTGTCCACATCCTGTTGGACTGCCTGCCTCTCCGTTTGGAATATCCAAGCGGTTGCCTTAATGCTACGTCTATGGCAAGGCAACCCGTCACCCACCCTTCCACAACGCCACATCTGCAAATACACGCGGGAGAGACATGGGGGTATGGCCTCATAGGTAGACACTGCCCATCGGGGGTCGATATAGATTCCAAAATCGAGAACGTTGGCTTGTGTCCACACCGTTCTGCAATGATGCCTGATCCTTCTGCAGATTTGAGATGCACAGTCTCAAACCAGCCAGGGCCATCCAGCGCAAGAAGCGAATTCCTGGTGGTCAACGGGCTGCGCCTTTCGCTATGTTATTAACTCATTGATTATAGATCTTGGCAGTTTCCCCCTCCGCGGCAGTGTGCAGGGTAAGGTATAAGTTACCTAACTTTAGCTGCCGCACAGCCATGAAGCGTATCGCGGCCAGGGTTATAGTGGGTGCGGTAGGGTCCTCGGATATCCTTATTCTCGCCTTTTCCGTCTTCTATTTGATCGCTGCTGACTGCTTCTATCAGAAAGTCTTAACCGTGCTGTATCCCACAGCTCAACGATCACCTCGCGGTCCTTGCTGAGCTCGGACAGGGTCGCGGCCGCAGTGCTCGCTGACCCATGCGAGGAGACTGTGTGGACTGGGGGAGGCATATCTCGGCCTACTGAGGCCTAAGACTGGTTTTTCTGGGCCTGTATATGTGATTTAGTCTCACTGGTGTGCTCCTCCATATTCTGAAGGGTCTTTTGCACGGCCGTTATCCCCGGGGTAATTATGACTGGGGAGTCCAGTACTCTCTCAGTCCCCCCGTGTAGGAAGTTACTGGATATAAGTACTTGTTCCGTGAAGTCAGTCAATACTCTAGGGTAGTTCTTTACCTCCTCCTGGTATTGTAGGACCGCCTGCGCGTCTGATATGAGATTCAGAATCTAGTCGGTGAAATTTCTGCTTAGTGAGTTTGTCGCGTTAGGGACCCCTGAAAAGAAGGGTCGTGTCACTTTCGCTCCAGCCATTTCGAAAGACCCTATAATATTAGGATTAGTTGATAGCGGCTGGAGTTACGAGCAAACTGATCCATTCTGAGGTCCGTACATGTTGTGGCTATTGAGAAAGTTCAAAAATTGATTCTGCTCTGAAGTTGTTGCTTTTCCTCCTCCACTCTATATTCAGCGTTTATTGACCTCTCTCAGACCGTTCTCATGGAACGCCCACAATCCCGACGGAGCAGACACCTGGAGAGTGACTATGACATGGAGAATATTGCAAGCGGCAGCTCCGACTCCGATAGTCAGGGTGACGACGCTTACAAGACCGATTCGACTGAGCCGGGCGATGGACCAACCCCCCCCGAAACCTCATCGGTCGACCGGAAGTGTATCTGCTCCCGGAGGACTGGATGGCGGTGGAGATGTGCGACGATTCCTTGGATGATACCGGGATCAATCTGTCTGAAATCCCCGAAGATCTCGATAAAGCAAAAGGGACCATTGGCCTTACTCTGAAAGACCGGCTTTTGAAGCATTCTATGCCTGGCTCACTCACGAGACACTTCCTACGGAAACATGTCAACCCTTCCTGGCCGACCAAAGGGAAGCCCTTGCAACAGAAGCAACAGAAGTCTGAGCTTCTGAATCACGCAGAGACCTGCCTTGGGACCGTTGTGGGAGGCGCTACGCGGCTCAGGCTAGCGCAATAAGTCAACCGTCAATTGAGATGGTGATCGAGGCCCGTACAAACAAATGAGATCTATGCCAGCTATTGTCTGTATGATGTACTTGTTTACACATAGTGAAGGTGGTTTTTTTTTAGTGTAGAGAATGGACCTTTAGATCTTTGGAGTGAACATCAACTGCCCCACAAGCTGGTTAGATTCAATACGAGATACAACCTGGCGATAATCTGCTTTAAGATAGATAACACACGTCTATCTTAAGATCTAAGCTTCTAGGCGTGCCGGAGTTCCAGGTGTACGAATGGGATAACGAGTCCAGTCGTTTCATTCAGTTCTTAGTGTGCCAGATGAATCAGATGTTCCCGTCGGAAGCTTACACCTATCCTTTCGGGATTTCCTGTTGAATACAGCTAGTGGCTATCGCATACATAATACAGGAATGCATAGGAAACTGGGATTATACTGCCTTCGAATCTTGCAAACAGGTCTTCAACGCAATATCTGCACCTTGCCTAATTATGGATCAGAGCGCATGGATGTTGAAAGTGAACGAATTGCTCAACATCTTTCACCAGAGCTGCAATATTCTTGTCGCTACTGGGTGTATCATTTAGGTCACGCGCAGCTTTATAAATGGGAAAGCATGGCATTCCCCTTCTTAAAAGAGCACTCCCTGCATTGGTTGGAGGCTATGAGCTTAATGGGACTTGCCCCGAGAACTATTGGCATAATTAATGCATTACAGTCAAGGTTGTGAGTAAGACACTATCTAAACTGTCACCCAATAACTACTAATATGCCAACAGGATAACTTGAGTACAGAGGTAGAAGGCTTCCTCAGTTTGTCTTGAAACACATCCAAATGATCCACAATACCCCACAAGCATATCTGGATATTGAAGCGCAGCTGTCTGGCACAGCGGCGGAGGAAGAGAGCGAGGATGAATCGCCCTCGGAGGACGATATGGAATCTCGCCAGTTGCATCTGGTTCGAAGTCTTCCTTCCTACCCCATCTCAAACTCGCTGGAGGGCGAGTGGAATCGGCGCGATGCAGGCGCGGAAGCGGTAGTGCAGTATTATACCTTCCCCGAAGGAGGTCCGCCGAGGAGCAGGCCCAAGCAGGAGACTACCAAGTCCGCTGCATCGGATAGAACTATGCATAGCTCAACCCCAGGATGCACCCCAAGTTCAAAACGGCGTCAGCGCATGCGAAGTGGGGCCTGTTTCTGTACGTGGCAAGCCGTTGCGTGCTACCAAGGAATACGTCGGGAATTCTGAACAGCTAGAGGCCTGCTTGCAATGAAAGGCTGCGGACAGTACTTGACAGATGAAGAACACAAAGTCCACCCATGTGTTTAGACTGTTTGCTAGTTGATGGTACGTATACATGATCTGTAGGCCCAATTGTAAAAAGCCACCACCGTATGTAACTAGTTGCACATCAGCCAATATTCAATACTAAATTGCTAGTTCGCCACAGATATTAAACTACTGGTCCGCCATGGATGTTGCATGGCTGGTTCGCTGCGGATTCTAAACTCCTAGTCCGATAGATATTAAACTGCTGGTCCGCCACAGATATTAAAACCACTAGTCAGCTATGGATGTTGCACGGCTGGTCCGCTGCGGACTCTAAACTCCTAGTCCGACAGATATTAAAACTGCTGGTCCGCCATAGATATTAAACTACTAGTCAGCCATGGATATTGCACGGCTCTAAACTCCTAGTCTGATAGATATTAAACTACTGGTCCGTCATAGATATTAAACTACTAGTCCGCCATGGATGTTGCACGGCTGGTCCGCTGCGGACTCTAAACTCCTAGTCCGACAGATATTAAACTGCTGGTCCGCCACAGGTACTAAACTAAACTGCTGATTCGTTACAGATACCAAACTCCTGATCCACCACAGATATTAAACCTCTGGTCTGCCGCAGATTCTAAACCAATTCCAAAATGCTGATCTGAACTGCTGCAGGCCTCGCCACGAGCGGTTCCCAGTGACGTCACAGAGGTTCACCCTTCCACATCTACCTGCCACTTGTTGTATTACTGCCGACCGAGAGGAATACTATTCCGCCGCAGCTCACAACATCCCTAGCCTATTGGGCGCGGTCCATATCGTGGGGGAGCTTTTGTAGTAACCATCTCCAGTTCCTTGTGACGGGAGGCGATAACGTCGACCAAGACCGAATCGATCTGGTTGGAACGCTGGAGACAGTCTGCCCGTGTACCTAGAAACATAGTGAAATGATTCAAGGCAGTCAGTCAGTTGAGATTAATGTCGCATAGCATTCTTGGAAGCTCATAGGCACAGATCGCGGCATAGTGACCCTAAGTCAACACGATTGATCCTGTGCTTTGATTTACTACGTCATTATGCTGGTTCAACCGATACTTGGTCAGAGCGGACACGGAATAGGATTCTCCCTCCATATTCCTGGTTTCTCTAACTACACGGAAGGCGTGGGAAGATTGGCAGGAACCGGTACATACCAGCATGGGCTAACCGATTACTGTAGGATAGGGTGCCTCAGTGCTTTGGGTGAACCGGCCCTCGGTAGAAGGGAATGGAAGGGCCCAAAAGTTATTCAATAACGAAACTTGGTCTTAGGACGAGACAGCGCTATCGCCATTATGCTTTTGTTCGACGGATAAGGGAACATCCAGATGCTGAGTTTCATGAGCAACTCGATCTCCTTCGAGTAGGATACCACAGCACAGGTATGGCAATGCTCTTTCGTTATCGCAGCATAGCCGAGAATAATTTAGAGGATGCAGATAGCAGCATAGAGCAGAGAATAAATATTGATGCCGGATATTTCACCTCTGCTAACTGGCTAAGTTTTGAAATAACAGCTGTCGACAGAAGAAAACATCTTGTCCCCACCGCAACCAGAAACAGTTTTAGCTGGTGTCCTTAATATTGCCAGTCCACTCTTCCTACCCAAACAAGATTTGCAACATCGAGACCTAGTGTAGCTGCTGAGGACAAATTCTGTGCATCATGTTTAAGGATGGTTTTGGTGTCCGCGTCCAAGGATTTTGTTGATTCGTTTAACAGTTTGTATTCGCAATGAATGCTGCAACAGACACTGGACATGCCTTGCATTGATGATAATATTCCCTCTATCCACCCACAACACACCTTCACTTAGCAATTTGACTTCAATTTATAACTTAGCCGGCCCCTCCTCCCTCATCGCAAAACCTTCGCTCGCCTTCTGGTGACTTTTAGCAATTGCCTGTGCAATTCTATTAAGTTCTCTCACGACTCGCTTAATATCTTCGTCTGTTGTCCGAGGGTTGATGGTACACATGCGTAAACAAATCCGACCGCGCAGCTCGGTTGTAAATATGACCGCAATATTTCGAACCATGAGTTCCTTCGAGAGTTGTTTATTGATTTGATCGCAAGTTAGTGGGTTAAGCCCATCGGGACAGAATCGGAAATTCAGTACTGCCATTGAGCTGGACGACATAATTTGCCAGTCATTGAGGCGGCGCAGCTGAGCCTCTGCAAACTCCGCTAATTCAAATCCGCGGGTAACCATGCGGTCCAATGCGTCCATCCCCAGAATTTGCATTGAAAACCACAAACGCATGTGGCGTGATGGGCGCGAGAGCTCAATTCCATAGTTCCACGGGTTCGGCAATGCGCCGTCCTCGACATCACGAACAAAATGCGCCGTGCAAGCAAAGCTCTTGAGAGGAAGGGACCTGTCGCGGAAGAGGACGACTCCACAGCCAAGTGTTTGGAAAAGCCACTTGTGCGGATCCCAGGCAATGCTATCGGCACGGTCAAGACCCTGTAACAGTGACCGGCGGGATTGTGATACGGCTGCTGCACCGCCATAAGCTGCGTCAACGTGGAACCACAGTCCATACTCTTGTGCTACATCCGCAATAGCACTCATGGGATCGACTGCCCCTGTGCTCGTAGTTCCACATGTCGCGACGACTGCAAACGGTCTGAGTCCATTCTTGATATCGTGAGACACGGCTCGATGGAGGTCTTCGGCATCAAGGCGAAATTGGGCATCACAACGCACGGTACGGATCTGGTCGTCTACAAATCCAATAATTCGGAGTGCTTTCGGAATGCAAAAATGAACGTTCTCTCCCATGTAGGCCACCCCCTTTGGTCGGGCGTTAGGAGCCAGACGGTCATCTCGCGCCACAGTCAACGCAGTCAAAGTCGCCATAGATGTGCCAGAAACAAACTGTCCCACAGCAGACTGGGGCAATCCATACAGGCCGGCTATCCATGAGATTAAGGACCTCTCCACAGCGCAAACCCCAGCTCCTGACTCCGAGCTGCCAGCATACGAGTTGAAGGCGGAAGCTAATGCGTCACCTAACCAGGAAAGTGGGTGAACCGGCGAGGGAACAAAGGCAAAAAAGCAAGGGCTCCCAGTACTAAATCTGAAAGAGAAGATTCTTTCTGCCTCTCGAAGGACCTCATCAACAGAACGGCCTGTAGCTGGCGGTCTGTTGTTTACAATGCAACGAAGTTCGTCTGCACTGGGTCGGTTAACAAGACTGCCTTCGTCGGATAGGGCCTTGTGATAATGGATGACTTCAGGGAGCCAATTAAGGACACCCTGTGCAATACTATCCATATTGAAGCTTGGTGTTTGAGGTTGATCGTAGAGATGCGCAGATTTAATAAGACTTGAATGGGGAAGTTAGGGTCGGAATTAGACCAATCTATCCTTCCAGATATATCGGTATTCGAGATTATCGCGGTGGGGTAGCTTATAGTGTAGATAAGGGGGTTAGAGACAAGATAAATTGGTTGACAAAGTGCTGTGGTTTGGAAGCTTTTATATGACATCGTCTATTTGATTGAGCCCGATTTGCAGCAAAAGTAACATTCTGAGTTTATACAAACCTAAACTTACCCTAAGATATTTCTATATGAAATGACGCAGATATTCTTTATCGTCGAGTAGGCAATGGCCATCTCAACGTGAGTGACCTTTGACCTTACCAGTACTGCGCAGCGCTCCACAGGCCTTGTAGGGTCACAACTCACTTCCATGGGAGGGCTTTCCACTGTGGGACTGTCCATGGGAAATGGGGGTAACCCTAGTCCCATGGGCCAGAGTAAAGTGCTTTGGGTGAGTCTTACTGACCGAAAGCAAATAACAGTAACATGCCTTGGTAATTCAGGAATTTATCCGTCCTATGCATCACTCCCATGGAACTTACATGAACGAGAGGGGAGTAAGAGGACCCACCGGCTTCCGTGGAAGGATTTGAAATGCCAAAGTCTAACTGTTGCATGCAACCAAAGACCTGAAAAATATTTGTTTGCTATAGAAGATTTTACAAAGATTCTTTTAACATTATGATTCCATCGATGTCATCGGCGCCTGTGATTGAAACTGATGCGCACATTAATGGCCCAATATCTTTCTTGCGGATGTATTCTCCTTGCCCGCTCTTTGGTATGACGACTGTCCTACCTGATAATTATACTTTTCGGTTTCGGGTTTGGCCTCACATGAGCAATCTACTATCCCCGATACGAAGACAGGTAGAATTAATTAAAGCCCTAGTTGCTTTTAATATGTCCTTTTGCCCCTCGCCGTCGTAGTTGGTTTGCACCAGCAACATAGACCGGTTTATTATGGCTTTCGATTTAGAAGCTTGTCTAAACGAGTATGACATCTCGTCCTCGACCGGATTCCTTCCACAGACTCCGGCATTAAGGCACCTTCCTGATGCTTACTACGATAAATGGGAAGATATCATCTCTTGTCTCCCTCAGTATATCGAGGATAAAACTCTTCGTGCTCGGGTAGATGCGTTACCTGTGTTATCTACCTCGAGGTTAAAGGCCAAAGCAGTGTGGCGTCGAGCATATGTTGTTCTTTCATTCCTCGCTCAGGGCTATATCTGGGGCCGCCCTGACCAGGAACCGAACAAGGTGGGGTGCTATCGCTCTCAATTAACTATTGCCTCGTCACAATACTAAACCCAGTAAATAGATATTGCCGATGTCAATTGCAAAGCCATTTGTTGACGTCTCTTCGCACCTAGGAATGAGGCCATGCCTTACCTACAGTTCTGTCTGCCTGTGGAATTCTATCTGGGGGCATGGATCCATTGGCAGTCTCGGATATATTAGGCCGGAGAAAATTCACTCAATTAATACTTTCACTGGCACCAGGGACGAAGAATGGTTTTATGCAATATCTGGTGCAATCGAGATCCAAGGCGCGAAAGTAATTCCATGGATGCTGTCCGCGCTTGAAGCTGTTCATCACGACAATACGCATCTAGTCAGATGTCTTCAGGAAATACAGTCTTGCTTGGACAGCATATCTAATACCCTGGATAGAATGTGCGAAAACTGTGAGCCTGATATATTTTACCATAGCCTCCGGCCTCTACTTACGGGAACGGCGGACATCAATGCAGGTGACAAGCCAAAGGGTGTATTTTATGTTCTTAATAGGACTGGTGGTGGAGTATGGAGAGCCGATGTGGGGGGAAGTAACGCTCAAAGCACCCTATTACAGCTTTTTGATGTTATTCTTGGAGTCGATCATCTCCCTATAGAAAACGGGCCTCGCTCGACCTATTTTCGAGTAAGTGTCCAAATACTGGCGATATTGAACTTCTCTTATTTATGAAACTATCAGGAGATTCGTCAGTATATGCCAAGATCGCATCGACATTTTCTCAGCTTTATCGAGGCAAAAGCTAGCATCCGTGCGTATGTTTTGGACAATAACGACCTAGAGCTACAAGCTGCCTACAATCGAGCTGTATTAGGCCTGATGTCGTTTCGAGAGAAGCATATGCGCATTGTGGCGCGATATATTCTCCGTCCTTCCAGATCATCACCATCATCATCATCATCAAAACCGCAAAGCGGAACTCATGTTAAAGGTACTGGGGGTACTAACGTGGTATCCTTCCTGCAACAGACACACCAAAATACACGAGCAGCAATGTATAATAGAAAGCTGGGTCCACGACTATAAAAAATAATTTTTGTTCTTGCCCTACCAATGTCGCGCCCGGGTTCTGCACCAGACAGGACCATAATCTGGTGTCCTTCACTAACAAACGGGGAGATTTTTTGCGAAGACAAATTATGATGCTGTATATGCAACAGTCAACATTTAAGATTGGTTAATAATCAGTTCTAATAATTCTGGCCATGGACAAAAGTATCTGTGAACTTCATATCGCAGCAATATAAGCAGCTATATTAAGCATAATTACACTCACTGGCTTATAAGACATAAAAGTATTCCATACCTTCTAGTAACACGTCATTTTCATTATCGTATTGCGCTTTACAGGCCCTCGATACCATTAGCCAAACTATTTTCCAAAGATGTCCAACCTGCTTGGCCATAAAAGCTTTGAAGTAATTTCTCTGCTTTTCTTGATGGAAGAACATCTGTTAAATCTCGACCCTCTTCTGCTGGTGGATCAGGGAGCAGCTTGCTTGGTCGCAGCTTTCGTAGAGTGTGAATTATATCCTTAAGCTGAATCGGCGCGGCGAAGGCGAAAATTCGCTGTGATTTCACCAGTGGATCTAGTAAGGCGATTACGTGAAGGCGGGCAGTATCGTTAACATCAACATACCATTCTGGCCAGGACATGTTCAAGGTTAATAAGGAACATAACTTGGAAACGAGTATCTTTTGCTTCTGGCGTGGGCTTACGTGGGAAGAAGCGCGAAAAATATATTGATCACCTTCAACAAGGGCACGGATCCAGCCCATGCTTGATCCTTTAATTGAAGGATGAAGAATCTTGCCAGTCTAATAAGTTGGCACCAATTTATGCGTCAAATTAAAAGTCCTTTTATTAAATTTGGAGACTTACTGTGAAGTTGGGCAACACCGAGTTAAAAACAAAAGTCGGCTCGTGTTCATTGACCCACTTCCAGGCCTGGCGCTCCCCTTCTGTTTTTGAAGCAGCATAGACGTGAAATCCTAGCTGCTCAGGGGGCAAAGATTGATTTCTGGCTATTTGCACAGACCGATCATTCCACATGCCTAAGAAAGACGTTCGTCAGCCTGGCACATGAACCACTGATTCTCAGATGTGGCTGTTACTTTCATCCACACGCACACCCTCTGCGTCAGCGATGGGGATTAGAGCAGCAGTAGATGAAGAAGTGAGAACTACTCGCTTAACCGATGGCTGTTTTGATGCAACTTCCAGGATGTTTAGGGTAGCTCTCACAACCCAAGGAATTACTGCCTCAGGATCTGCATTAAAAGTCACATCTGAAGCCTAATCGCCGTTTCAGCGCAGTTTCTCCAGTTATTGACAGAGGTGAAATTGACGAACCACGTGTACTATTCCAGAGATACCGTCCATAATTTGAGCCAGAAGCCTTGTATCCTCAAACCCTGACACTAGGACCGTGTCAAAGGAATGCTGGCCAAATCTTTGCTGAAAAAATTCGTCTAACCACGGCTTTGGCGAACGAACCGTTCCTCGTACCACATATCCTAGCTCAAGAAGCGAATTGACGACCTGAGATCCTATGTAGCCACTAGACCCGGTGACCAAAATTATGCGACCTAGGTGGAGTGCAACAGATATGGGAGCCATGGGGGCTGCGGGTATAGGGAGGGATGGAGTGAGGCATAAATTGAGTACCAAATTGTATTTTATGTAATAAAGCTACTGACCGTGGCCATATTTGTAGCTCTGCGGATAAATTCATCAGTCATACTGTAATGACGTCATAGCGCAAGGAATCTCGCCTGCGAGCTTATCTCGTTCGTATCACGGCGAAGTGACGAAATACAACAATAGAAGACTTGGTACGGACCACGCGTCATCTACCGGTATCACGTGAATAAAAAACATGCATACCCGTCACTGGGGCAGGGAAACAGAATAATCAGGAATGCAAAAGAATATTCAAGCTCCCATATAATTACACATATTTCTCTGACAACATCACACAATCACAGTATAACAGCATATTATATAATAAACAATTCTGCAATGTTCACAGAAACCTTCCGCTACGGCGAGGACCACATTCTTCAAACGGTGACAGTCACCACCTTGCAGCCAGAAGCTCTCTGTAGAACAAGCTACTGGGTGATGTATGCACACACTCACAAACTCTCCCAGTTTCATAAAATTGTATTAGCTCCGCTAATGTAAAGTTGAATTTTCTTCAGCTTTATACATGGAGGATCCTGGCGCGATCTTGACCAGCCATCCGCGGCGTTCATGGACCCCACTGTACAAGTTCTCACTACGTCACAAATATATACAGCCACGATCCCACGCATTGCTGCCTTTGCCTCGATCAACTATCGTCTCAGCGCCCACCCGGACTACCCACAAAATCCTTCCAAAACTGACCCGGCCCAGCTTCGCGCTGCGAAGCATCCCGACCACATCCGCGACGTACATAATGGACTATCTTATCTCCAGCACCGATTTGGCTTCAAAGAGAGATATGTGTTGGTCGGGCATAGCTGTGGTGCAACACTAGCGTTTCAGTCTGTGATGAAATCGCTCCAGCCTAGCTTTAATTGGGTGCCTCCAATGGCGATCTTGGGCAACGCAGGGATCTATGACTTAAAACTGCTTCGAGATACATATAAAGTGAACCCAATGTATCAGCAACTTATCGAGGGGGCGTTCGGATCAGATGAAAATGTATGGAATGCTGTATCGCCAGCAGTAGCCCAAGGCTGCGATTCGGTATATGGAGGATGGAGTACAGGTTTGTTAGCTGTTTTAGCTCATTCGGAAGACGACATACTTGTGGATCATGCACAGGTGGAGGCGATGAAGGTTGGACTTCAGCGATGGGTGGATATAAATAGTCAACAAAGGCACGTCGAGGTGCTTTTTACCGAGGGAGGCCACGATGTGGCCTGGAGGACTGGACAAGAATTGGCCAGAGCTGTTGCTTTCACTCTGGAGAAATTGGATCATATTGAGAAATCACTGGACGCTTAGTTGTTTAGGCACAGAGTATACTTATGCCCGGGACATCTTTTGACAAGTGTGTAGGAGCAGATAAGGAAGGAAACGCTTGGTGAAAATTATAGCTTTCTTGTTCAGGTTGCCGGTAAAGTGTGGTTTTCCATCCAGGAAGGACAGTAGTGACGAATAATAGAATCGGCTTCTTTATTAGAAAGTCTTTTCATATCTGCGACATTCTTAACGCCTCGCGCACATAACCGGTATATCTCATCAGGCATGTATATCCCAAGTTACAGGGCCTAAAACTTGATGGAATTCCAACCTGTCAATCTAGTAGTATAGTCCATATACCTCTTGAGCCCAAAATCTTCAGGGCGTAGAATTTTATAAGTGGTTATGTTACTTAGTACTACCTTAGTATGGATGCTAGCTTTATGATAAAACACGCTAGATCCCGTAACGCAGTTATTAAAAGGAATTAAAATATTCGCGATATTTACCACTAATCCTTCTAACTGAAGAAGATGGCTGATACGATAGCGGGCGAGAGCTAATTCGCGATAGACGGTAATAATTCGGGCAATCAACCCTCCCAGAGAAGTAATACCGTTACGTTCTTTAATTCCCAGCACTGCACTGTATATCCAACTTAGATAAGTCCAACACAGGCATATGTCTCGGCCCAGATCCCGGTACAGTCCTTTTTGACCGCAGGGTTCCACTTGATGAAATTTGGGACGGTTATGTTGTACTTTGACGCGATTGAAGCACATATATCGCCCTTGACAACAAAATGAAACTTCCCGCAGTTTTTCACCATGCCGGGCTGGATTGGTGTAGGCGTTGCAACGCCATTACCGGAAGTCGTAGTCGTCGATACCGGGGGGTTGGTCGGGGTGCCGATGCGGTGGATGCAGACGTAGGTATTCGCCCAGAGACCCGAACAATCGGAGCCTACCGAGGGGTTCCAGCTCTGGAACTCCTTCTGTGAAATCTTATGTAAAATGGCAATGCCCGCGCACGTGTCGCCGACTTTGGTCAAGCAGAACTCGTCGCAGTTGTCCACCATGCCGGGCTGCGTCGGGGTCGGGAGTCGCGATGCCGTTGCCTGTCGTTGTTGTTGGCGCCGAGGTAGTTGTGGCCCCAATGCGACCAACGCACACGTATGTGTCCGCCCAGAGACCTGAGCAGTCGTCACCTAATGAGGGATTCCAGCTCCGGAGCTGCTGCTGCGAGATCCCGGATTTGGAAGTAATTGCCGCGCAGGTATCGCCTATTTTGGCAAAGTAAAACTTGTTGCAGTTGTCGACCATGCCTGGCTGCGTTGGCAGCGGCGTCTCAACACCATTGCCTCCCGTTGGTGTCGGCTTCTCCCCATTAGATGTGGTAATGGTTGGTCCAGGTTCGTTGCCGCCACTGGGAGCTTCGACGCAGTAAGACCGTCCCTTGAGGTAGTTGCCGCAAGTCGGCAGTGATAGAGGGGTTCTGTATAAAAAAGAAATGAAGAAACACACGATTAGTGTCAGAAGTGGACAAAAGATGCGTATTAATTCGAGGCTGAACTAACCCAGCGGAGAAAGTCCTCCATGCTAATTCCCCACTCGGACGGCATATCCGCGCACGCGATGGCCCCGTCCACATTATCCCACCACCACGTGCAGGTGGAAATGGTGCTGGGATCAGATGGCAGGCCAGGGGTCGCATCTTTGACATAGTACTGCAGACGTCCCTCAACGCTCCCAAGGAAGAGGGCGAGAAGCCCTGCGATTCGAAATGTAGAACCGGCCATTGCGAAAAAAGAACGACAAGAGGAAATGCTTACACTGAAGCAATTGGGCCACAATGTAATGTCGATCTAGATAAGGAAGGGTTTCATGAGCATGATCAGCAAGGCTTTATACTTGATGTACCCGGCTGTGGAAACTTTCCGGGGGGGGGGCAGGACTCCCTATTCCAGGTCCAAATAATGGCGGAAGACTTCTGCTTGACAGTCTATTTGCTCGGGCTTTTCGCATCCGATCCCCGCAAATAACCATTGCTTTTCTCACCGTCCGGCTGCTCGGCTTGTGGATATGGCGTGACTGGAAGCTGAATGTAGCAGATAAACCCTCTCCAACGTATCACGAGCCAAAGGTCAGCACCACCCCTCCTGACTGGCGCAGCTTCGGCCTCAGCAATTCGGACTAGTGCTTTTGTTGAGGCTACTGTCTTTGTGGAGAGGATCGGTGTAACCCTCCTTCCCTGATTATGACTGCATTAAAGGGGAGCCAGGCTCGGATTGCCTTATTAGGTCAAGGAAGGCACCAAGCTTGCATGGATTATTGGCTAGCTGAGGCTTCAAAGACAGTTCTTGCGAGCCCTCTCCATGTCGGTCCTCCTTTAAGCAAGATGACACAGAATCCTATCCCTGCTTTGCCTGCGGCGCAGCTAAATGTCCCCTCCCTCGCAATTACTCGGGGGAGATTTTGGTGCGTGTATGGCTCACATTTTCAGCACCCGGAACATCCTACTCCAGAGAGAAGAAAGAAACGATGGCCAGTTTTCATCTGTCCATGTTATCAGCCGGGCAGAGGACGTTGTCGCGGGAGGACTTACATAATATTCCCATAACCCTTCACTTCGAGTGGTTGACCATTTTTTAGTGCAGTGGAAATGCAACAGACCTTGAATATCACGCGTGCTGCCAAGCCAGGGATATCTTGGAGTGCATTAGTTAGTGAACTCCTACCCCATAATCAGGCACCACACCCTGTAGCCTCTCATCCTTTCAATCCGCGGAGATTGTGATAGTCATGAGGCGTTTCTTGGTGACGCTTTTGCTCCGCGCTTGTACGGTTGTACCCAAACGTGTCCGGGGATATTCCGGGTGGTCCGGATGGAACCGCGGGTGTCCCTGACACGGGCCGCACCGCCGGAGTGTCTTTTTGTTGGTGGCACCCCTTCCGAATTCCCTCCGTACACCTGGAGCGGACGCCACAGCGCAATCTTTTCAATGACCAGAATACAGATCTTAACTGAGCACGCAGCTTCAGTTGATTCTCGTCTCCAAGACTTGTGTTTGCCGATGTACGATGTTCGCTTAGCTCCGGTCCATGGCTTGAGCCAAGCGCGGAATTCCGGCTTAGAAAAGCGGACATCCTGGGTGTTTATGGTCACTCGACCAAGCCTTAGCGTATGCGCGCGCAGCAGTGCTACTGAGTCGACGCTTTGTCCCCTCCTGTACTTTGCAGTATGGTGAATCAACTCGTCCCTCGGCTGCGGGAGGATGCACTGGCTTTGAACGTGTGTTATATTTGCTGCTGTATGATTTTGCGCCACTGTGATCCTCTGAGCCCTAAGTCCAAATGGTTACAGGGATGGTAAGTTCAATGCTATAAAGAATGTCGCCTGCGCTGTTCACAGGGAGAGGAAAGGACACTCTAAGATTCTGTCTTGCCTGAACCATGTTGCTCTGGACTGCTTCTTGGGCACCTACCTTGGTGTTGCTGTCCGCAGCCAGCGCTCAGGTGTCTGTCCTGTCACAATACGAGCGCCTCAAGTTGAACAAAAACCCCTGCCCGGGTGCCTGCGGTCCCGATGGGAATACCACAAGGTGGTTCACATACCACGGCGTGGACGAGTTCGCCGCGTGCAATGAGCCAATCCTACTGCAGCTTAACCTCTATACGCCAGTAGACGAACATTCAACACACAACACGATCCGCGCCTGCACCCTCGGTGACCCGAATAGCAAGATTAACTTCCTCGCTGCTTCCGACTACGTATCCCCGAATGCCACGGGTGTAACAAACTTTGGCCCGTCCTCTCCTGAGCGGCGTGATGCCTCGGGATCTATTGCAAATGTCGGCTGTGACCGAAGACCGGCCACTAGGTCTAACTCCACGGCGTTTCTGACAAAGTGGGAGACTGGTGACCCCCTCAGCAGCAAGCCAACCGCAGACGTGGTTCTTGCCGCAGAGGCCCTGCAAAGGAATCTGAAGCAGGAGACCTCGACATGCGGAAAGAATCATATCCTCTTCACCTATCTTCACGGCACGCTCGTCGGTCTCTATTCTGGTTCAGAGGTTGATTTGATTCAGACCTCTGCGTCAATGCTAGACCAGCTGGTCGAAGCTTTTAAGAGCCAAGGTGCAGGCTTGGTCCCCTCAAGAAAGGCTCTCGAGATCTGTGGCGGACATTGTACGGCAAGTCACATATTTGGAGCCGTTGCGGACGCGGGTGGTGATTTTCGCGCTGTCCAGACCATTATGAAATCATGGAACGACGGTGCGCTTCTCTCTGCCAAGTCCGAAGCGGAACCTGGATCAGTTATCAAAGCTTCCCTTTGGACGTTCTCCAGCCACAATAGCACAGAGCCCCAACCACGGAGTCATATGCGCGACCTACATCCCAGAGCCGACTGTCGCATTATCAGGGTCGAGGGCGGCGACACGTGTGCCTCACTGGCAACTCGATGCGGCATTGGAGGCACGGCATTCCAGAACTTCAACAAGGGCACAAAAAACCTCTGCTCCACACTCCAACCCGGTCAAGCTGTGTGCTGCTCGTCCGGTAACCTGCCAGATATCAAACCGAAACCGAACCCAGACGGGTCCTGTACGCACCACGAGGTTAAAGAGGGCGAATACTGCCAGATGATTGCTGCGAGCTACGGATTGACAACTGATGATCTGTATGACTTTAACAAGAAGACATGGGGCTGGGACGGCTGTGGTAACAGTCTCCAGTTAGGTCTACGGATCTGTGTCAGCAAAGGATTTCCTCCCCTGCCTGCATCCGTGTGGAACGCCGAGTGCGGCCCAACGGTGCCAGGAACAAAGCCTCCGAAGAAGGGCGAAGAGCTGGCGAAGATGAACCCCTGCCCTCTGGATGTTTGCTGCAACGTATGGGGCATGTGCGGCACCACGGTTGACTTTTGTATCCCGTCCAACTCCTCGACTGGAAACCCCGGGACATCAGCGCCCGGGGACAACGGATGCATTGATAACTGTGGAATGGATATGGTCAACAATGACAAGCCGCCGAAGCAATACAAAAAGATCGGGTATTTCGAAGGCTGGAACTACAACCGCCCGTGCCTCAACATGCACGTGGACGACATCGAGGACGGCTACACGCATATTCACTTTGCCTTTGGAGAGTTCTCCTCCAGCATGGAAGTAGTGATCAAGAAAGACCATCAAGAGCAGTGGAAGGCCTTTACGAAAGCTGACAGGGACTACAAGAAGGTTCTGTCGTTCGGTGGCTGGGAATTCTCTAATGCCGCCGCCACGTCTGGTCTCTTCCGCCTGGCGGTATCGCCGGAGCATAGAGATACGTTTGCTAAGAATGTCGTCAAGTTTGCTGTCGATAATGGCCTGGATGGCCTTGACTTTGACTGGGAGTATCCTGGTGCAACTGACATTGACGGGTCCGAGCCTGGAGAAGAGGATGATGGAAAGAATTACCTCGAGTTCCTCAAGCTCGTCCGTGAGAAACTGCCAAAAGACAAGTCGCTGTCAATCGCTACTGCGGCCTCCTTCTGGTATCTTAAAGGCTTTCCCGTTAAGCAGATGGCACCGGTCCTGGACTACTTTATTCACATGACGTATGACTTTCATGGTGAGTTTCTTTCGAGCAAACTTCTGCGTCTCCCCACAAAAAGTGATAATAAACGATAATAACCAACCCTCTGATACAGGTCAATGGGATGTGGGTAGGGAATGGTCTATGGAGGGATGCAAAGCAGGAAACTGTTTACGGTCGCACGTCAACTCAACACAGACACACAATTCCCTAGTCATGATGACCAAGGCGGGTGTCCCATCGCACAAGATTGTAGTGGGTACGGCAGACTATATGAAGAAAACCGAAAAAATTAAAATTTCATATTTCCGCTAGTATGCCGCCTTGATTACCGCCTTCTAAAAATTTAAAATAGCGATCAGTATTTCTCACATCTATTCTATCTTATTATATAAGATTTAAATATACCTCCTAGTCGTTCTTTAATCAATCTTAAGCCGTATAAGATTAAGATTATTAATCGTTATCAAAATAATTATCTTTCTACTATAATTGCAGAATCTCTAGCTAATTATATAGTATTATAGTAACTACTTATACGATTAAGCTACGTCTTTATAAATAGAAGATCTAAAAGTTAAATCGTATAGCCTTAACTAATTTAGTTTTATATGCTTAGATATTAATTCTATTTTATTAAGTTAGTTTTAAAAAAAAAGAGCTTCTTCAGATTCTATAATATAATAGCTTTAATATTAAGACTTTAACTTTAAAATATATCCGACATAAGCTTAGATTATATATTATATAACTAACCTTATTACTAATTAAATTAAAATTAAGACTATACTAGTAAAACTCTATATAGAGCTTTAAAATAATTAAATTAAAAGATATAAAAAGACTATTTTTCACTAATATATATATAATTAGGGCCTTCTTATTATAAGATAAGTTATATAGTCTATTTATATATACTAATATATATACTAATTAAAATAGAGATCGGCTTTATACGCTATATTAAGAGCTTATATTTACTATTATATAAAGACGTCTAAATAATCTTTAATAATATTATAGTATATATATTATATCAGGCCTAGATTATATCTAATTTATAAATAACTATTTTAAATTAAGCTCGTACGGTTTTAAGATATATATAATTATTAATACCTATTCTCGTTATATTATTTAGATTTATATTAGCATTAGCTCTCGTATATTTATTAGCGTACTTCGATAATTTCTTAATATTTTTTAAATAACTTAACAACAGCCACGCTTTTATAATTAAATTAAGATATAAAAATATCTTTACTTGCAGAAGCTTATTATAAGTTTTAATAATCTATATACCCGGAAATTAATCTTTTTAAATATTATATATACGGTACGAGCACTACTAATTAACGGATTAAAGCTTAATAGCTTTAATTAAGCCGTGGCCTACTCTTTTAATAGTAAATATAATATTCTTTCTCTTATTTCTTATACGAGACTAATTTTATCTAGAATTATTTTAAATCTCTATAAGAGAAAGACGCATTCTCTATAGATAATCTAGCTAATTAAATTACTTTTATATAATATATATACTAGTTCTTTAATTAGAAATTAACTTATTCGTACGAACCTAGAATAATTATTTAATTTAAAAATAAGCTAAAAGACCGTATATTATCTTTAATAAACTATTTATAAATTATAATTATCCTACAGAAGTGTTACGACCACCTACCGCACTGCGCACCTCCGGACCGCAGTGCGGGTAGGGCTCGCTCAGTAGGGCCGATCCGGGTCACATGATCCGCCCGTAGGGAAAAGGGGCTTCAGAACCACGGGTTCTGAAGACCAGCAATTAGTTCTATAGCTACGGCACCCCTACCAATGTGACGATCCAGGCATCCAAACATCCAAATCCCGATCTAAGTATCTAAATCCTGTAAGGGTTGCCAAGACAGCAGAAACTAGATATCGAGGTTTCAGGTTAAGATTGCAGGAGGATTAGAATAACTATAATATTTAATTTATTTATATTCTTCTTTTATTATTTATTCTTCTCGATTTATAGTATTCTATTATTTTTCTTCCTTTCTCTTCTTTAGCTTAGTATCTTTATATCTAACCTATAATAAGATTCATTTCTTTATTCTGAGGCTATAATATTACATTAAGTTTAATAAACTCTTTCTTCCAGTATTTAATTAATACAGATATATTAATCTAGTTAGACCGTCTTTAACTAAAAGCTAAATCTCTACGCGTGCAGCGGCAATAATAGCTATAGAATTAATTAAACTGACTTCGATTAATTTCGACTTCGACTGAACTGAATTAACTAAACTAACTTCGATTCCGATTAAATTATAACTAATTAACTATAGTGCGTCTAAGTCGTACTAAATCTGAACCTTTCCGACGCCTAATCTTTTTACTGAGTGGGAACGAGGTAGGAGATAAACTGATTTTAAAGGACGAATTCCTCTAATACTATAAAGATAACCCGAATCGTCTGTATTAGATGGTAGAGAATCTTTTAAACGAGGCCCTAGATCGAATTAACTAATTTAAAGCTTAAGTTAATAAGTATAAAGCTACCTCGGAAGATTAGAAAACCCGAGCTGCAGCGCTAAAAGAAGAACTTACGAAAAAGACTAATAAAATTAAAGCCGAGATTAACTATCTAGTAATCAGAGTAGCTAAATTAAGAATCTAGATCTAGGCTTCGGTTAAAAATATGATTATAAATTAATTAAATTCTTTAACCCGCCTTACTTATCAGATAAAAAGGAACCATGTTTTAATAATTAGATTATTCTAATAAACGCTAAGTTACGAGCTAACCAGGATTACTATACCACCCGGAGCTACGCATGACCTATATATAGAGTTAAATTAAAAAAAAGGCTTTATAATATCTAATCTCGCGTTAACAGACTAGAGGAGATAGATATAAAGATAAAAATAAAATATTAGAATATCTCTAGAATATCTATTATAATCTAAATCGAGTTATTATCGCGAAGAACAAATTCAGGAATTTACGAATAAAGAAAGATAATAAATTCTATAAATTCCTATTTAAATTTATTTATATCACGTCTGAAGCTGGAATCTATAATAAAGATCTAAAAAATAAGCTTTACTAGAAACTCTCTTATAAGTTATAGAAGATGACTGTTACAAAGTATAATAAGGATATCTATTTATTTAATAGGTTTTCGGAATACTATTTTATTATAGCTAATAATCTAGAAATTATGGATCAGGGGTATCCCAGAAACCGCTTTAGTATAGGAAATCTACCCCCGGTAGATAAAGAGAATCCGAAGTTAAATAAAACCTCTAGATAATCTTAAGGATCATATTATATTGATGGAGACTAGTAAAACTAGTTAATAAGAGAAGGTAAATGCTTTAATTATTTTAAATAGGAATACCGTTCTATAAATTACTCTAATAAGACTTCTACTCTCTTAAGAATTCTAGATCTGTGGAACAAGAATACCGAGACTTCTAGCGAATAGGGAAAAGAGAATATTTAGAAGAAGTCTCTATTCTAGACGAAATTTATATTAAATAGCATGCTTAGATTAATCTTTAGAAACTACTAGAAAATTCTAATAATTATTTTATAATCCAGACTCAGGTAGTAAAGAATAGAATATCTTTTATTATAAGAATATTAATCGATACTAAAGTAAATAGTCTTTATTTTATAAATATCTCGATGGCGAATCTTCTCGCGAAATACTACTAAATATAATTAATTCTATTAAAGTAGTAAATCCCTATAATAAGGTTTGACGGAAGACCTACTATATTAATTAAATATATAATAATATTAGATCTGGTAATAAACGGTTAATAGTAGAGTTAAATATTATTTATTCTCGTGGAGCTGGGAAGGCACGATATTATATTTAGAAAGTTATAGTTAAATAAGTATAGAGTTCTACCTAATTATTATTAGAAACGGCTAATTTAGCCCGATAAGCCTACTCTAATAAAAGAAGTATAAGTAAAAGAGTTATGGAATTTCCCTAAGAGTATTTTATAAAAATCTAAAGTAGACTAGAACTATTAGAAAGATGCAGCTTATAGAGATGGATTAATAAATAAAAAAATATAAAACGAATAGTAGAATAGGGAATAATATAGATCTTTTAAAATTTAAGCTTAAGATTATACGCAATCCTTAAATAAAATAGAGAAGGCCCTAATTAGAAAAGAGCTAGATTTTAACTAAAGTTAGAAGGTTTTAAGCTCTAGTTAAAAAATCTATTTTTCCTAACCCTTCTCTAATTAGAGAAAAGAAATTAGTTCTAATTAAAAAAATAGATAATCACTAACTCCCGTTTAACTAAATATTATAATAATTAGCGCTATCAGCTTCTCTTAATATATCTAAAAAAATAATAGTGAAGTATTTACTACCTTACTATATTAATTAAATAAGATTATTACTTATAAGAAAGACTCTGCCTAGAAAGAGATAGATAAAATCCAAAAATAGCTATTTATATAGTACTAAGAGTTCGTTGATGTCTTCTTAAAAATATAGTTAGATATTCTTCTACTAAACTAAGACTATGATTATAAGATAGAGCTAGAAGAAAAGCTCTTTTTAAGATACTCGCCTTTATATAAGATAAATGCTAAAGAATTAGAAGTGATAAAATAAATATTATAGATAATCTAATAAAAAGCTTTATTATCTCTAGTAATACGCCGTTTACCTTCCCGATCTTGATAGCTAAGAAGTCTAGAAGGGAATTATAATTCTATATAGATTATTAAAAATTAAATATAATTATTAAAAAAGACTAATATCCTCTTTCCTTAATAGATAAAATAATAGACCGGCTAGCACGTGCGAAGATTTTTATTAAAATTAATATCTAATAAAGATTTTACAGAGTCCGTATAAATCTAAATTTTAAAGAACTAACTACTTTTCAAACTTAATATAGAACTTATAAGTATTAAATTATATTTTTTAGATTAACTAATAGATCCGCAACCTTCTAACATCTAATAAATAATACCTTCTTAGATTACCTAGACCGGTTTATAACAGTTTTTATTAATAATCTAATTATTTATAGTAATAATAAAATCGAGTATTAAAAGTATATTAAATTAGTGCTCTAAAGACTCCGAGATACTAGATTATAAATTTTATTAAAGAAATGCGAGTTCCATGTAACTAGAATAAAGTATCTTAACTTTATTATCTTTATTAATAATATCGCGGCTAATAACGAGAAGATTATTATAATTTAGAGCTAGAAAGTATTATTAACTATTAAAGATATATAGTTATTTTTAGATTTCTATAACTTCTATCGGAGATTTATTAAATATTATAATTAAAAGGCTAAGCCTCTGAATCGTTTAATCAGAGCGGACGTTCTATATATATAAAACTAATAATATTAAAATACTTTCCAGGATCTAAAAATAATACTCTTATCTACTCTAGTTCTCGCTATTATAACCTAAACTAGTCTACTAAATTAGAGACTAATATTAGCGATAGGATAGTCTCTAGAGTATTATCTTAATTATAGAAAAAGAATTAGTAATAGTATTTTATCACCTTCTTCTCTAAGATAATAGTACTAATAAAGATTAACTACGGGATTCATGATAAGGAGATACTAGTTATTATTAAAATATTAGAGGAATAGCGAGCCGAGCTAGAGAGATTATAGAAGATAGAATAGTTTAGTATTTTTATAAATTATTAGGCACTTAAGTACTTCATAACTACTAAGAAATTAAATATCTAATAAATAAAATAGACGGAATTCCTATCACGCTTCTATTTCCTAATTAAATATTAGCCTGGAAGATAGAATACTCTAGTAAATATATTAACTAGATAAGATAGATTAGTAGATATAGAGTATCGATTTTAGATCCTCTTTTTTAAAGAATATCTTAAAGAGGGTATATTCCTAATTAAGTTTATACCGGTAGATACTAAACTAAAGATAATTAATTATCTTCTCTATATTAATCGTGATTTACAGGAACTTGCTAAATTTCAGGATAAGGTAGTAATAAAAGACCCTAATTAGAGACTACTTAATAAAAAAACTCTTCTTTTAAAAATAATTAATTATACTAGATAAAGAAGACCTTCGAGCCCGTTTACTTAATAAGATCTACTAGTAATCTTTGACCGTTTATCTTAGAAAGAATAAAATAAAGTAATTAGTTAGAGCCCGATATTAGTAGTTTATTTAGAATAAGAATATAGACTAATATATTAATAACTATTTAGTCTGTTAGTATTATTATATCTAAAAAGACTTATTTTTTAAACTTCTTTAGCCGCTCCTAATCCCTAACCAATTTTAATAGTATAAAAATAGATTTCCGATCTTTACCTCCAGCTAAAGAAGAGAATTATAATAGTATTTTTATAATAGTGGATAGATTTAGTAAACGAGTTATATCTATACCCTGTTTTAAGACTATTATAATAAAAAAGATAACTTAGTTATTTCTATAATAAGTCTATCCGTGAATAGATCTCCTGGATATAATAGTTTTTAATAAAAAAGAATAGTTTATTTTTAAATTCTGGATAGAGCTCTATAAGATTTTAAAGATTAAGTTAAAGCTATTCTCTAGATATTATTCTTAGACTAATAGAGGAATGAAAGTAGTTAACTAATATATTATTTAATAATTATAATCCTTCGTAAACTACTATTAAAATAACTAGTTAAATTTATTATCTATAATAAATTTTATAGCAGCGGTATTATTATATAAGTCTATCAGAGTGTCTCCGTTCTTTATTAAAAAAGGATTTAAATTATATATATTTTTTAACTAGCGAGAAGCTTCTATACCCTATAAATTACGGATTAAAGAATAGTAAGCCTATATTATAATATAGAGATTAGAGAAAATATAGAATTATATAAAAAAACGTATTTATTAAACTTAGTAGCGCTAGTAGACCTAAATAAATTAATATTATAAGAAAGCTAATTTCGAATCCGGCGATTTAGTTATAATAATAATAAAGAATTAGAATATAGGATAATCTAGTCGGAAGTTTAGCTAATAAGTACTAAGTTTCTTTAAGATTCTTAAAAAAAAAGATTACTCTTATTTATTTAATCTATCTAAGTCGATGAAAGTCCATTTAATATTTATATTTAAGAAGTTATAGCGCGCTAGTAAGTCTATCTCTTTAATAAAATAAATTCTTAACCCGTAAGAACCGGTCGGGGTTAATAATTAAAAAGAATAAAAGATAGAGTAAATTTTTACTTATTAACTATGTTATCGGAGGCTCTAATATCGTGTTAAATAAACTAGATATAATAATAATAATATCTAGTATTTAGTAAGGAATTTTAAGAATTCGCTATCTTTTATTTATAATTTCTATAAATGGTATCCCGAGCTTCCTAGATCCTCTATTTATTTATCTTTTTAACTTACGGCTATTAAGAATAATAAGTTTCTTCCAGATTATCTTAATAATAATCGAGTGTCATAGCACGGGATCTAGATATAAAGAATTTTAATTAAAACCAGTTTTCTTATTAGACTCCGGTTAAAAAGATCTATTTTCCGCTGTTTCTATTATATCCGCCAGTCCGCACTTTAAGATATTAACTAGTTAAGGGTAACTGTGTTTTCGGAAGAGGGGGGTAATATAATAATCCAGGCATCTAAATATCTAAATCCCGATCTAAGTATCTAAATCCCGTAAGAGTTGTTAAGATAGCAGAAACTAGATATTAAGGTTTTAGGTTAAGATTATAGGAGGATTAGAATAACTATAATATTTAATTTATTTATATTCTCTTTCTACTATTTATTCTTCTCGATTTACAGCATTCTGTTGTTTTTCTTCCTTTCTCTTCTTCAGCTTAGTGTCTTCGTATCTAACCTATAATAAGATTCATTTCTTTATTCTGAGGCTGTAACAACCAATACGACCCCGCATTGCGTACCCGACACGTTGTCCACACTATCCCAGACCTTGGTCTAACAAGAAGGGATATATAATTATAATATTTAATTTAATTAAAATTTACTTACTTTTCTATAAGAAGATATACGAGAATAGGATAAATTTTAAAATTATTTTTATATATATTATACTAATCTTTCTTAGATCCTCGCGAGTATCTACTAAATAATATTTATAATTAAATTATAAATTAATTAAAAGAACTTAGTTTTAATTCTTATAATCCTCTATAAGATATTAGTAATGATATTGTAACTCCTTATTATATAATATACTTTAATCTACGAGCTTATATTTAGATATATATTTATTATAATAAGCACCTATAATTAGATTTATCTAGTTATCTAGTTAAAGATTTTAATTAAGATCTCATACGAAATAATCTAAAAATTACTAAATTAGAGATAGCTTATAATATAAATAAATAAATAAAAAATCTCGGCTCGTATAAATAATTTTCCTATATTTTTATATACCGCTACTTTATCTTAAATATTATAAAGCACTTATCTAAAACTAAAAAAATTTTAAAATCGAAAAAATTTCTATAACTTTATTATTATCTATTTTCTATTCTTATATAAATTAATTATATGGTAACATACTCTCCTATAATTTATATTTTTAAATAAGATTAACTCGTACGCTTAAAAGAAAGATTATTAATCTTTTAAATTCTTCTCTTTTAGCCTCTCTAATAGTCTTTACTTTTTTACTTTAGCGTTACTAAAAGCCCGATTCTCCTAGTATAATTATACTAATAGGGTAGAACAGCTTTATTAGGTATTAATTACTCGTACGAAGAAGATTAAACCTAATACTATATTATTTATTATATAGATTAATATCTATTTTTAGCTGCTAAAGCAGGAGAAAATAAATAAAATTTTTATTCCTTTTTTTTATATAGTAATTAGTAAGTTTAAATCTAATATTTAAATATTATATAAAATCTAATTTATTTAGATCAGATTTTTATAAAGCTCTTTTCTCGTATAATCTCTTCTTTTAATAATTTTATTATTAATAATTTTTTTACTATACTTTATTCTGGAGCCTTCGTACAATAATTAAATAATAAATTTTTTTTTATAATTTAGATCTAAAAGCTAGAACCGGTCTATATTACTTAGAATACTAATATTAAGTAACGTATTAAGACTCTCCTTAATAATTAGTTTTATCTAAAGAAAGATCTTATTTTAATTTATATAATAATTATACGGGAGTTAGATATTTCTATATCTATATAGAAAGATTTAATAGCTAAAACTAAAAATAAATAAAAAATAAAATCTAAGCCTGATATTCAGATTAAGAAAGAATTTATTATATAAAAAATTATTAAAAAACGATCTTTCTTAGTAGTCTTATTAGAGACAGAATCTGATATTAAATAAAAAAAGAAAAAAAATATTAAATAAAAAAAAATAAAAAAACTAATCTATTAGAAGATCAGAATAACTTAGAATTAATTATTTATTATATAAAAAAATATTATAATCTTTAATTAGAGAATACTAAGTTCTTTATTACTAGCTAAATTATATAATTTCTTAATCTTATTTAATATTAGATAGTTTTTTATATTTACTTTATTTATCTTTTATTAATTAGTCGTACATATTATAGTGAATATATTTACTAAGTTTTATATAAATAAAAAATTTCTTACTTTTTTTTCTTTTTCTTTTTTTCTTCTTTATAATTTTTTTTATTATTATTACTATTACCACCATTATACCGTACAGTCCTATTCTAGTAAGATCTAAATAGCCTTATTATAGAGACTAATATAGAATTCTTATATAATTCTTATTATTCTATCTTCCTCCCTCCTACCGCTCCTGCGGCCTGTTTTTATTATATAATAATTATTATAATCTCTAAATCTTCTAGTATAATAGCTCTTAATATATCTTTAGCCTCGTTTAATAGAGAGCTAGAGGGCTTATTTACTTAACTCCTTTATATAACGCCTGTAGAGGGAAACCTAGTTCTACTAATAAAATTAGAAATCCTAAGATCTTTCCTATATAATAATTACTAGCGCGTAATTCTAGTACTTTTAGATATAAATATATCTTTCTTCCGCGGCAGGATTTAAATATATTAAATAATAAGCCGTCGCTTATTATATATTAATACCCTCCTTATATAGTTACGTGGGATAAGACTTATTAATATTTATATTAAATACCGCTCTAATATAAATACGCTTATCTTTCCAGAATATTATTTATTACCGGATATATTCGGCGGTTATTATACTAATTATAAATAGTCTAATACTACACGTTAGTACACCGTACGTAATAAGATTTAGAACTATAAAGAGGTTTATTAAAATCCTATACCCGTTATAGGGAGGGTAAGATCCTATTTAACTATATAAGAAGCTCTAGATAAATAGACTAACCTAATTAACTTAGATCTAGATAAAAAGAATCATACAAATCTAATTAACTTAGATAATAATAAGAATACTATTCAGGAGGAGGGCCCTAGAGATAAACACTAATTAATAAAGACTAAATTAGCCGCGATCTAGGACGAAATAGATAAAAAGATCTAAGGGCGGAAAGAGTAAGTAAAAACTTTTATTTTTATAGATACAGCACTACACTACACTACCTAGTCGTACAGGTTATATACAACACCTAAGCAAGGCTTATACCTTTACGTGGTACTTAGGATCAGTAGCCGAAAGATAAAACCAAGCAAGTCGTACAGGATGATTAAATTACCGGCAGTATACTAGCGGAAACATGAAATTTTAATTTTTTCGGTTTTCTTCATATAGTCTGCCGTAGTGGGTGTGACCAGCTACGGGAGGTCATTCAAGATGTCTGATCCTACTTGCCGCGGCCCATTATGTACGTCCCCTTTCGTTTTGTCGGGAATTTATGTGATTTAACCTCTAAGAACAGGCACATTTGTCGGCGCGAGAAACGCTTCGCCTGCAAAGCCAGGTAGATGCACAGAAACTGGCGGTTATATCTCTAACTTCGAGATTAATGAGTTTATCCAGAAAGGAGGTGCCATCAAAAGCTGGTATGACAAAGCAACTGATTCGGATTATCTGGTCTACAACTCCGTCCAGTGGGTTGCGTATATGAGCGACGAGACCAAAGAACGCCGTCGTGGCCAGTATAAGGGCCTCAACTGTGGCGGCACAACCGACTGGGCCATTGATCTCCAGGGAGTTAGTGTCCATTTCTTTTATTGAGGCTGAAGCCCCGCGTTTTACGAACTGCTGCTAACAACCTCGGCCATTATAGGAGGGCCGGCATGCCAATACAGGCGACCCTGTCTATTTGGACCCCCTCGTGTACCAAAAACCCGATGCCGGGTGCAAACCACCATGTTTGCTGGTTTTCCCACCCAGCAAGCTTCCCTCGCCAACCACTATTGACCCGGGAGACTACACGACTTCACTTCTGTATGGGGCTGAGACCGAAATTACCAAGGACGGCGAAGTGTCCACTGTGTTCGTTACGCACACGACGACAATAACCATTGACTTGCCTGTCATCACAACTGACAAGTTTTCATATTCCAACGTCAACATCAGTCGGAATCAGGACACGAGCTCGCTCTGGGTCGGAGTCAGTGTTCCTATCGCACCTGTAACCGTGAGCCTGGACGATGGTAAGGGCAGCACCACTACGCGTTCTCTTACCCTTCCAGCGTGGCCGGCTGTTACCCAGGGCCCACCGCCTGGTGCTGATGATGATGATGACGACGGTGACGGCGAGGACGGTAAGGACTGGGAATTCCCAGATCCAATTAGTACAACGGCTGCACCAGAGACCCCCGAGGTACTGTATCATTTCTCTTCAGGCCCCCTACTATCATGTGTTTTGTGAATACGAACAAGCTGACGCAATTCCAAAAACGATAGCCACGCCGACGACTTTGCCAACTTGGCGAACAATTCCGCCTTACATTGTTGAGCCTGTCCACGAGAAGGATGACGATGACGACGATCACAACCACAACGGTGTTATTATTACGAGTTGCAAAATATGGTTCTTCAATGTATGTCCTATCTCCCATGGAGGAATGAAGTACCTCTCAAAACCCGTAGCCCACGCTAATTATGTCCAGATATGTAGTTCAGGCAGGTTCAAGTCGATCAAATGGAGAATCCCTCCAGGGATTTACCCATCGTGAGTTTCAATTTTACCATTCAGCATAAGGTAGAATAGTCTAACATAACTTGATTCTCACCGGTAGTGGTTCACCGCCCCCAGATATCTTCGGCCCTCCTCCAAACCCCAAGTGGTCTATCAAACCGCCGCTTCCTCCTTGGCCACAGATCACGTAAGATATTGCTCTACTCAATACAGACTAGTCTTCTTACTTATATGTCCTTCCTTTTGCAGCGTTGGCCGTGACAACAAGATCACATACAGCGACGAGCCGTCCTGTAAGACCGAGTCAGCAGAGCTCTGTTCCACGACGATCACGAAATCAGAGACTCTGGTTGGGACGATCACGTCTACGGCCACTGCAACTTCGGCCCACTGCGAGACAGTCTACGGCTGCTCATTGAAAGACTGGGACACGACCACGACGACCACTCCAACAGCTTGCGCCCAGCCCACATCGGACAATGGCGAATATAAGCCGCCCGAAATGGGTTGTCCCGCTCCGGCCATCGTGTACCCCAAGGATCCTCAGAACGTGGGATCGATCCCGAGCATCCTTCAGGGTTATGACGACTACGTTGAAGTCGGACTAACCACGGAGAAGTGGGTGGCATTCTACTGGATTCCGATGCTCGGACAGGATACCATGGACGCTTTAAGACAGTCGGCAAGTTTATCTATCCTACTTGCCCCTTCCTCCTTTTTCTCTGTCCCTGAAGGGGCTGTGAGTTTTGTCGGCGAAACTAACTGAAAGGTTGAACAGCCCGACGTCTCTTACGCGTACTACTATGAGGAGACAAACTACAACATGGGGTATCCCCTTGCTGAAGAGGACGAATCCAGAGACTGGGACCTCCCCTACGGCCCCGAGGCTCCAGAGGTCGCAGGCAAGCAGAACGATAGAATGTCGTCGGAGAAGGTGTCAGAGGACTTTGACTCTGGTCTAGATACGGACACCAGCTCACTGAATGAGTCGCTTCGGTTCCAACAATACCACGTGCCTCGAGACACACCCTTCTGGGCCCCTTCACAAGTATCCTTGCCCAAAGGGAGTATCTGGGGATCGCCGGGAAGCTGGAGTTTTGACCCCGACAATCCTAACGGCGACAAATACACGTACAACTACGACATTGCTAACGCAATGGATACATATGTCTACAATGTTCACGACTATGGCATTTGGAATGATCACAGCGTTTGTTTTTCTATTATACTGCTACACCCCTGCCTGTCTGCTAATACGTGGATTGTAGGAGTTTCTTGGCAGGAAGATAGAGTACCTTGATTCCCAGCACACCTTCGGGCCCAACTCCCACTATATGCCGGATTATAGACATGGGTCCGGAGTTGCCGCTCAGGTCCTCGGCAACCGGGTTGGAATTTGTCCCTCATGCACCTTTGTCGCTGCCACAACGCTGTATCCTTCCCAAAAGATAGAAAACTGGCAAGTATACCCCGACGAGAAAGTGATTTCCCAACTCATCGATATACTGGATGATGTCAAGACCAAGAAAAGGCAAGGCAAAGCGGCCGTCAACATGAGCTTTTCTTACTATAGAGATACTCTGTCACCCATATTTCTCATAATGTTCAGTGAGTAGCAACAGGCGTTCTTTTCTAACTGCAGCTTTGCGAGATAGTTCACTGTCCTCGGTGGATGATATACTAACACCTGTTTCTTGTTCCAGGAAATCTCCTACAAAAACTTGATGAGCAAAGAGTCGTACTGGTTGTGTCGGCTAACAACCACGCGAGGGATGAGGTGGTCAAGCGAACGACCCGCCCAAGATCGAAATTCAAGATATCCGGCCATGTTCGGTGATCCAGACAACGAGTACGGCGGCCTTTCTAATATGATAGTCGTTGGTGCAACAGACTGGAAGACCGAGAGGTGGGTAGACTCTAATTACTCCCCTTATGTCGCGACATTTGCCCCCGGGGAGAATGTCCACTGCCCAGCGGACAAGTTTCTGGATAACGGCGAAATCATGAGGACTGGCAGTGGCACTTCCTATGGTAAGCTGACGAACGGCTGCTCCAATAAACAACCTGTCTCCCTTGGTGTGACTAACATGGGCTCTCCTTATCTCTCCAGCTGCCCCTCAGGTGGCCGCGCTGGCCAATTACTTCCGATCAGTGCCGTCTCCTTGGCGGTCTCAGCTGGACAAGCCAAGCAACGTCAAGAAGCTCATCCAGCTCTTTGCGCGCCGCTTTGCCGTATACGGCCACAATGTCGATCCCGCGGAAAGGCGACCGATTATTTGGAACGGCCAGGTCGGCGAGCACAGCTGTCTGCGCGAGTATGGGTCCAAGGAGGACTGGGCCAAAGTGTGCCCTACTATCAAGGACAACCTCGATGACGAGCCACTGAACCCTGGGCAGCCAGTGGAGCCTTGCGGGCCAGACCAGGACGGCAGCCCGACTAGGCGACGGCATCAAGACGGCGGTAGCTGCCCCGGATCCCCGGGGACAATGGCCCGGGCAAGAATATCGACTGGAAAGACGGCCCGTCGGCGCCCAAGTGCGGCGGTGACGATCACTGCGGCGGAGAGCTTTGCCGTGGGTACTACTGCGATTCTCATCCTGACAATCGGGCATCCGCCGGACTATTACGACCCTAAGGACCCTAAGAACCCCCATGGAAAGCCGCCGGAGGAACCGACATCGACAACTACGAGTACATCACCAACATCCACACCCATTAAAAAGATTCGAACATGTCTCGGTTTATCAATAACGCCTTCGCCCCAATATCCTATCTACAACTATCAACTCTATCGACCCGGTAAGTACAATGCTTGTCCTATAGCATAAACAAAAAGTGCATATATTCACAACAACGATCCAGGCTCACATTGCCGTGGCGGTATATTTATCACCGATCCTAATATCGGGTCGTCCACGCCGATCTGCGACATCCCTAACGACAAGGTCACCTTTGACTATTGCGATGATGACGATGGTGCATTCATAAATGAAGGTCCTAAGTTCTTTTCCGAATGCGGATTCCAAATTTTGCTTAATGGCAAAAGATATACGCCTCGACAGCTAGACCCTAGTGATGAGAATAATCCGTGCTCGGGTGTCTGTGCTGAGGCGGTTACATCGGTTCAAGGGATGTTGCTATACGAAGATTTACCTGGATGCAACTAATAGGGTCGGTCTGTGTAGAAATAAGTGACGCTATATTTCTATAAACAGTGTTCAGCAGCCGCGGCAGCACGCAGGATAAAGGTTACAGTCAGTATAGTTCATATTCTACACATATTGTCTTTTTTATAGTCTTCCCTGCTGTCTTTCTTTCGCCGTCTCTTCCTATTTTCCTCTATCTCTTAACTCTTTTTATTTCTTTTGTATTTCTTTTTATCTCTTTCTATCTCTGTTTCTACTCTCTCTGTGCCTCTTGTTTTCTTTTTTTATTTTCTTTAATGAAAACGATCTCGGTCGCCTGCACCAGCATAAAGGACTACTATAGATAGGATCCAGCATGCAAGGTGTGCAATAGCTGACTTCCTGTTATATATAATCTAAGAGTGCAATATCTCTTGACTAATACTTATACTATAAAAATTGTGGAAGATCCCGGTAATATTGCAGTATTTCCAACTGCATACCGGATATCATATTATTCCGCAGGCCCGCAATGGGGTCATTCCTTCCATACAAAGGAGGCATCCAAGATCATTCAGGAAGCATTTGGGATCCTGAATAATTAGTAAAGTATATATATGGCCTCCATTTCGTTGTATGCAGTACAGAACCAAGAACTAAGACAAGGCAAAGAAAGTAAGCAACAAGAACAACAAATTGAAGGCATTTCAAGCATACCTTTACTGCGTAATACCAATTTCTTTCAACAAAAATCACTGTAGCTTTTTGAAATGAGCAATAGCTCTTGGATAATTCGAAATATATAGTAAATAATACATTATAACAGCAACACCAGGCTTTAAAGTCCGTACGTATTTATATTATTGATAGATTCATAATATGAATAAAACATCCTACTATAAATAAGTAGAGTAATAAGTCCTTATAGTATCTGGTCAAGCAATGCTAGGGCATTATTCTCATTCATAACGCCGATTCGGGTGCAGTGGTTGCCTGTTTCTGTTGATGCCCGCGCGTGGAGTTCCTTCTCTACCTCCTCGAGCTGTTTATCGTACGTGGAAACATCAATCTCTGGCACGGTCTCGCGCAAGAACTCTGTTAACCCACCTACCACCTCCAAGGAAACCGAGACGGGGATGGATCTTTGTTGTTGCTCTTGTTGCTCCGGCGCAGTCTCGTCAGAAGGTTGTCCGATTCTGACAAAGGCGTACCGTATGAAAGTATCGTTGTCGTCGATTAAACTGTCACTTGGCTGGTTCATAAGAACAGCCCAGCTGCCGGGGTGTATATCTCTGACTCGGACTCTTGACTGGACATTCACTTCGGGAGGGGGCGCAAAGTGACCGGCGGGAATGGGACTCACCATGAACCGTCTTGGCGATAACGATTGCACTAGTGAGCTGTCGTCGTCGTCGGTGGTGGAAGTAGTTATGATGGGTGGCGAGGAGGCATCCTCGTAGGCGAATCGCAAGACGGCTTTCTCGGAGCCTAGAACCACTGAACGGAGGTATGATACAAAGCGGATGGCAAAGCGCTCAGGAGTTAGAAGGCTGTTGCTCATATTGTCATAATACCTTGAACTAGAGCTGTTCTGGTGTTTTTGGAACCGGTGCTCTTTCTCGTCGACAAACGTGAACAGGTGCATCATGGGAAAGGGTTCGATAAGTGGGGGAGTCAAGCTGACAGTAGTCGGCAAAGGAGTGGACAATTTAGAGCTACATAAAGATGACGAAAATGCGCAAGTCAGATAGATAGTTCTGTCACGGAGCCACCCCAAGTCTCCTGATGACCTCCACCGCTGTAGCAGCTGGGCCCAGAAATAAGCGGAGGCATTGTCGCTGTCCCTGTCTGGGCCTTGGAAGAAACATAGCTGTTTAGGACCCGTGGACTTCGATAGGACCGCTGCTAGATCGCTGAGGCCGCCCTCGTCTTCCTCCAGCATGAGGTTATCGACGCAGAGGCTGAGCGCAGAGGCGCTCCGAAGATCGTCGGATGCAATAGCGGCAGCGATGACGCTGGTTGGGAGGTTCCTAAACATGACCCAGTTGAGATGTGGGCTTCCGGTATAGGCAACACGCAGAATATGGCTCGAGAGCTTGGACGGGCCTAGGCTATTAGGGGTATCTTCGAGCCGCCTCCGCACCTGGTCGCGGAACTCGGCGAGCTTTTGGAAGTTCCCGATTGTATTTTCGTCGAGGTGGATGTCAGTGGGATCCTGTGTGAGAATAAGTAGATTATCGATAGCCTGGTCCCTGTGCTCCTTTCCCGGCGGATCGTCTGAGATGGTCCAGCCCGGGCCGGGTGGGATTGTATATTTGGCGTGGGTGGTGGGCTTTGGCCAGAAGTCTGTCTCGTGAGTCAGCAAGTACGCCAGATACATGTGATAACGGACAAGCGCGAGTAATTCACATACAGTCAGAGATGCTTGAAATGACACCTTGTGAAGATTTTTTAGGTTGGTTTTCAAGCCCCCTCGGCCAAATGTCTACCATTCCCAAGTCAGCACATGCACATTATCCTGGTGCGGCAGATAGATGGAAAGACACACAGTTCAAAACACTACGATGAATAAGAGGGCCTTTCTTTATCCCTAAGACCCTCTGGTCCATTGCCTGGGAGATGTAGTCGTCAGATAGCCACTTAACAATAGACAGCGGCTCTCGAGGCCGCCGGCCGTGGAGTACAGTATCAGGCTCCTTCTCAGGTGGAGGGTCTTCGTTTGGACTCCAGCTCCACTCTTGACCGCGATAGAAAACATCGGCCATGTAGTGCACGGGGGAGGCAACGATGCCATACTTAACGCCGCTGTCGAGGTCGGAAATATCGAGAATGATGAGACCATACTCCTTGCAGTCGCCACGAAATATAGTGGATAGTGGCTGGAGCTGGACGTCGCCGGGGCGCACGCTATTACTGTTAGTTGTATTAATATCGCTATCTCTATCGTCTCGTAACAGCCCCAGCAGAAGGCACGTTGATATAAAAGGGAACTCGCTCAGCGCATCGTCATGCCATGGCAGCTCTGGCAGTAGTTGCGCTTGTTCCGCCCTCCACCCCCAGCAATAGTCGTTAGGCAAGGCAAAAGGTGGCTGTGGTGTGTCTGGAACGCTGGGCCGCTCATCAACCTCAGCCTCGTTGTTTCCCATAGACCGGCGATACCAGTCTTCTGCTAGCGCCCTCTCCGTTTCCAGCGGGGCACGGTTCGCGGGATCCGAGAGAATTTCGATCAATGCGATGATGTCTGCCACGGCATGGTCCTCGCGTGTTCCACGACCCCTTTTGCGATTAGTGTCTCTGCCCTGCCGGTAGGCCACGGCCAGGGAGCGGCTGGCGCCACCGGGGCCGACATTGGCGACGACGCAGAAAAGGAAGGACCGGGGCTGTTCGGAGGCAACACAGGTGTATCCAAACTTCCTGTTCATAATGTAGGAGGGGGTTAACGAGATAACTAACGGAAACAGCTGGGAAAGAGGAGAGGAAAGGCAAAAGAGGGGCTGCTAGCCTTGGCCAAGGAAGTTCATATGTAGCCGGTCACATGTCGGCCAGGGTCAACGCACTAAAACGCATAGACAAAGAGCGATTGAGCTAGCGGCCTAATTAATGGCGTAAGAAGGCTAAGAGCCGAGGAAAGATCCAATTGATGTAGCATGCTTGGGCTTAGGACGCTAAGGCCCTACAGGCAAGTCAAACATAAAACAGCCCAAGGTAGGTTAGAGTCTAGTATCTTTTAAACCTGTCCTACCTCCTAAAATTCCTTGGTTAGCTATGAGAGGCTGAGTATACACGGCGAGATTGGAATTGTTACCAGAATCCTTACCTCCTATAGCAGTAACTCTAATCTATCGAAGTCGAGGGACTGTAGCCATGATATCTTTAGCACCTATCACGTACGACAAGGGAGATGGTGGTGGAGACTCGCAGCATCCTTGGGATTTGGTGAGTTGCTGGTCGCTGACGATAGGTTGATAGGGGGCATGTACGTTCTTTAAACCCCTTACCGTGGGCCAACTGACCCAGGCGCACACGCATAATGGTAGGTTTACGAATCATCAAATTAACGCTCTAATTAGGTCTGTCTTGTACACTCGCCCGGGCAGTGTTAGCCTCTTTCGCTCATTAGCGGCTGTGGCAATATCCCTGAAAGGAGTGATTGACACGATATCATATTGGATAAGAGTACCGGTCTGCTGAGACAAGCCATGCTGACCAGTCCTGATAATGATGATCAGAAGGTCTTCCAGAGCCAACCTATTACAAATCCTCTGGTGTTAACTAGAGGATACCACAATCCCAGCTAACAAAGAACCGGCAGCTTCTCTCGGCATATATGTTGCTTGATTTTTTGATTTGGGGTAGGATGGGAAACCTTTGTTTTCATCTGCGATTCTTAGCTCGGTAAATTTCTATCTTCTTTTCCCTTGTTCTTTTATACTATTTCAACCATGGTTTCATTCATGAATTCTCGATTCGTTTTTGTATTAGCCTATCGCTAAATGATAGCAACATAAACAGCCTATTCATTCTCTGTAGACGCAGCTGTTTAGAGTAGAAGCTTCACGCAGATACAAGGTGATAAATTTTGAATGCCAGTTTCAACTAACTAATATATCCCCTTAGCCAATATCTGCCATCTCCTAACGCCGTACTATGCTGCCAACACATTTAAATATTCCCAACATGGCTTTCAAAGTTCATGTGGAATGCTCCCATAATTACCTTCCGGGCACTCTTGCCATCAACCATGGCCCTTTTCTGCTCATCGATCCGCCGACCGAGCTCTAGAACCCTCGGCACAATATCCTTCCACTCGACCTTTTGTCCATGATCAACACTGCCAGAGATATCCCCAAACGCATGAACCGGCTGCAAAATACCATCTCTCTTTCTAATAACCCCGTCGATAATAACGGTATTGACGTCTCGCACGGTACTATGGAGCACAATAGCCGCCACAGGGTCGCGATCGGCCGCGACAACCATGCCAGGGGTGTTGCAGTCGAAAATGACAAGATCTGCCCGTTTTCCAACCGCAATACTGCCAATCGCACCCCGCATGCCGACTGCGCGTGCACCGTGAATCGTGCCGAGGTTGAAGACAGCGGATGCAGCGAATCCAACGTCGCTGGACCACTTGTTCTGCGATTCCAAGTCTTCGTGCCTCCGTGCTCGCGCCCACTGCAGTGCGAGCATCATCTGTGCAGGCATGTACGCGCTGCATACGCTATGGCAGTCAATTCCAAGCGATGATACCGGATAGAGGTCGTCTCGTAGGCAGACGGGGTTCCCGTGGCCCATTTGGAGCTCCGTTCCTGGAGTGCTGGAGATCTTCGCGTTGTTGTCAGTAACCAGCTGTGCATCCCGGGCCGTTAGATTGTTGCTGTGAGATAATAGGACGTCCGAGCTGAGGAGACCGTTCTTGTGGAGCCTTGCAGCTGCGGAGATCTGGTTTGGAGCTGTAATACTTGTCGTCAGACGTGTCGAATGCAGGTCTTCAATATACAAATACTGACCTCCGAACTGCGCGCCATAAACCGAATGCGATGTGATTAAATGCGCACTGGTTCCTCGCACCTTGGAAAATAGGCCCCGTAACACCGGACCAGGGAGGAAAAGACCGTCGAAAGCAAACCCTAGTGTCACACGACCATTCGGTCCAAACGGGCTCAGGTTGGCCAATCTGTCGAACGTTTCCATAACCCATGGGGGCAGAAGGTCTCTATCAAGAGCAAATTCGGGCTTCCAGGAGGCTACACGGGGGGTGGGACAGTATGCGAAGACTGAACGCAGGCCGGAAGAAAGGGTCGCTCTTAAGGCCTCAGTTGCTATTCCCGTTAGTTGGATGCAGCAACTTGAGTCAAGGCTTGCATTGAAGGATCATACAATGTTCAGGCGAGCAGTTAATATGAGCGTGGTCAACCACCGTCGTCGTGCCACTGTCCACGCATTCCAAGGCCCCTGCCAGCTGACTCCAAAAGACGTCTTGGGGTGATAAAAACGAGCTTATGAAATTTCCTGGTTATAGGTCAGCATATTGCTAACATCTCGTCTGGAGCATACACTGACCGTCCCAGAAATAATCCACCAGAGTCTGATCGGAATGGGCTCCCTTGAGACATGACTGCCAGAGATGGTGGTGGGTGTCGATGAAACCAGGCGATATAATCTTTCCCGAACAGTCAATGACCGTGGTAGCCTGCGAAGGGTCTATGTTATCGTCAATCTGGGCGATGATCGAGTTTTCAACTAGGAGGTCTTTTCGCTCAATACGAATGACTTCATTGTCATGGACGATTAGCGTGCCATTTTTCAACAGAATAAAAGCTGCCATGTTTCCTGCCCACACTGCTGTAATGCTGAATGGAAGTATTAAATTGTGCGGGTTTCCGTGCAGGACTGTGAACTATTATTTATTCCCCACTGACATACATGCGGGGTTTCGGCCTCGGCAGTAATTCGCCCCGAGTCTGAAGACGACCGACCTTGCTCGGTTAACAGATTCGTGGTGGATTATTCATTAGGCTGGTCTCAATTGTTGGATATATAGGTCATGCCAAATACGCATAGTAGAAACCTTGGAAGACAATGGCTGTGTAAGGCAGCAAGCATTGGCTGAAAAGGCATTAGATTAGAGCTCGTAACATATTCGCGGCTCGTAATGCTTGTGAAATGCAGCCAACACGGTGTGCCGGTAGCAAGTCTCTCAATAAAGTGCAATGTTCCGTTTGAGTATCTTGTTTATTAAAGTTGATTGTACACTGCAAGCTTTTATACAGGGCTGAGCGGAGTGATCTTAAGCTCCGTGATGTCGCTCGTGATGTCGCCGGCAGTGCGTGGCAATGGATATTGTGGTCCAGCAACATGAGATGTGCGTGGTGGTATCACTAATTCCACGGGCCTCGCAGGCGGGCACGTGAGAGCTTTCCGGCACGACCAATCAGCGTTATCTGACGTCCCTTGCGAGAGTATAAGAGTAGCAGGATACAACAACCTAGTGATACCCAGCTCAACGGGCGAAGGTATTTCATTCCTTGTTGGCCTCGGTCAATGATTGACATAAAACCTGAACAACCCCCCCGCTTGGTTAGGGAATAAATAATAAGCGGTGCATGTACGACCCAAGACCAACCAGACGAGGCTGTTTTCAGCGCCTCAGCCCCCCTCATCAGTGCTTTTGCATCCAGCAACGAGCCTATTTTTGGGAGCTATTTCTCACTTCATAGGATGAGCCTCTCCACTCACTTCGACGCCGCTGTAGGGCTCTCACTCGCAGACTACACGGTGGCATGTATCTGTCCGCTAGGCATCGAATTCGCAGCCGTAGAGGCCATGCTAGATAAGTTCCACAAACCCCTCCCGACAAACCGTGACCAGAATGCGTATAGGTTTGGCCGACTGGGCAAGCATAACGTCGTCGTGGCAATTATTGCACCCTCGACGATGCTTGTGGCCTTCCTCATCGCAGTGGTAGCGCTTCGTTGGATCCATTCCCATGCGCTTAGTTGAGTTCTCATTCTCATCAACCAAGGCCACAGGAAACCGCTTCGCTTTTGGAAGTGAGTGGCTCTGTACGAGGACATGTACGGTATATCCACGGACCATCGCTAACGAACCCTCAGTATCTTCGACTACACTTCATTCTCTCTGATATATCACGATCCTTGGCCGGAGCCGGGGCATTTTATGCCTTGCTATGCGCTCTTTATATCGCCAAATGTGGTGATCATCGTTGCCAGTCACCTGGTTTATGACCCGGCCCATTATGCCACGCCGATCCTCTCCGGTCTTCTGGCAACCGTTGCAGAGATAGGGGTGTTATGTCGTGCCTGGGCCTTATCCTAAGAGGTAGCATACCCCGCTCGCCCGCTATTCCTTGTTAACAGCCTTCCTGGCAGGTACAAGTGCTCCTAACAATCGCGTTGTTGGTACGCCATGGGTTGAGAGTGCTACTCGGAGGTTAGTGCCACAAGCGGCTTCCCAAGTTCTACCCCAATTGGGAGAGCAAACCGTACGCGAATCCTGGCGATTACCATACAAATGCGCGCACTTCCAGTAGTGAAGGCGGTTGGAGTGACTGGCAGGCAATAAACAGCCACGCATATGCATATCCGGGTGACCACTGAAGTGTTCAACTAATGGAACTACGAGACCAGGGGCCAAAACACTACAATTTTCCAGTCCACCGCGTGGCAATTGTGTCTTGAAGCACCTGCAATGGATTTCCATGACGTGCGATACAGCGGCCATCAAGGAATTTGTATAGTACATCATTCCTCCTGATGTAGATCCAGCATGAATTGGAACGCTGAACATCCGCACCATTCCGACACACATCTCCACGGTCTCCGTGCCCTCCACATCCGGGAGGGATCCATCGTGTTCAGTCGTCTCAGCTCACGGACCAACACTCAGAGGCCGATGTCACCTTCTCATCGTTGATGGGTTTCAGCTGTGGAAGATAAGTATGATGAGTCCTTTTGTTCTCTTACAGGGCACTCTTCTCACGTACCTGTGCGATATCTTGATTGCGTGGCTCCACGGTTATCGTGCCCCTGTTGTTGTCGGTAGGAAACCTAGTGCATCCCCGCTTCAGATAGAAGGGGCCCTCAGGTCTGTGCTCGTCTCATTTTACGCTGAAACATTAAGAAGACCTTGGCGTTCACAGGTGAACTAAGACGTTTGGTTATTTCCTAAGGGTGCGTTGGTGGGGTAATGACAACATATAAAGATAAAACTTGAGGGCGGGCCGATGAAAAAGGGAAAAGAGGGAGCGGAGCAATGCGCAGACAGTATATATTCCCGAGCATCAATGTGGGATTCCTGAGCGACGGTGAACGGTCAACTTTGACCCTGGTTCTCATTCACACCTCTGCTGCTACTCTACTATACCGCTACCGAATCGGCCCGGCTGCCAAAGGTCCCCTTTGGAACAGGAAGCGACCGAGGTGCCTCTGTCGTACACGATAGCTGTCCTTACGGCTCCAGGCTGCTCTAGAAGAGGGCGGTTTATCTCGATCAGCATTCCCGGAGAGCGACGACCAGTTTGAACTACAGCACTTAGCACACCGAACAAGGAAGGACGCGGATCTGGAGCATGAATTCCGACGGCGCTCACATGTTCCTTCACCCAACTAGCCTGCCAAGCAAAATAAAGGATGCTACTTGGTTATCGCTCTACCACCGTCTGGGAGGACAGGACCCAGATGGAGCACTGCGGCTTAGTCGGGAAAGTCCGTTTGTGCGGTGGTGCACGTTCGCACAGTGGATGAAAAGGCCGTGGGTGGGGGAAGGAAGGAGGCGAGTCTTTTTGTGAATGAATGTGTTGTGTTTTACTATGTTGCTGTGACGATACCGCCCCGATGAGAAGGTGCAATATGAAGCAAATTCTAGACGGCGGTAGAAACCCTTTCAACCTGGCACTCATTTTGCCAGCAGCTATACATGTTATAGGATTTCCTATTCCTCCTGCATAGGATATAAACAAAGCATTTTCTCTTACCTGCTAAGTTGAGAGCACTCAAGATAAATCGGAAAGCTACTCAGGCCATAGCTTTCGGAAGGGTGCGACCCAGCATGCACACGATAGTGGAATCCTCGACGACCAGAAACTAATGTTTAACTAAACGCTACCAACTAATCAGGGACGGAGAAAACCGGTCGCAGTGCGGCTGGACTAGGGACTAGTCTAAACCTATGATTATGATTTGAAAAACGGGGTCAGCGGGCTTTAAGAAAACGACCTCAGTTGTGCTTATTAACATGGTTCTGCCCCTATTGTGAATGAACAGATTTATATAGCTGGAGTCCGCTTAGCTACATGGTTACAGGCTCTGGCAGCTCAAATGCCATCAACTGGTTGTCTCACACCAGGTGAACGCCTGGCAAGTTATTGTCGGCTCTGAATCTTGATTGCATCAACTATCTCTCAGGAAGAAAAACACAAACCACCCAAAACAGTAGAAAGTATAAGCATTCCTTAATTTTCCGTTTCATCCTTTCTTACGGTACCTAGGGGCACCCATTTTGCATCCAGGCTTTAAATGTGTTGCACATCTTGTCAGTCCAAAGCGGGTGCCTGGGATCCGGATTCTCCTGCGTATATGGCGGCATCTGTTTCGGCATACTCTTATTGGTCACAGCCTCAAGGATACTAGCGGCATTGTTTTTGACGCTTTCATGACTAGACAGATCGAATACCCCCTTCATACAATTCGTATCTTGAGGCAAGAAGTAGCCTTTGATAGGATTTTCCCATGTAGCGGTAGTAGAAGGCGGTTTTTGTGGGCCCTGAGGATTTTTCCCAATTGGACAATCATTAAGCATCCACGCTTTGAAGTTGTTGCACATTTCATCTGTCCAAAGGGGGTGGCTGGGATCTGGATTTTCTTGGGTCCATGGGTCCATTTGCAGTGGCATGCGCTTGTGGACGGTGGCATCATAGATGGCGGCGCTGTGGAGCTTGACGTCATCATAATTGGATAAATCATAACCATACTCCCTCAACATGCAGGACCGGTCACTGGGAAGGAAATAATCAGGAGTCTGGGACCCTTGCGCCATGTAGTCATTTGTTGCCATACAGAACGCGACAAACGGCATCCCTTCAACTTTGCCAACGGGAAGCATCATATTTTGCGGCCAGCCACAGCGGCACCATGGGGAAGCGAACTTCGGATCAGACTCGCTATATCTGCCCATCTTTCGGGCAGCTGAAGAGTCAGTGTCTAGGCGCAACTTGGTGATGCTAGAATCGTCCGTGAGATGAACAGTGACTTTGTCCATTTCGATCCAGTTATGGTAGTCATCCATGAGGTCCTTTGCGGCAATGAATAACCTCAGGGTGAAGACTTGAGGGTTTTCCCTGGATGGGGGAATACTGCGGGAGCTTTTGACGACCACACTCCATTCATATGGTTCATGATCTAACTTCGCTTTGCTTTCCATGAGGTTTACTGCTGGTGGCCCTAAAATAGTTGTATGATATCTCACCGCATGTATTTTCAAAAACCGCACTATTTCCCTGGCAACGACGACGAATTTAGGTCTTTGTGCGGAAGCCTGATATACTATGCCAGCACTTCTATTATTGCCAGGCAATATGGCTAGAGTTGGTTAAATTACTTTGCTAATAAGAGTCCCTGTTTTTCAGTATGTAGTTATCCCCTCCTTGAGAGCCGATTTACCTCGGATTGATTCTCCACCAATGGTCCAAGACCATCAGACAGGCTCCGGGTATGTTTCAAGCGGTTAAAACCCACATTATAAGACATACTTTGGTACTCAGCGGTGTCTATTTAGCTTACAATAGAGAGGTTTACTAGACGAGTATTGCGTAAATATAGTACTCTACTAGAAGACGGGAAGTAGTAGTCGGCACCTCATTAACGCTAAGTTATTAGTTTAATAGATAAAATAGTAGCTAGATGGGAATATTGGCTTTTGTATACTTATAGGAGGCTGTAGAGCATCTAAGGTGCCGTTTAAAATCACCGGACGCAGTAGCCCTCCAGTCACAGTAATCTTCCAGATGCAGTAGTCCTCCGGACGCAATAGTCTTCCAAGCGCAATATTCTTCCAAACGGAATAGTCTACCAAACAGAATAGCCTCCTTATCCAGAAGTCTGTCCAGGCATAATGCAGCCCGAGATCGTCAGCGCGGAAAATATCTCTACAATAGGTGGCAGTTGCGTCGGAACCCGGCGAGCCTGTAATACCTTTCTATAATTTTAAGCTTTCGAAAAAAGATCTATCTTAAGGTTTAGTTATGCTAATAGTGCGAGCAATACTAAGACTTCTTTATTAGATTTTTCTATTTTTAATATTAAGACTAATCCTACTACGACCCGCTTTTTATCCTATATATTACGAGAATATATTAAAGACCTCCGATAAACCAACCCTTTAAGAGCCAGCTAACATAGTCCAGCCCACAGGCTCCCGCGCACCCGAGAATATAGTCATTCCGAAAGAAATAAACTACTATATTAATTATATTAACGCTTAGTTCTATGTCTCCGGTGTCCCCGTCTATAGTTAAACTATATCTCGCTGTGCGTGGGGCCCGTCCCGAACGGGTGTCTTCTAGTACGGGTGGAGCCTGGAGGTACGGCACCACTAGATCGTGCCGAATCCGGGGAACGGCATGCTGGGGTTCTTATTATAGGGGTAGAAGGTGAGAGGCAGATCGAGGTATACCGCGGGATAGTAGGTAGGATAGCAGACTGTGATTTAATTAAAATTCAGTATACTGCACCAGAAGTGCTCTGATCAGGCATGAAATACTTACCTACATTCCTGACGTCAGCAGTAACGTGTTTTCAAACACTCGGTGCCTGCATAAAACCGTGCCGCAGTCTAATAATTACTAGACAGCTAGGTACCGGCTGCAGGCGTGGTGAGAAAAAAAAGACGGCCCAAACTCAGGTTTTCTCGTAAGCCTCCTGCATGCTTTCGCCCAACATTTCCGCACACCTATCATTGCCCTGAAAACGGTAAAACTTTAGCAAGGGTAGTTGCCCTTTAGCTAGACCGTTTTGGCTGCATCATTCCCAGCATCATGGGGCGATCCAAAGCCGCATGTAGAATGGCTTGGGTAATTAATGTGGTTCGCCTAACGCTACCCCGAGATATTCGCAGCTAGTGCCAGGCCGGCCGCGGATCTAGCGTTTCCCGTTTCCGTAACAATCCTCTGGCTTGCGTACAGCGAGCATATGCTGAGGAATGTGCTAATCGTCCCTGCAGTCACACTGGTCAGTGTTCCGATTCGCGTATTTAAAGGGGCAGTGCTAAAAACCCATCTCTCTTTCCATCACGACAATGAACACTTCATAATGGCAGCTGTCAATAGCATTACGAACAACCAAGAACTACCTTCAGTTTTTCAAACCACTCGATCCACACAGAGAGCGTCACAGACACCAACTCAAGCCATTCAGGACTGGTCAACTTTCTTCTTAGAATGCGATCGTGCTCCCCGCTTGAACGAGATGCATCGTTTCTTTTCGCAGACTGCTGCAGGTCTGTCCGGACAGCCACTCGAGCATCCACAGGTAGACCGGACGTTGCTCCCAGAAGATGATGACCTTCTCGATCGTATAATCCGTCTTCATGAGAGGCGGCGAGGTCGATTTGACCCTCACTACCATGCCAGCATTCCATGGCGAGTTGAGGAAGCATGCCGTCTGGGACGGGCGATCCTTCTGTACAGCCACACCAGACCTGAACCCTTACATCTATACTCTATCGGCAGCGCCGAGGGCACTATGGCACGCACCGTCGCAGAGCTAGGCCAAGGATGTGTGGAAAGCTTGGCCTGCAGCCCTAATATTGAGAATTACCAGAGCTTCTTACTCCATGGCGAGCCTCCGCATGCCTCCTTCTTCGTCGGCCCCTTTCATCACCTAACCCACGATCGCATCCGTTCTTGTCCAGATCTGAGCCGGTTCTCTTCAGGCTTTGATGTCATCATCGAGGACACCACTTTTCAGATGTATTCGCCAAACAGGGCCCAACAGATCAAATTCATCAAGCAGAACCTGAAGGAGGACGGGGTGATACTCTTCCTTGAAAAATTCAGACATCCAGACCTGGATGAGTATCATCAGCGTGAAGAGCAGAAAGACAAACTTTTTAAGGCGCGCTATTTTAACCCTGGGGAGATCAAGTCCAAAGGAAAAGAAGTCCTCACTCTGATGAGCCGGAACGAGGTAACTATCTATGAAATGGAAGCAGCCCTCAAGCACGAATTCAGTAACTGCTTCATAACCTGGAATAGTGGCAACTTTTATACCTTTATTGCGGGAAACAACCTCAGTAATCTTCACCGCTTTATAGATGGCCTAGTTAAGCCAGCTGTTCCAAAGGAGTTCATGTATGAAGAACTACCTCGTAAGCTCTTTTGCTAGGGTAACTAATTTATTTTATTATTTTGTTTTATTCTTCAGGCTTTTAGTGGCCATAGACTGCATGTAGCCCCCTGGATAACACCAGAACCCAGCCGCTGATTATCAGGCTACCATTCTCTATTTCCTTTGAGAAGGTTTCTTCGAACGTAGACCGAGGACAATAGAAATAATCCGTTGTCATGCTCACCTCCAACAGGCCTCGCTGAATAAAATGTCCAGCGAGAGGACCTAAGTGGTATGAGCCAGGGACCCGGGCATTGAGGTCGACAATGTAGTGATTTCCAGCCTGGTCTGTAATGACATCTACTCCAGCTGGCCCATAGTAGCCTCTCCTGTACAGAAACGCAGCCACCCTCTCCATTATATCGAGATAAATATGGCTGAGAAACTCTTGTTGCTTGTAAGAGATTGAACAACCAGACCAATGCCCACGTTCGTCAAATAGCTGCTCACAACAGGCTACAAAAATAGGCCGGCCCTTTTTTGTCACAAACAGTGACAACGCCCATGTTGAGCCCTGGATAGCATGCTGGAGTAGTAGTGAGCATGGATGCATATGATGATTCGATTTGTTGATTTTCTGCAGCATTCCTCCAAGCTGGGCTGCGATTATTGCCTTTACAGTTGCTCGGTCGGTATCCGTAGACACCTTAAAGACACCCTTCGAAGAGATTGATTGTGGAAGCTTCACAAAGAATGGTAGCTTATATTTGTCAATTGGTTGGATCATTCGATTAACTTCATGCTCCAATAGGGTTTGATCTTGTATGTCAGCCGGCTTGAGAACAGTGTCGATGACTGTCGATGGTGGCGTTGGCAATTGTGATAGAGCCAAACACCTTTTCGATAGTATCTCGTAGTGAACCTCAGGATTGATGATATGTGGCAGATGTGAAACGATGTCTGCAGGGTATAACACGGCTACCTGGGCCCCTGATTCTAGGAATATGTTTTCTGTACTTGTCGCGAAGCTCACAATTGGCTGTTGGTCAAGTCGGAGTTGAGCAAAGTTCCGGGCCAGATGTACTGCATCAAGGTCTCGGTCGTTGGGTGGGGTGTTACTGTCTAGGATAACCAGAGGCATCTTGCCTGCAGTAAATCCATTCCGCTGAGGACGTAGTTTTTCAGACAGCTCAATTAAGGACTCGATTGAAGCATCTTCAGTCTGCATCCTATACTGATAAGTAAACTTATCAGGGGAAGCCATATCGCTATTCCGTAGCACCATAGAATAATAGATGAGGGTGATACTAGATGAGCTCTCATTGTCGACCAAGTATAGGTCGGAAAGAGTATAATCCAGGCTGATAGGAGGTGCAGAATTCATTTTGTCCGGTTTCTCTGGTGTCCGAACGTCAAATAGAACCAAGGAGCTGGATGGAAGAAAACATACCAAGTGTTAAATGAACGGCGTTGTAAAGAATCAGTGAATTTCGAATTATATATCATCAAACTCGGTTTATCAGTGTAGCTCTGTTCCGCTTCTGTGCATATTTTCCATACCCGTGTCGCTCCCGCTTTCGTACATACGGAAACGTTATAAGGCTTAAAGCCTAATCACAACGCTTTTCTGAAAACGAATCTTGAGGATTATGTCGTCTATTTCCCCCACTAGTCCTTTTTTTTTTTAATTTCTGCACCTTGCAAATTCGGATGTGCATTGTGACGATCCAGATAATCCAAACCTTGATCCAAATTAGTAAGGATTACTAAGACTAGACTGCGGCACTAACCACCAAGACCATGGTTAACCACTAACCAAGACCAAAATTCGTGGTTTTAGTTGGTATTTTGCTAACCATCTAACTATATAGTTAGGTCTTAGTTAGTAATCTGCTAACTATCATGGTTAGTTAGTTAACTATGATTATATAAATAATATAAATATACTAAGTCTCGTGACCTGCTAGATAGATAGATTTTTATATTATTTTTTTAATAATTTTATTATTTTAATTATGTACGAGAATTCTAATTATTTTTATATATAAAATTATCTCTAGAATCTATAAAACGCGGAGATTATAGAATAAAGAAATTATCTAGATAGTTAAAAGAGGAAATCTAACTAAGAAATATAATTTAAGATTATTATAGTTATAAAGATCCTATTTAGAACTCTTTTAGTATCTTAGATTTTTTATAAATTTAAGATATTTATTATATATTTTTATCTTCTAGAAATTTATATTTTATTTATTTTAAATTTTATAAGTAGGAATTTTCTTCTCGCGGTTATTTTTAAATATCTATTATATTTATTATTTCTTTAATATTATTATTATTTTCTTCCTCTTCATTATTACTAATAGAATCTAAAGCTAGAAGAGAAGCTATTAAGCCCTGCTTTTATTTAATTATAGCTATTTCTTCTATAAGTATAAGCTTCTTTATAAAATTAATCTTTTTCTACTTAATTTTAAATTTTATAATATATATTTAAAGCATTAGCTCTTTAATTATTATTATATTAAGTTAGCCTCATCTATAGTAATAGATATCTTGTATATAGTTAAAAAAATATTTAATATTTATATTACTTACTAAAATAGAAAGGATATCGCGGGTAAGAAGAGCTAGAATAAAAAACTTTTATTAATATTTTTTCTAAAATAGCTAAGAATACTAAGATATAAGTCTTATAAAATCTTATTAATCTTAATAAATAAATAATAATATAGAATACACTTGATCTTACTTTTTATTAAATAATAAATAAACTTATTATTCTTTTTTTTAAAAAAATCTAGCTGTTAGAGAAAGATCTGTAAATTAATTATTATTTTAAATTTATAATCTATTTTATATAAATTCTATTTAGAGCTAGTATCAAATAGTTTAACTCTATATTATTATTTATATTATAGAAATTCCTTCTTAAGGTATTTATAATATCTTATATCCCAGTTAATACTATCGCCTTACTAATTATTTAAGGTAAAGAACTAGAGCTTTTTAATAGTATAAAATAATAATAATATTATAGATATCTCTATAGAATTTAGTATTAGTTATCTAATAGTATTTTACTAGCTTCTTTCTTATAATATATAGTATTTTTAGTATTAATTTCTTCTAAGAGAGCTACTTCTGGTATAGCTATATCTTAGTATTCTTTAAATAATTAAAAAGCTTGTTATAGATACCAAAGATAAAATAAATAGTAAGTTCTTTAGTTTTTAAGAGAGTAGTAATAAATCTAAAAAATAGCTTAGTAATATAGAGCAGATACTTAATCTAATATTACTTTTCTTTATCTAGCTAGAAATAGAGATAATTATAAATTATATAATATTATTAAAAGCTCTTCTAAGTCTCTTTACACGCTTAAATATCAGAAAGATTAAATTCCATTAAATTTAAATATTTTAAATGTTACAACCTCAGAAATGAAGAAGTAAATCTCATTGCAGGCTAGATACTAAGCACTAGGTTGAAGAAGAAAAAGAAAGGAGTAGTAGTATACTATTAATAGACAGTAATAAATACCGCTGTAGAAAGACAAATAGATTAAATAATTAGATAGTATAGCCAGCTAGTAATCGGAGATCTTTTATAATCTATTATATAATCTCGGCATATTACTTAAAATATATAACTTAGGACTTAAGATTATTATATTATCCCTCTCTCCGGAAGACGCAGTTATCTTTAACTAGATAAATTAGTAGGCCTATTATTATCGGGGTGATTAGATAAGAAATTATTATTTTTAGTAGCTATAAGCTAAAAAACTAGATAAATAAATAATTTAAATAGTTCGGGATATCGGTCATGGAATATACGGATAAGAGATAGTAAATTTCTAAAATTATAAGCGAGATACTAAATATTATTATTATTATAATTAGTTTATTTAACGCGGTACTGTAGCTTCTAATAATATAGATAATAAGTAATAATTTACTCTACTTTCTATTCTTTTTAATTATTAACTTTAACCGGCTTTTATAGATTAAGAATCTGTCTGATTAAAGGCGTAGTTTTACTAATATAGTATAATTTCTTAGATATAAATACTAGATAAATCCTTATCGACTTTAATAAATTAAGTACGTATAAATAATCTCTTTTTTTAAGAATCTTAAACGGGTCTAATATCTACTAGCTAAGCTTCTTATTAGGATATTTTATATTTTAGTTCTTTGTTATTACCATGACCATATTACCAGGTTTAAAATTAATTTTTTTATAGTATTAATTTATTTAGATTTATTAACGCTATTAAATTTAGAAATATATTCTTTTATATAGTTCTATATCTTCTCTAACTATTGTGCTATATTCTAGGTCTATTATCTATTAATTTTTAATTCTTAAGATATCGAGGCCTTCTATTAATTAAAAGATATATAAGACTTAAAATCTTTTTTAATAAAGAACGGAGACACGCCTGTAGATTTATATAATAAAATTATAATTATAAAATTTATTATAGATAATAAATCTAGTTAGTTATTCTAATAGTGTCACGGTGCGGACCTGAGAAGACCGCCCCCGGTCGAAATCACTAGCTGTCCCGACTAGACACTAGCGGGTCACATGACTGCACGACCTCCTATCTTCTTACTATTTTAAGATCCTGTTGTAGCTCTTTAAACTACGTCTTATCTATTTACCTGTGTATAGCTTAACCCGTAGTAATCCAGTACTAGTTACCTAGAAACCTGCCTGTTTACCTATTTATTACTAGCTCTACCATCCCTGCCAGCCTGTATCTTGACACTACGTAGCTCTTACCTATAGAGCTAGTATTAATCCGACATGTCTGAGATCCCGAAATCTCTATCCTTATCTAAAGGCCTCGAATAATTCGCCTAGTATGTAGCTAAACACGCTGAGGAATAGTATTTATATTATAAATAGATCTACGGATTTATTATTAATGTAGATACCGAGCAAAACTATCTCTAGAAGAATATAATAGCCGTTATAGTTATTATTTTTTTAGGCTTAATAGAATAAAAATCTGAACTCCTAATTAATCAAAGCCACGGTTATCTAGAAAATCTTAATAAAAGAATATAATTAAACTATTTAGGCTGCCACCCCTGGAGTTAGTACCCCGGACTAGATTCTTAAATCTATTATTAAGGAATCTCTAGTTACTTTAATAGAAACGCCTGCGTTAATTAATCCTGGATCTTCTATCTTTATCTATTTATCTAAACGCCTATCCGATCTTAATAAGTTTAAGAATATCTAATTAGATCTCCACCGCTTCACCTCCTAGATTAAAAAGAAAATAACTATAAATCATAACCGTTTTCTGATTTCTAAGACCCGCATGGCTTATATTATTAATCGTTTAAAAAGACTACTCTACGCCTAGATCCTACCGTATATTAAAGACGGGATCTGCCAGCTAAATAACTATACTAATATTCTAGATATACTAGATAAAGTTTATAGCGATTTTAACTATGTCTGTAATACCCGTAACGCCCTCTTCATCCTAAGATAGAGAAATTAAGAGTTTTCTATTTTTTTCGCTAAGTTCTAATATTTAGTTATAAAAACAAGATAGCCGAGGATGGCCTCGTAATATTACTAAAGTACGCGGTTAACTAGGAACTAAAAGATATATTATTCTATTATAAACCCCCCGCTAGCTTTTATATTAATTTTATTATCTTCTTACAGAAATTGGAGAACCGCCGGACTTAATATACCTGTATCTAATTTTAAAGACCTATATTAACTAGAGGCCCGGAAACTAATTATTTACTAACTTTTCTAAGAGTCTTTTATAAAAAGTCTTCCCGGATATCTCGCGAAATTAACTAGCCTTTCCTAATTTTAAGTCTATAAATCTATTATTATTCCGTTGCTAACCATCTAGCTCGCGTGATTTAATCTATTATGACCGCGGGGAGTGCTTTTAATATAATTTAAATAAATACTTAATTAAGGACTGTCTTAAGCCTGATAATTATACCTGTTAAGTTAACTATATTAATTACTATAATACCCGCGAACTGTGTTTTTTTTAGAAAATTATCTTCTCTAGTATTCCTTTTATATCCTATATCTAGGAGCCCGTTCCAATCTTTCCTATTCTATATTTTTTAATCCCGGGCAGGATTTTAATCCGAATATTTATACTCCCCGATCTAAGTAAATAGTTAAAAAAAGTCCGCCTAATCTAAGTTATAATTAGATAAACGAATTCGTGTAATTTTACCGAATATCTAAAACCGTTATTAAAGGAATTCTAATTAAAGAGAAACTTTAAAGAAACGACTTACTAGTTATTACTATAATACTAAATCTAGGTAAGAATAAGATTACTAGTTATATCTTATTAGATACCGGCTATTTTATATCCGTGTAATAGATAATAATTAGATAAAAACTTATTATCTTACTCTGCACCTTCTAAAGAAATCTAAGCCGTTAGTAAATTTTAATAGTATAAAAAATAAGACTAGTAAGATTACTTACTATATTTATATAATCCTGAAAATATACAATCACGTTAAAAAAAATATCCCGTTCCTAGTTATATAACTCGTCTACTTCCCGGTAGTAATTAGCCTACTATAGTTTAAACTATATAATCTACGGATAAACTTCGCTGAATATATTCTCTAGTTTACTAATCTATATTATTAAAAATATTATAACGTTCTAGAACGCCCTAAAAAGATATAAGCCTTATATAATATTTTAGCCCGCGTCTGATCTAAAATCTAAAGGTCCTTATTTTTTTATATTATAAAAATATCTACTAAGTCTTATTTAATATTTATATTATATACCCGTCGAGGAGACCAGATTTATATTTTAATTATAGAATAGATTAATCTCGCTATTAAAGACATCCTAGATAAACCTAAACCTGAACTACTCGAGGAATTTAGGAATTTTATAGATATTTTCTTTTCTAAGAAAGCGGAGAAGTTACTGCTGCACTAAGATTATAATTATACTATTATTTTAAAATTAGGAAGAAAACCTCTATTTGGCCTGCTTTATAGTATATTAAAAGAGAAGTTAACAGCCTTTCGAGAGTGGCTATTAGAGAATCTATAAAAGGGCTTTATCTATTTTAATTTCTCGCCTGCCGTATCTCCTATTCTATTTATTAAAAAATCTAATAGAGGCCTATATTTCTGTGTAGATTACTATACCTTAAATATAATTACTATTAAAAATTATTATCTACTCTCGCTCGTGAAGGAGACCCTGAATAATTTAAAAGAAATATACTACTTTATTAAGATTAATATTATTAGTATATTTAATAACCTTCGTATAAAAAAAAGATAAAAATAGCTAATAGTCTTCTGCACGTATATAGGGTTTTATAAATCTTTAATAATATTATTTAGTCTAATAGGAGCCCCCGGGATCTTTTAATATTATATTAATAACGTTCTACGTGATTACCTTGATATTTTTATATTATTTATTTTAATAATATCCTAATCTATAGCCGCACCTGTTCTAAATATATTAAATATATCTACCGCGTTCTTATAAGGTTGCGGGACGCGGGTCTGTATAGGAAATTATTAAAGTATAAATTCGCGGTACTAGAGATAAAGTTTCTAGGCTTAATTATTAGCCGTGAGGGTATCTAAATAGATTTTAATAAAATAAGAACTATAATAATTAGCTCACGCCCGCCTGTATAACTAATATAAGCTTTTCTAAGATTTAGTAACTTTTATCAATAATTTATCTAAGATTTCTCTAAAATTACTGTACCGCTGGTCGCCCTGATTAAGAAGGATATATTATAAAAATAAATACTCGTCTATTAGATAGCTATAGATACTCTAAAAAAGATTTTTACGGACTTTTCTATATTATAACTATTTAACTAGATTTAATCTATTATTTTAGAGATCGACGCGTCCGACTATATATCCGTTAAAATAATATTTTAATATAGTAAAGATAGTATATTATATCTAGTTATCTTTTTCTCTAAGAAACACTCGCCCGCTAAGTATAACTATAAGATTTATAATAAAAATTTATTTACTATTATTCGCTGTTTTAAAGAATAGTATCTAGAACTTAAAGGATCCCCGTCTCTAATCTAAATTATCTTTAATTATTATAATTTAGAATATTTTACGTTCACTAAACTCCTGAACCGCTATTAAACCTAATAATTTAAATTTCTTTCCTATTTTAATTTTAAGATTATTTACTAACCTGGAAAATATGGAATAAAATCCAATAGTCTAACTAGAAGATTAGAGAATCTTCTTAAAGAGAAAAATAAGCGTCTGCTATATTAGAGCTAGATTATCTTAAAATATAAGAATCTTAATCTACCTAACCCGTTTAAATTAATCCGCCCGCTTTTTAATCAGAGCTAATACTAGAAGATTAATCCTGGTTAAAATTATTAGAAAGATCTCTTATTCTAATAATCTTAGTTATCTAACCCTGTTAAAAAGTTAGCTTTAAGAACGAATAAGATCTATAATTATTATCTAAAATTTAAACTAGCTTAAAAAACGTCTATAAAAGGAATAACTTAATCTATAAAATCTAGAAAGCCTTAGCTATAGAAAAAAATTATTACCTAAAAATCATTCTAGCCGTCTGCGAGAGATAAAATAGTTTTTTATTTTATAAAAACCGCCTATAAATTCTAGATAATAAATAGTTAAAAACCGATTTAATCTAATTAATTTATAATAAGCCTGCTTCCGGATATTCTAGGAGAAGTTAAACTTATGAATTATTATTTTAAGAATATTACTAGCCTAATATATATTATTATATAGTCTAATAGGTCTAGAACTACTATATATACCGTTATATTACTCCGTCGTGAAAAGCGAGATAAGGTATTCTAAAATCTTTACTAGTATCTAAACATACATAGTAAGACGTGTCTATAGATTTTATTATTTATTTATCTAAGAGCTAGAACTACGACGTTATACTTATAATAATAGACCGACTAACTAAAATAAAATATCTAATCTTATATAACGTGATAGCTAATACCTAAGACGTGGCGATAATATATATCTAATATATTTAGAAGCTATATAGCTTATCCTAAATTATTATATTAGATAGAGGCCCCTAGTTCGTTACTAAATTCTAGAAATATCTAACTAAACGCTTTAAAATAATAAATAAGTTATCGATCGTATATTACCCTGAAATAGACGGCTAGACTAAATATATAAATATTATAATAAAGTAATATCTACGAGCCTACGTGAACTATTTATAAAATAATTAAAATATCTAGCTTCCGCTAGCCGAGTTTATATTAAACGGTATATACTTAGATATTATTAAAACCACTCCGTTCTTCGTAAACTACGGCTTTTACCCCCGTATAGATTTTAAATTAACACCTATAGAAGACCGCCGCGTACAGAATTAACCTACTATTTAAAATACTAAATAATTTACTATTAAAATATAAACTATTATTGAATTCGCCCGTGTGGAAATAGTAGTTACTTAAACCTAATATATTAAATAGGCGGATTAGAAATACCGTCCGGCTAGAAAATTTAGAGAGAATTAACTAGTATAATTAGACTCCTAATATATTAAAATCCTATATTTTAATAAAAAGCTTAACTAAAACACGTTAGGCCCGTATTAAATTAAAAAAATTATTAGCCCGTATGTCTACCGTCTAGAACTACCGCCTAGTATAAAGATTTATTCTATATTTAATATTAGTCTATTTATATTAGCTAGTCAGGATCTTTTATTAGGCTAAGTCTAGTTCTTACTATTATATATGGAAGTCGAAGGGCTCGAGGAATAAAAAATAGAAGATATTTTTAATTTTTTTTAGGACTATCGAAAACGTGGTCGCTTTTATTTAATATATATTATAAAATAAATAGAATATCTAGATCTAATCGCGGAGCTAGCTAAATATTTAGAATATATAGAATAGATTATCTATAACTACCACCGTAGATATCTAAATAAGCCAGGCCCCCGTCGGTCTTAACGGAGCTCGGCTATAGGAGGGGGGCGTACTATCACGGTGCGGACTTAAGAAGACCGCCCCCGGTCGAAATCACTAGTTATCCTAACTAGACACTAGCGGGTTATATAACTATACGATCTCCTATCTTCTCGCTGTTTTAAGATCCTGTTGTAGCTCTTCGAGCTACGTCTTGTCTATTTATCTATGTATAGCTTGACCCGTAGTAATCTAGTACTAGTTACCCAGAAACCTGCCCGTTTGCCTACCTGCCACTAGCTCTACCACCCCCGCCAGCCTGCACCTTGACAAATAGTAGCTAATAAAGGATTTTAATTATTATATTATATATTAGTTAATTATCTCTATTTTTTATTAGTCTAAAAGTAATATCCAGAAGATAATTTTAACTATATATCTAAAATCTTATAGAGTTTAGCCTAGAATTTAAAGATAAATTATTCTTCTCTATCTAAGACTATAGTATCCGGGATAGACCTCGCCACTACCCGCGGGTGACCCTGATGACCCGGACCGCGACCCGGACCACGCAGGTTTTAGGGTCGTAAGGTTAGACCCTGAAGTGGGGTCAGGGTAGGATCATAAAAGTCGCGAACCTACCCTGAGGGTCGCGAACCTACCCTCAGGGTCGTCAAACATGGCAAACTTGGGCAAGTCACGCAGAGCATAAGTTATGTAGATTTTAGCTGTATTTTTGAGTATCTCACTTACAGCATTTAGAGGAGTAGTTTCTTAATTTGGTAATATAGAATGAATTAAATCAAAATAAATCAAAACTAATGAATCAACCGAGAACATGCCATGATTATTTAATTACATGTTAAATGTTTCATACCCATCTAGCAACCTTGAACGCTTACGGACTCTGCCTGACACTCGGTGCTGTGTCTCTGGCAGAGGTATTTCCTCAGGCTCTTGACCATTATCTTCCTCCTCATCATCTCTCATATCGTTAGCTATATTGCTTAGGCGTCTTTTACCGAGTGCATTTACGGACGGACCCTGGACAGCCTGCGAGGTAGCTTGGAGCTGTGTGGTAGGCCCTTCATCCTCTTCATTGTCGCTAATTGGATCAACGGTGAGTTGTTGCTGTGTTCTCTCTTCTTTTGCAGCCTGTATCTCTTGAGTCGAAAGATATTCAGAGAACATTACTCGCTGCTCTTCATGAATCTCAAACCGCGATGTACACATATACATCATAAGGTCTGAAATCGTTTGAGGTTGAAGAGATCCTCGACGATAATGACAGATATCTCGTGCAGAGTTAAAAAGCCGCTCTACTCCTGCACTACTGGCTGGGATAGAAAGTATATCGCGAGCAAGCCTCGCCATCGTAGAAAACTCATTTTGATGATCTCTCCACCAGGCCAGAGGCTGGGCATTTGGGACTATATCTAAGAAACAGATTAATAATTACTCTCTCTAATAGAGCTTAAGGGATATTTACTGCTGTCAAGATACCTTGTAAGCTCGTCCGACTGTACTAGCTGTGAAATTTGAGACTGCTGCGACTCATCTAGCGCACAAGCTAAATCAAATTTATCTGGTGTCGAGCTCACCATCGGAGCATCTAATCTCTGATAGTTCTCGGCAAAACTCTTAGAGTATTTCTCGAGAAAGGATTCAAGGCTCTGGCGATAAGCTGCTCGGTAGTCGACCCCGGATTCTGGGTCTGGATCCCAGTCGGACGTCGAGAAGAACTTGAGTTTATCCTGTGGAGAAAGGATCGTACTAATTGCGTAAATATGACCATCGATCCGGTCAGTGTCTCTATAATAGGCTGAGAGCTTGAGCCTTGCTGCTTCGAGGGATGTAAGCATCACCTGCTTCTAAGTAACCGTCTTTCGTTGAAGCTGCTTAATCGACTTTTCAAGGTGATCAAACAGCTTATTATAGACTTTGAAAACCCGATGGATAGTGACATTCTTTGTTTTGCATAAAAGCGTTGTGAATCGGTGAAAAGGCTCAAGAATATAAAGAAGATAATCGACCTGCCGCCACTGCTCCTGGCTTAAGGCAAAGTGCCCTTGGTCGTACTGGGAGCAGAAGGTATCAAAGGCCTGCTGGAGCTTCTTCGCGCGTGCGAGCATTAAGAATGTAGAGTTCCATCGAGTAGCAACATCTTGGATTGGAACTAGCTTTGGCTCTCTTATCTGTAAGTTGTAAAATGACTCCCGGCGTTGAGGACTTGCATTAATATAAATCGTAAGATTTCGGACCTAAGGTACCAATTAGTATTATAAACTAAATAAATTTATGACGCCTTACCTTGCCTAAAGTATGTATAATCTCTCTATCCTGCTGCGTCGCCCGGAGAGCTTCTACCCGGTCATTAGACCATGCCTGTTTAACCCTATCGTTTTTTGGGATAGCCTTTATCTTCCCAAGGAGACTTTTAGGCTAAGCTGGATCACATGTGCAATACATGGTACCTGAATAATAGTAACATCGCTCGAGGATTGTAGACCTTCAATCGCCTCATGGACACTCTCTATTAGAGTCTTGTTATTTGAAGCATTGTCGGTAGTCACTGAAAGCACTCGATTAATGATCTGATGCTCTTGTAGTAAGTTGAAAACCACCTCACTTAGGTTTACACCAGAATGAGATCCATGTAAGGGTTCAAATCTAAGTAATATCTCACGGTACTCCCAGTCTTTGTTAATGAAGTACCCAGTGATAGCTATAAATGCCTGCTTGAATGGAGATGTCCAGCAATCAAGGGCAAGTGATAACTTAGCACCAGGAGGAAGTGTTTGAAGGATAGTCTTTTGGTTCTCACGGATTAGCTCTCGAATCTGCCGGCGCATAGTCTTAGCGGACGGGATATCTGGCATTGATGGCGCAAGCCGGGCGTAAGAGATAAGATCACGGAACTCAGGGTGTTCAAGGAAAAGGAATGGAAGATGTGACACAGTAAGAAGTTTCGCAAGTTTCTGCTGCCAAATATGTGTATCGAATCTTCGTATAGGCGCATTCTGAGCCTAGATGTGGAAGAATTAGTATAATAAAGGCGATAATAGGGTCCTAAACGTACAGAATGCTCTAATGCAAGCTTGATATTTGGCTTCTGCCCTTTAGCTAAGGCAGCTTTCCGACAAGTTACTCCATTATAATACTTGTTCATTGAAGTCGTTCCACTATGAGCCCAACCAGGGTGATTAAGAACCTTCTGATATTGCTGGCACATAATCCCTGGCTTCCCATTCCTATCTAAGGCGACCTGGTCGAAGTATTTCCAACACTTTGCACGTTTCCTATCCCAAGTCATCTGTTTCTTTCTTCTAAAGTCGGTCTGAAGCCACCAGGTCACAAATTCATTACTTATTTCTAGAGAATATAGAATATATGTTCTGATCCGGTCGGGGCAAACGCGTGTAAGATATTCAGGGGCTTTTAGAGGCTCGTGGAGGGTCTGTTGGCTTCCCGATGGGACAGGGGAGAAAAGCTGAGGTGTAGAATTAGCAACGTATTCAAGGAAATCCGATGGTGGCGCATTATATCCAGAGGAGAGGAATATATCAGATGACTGAGACATATTGAAGCTGTGTATAAAAAGGGACTTACTGAGACTTTCCCTCAGGGTGGGTGAAAAGACTTAGAGATAGACGTATATACTGATTCTATATTGTCTGATTGTTTACTTGATAGATCATATCTAAGGCCCGCTTTTTATTTAAATCTTTAAGCTAATTGGGTGATCCTTAGGGTAGTCAGGGTGATCCTCAGGGTAGTTAGGGTGATCTTTAGGGTAGTCAGGGTGATCCTTAGGGTAGTTAGGGTAATCCTCAGGGTAGTTAGGGTCACCCTCAGGATAGTAAAGGTAACCCATAGAGTAGTTAGGCGGACAGTTAGAAATGAATTCTTTTTCCTGAATCCTATCCCGTAGGAATCATACTCATAGTAGAGTCTTAATACTAGCTGGATAAAAGAGTAAATTGCTATATGGATAAAATGTAAGCAGTATAATAATAACTTCGTCTAATATAGCTCTTTTTAGATATTTTAGGAGGAAATATAGGTAGTGCTCAAGTTCTGCGGGATATGGTGCAACTATGTTATATATTCAAAATATATTTCCGCATTCTTACATACTAATTTTACCAACTTTCTATATAATATAATACAACATTTATCTTAGGTCCAAAAGAGGGCAAGCTTAATATTACCATATTAGTAGACTTATTTAAAAGACCTATTTCAAAAAATTACATAGAGGGTGGATGAAAATTAATAGAATTATAGTTAGATATACAGAACAGGTATAAGAAACAGTAATATATAATGATATGTCAGCGAATTTATCCATCCTAATTAGGAAAGGTGTAAAAGAATTATGCAATTTAGGGTAGTCAGGATCGTAGTCAGGGTGATCCTGACGAAATTTTATGACCCTGAGGGTTGGTCCGGGTCGTAAAGCTTGGACCCGGAACCGTCCAGGTCCGGGTCGCGAGTCGGTAGGAGGGACCCAATATCAGGGTCGTGGCGAGGTCTAATCCGGGAGATCTATTTATAAGTAAATCTATTATAAAAATAGCTTCGCTATACCCTTTACGGTAATAGTTTTAAAATAGGGTATAGAGACTGCACGTTTATTAAATTTATTTATTATTATAAAAATATTATCGTAACTCTCTTCTTTAGCTGGAGGAAAAGACTAAAAATTTATTTTTATATATTACTAGGGTCGATTAGAGATAAGGAGTAATTAGAGAAATCCCAGAGGTAAATCCTATTAAATATAATATTATTTATAAATTAGATAATTATTAATATATTAATCTATATTTTTATTCTATACTAGCTATCAGTACCAAGCTTTAACTAGTTACTTTTTATTTTATTCTTTTTTAGATAAGTCGTTAAAGGTTATTAGTGAATTTTATCTAATAAATAAACTTAAAGATCTTCTTCATCCGGTACTATTAATTATTTTTAAAAGAAAAGCTTTCCATTAAGTAATTACTAATCCGGATTATCTAATATTATCTTTTTATAGAATATAGTAAATTTCTACGAGTCGTGATTCGCTTAGAGAAGATAATTAATTAATTTTAATTTAATATTTAGCGGTGTAAACTTAGTCGGGAAAATATTCTTCTTAAAATAATCCTTAGGAAGAAAGATCTAGGAGTAATATTCTTTATTTATAGATCTATCTTATCTAGTTAGAATATTTATTAATATATTTTATTTTCTAAGTCTATATATGATTAGGAAGTAGAAATAAGATAAGAATTTTATTTATTTAGTTTATTAGATATTTAGTCTTTTAATAATTATAAAATATTTAAAGGCTCGATAGTCTATAAAGATATTAAACCGTTCTATTTTTTATAGTTCTTTAAACTCGGCCCGCCACTCCTCTAGAGATTTAATAATAGCTAGTATTTCTTTATTATAAATTTTATAGTTAACTTCTGTAGGTGTTATTATTTTTAAAAAAAAAATTATAGAATACTATTCTTAATTATTCTTATTTAATTAAAATAATATTCCGGAGATCACTCCGTTATTTATATTAATTTCTAGTTTAATAAATTATTCTAGGTTATAGTAGGTAAGTATCGGAGTAGAAGAAAATATTATTTTTAAATTCTTAAATACATTCTAGCAGTCCTTATCCTATATAAATAAAATATCTATTTTTATTAATTAGTTTAGAGCTTTCGCTCTTTTATTATAATATTTAATAAATCTTCTATAGAAATTATAGAAGTTTAAAAATAATTATATATTTTTTACTATTATAGATATTTTCTAGTTCTAAATTATAATAATCTTTTCAGAATCGACTTCGATACTATTAGTAGAGATAATAAAATCTAAATACTTAATCTTAGTTATATAAAATTTATATTTTTTAAAAGAGGTCTGTAATCCTATATTTTTAAATTATTAGAGAACTAATCTAATATATTTTTAATATTTAATTTTATTATTATTATAAATAATTAAATTATTTATAAACACTGTCATAAAACAATCCAGGTAATTAAGAAAGATATTATTTATTAAATATTAGAATATTACAAGTCTATTTATTAATCTAAAAAATATTATTTAGTATTTATAAGTTTTATATTATATCTAAAAAATAGTTAATTCCTCGGAGTCCGGGTCCATGCGAATTTAATAGAAATCTTACTAAATATTAATCTTAGTAAAGATCTTAGTACGCTCTAGTTAATTTATAATCTTATCTACTAGTAGAAAGAAATATTAGTTTTTTTTTATAATCGCGTTTAGTCTTCGGTAATTTATATAAAATTATAATTTTTTTTTAAGTTTCTTAGCCATCAGGATCGGAGAAGTGAAAGAAGTGTTATTAAATATAATAAATTTTTTTATTAGATTATCTATAATATATTATTTTACCGTTTCTAGCTCTTTCATGTTTATTTTATATAGTAGTAAATATCCGAGAGAGAGTTTATCTTCTAATTATATCTTATAGTCGCAGTCTTAATATGGTGGAAGAGTATCTAATTATATTTTTAAAAAGATATTAGTAAATTCTTAATATTATTTTAATAGCTATTTTTAGATTTTATTAAGTTTTTCTTAAATAGGGTCTTTCTTATATGCGATTATTTTATTAATTTAGTGTAATAACGTAGTGAAGATTTTACTATTTTTATTCTAAATATATTAAGAAAAACTAATAGCTCTGATTATTATAATATCTATCTAAATAGAAATTAAGAGCTTAGAGAAACGGATTTTTTATTTAGAGCTAGAAATCTTTTAGTTCTAATTATAATTAGTCTTTTTCTTTATTAGAGCTCTCTCTATTTTATTTAGAGATTATATATAATTCTAAATCTAAATTTTAGAAGGTCTGTAGCGTTTCTAGTTCTATTAATTATTTTATATTTTTTTATTTATTAGTTTATTAATATCTTATTTAGGTATTATATGGCAGGTACTATCTTTAAAATAAATTTTTATAAATAATATTCCTTCTTTTCGTATATAAGGATAAGTAAGTATTATAAAATAATATTTATATATAATTTTTAGCTCTTTTATTTACTTATAAACTACCTGCTTAAACTAATCTTAAATAGAAGATTTCTTTTTATTCTTCTAATATATATATATATTTATTTTCTTTTTTATACCAAACTCCGTTTAAAGTTACTATTTAGTAAAATTAAAATAAAATTATTAAATTTCTAGATTTATATTAAAAAGTATTCAGAATTTTTAAAGATAAGATTTAACACGTTAAAATAAAGAAGATAATGTAACTTATAAGCGTTATAAAATATTAAATAGAAAGATAAAGGTTATAATTTAATAAGATATTAAGAAGGGAAGATTATTTAATTAATAAAATCTTATATTAGAGAGTTAGTCTGTAAAGAAGAAGATATATATTATTTTTATTAATAATCTATAAAGAATAGAGAAGAGGACTTAATTTATAGAATTCTATAGAAAAATTATAAATATAAACACGACCGTAGACTTAATATATAATAAAAATAAATATAGAGTAGAGTTAAATATCTACTCTAATTAGCTATTAATATTTATTAGTATAGTTATCTATAATTAGTTTATTATTAATTATAAATTAATTATAGATAATCACGGGTAACCATAGGTAATTATAGATAATTATAAAATAACTGCTGAAAACTATAAGTAATTATAAATAACTATAGATATTTCTAAATAACTATTAAATAATTACTAATCTATATTTTAAAAATAGGAAGTTCTTTAATATTTTATATAATAATCTTTTATTAAAAATATTTTAAAAATATAAAAATTTAAGCTCTATAACCCTGCTAAATTAAAAAGTAGTAAATTAGGATTTTAATAGATTTAGATAATCTATTTTTTCTATATCTAAAAAATATATTATCTTTTATCTAAGTTAAATATATATTTCTACTTCTTATATTTAAAATTTCTACTATTAAATCCTTAAATCCAGCCGGCAGTAATAACCATAATCTAAAAATAGTTTTTAATTAAATTTATAAGATAATAATATATTAAAATATCTTAATATTAACTAATTTTAAATAATTTCTAATATAATAAGATAAAATAAAGAGATTATTACTGTAATAATAAAATAATATGTAAAGATATATTATACTAGCTTAATTATTAAATATATAAAAGAGATAGAGAGACTATATTAGAAAAAATCTATATATTTTACTAGTATAATTAACTATTAATTAACCATATAATGGTTTTGGTTAACTATAAAATTTATAATTAGGTGGTAATTAGCAAAACACTAACCAAGACCATAATTTTGTAGTGGTGGTTATCAAAATACTAACCAAGACCAAGACCATGCCGCAGTCTAACTAAGACTATATAAACCAGATATCGAGATTTTATATTAAGATTATAGGAGGATTAGAGTATCTTTAAATTTAGCTTATTTATATTTTCTCTCTACTATTTATTCTCCCTATTAGTAGCGTTTCTTAATATAGAATTAATCTCTTTTAGATAAGCCCGACCACTTAGTAAAGTAGAAATTAGAATATGTGTTTTTCCATTATAATTTAAAAACTAATTAAATAGAATATTCCTATTATTTATACTAGAAGAGAGTTATTTAGATAATCCTAATATTCTTCTATTAACTATTGTGTACGTCCAAGGCCAGCTTTGTTATCCAGTAAAGACCAAGCACCTGTTCTCCAGTAAACCGCATCTAGTGAGCCTCCCAAGCCGAATGGAGTTAAGCCAAGATGGCGGCCCAGTCACCCCCGCTAAGTCTAGCACACTAGCTTGTCCCCTTGACACCTTCGCCTTAATCGGTATCTCGGCGGACTTTCCTGTTGATAGCATCCGACGCCTTCAATGTTCCGATGAGAGGGATCATGTTCCTTGCAGAGTCGTAGTCAATCTATGCAAGTTTCATTAATCTGAAATCTCCAGCCTCATGACTACCACCCGTAGCCTGGGTCGGACTGATTCCGCCAGCCTAGTTCACTTGATGCATTAGATCGAGGCCCCAGCGATGGAACTCTTCCAGGTCAGTCGGGGGTCCTCTATTTCACCAACCTCTAGCTACCTTAGCCAGATACTAGCTATACCGTGTACTTACAGCCTTTACATACGATAACACCAGGCGTAATCTACCCCGCCTGTGACTTCCCGGCGTCGACCTCAGGTTGTGGCGAGTTGCTGCCAGCACCAACAATTCACCCACAGTTGACTACAATCTACGACTATCACCAAATCATCAATTAAACACTCCTGCAAGTCAGATTATCAGGCTATGCGTCCGGACAATAGCAAGATACTTTCTGCACTTCTTCCTCGCGAATTATGGGCTCTAGTATTCACTTTTGTGAGTCACAGCCTGGCCAGTTCATCGCGACACGCAGTTAGTACTAACGTGCAATGTCATCAACTCCAAAGCTTCTCTGGGATTCTTGGTCCAGCCTGCTGTCGTTAAATCTTGCCTGCCGTGATTTCCACCACCTCGTGTCGCCGGTCTTGTTCAGGACTATTCACATCCGTTTCCCTCACGACAGATGCAGCTTGGAATGGAAAACTCAACTTCCCTTCCCTCCCACCCCTGTCGCTCACCTCGTAGGAATTTTTGGAAGATACAGAGAGATAACTACGACTTTATCTTCTCTCCGTGAGGGCGACATAGGTGTGGGGATATGTCCTTACGTTCGCAACCTTGTCCTCTCATACGCAACGTCCTACGACAAGCATGTCCACGGCGAATTGGTCGAAAGGCTGGTGGAGAATCTGCCCAATCTCGAAATCATCAGGTACAAAATCAGTCTGATAATTGACATCTCAACTAATATCTAAAGCTAATACGGTTAGATGGCGTGGTCTCTCTTTCCCTCCGCGGCTCCTTGAGATTCTTAAATGATCGACCGCCAGCACGCTTCTTCGAAGGCACGCCAGAAAAGCTTGTTGGCCATGATCTACTAATGGGCGCATCTTATATCAGATCACTTGACATTACTTACACGAGTACACCAACTGATCATACAGATATCAATCAGGAACTGGGGAAAGTCATAGTTTCTCTTCCTAACCTGGAGCGGCTGATACTCAAGCATTATGCCAACCCTCACGTTAGAGATAATCGGCCAATGCCAGTTCTTCATTTACCCCCCGGCAGCACGCTACCAACTCTTCGATTCCTCGCCTTTACGAATTTTGATTTTACTTCCAAGCAGGCTGCCGCATGGGCCCAGTATCTCCGAGATCGGAACCTGCGGCATCTAAGCCTAGACGGTGCGACCGGATTATCTGATTTGATCCATGCGTTCTCCTCTGGCTGTCTCTCCCATTTAGAATCCCTTCTAATACAGGTTTCCGATGTATTCAACACTATCAAACCTCAGTTCTTTACATTACTGGATAGACTTTTACAGGGATTTATCAAGCTGCAAGCCTGCACGTTATGTAACATTCCCAATGAGGTCCTGCACTCTGTGGTTCGCCATCAAGGGTATCATCTGCGTCAACTTCGCTTTGTAACAAGTAACATGCAGACGTTCAGGCGTCTTGGCTATGCTAGACTAAATGGTTTGGTCTCACTCGAAGAGATGGATGAATTATCTGCCGAGCTCCCATTACTCGAAACCCTAGGAATTGATCTGATTATCGGGGACACAATGGTAAGCTTAGTCTAATGGCGAGAGGAACCGATTTTCACATATCAAAACGTGCTAACTTGTCCAAACAAAAACAAAGCCTCAGGATTTCCTTCGAGCTATAGCGCGCCTATCGGGCCTCAAATACTTGGAGTTAAACATGCCTGGACGTTCTACCTTACACCCTGTTAAGGATTGGACATCCTGGCTCAACGAATCAGTAGCAGAGGAGGTGTTTCGGTACGTTGACAGGATGAAGCACGGGGTCCCTCTGAAACAGCTTGATATCAAGCGAGCGCAACCTCAGCCGAACCTCCTGTTCTATAACGGTGTGATGTCACTAGATCATTGGTGTATCTATTCATGCTGGCGGACATCAGATCAAGTGCATGTGATCCGCCTGCCGTCCAAAGTGGAAGGTCTTACGCCTCGGACCGTGCAAGATATGTATGAGCAAACCCTGGACTCGGCAGGGCTGGGGGATTCGGCGATGGCAGGCTTTGGCCCAGGGATTTATTGAATTCTTTTTCTGCCTCTACTTCCTGCCGTAATCAATGCGTTCGAATCCTTTGATATAGTGTTTTGAAAAATGTTTATGGTTCTTGTTGAATTGATTGTCTCAAATTTGTACGCCTCATATTCTGCAGCAAGTACGGAGTAGCTGAAGAAGTAGTAGACTAGTGGAGTTTGCCTATGAAAAGGAACTAGAGATCCTCATACTGCTCCAACCTAATGTATCAAAGCATCATTATCTCCATACAGTCTTCCACAGTTCCTATATCACTAGTATTCCTGACAAGAACGGATTGTCTGGAACCACTGGGAGACTTTGCTATACTCGCTCTTCAGTCGATACATTGTGAGCTTATTTTTTCAAGCGTACATTTTGTCTAGTTGATCAAAAGTCAACGCTTCCCCGCTATGCCAATCGTACTTGTTCAGGTACATTGCTTGTTCAGGCTGTATGTTAGCGACTGGTCCCGGGCCTTTTGCTCCAGACAAACTCACCAGCTGCAAAGAATGCAAAGCTATCCGCATTATTTCTAGCCGCATCAGGGGTTCTGGCAAGATCAAGGACAGCCGCCCAGCCATAGGCCGCAGAATTCATGCCTTGGGAGTACTCAACATCCTCTGGGGCAAGGTCAGTCTGATCATTAAGCACGAGGAAAGATCCAACGTACCGTAGGAATTTTTACCCAGGACCTGTTGCGAGTGCGATAGCTCATGCATAATATTGAAACCCATCGACAGAAGCCTTACCGTCGAGATATAATCACCCCGGGCGAAGTGCAGTTGGTGAAGCTGGCGCAATTCATCTGTCCACTGGTCTAAAGCCTCGTCGCAGAACGTGACTGCCTCGACCGGATCAACGGGGTTTTCCCTTACATCGAAACTGAGTTTTCCCCACCGTTTCCCTCACCACCGGCCCTCCGGGCCCCCTTTGCACCAATGGATGCGGCCAGCGATGCCGGCTTTTCTGCGACGGGCCCTGCGCGCGAGATTGCTCAGACGGCGGAAAGGACTTCTACGTGTGCCATCATGGACGGCACGCAGGGCGTCTGTTGGAAGAAATGTGACCCGAAGACCTCGAAACCCGTCAGTGACGAATACTCCGAGGGCGATCCATGGTGCTGGCTCAAATCCGGTAATATCGGCGCCTTCTGCAACAAGGCGGATGACTGCCCGTCCGAGTTCGAGTGTCAGCCCAGCGACTGGGAACACGGGGGATGCGCGGCCCCGACGCCCGTCTCCGGTGGATGCGCGCTGATGAACGGCATCCAGGGCGTATGTTGGAGCAAGTGCGATCCCAAAACTTCGGAGCCCGTTAACGAGCAATGGAACCAGGGCGACCCGTGGTGCTGGCTCAAAGATGATGACATCGGTGCCTTCTGCAAAGACGCAGACGAGTGTCCAGCGGATCTTCAGTGCCAGCCGGCGAGTTGGAATAAGGGGGGATGTTCGGTCAACACTCAAGAGTCAATCCTGAGCTTGTCCGATAACAGGACTTCCAACGCGAGTGCCAAACCTCACGGTCTGCGGTTGGATTTATATCAAATCACTTAGCGGCTTATGGAATGTTTTGCGTGCCATCCATGTAGATCGTTTTTGGAAATACCCCTCAAAAAATGTGCAACCTGCCATACTACTTATTGGAAATTTATCCTTCTTGCTACACTCCTTGTATGCGGCTGTAGTCGTTATGTGGACTAGATTGGTCGAGGGAATGCGAATTATTTATTTATTGTCAACCGTCGCGAGCTTCCTGTCAACTAGAATGCCATAACAACCTGACCGGACTCCTATGTGATTGGTGGCGATCATTCATTTGAAAAAAGAAGTCTACAACAAGAACCCTTAGAGCACAGGATATCAGTACATGGTCAGTAGACAAGAAGATTGCTCGAAAGTAATCTTATAATATGGGTGTAGAATCATTAACAGTTCAACAAAGACCTATGCCGCCGAACGAGAATAGCAAACAATTCGCCCGCTAATGCAATTCAGTAGCCCAATAACAATATTATGTATGCGTCGACTCCATACCGAAATCCTCGTCCAGACATAATGCACCTGGTGAGCATAGATAAACACATCGTAAGATAGGCATCATCCCAATTCGGAAGGCCGTTGGCTCCTTGGCTTTGGACAACGTCTTCCGAGAACACGGACGGCATCGGAGCGGCTACTAGTAGCCTTTTTTCTGGGTCTCGGGGTTTTGGTCCCAGATCGAGATGAAGCCGGAGGTTTTCGACGAGGCCGTTTGCTAGATTTGACGCTTCCGGCCCCGATGCCCAGTCGATCCCGAAGGACCATCCTGCTAATTATCGGAGTCATTACCCGGTACTGGCTGCGTGATAAAGAATCGGCTGGAAATATTTTTATTAATATCTAGATTCAACGCCTAATCTCAGAGATCACTATTATTATACTCTTCGCTATCGCTGTCCAGGTTAATAAACATTATACTGGTTAGGATCAGAACGACGCTATCCGCATTATCACATTCCTTACCTAATTCCGCATCTCTATTTTTAATGTTAAGACTAATCTTACTACGACCCGCTTCCTGTCCTGTATGTCGCGGGAATATATAAAGGACTCTGACAAACTAACTATTGAAGAGCTAGTTGACATGGTCCAGCCCGCAGGCTCCCGCGCACCTGAGGACGTGGTCATTCCGAAAGAAATGGGCCACCACGTTGATCGTGTCGGCACTTAGTTATCTCCGGGCACCACGCCCCGCGAGGTCCAGGGTCTTCTTGGTACGGGTGGAGCCTGGAGGCGCGGCGCCACTGGATCATGCCGAATCTGGGGAACGGCATGCTGGGGTTTTTGTTGTATGGGGAGGTGAGAGGCAGATCGAGGTAGGCGGCGGGAGAGTAGATAGGATAGCAGGCTGTAGTTCAATAGAAATTCAGCCTACTTAGCCAGAAGTGCTCAGGCCAGGCATGAAATACTTAACTACCTACATTCCTGACGTCAGCAGTGACGTGTTTTCGAACACTCGGTGCCTGCATACTTTTCCATTTCAGGAGAACGTATCCCGTGAGATGTATCGGCAAAACAACCACAACGATGGATTTCTCCACCCAGTCCAGGATAGATGATGAAGAGAAGAACCGGACCGGACGGACCGCAAGAACGGAAGCAACGCCGGCTTCCCCTCACGAGGGCGGTCAGGCAGTTTGTACGGTTTGTCTCCCCCTCACGGTCCCTCGCAGCTGCGCTCCACTCGCCTCGACTTGTCTTATGGGGGTATAAAACCCGGTCGACTCGACGGGTCCAGACTCCAGAATGCTGGTTCTTCGGTCCCTCGTTGCTCTTCTGAGCATTGACTGAGTATTTGTGACGATGGCTACTGCTGGAAAGGTATGGTCTTCACTCTTGCATTCTATCGAATATTCTTGCTAACCATCTCAGACCATTACGTGCAAGGTAGATTCCCCTCCAAACCCCAGAACCAAACATCCATTGACTCAGTCAAGGCTGCCGTCGCCTGGGCCCCCGAACAGCCGCTGTCGGTGGAGGACGTGGAGGTCGCTCCCCCACGGGCCCACGAAGTGCGGATCCAAGTCCTGCATACAGGCGTCTGCCATACCGGTACCGTTCCCGACCCCTGGTCCTCCTCCTGCCGTTGACTGATCCGCCAGATGCCTACACCCTCTCCGGGAAGGATCCCGAAGGCGCCTTTCCGGTCGTGCTGGGCCACGAAGGTGCAGGCATCGTCGAGTCGGTCGGGCCGGACGTGACCAGCGTGAAGGTGGGAGACCACGTTATTGCGCTGTAGTATGTTGCTCTTCTTGCTTGCTTGCTTGCTTGTACAAGACAGAGAACTGACAGATCAGCACCCCGAATGCAAGCAGTGCAAGTTCTGTCGATCCGGCAAGACGAACCTCTGCGGCCAAATCCGCGCCACGCAAGGCCGCGGCGTCATGCCCGACGGGACCTCGCGGTTCCGAGCCCGGGGCAAAGATCTGCTGCATTTCATGGGCTGCTCGACCTTCGCCCAGTATACCGTCGTGGCGGATATCTCGGTCGTCGCGTACATGCCGGCCTGTCCGACGGATCGCGCGTGTTTGCTGGGCTGTGGCATCACGACGGGTTACGGCGCCGCGACGGTCACAGCCCAGGTGAAGGAGGGCGCGACGGTGGCGGTATTTGGGGCGGGATGCGTCGGGCTGTCTGTGATTCAGGGGGCCGTGAAGAACAAAGCGGGCATGATTATCGCGGTGGATCTGAACGGTGAGAAGGCGCCGTGGGCGTATAAGTTCGGGGCGACGCACTTTGTCAACCCGGCGAAGATCGGACGCAAGAATATCGTCGAGAAGCTGGTTGAGATGACCGATGGAGGATGCGACTATACGTTCGACTGCACGGGCAATGTTAGCGTGATGCGGGCGGCGCTGGAGGCGTGCCACAAGGGCTGGGGAGAGAGTATCGTCATTGGAGTTGCGGCGGCAGGGCAGGAGATCACGACGAGGCGTGAGTTATTTCAATCTGATGTTGAGTGCTATGCTGACCCTCGCAGCCTTCCAGCTGGTGACTGGGCGTGTATGGAAGGGCTGCGCCTTCGGAGGCGTCAAGGGACGGACCCAGCTGCCGGGGCTGGTGACGGACTATCTGAACGGGGATCTCAAGGTGGACGAGTTCATCACGCATCGCGAGAGGCTGAGTAATATCAACGCGGCGTTTGAGCAGATGAGGCAGGGGGATTGCGTGCGCTGCGTGGTGGACACTACGGTGTAGACTTACGGTGACTTCGACAATCGTCCTTACTCAGGAGACCATCTTAAACAAAGATCAAACATCTCAAACATTGAGCCCAGTAGACGCTATGTAACTATAGGTATAGTACTTCCATAAATCGACTCTTCGATCGTTTCCCGAGCCCTGAATGCCAAGATGCACTAGCGCAAATCGGGAGTTTTTCCGCAATGTTCTCCGTATATTGAGTTGAAAAGCGTGACAGTACTTTGTCTGATCAATACACCCCACCCCTCAGCGCCCCACGTTTATCTACCCGTCCCTGAACCATTGATCTCCAGTTTTGAGGATCGCGGCCTTTGATTGATATCCACTGGATGACGCGCGCTACGCACGCTGCGGCCCTGAAACGATAAGAAGGGGAGAAAGGAAGAGATACTTGAGGCAACTGAAGTAGATAAGAACGGACTTGGTGGACTAGGTAGTTAAAGCCAACATGCGGGCGATGACAAAGCAACCGAAGCGGGAGGAGCTGTCTTGATCCTGTTAATATGACAGTCAGATTTTAGATCGCACTATACAACTGGCAGGCTACGTGGCGATATGATTTTTGGGGCAGGGGTAGACTTCAATAGGTTATTTATAATTGGGGTTGACGGATGATGATGGAATTGTGAAGCCATGAAGGCTGAGCAACTATGTTGACTCGTTTAGGAAGAGAGCGCACTGATCCTAGTCGCTAATAAAAATAATGATTCGTTCACGTAACACCCTTATGCACACATAGCTATCCAGGCTAAATGTTGTTCCTTCTGCAACGATTGGCGTCTAATGGCTCTTTTTTAGTCAAAGATGGCTGACACAATGATATTATTTTAGAGAAACCTAAATAGAGTGGCTCTACTTAGACCCCTCTTATATAAAATTTCATTCTAGACAACCTTTCTCCACGTCCATCTCCAAATCAACAGTATATAATACCAACGAGTGCAGCTATAGGAGCAATTACGTCAATCAGCCTTGCTTCACAGCTATGGGTCACTAGTACGGAGACTTTTTGCGGTCTTTCTGGGCAGGACTCCATCATAAGGGCCCTATTAACACCGGTTGACTGTAATTCCGGACTATTACTGTTTTTTGCCCTTCTCCATTATTTCGAGTGCTTGGAAAACGCCCGTTTCTTAAAGCTATCACAATAGGATCTGTTACACGCTCCCCACGATCTCAAAGAAACTTCGTTTCTCGAATTTCCAATCCGCACAAGATGGAAGCAAATTGAAAAGCCCATAAGAATCGCACGTACAAAGTGGAGGAAATCACACAATCAGGTACCATTCTACTTTTTACTTCCATGTTAAATAATTTTCTCACACCGTGGCAGGCTCTTTCTGAACTTTATTTTCGCCCAAATACGAGCTTATTTTTCGTGCCATATATGAGACATTGGGTTCCTTTGCATGTCTCGCGAAATCCTCCAACGCACCCCCCTCAACATGAGGTTGAGATGAGCCATGATATAGTGGAGAAGGCGGCAGCAATATCTATTGCTCGGTTCTTTATTCTGTTGACATGGAGCTCCGTGATATTCATTCTTCACAGCTGCCTTCTTTGGTTCTATATTGGCAGATGGTATCTGTGCATGCTTGTTATCTTCCCTGCTTTCGGTCGCCTTTTGATTACATGGTTTCAGAGTTCCAGCGTCATGACCTATTCCTGCTTCTATAAATGTGTTTTTACCTGGGCAGTTGAGATCGACGATTCAAGGTTTCGAGGTTGGAGCTGGAATGAGGAAAAGCAGACTTCATTTTGCAGAATTATCTGGGTGGAGCTTCGATGGCATTATCCAGCCAAAGCGTTTTTCTACATTATAAAACTCTTGTGGCCGTCTATTATCACAAGATTATTCCCGGGGCTCGGACGAGGCAGCTCTATGTTTGCAACCTTCAAAAGCCCCCCAGAAATTGAATTCACACACGGGGGTGAGCTTGAACTAACAGTCTATGAGAAAGGGCTCGCCACCGAATATCCAGTTTCTAAAATCAACTTCATGAAGGTTCCGGAGATATTCTGTATCTTTATGAAGAACCCACTTGGTCCTTCCACGCTGTAAAAGAGAATATTCGGCCTTTCAACAGTCGCACCAGTTATATCAGCATCTTTGATTCTATTATTATTAGATACTCGGAGTCAATGCCCGTACCCAAGGTTTTATACACACTAGAACAACTTGCTGTCTCCGTCTTGCGATACTACGATTTTTCGGAAACTACAATCAACACAAAACTTGATAATCGAGCTTTTCTAACGAATGAAGACTATGGTGCCGAGAACATAGCCTGATATTTTTGGACAAGATACACGGGAATAGGTACACGAGGAACCGACGGTAATATTTGGTCGAATTGTTGTGGACGAAGGAGGAGCTGGATGTGCATTCCAATTTGTAGAAGTTGATAATTGTGACAGGCTTCGAACGAGCTCAAGGCTATGATAGCAAACTAGGGCACTAATTTTGTATTGTTAGTTCTCCTGACACTGCGGTGAGCAATAGATCACCTTATGCTGCTTTCTTGATTAAAGAATGACCTCGCTAACCAGACTGAATAGTGGATCATCTCTGAGGCGTGATTAGAGCTCTTCCATTTCTGATATAGCTTCAGTTTCCACTAGAAGCGGCAGCAGGATGGCGTCAGTGATATCCGTACTCCATCCATCTAGACCTGAAGCAGGTCCGATAGGGTAATTCTGACGGTATATACATATTGCAAGTCATAATATACCGTAGATAGCAACTAGCAAAATATAAGGTGATATAAATATGTACTACCATCGAGACTGCAGTGCGAGAGAAGCGGATCAAGCATATCAGCGAAGGGAAGCGTGGGAATAAGCTACGCAGCGTGGTAGTATAAGGGCTGCATTAGACTTGCCCATGGAGCAATCACAGCATGCGCACTTACATAAACAGCCTTACAACCCTAACGCCAAGGCAGAGCTTTTCCAGAGCCAGAAAAGACTAGACCAAAACAGGGAATCCAGGAGCAAATCAGAAGAGCGCGTAGAAGGAAGCTCTTAACAGCAAAACGCCATAGTCTTTTGCGTACACTCTCGCAGGCTCGTTTACTTTTACCCCTTTCTCTCACTACGTTCGTTTCAGGGCACCTACAACGATACAGCAGGAAATCGCCGTACAGTGGAAGTTTCCTAACATAATTTATCTCAGTGGCACGTGCTTGAATGTGATTGCATGAATAATATTACAAGGCAATTCTGTATGGGGTCGTTACAATAAGAAGGTGGAGCTTTCGTGCAGTAGCCCCCAATAATGAAAGAGAGTCGTGCATAGAAACTGCAGCAACTAAATGCCAAGATATACTAAAGACGAAAAGAGATAGGACACCGACGAAGGAGAAACGCGCGTGGAAGCAGCGTTTCTACGTAGAAATCCCTCTCTGTTGTGGGTACGCCTGTCGCAAGCGGGTTTACTTTTTCCCTTCCTCTCACTGCGTTCGTTTCAGGGCACTTTTGTTCACCTTGAACGGCCTTCTACATGCTGCCCTCTGCCGTCCGTCATGATTATTATGCAATTCTCGGAGTTCCCCAGTCTGCGGATTTGGCTACTATCAAGTCGACATACAAACGGCTGGCTTTGGAGAAGCACCCAGATCGACGGAAGAACGAGCCTAATGCGACAGCTGAATTCCAACTAGTAAGCCTTGCCGTTACCTGCTACGTTTCTTTCCCTGTACAAGCGTGCATTATCGCTAATGCTGTCATAAATAGCTTAAAGAAGCATACGAGGAGCTTTATGATGTCGATAAGCGTCGAGAATACGACAGGATATATCGGTCAACAAAAGGTCCCGGAGAAACCAAGAATCCGCGTATAGCAGGATTAGAGAAACGGCTTGGACAGCTTAGAGTTGAGCGCGACGAGCAGGAAAACTTATTACGCAAGACAACCGAGGATCTGGTCAGACTATGCGCTGAGAGAGACAGGGTGAAAGGGGAGAAAGAACGCATTGTGAGGGAAAAGCCCTACGGAGGAACGTGGTGGTTCTACATCTGCTCCTTCATGCCAGGCAAAGCGGCAGAATTCACACGACAGAGGCAACAACGAGAGGATGTCATAACTGACATGATTGGCAAACAACGCACGAAGGAATGGAACATCGATCTCAAAGTGGCGGAGATCAAGTCTCTAGAAGAAAGTATCCAGTCTATATCCCGGGCTGGGAGTAAAATCAAAGTGCAGATATGGGAGATAGATGAGAATTGGCGCGATCCGGTATTCCACCAGGCAATGGAAATTGCATTGGCAATATTCAGAAATCAAAGAGAACAAGCGCATAGGGCTCGAGCAGCAACCCAGAGATATTCTACTAGGTAAAATATCTATCGCTATTAATCCAATATTTAGGATTTTGATGTTTTGAACAGTGCGTTGGATCACAACAATACATCCTAAGAAGCGTCGATTTGCCAAACAGCACTAGTACTAATAAGAAGAGCTATAAGAGTAGTCTCTAAGTATCCTAATTGCAATAACAATTTTTGGTAGATAAGAAGATAATTCGTCTTATAAAACTAGAAATTTCCGTGCGCAATATCTTCTTCGTACCACTCTGGACTAGCCATCATCCCAAAGTCTTCCTGGAACTCAGCCATTTTCAAAGCTAATGGTAGATTTTGGAGTATAGGTAGTAGTTCCGCGGTATTGCATCCTTGCGTGGCTTGCCCTAGGTTTTTGTAAGACCTCGAACAACGAGGGCACTTGCGGTTGGAGAGGTCTGGTTCTGTAACGGACCCAAGGTAAGAGTTCCGTATATGACTCCATCGCTCGAGGCAGCGCTGACAGCTCCCGCAAAGTGTACAATAGAGGCCTGAACCACATATTTGCCAGCACAAGCCGCAAATAAAGTGAGCAATTTCGTTAATGTCAATCACCTGTCCCGGCTGATAGATTCTTTTTCTGATGCCACAGTCGACACAGAATCGGCGGTCACTCTCAGCGTGTCCTTTTGCACGTTTTGCCTTGACTTGTTTATCAGCAAAGGCGCCCCGCAAGCGGAGTTTCAGACAACGACTGCATGAAAAGTGGCCCTTGTACCTAGAGAAATTAATTAGTGGGTATATAGATCATGGTGATAGTCAGGGCTTACGAAAGATAGTGCGTACCTAGTCCAGTTTTCTGCAGCAGATAAAAACGATAACTTTTGCTCTGATGTTGTAGGCTTTTCAACCGCAATCATGGATCTGAAGTATGAACTGGTTTGCGACAAAGCCAGACATGGAGGATAGTCGAGATAACTGATGATTTTTAGGTGTATCTCGGTTGGTAAACCGACCAAACTTACGGCCGACGGCTGAGCCATAAAGAAATCTGGAGTCGTAACAGGGGGGTTAGGTCAGGACAATCTGATATTACCGATCTTGCGAGATGAAGAATATGGGGGCGAACAGATTTTGCCTGCAGGCAAGTGGATTGATCGTTTGCGACGTTCCGAGATGCCTACGCTGATATGTTGGGGAAACCGAGGAATTATGGTGGGATGGGTTGAGGAAAATGACGGCCTGCCTGGTCTTCAACCCCGCCGTTGCTGTTTGAATGGTTTGCAGTTCGAGATAGCCATACGGTTACGGTACCAGTCATGGGGATTTCAGTCAGGTATTGTATGAATAATGAAGGGATACTTCACTAGAATATTAACATTCCGGAGCTATTCCTGGTACAGATTAATAAATCTTAGCATTAGGGTTCGGGAAACGATCGAAGAGTGTAGGTGGTGACACTGATTTCCGCAATACTGTAGTCTGTATTTCATACTCCCTACAATTGTCATAATAATAATACTCTGTATATTGTCTTTAACTCTTAAACCAATAATATCTAACCTCCCCAAAACCAATCATCGCTAGCGATAATTAAGTTGTTATGACCAGCCCGGCAAGCAACATCCCATTGAGTCAACAAGATTATAATCTCGTCATCATTGCAGACTTCGCTCTGATCTCAACGGTCCGGTTCTAATCGGGTATAGCTGATCGACAGGGTAGTCTGTGCTAGTATGGCTAGGAAATCATATAAATATAGCTTAGCTAGATATTACTTCTAGGACGGACCAGGACCATTATATCTGAGGTACAGATTCTGTAGATCCTGCAGTTGTCTCCTTTTGGTCAACAGAAAACGATAGGATCGATTATGCAGGAAGTAGCCCCATCCTGGTTAACGATTTTCTCGCAACGGTTCTAAGCACATCCACTCTGTACTCGAAAATGTCTCCAGGGTTTTCGTTTGGTGCGAGGCGCACGTTCCAGAACAACTCGCGGCGTGTAATGCGGATTACGTCGGCCTGGTCATTTTGCGGAGTTGGGAAAATTGTCTATAAAAGATCAGCTTTGGAGCCTTGAAGCCTTAATAAACACCAGTGCTTACCAATACTGGCCCACGTCGCACACGCATCCCATTGGCATCTAGTCCATAAACCTCGATCGTCCCACTAACATGGATGTCGTCATTGTGTTTTCTCCATTTCAGTATGAAAACCGTCCTCATGGCGCCGGCTGCACCAGCAAGCAAAAGGTTCATATCATCCTGCAGACTCGCTGAGCTTTCCGACCATCCGGCTTCGATTGCCAAGGTGGGAAGTTCAGCTCCATCCGGTCGGAGAAACATGTCTGGCTCTTTGCGAGAGCTCCTGTATGGACCCGATCGGAACTCGAGAGCTAGAGATTGGATCAGTCAGGGAATACCTGGGAGATCATAGGAACTATACTAGTGCCGACCCGTATGCAGACGCCATCGGCCTCGTCCAGTGTAAGCAAGCCGCTTCGCACCCAATCCCTTTCAGTTTGTCGTTGCCATGCCTGATGGCAGTCATGGATCTCTGTCGGCATGACCTTTAGTGAGAGCGTTCTCGCAAGCGTGTTCAGTGACTTTCTGAATTAGATAGTAAGTATCAACCCTGAGAAAAGACGTCTCACCCACCTAATATTCCGTCGCTTGTATCCTTCCTCCAGAGTAGTCCACACCTGTCTGGCCCAACCTTCTTCGACGTCCTCGTAAATAATATGAGTTCCCAGTTCTGCTTCGTCGGTCTGCTTCCTGACGTGGGCAAGGAAGTCAGCGTATCTTGGGAAGCTCGAACAACTGAAATGCATCGTACAGCCTGCCATTTTGGAATCCGTCCTGCTTAGTACAGGCCGTAGAGAATCCGCATGATGGATGAAAGAGAAAGAATCAGGATGTAGAAGGGGTGTAATGAGTTGGGAGTCGCAGAAGGCCATGGGAGCTCAGCTTACCATGGTTCGTAGTCTCAAGATATGGCACGGGCCGAAAGTGACGCAGTATTGAGATAGGGGTGACTAGACGCGGAATGGACAATGTGCTTAATTCATTGGAGTGGCAATTCGGTTCATGATCGTAAAGCAGTTCGAAGTTCTTTCCTGAATCAGGTGCCAGCAGGCGCTACTTTCCTAAACCAGACAGCTTGAATGGATGTCCCGTGCGCCTTCTAAATTGGGTTAGTGGCTGTGCGGATAGAACCGGCAGCTTCACTTTCACTTTACCTAACCTTCAACACACCCTTCAACACCTGGGCTGCGATACAATATGTGAATCGGAACGCGCCCAAACAGAAAGGTAGCGCCGTGAAGCATCACAACAACGCACCCAGCCCACCACGTTCGATGAATACATTGCTGCCTGCCATTCCCTTGTCTGCCGAAGTCGGCAGGGTCCTGATGATCGACTGTTAAAGAGCGTTGCTGCTGGCGGCACCTCGGGCCCCGTTGCGTTCGTTAGTGCCCAATAAACGAAGGTGGAAGGTAGAGATGACTGAGCAGAGCAAGTCGGTGGGAAGAGTACGCGATCACGGTGGAGTTCGCCCTTCATTTTCGGGGAATTTGGGATGTTGAAGACAGTATTTTGGAAAGCGCCGTATTGATACCCGTGATATAGTCGACGAGATTACGAAACAAGACTTTGATATTAAATTATCCTCTGTGCATTGTTAAGTCAATCCATATATCTATGTCTAGAGCTAGAGAATACGCTATAGGGCAGGGAGTCATCCATAATGGTGCGGTTAAACAGATCAACCATCTCAAAGGATGAGAGCTATCAGTTATTGGATTTAGTCATTTCCCGCAGGGCCTCACTGGATATACAGAGTATGTAAGTCCGCACCCGATCCCAGTCAATTCTTCTATCTACGAAGTTCTCCGTATGGACACACCCGAAATGTCCTTCCACATTTGAGCTGACTGAATGTTTTCCAAACCCTAACCTAAAAGTGACACTAAACCAGGTTTGGCTAGAGGAGCTAAAAGAGAGTTCCATTTTGAACGTGTAAATGTAACGGAAATTTCGATGCCTCATAAGTTACGCCAAAATAGTGGGCCTGGACACCGCTTTCTTGTCTTACATAAACATGTCACCACTCACAGCTTTCAGTGTTTTCTTGCTGAATGTTGTCCCATGTACAGTACTATGCTCCGACAGATACAGGGCTACCATGATGATTCCGGAAAATAGATGGAATTGTCGCCCGATTATCAAATATCACTTTCCGCCGAAGAAAGCTGCGATCGATGTGTTTACCCTTCGTCTTGTATCTAGATAATCCTGCGTCGCATCATCACCATCAGTTCTATCTGTACACATCAATAGTCGATAATCGTCAGAATCGCTGCATCGATCCGCTATTCGTTATATTAAGCGGTCTGTCAGTACAAAGGAAACTTAACGGCCTTTGTTCAGAGGAGAAGATAGTCTAACACTTTGATTGGGTTATATACATGGGCTTGGCAGGTGGCAGATATAAGTGGCAAGAGTAAAAACCGAATAACAACTAGATGGTTATATATAAAGCCTACATCCCAGGCCCTCCTGTAGTAAGGAGATTAGGAAATACAGTAGGTAGAAGGCGGTGGATGAAACCTAATGATTGAAACTCGATCTTCACCATATCCAAGAGCTAGGGTATCATTTGGGGTGCGAAGAACAGGTGAAATGGCGATGTTATGGAGGAAGCCATAGAACATGTGAGCCAGCAAAATCTACCCAATGGTCATCTACAGCTATCTGGAAGTTTGTTTCTTATGTTAAGATGGCCACCGAATCCCAACCTGAATGGCCCTCTAGTGTCCTCTTTTAAGATACCAAAGGGGTTCGTTCGCCAAACGCCCGGCCGCTCGGCAAGGCGTAGCAATCCATGCCCTAATATCCCCCCAAAGCCCAATCATATCGGCTGTTCCAGGTGTCTTTGTAATAATCTAAACCTGGCTTACAGTCTCCTTACTTTGTATTGGCGGAAAACCCCGTAGACCACTGCTGTACTACTGCAAATTGATTGTAGGATAAATCACGAGGCCCCAACCATAAGGTAAAACAGCCAAGTGACGCTTAAAGATGCCAGGAGTAAATTATGAAACGCTTAAATTAGCTTGCCAGGCAGATAATATACTGATTGGGTACTATCAGAAGCAATTGTGGAGAGTGGAGATAGAGATGAATGCTATTTCCTTTGCCAAGTATCTGGGGCTCTCGAATACCCCGTGTATCTCCGTGGATTTAGTTCTTATTTGGAAGTATGATTTGCATTTTACGGGTATATGTTTCCTGCTAATTGACTAATTCGTGCAAGATGTTTCAAAATAGGATCACTGTACCAGTCATCTTTGAGTCTTAGGTGTGGATTATTAACCATTGAATATTCTGTAGGATCAGCCCAAATACTAGATAGAAAGGCATATTAAAGGCGCGTCAAATATATATATATAGTTAACATGTAAGCAGTTTAGTAAATACCTAGCAGACCGCCATCCAGGTTGCTAAAAGACCTTTAAGAAAGACCGTTTCTAACCGGAGAACCGCCGCCACATCTGATCTCGAAGCCAATCATTCTGCTTTGCGCTCCCTATGTAATCGCCGACTCCGCCCCAAGTAGCAAAGTACTGACCCCGGCTTCCCATGTCCGACGCCATTCCAAAGAAATCGGCAGTATCTTTAACTGAGTTTATGTCCAAGCCTTTTGCACTCATGGATTGCATGCTGCTCGCAAAACTATCGCCACCGCCACCAATGATGGCCCCCGCACCGCCGAATTGCCTTTTGAGAACGTATTCCGCAATTTGTGGACCATATCTTTTCACTATGTCCCACATAAACTCTCCGGCCTGGGCCCAACCACTTGGGGCCGCGGGATCATTTCCGGTAGACTTGGTAGTAGGGGGCTGGTAGGAGTGGTCGACGCTTGGGCTCCGGACTGCGGTGACTCAGTGGATCTCGAACGACCGGAACCTCCTGAGGACGCGGTTGACTGAGCTCTGGATGGTCCCTGGTCATTCGTGCCTCCATCCCCAGCAGGCCAAAAGACTTGGGCGGCAGCTGTAGATTCGAGTGCCATCCCCATGTTCAGTTCATGTAGGATCAGCGGTTGCTCGATAGGAATCTCACGGCAGTAGACTCTGACCATCTCCCTAGCCTGGGCAGCCAGCCTCTCCGTGTCCGTATCCCAGTGCAGCGTCTCCTCTGTTTCAAACCCAGCAGAATACACCTTTCCAAACTGATAAGTCCGGGCGCCGTGCGCAATCAGGCCCGTCCATTCCTGTTCTTTCCGACGCTCCAGGAAATCGTTATACTTCTTCACCTGGGCGGGGTTATGTGCCTCCCAGAAGGTCGTCACAAAGGTCACGTACTTCATGAAAGTCTTCCCGCTCATCCCGAAGAGCGAGATATATAGTTTCTCCTCGAAGGGATCGGGCCGACGCTTGAAGATGTTGATGGGTGTCACGAAGAAGATTGCGACAATTACGGCGTGCTCTCGGATCTGGTCGAGGAGTTGGGCGATTTCACAGAATGTAACCCATGCGCCCCGCTCGTCTTCGAATCCGGGGGTGTCGATAACGAAATATTCGGGTTTCGTCGATTTGGAGTATCGATTATCTGGCATCGCTCAGTTCCTACAATGAGGATGGGCAGTTGGTTAGAATTAGAGGCTTTGAGTTGTTGATGAAGCAGATACCTGTGTCTGAGGCCCCGGAGAGACCAGATGTTCCCGTGATGTGCTCTGCCAGCGAGGATTTCCCGACGCCTGGCTTACCAAAGAGCAGTATTGTCCTTGCACGGCCTCTCTTGTAACCTTTTATTTTCTCCATAGTGGTGGGAAAAGTTCAAACTGGAATGATGTCGGTACCATAGGATACTGTGAAGGAACTGTAATGCGGAATGATTGCTAAGGCGCTTTCGACTACTCCTTCAGTTAGAATCCTGTGGTCCTGTAAGGACCAGAATTCGACTGCAGCCGGATGGAAGTGAGAATTTATCTACTCCTTGGCCGACTGGAGCCACGTAAGCATGCCTCGGTGAGCGAAGTCTTGGTTGGTGCAGAGCTCAAGACTCCCACTTCGCGACAAATTCCACACTTTTATCTGACCACCATTGGCATGTAGCCGCCTGGGAACGGACATGGTGTTGCTTTACCATTTATCGTGAGGACTAGGGGGCGCAAATGATTGGCAACAAGACATCGGCCCTCACACAGCCTCAACGAGCGATAAAGAATGGGAGTGATCGTGGTGCCGCCAGCCTGTTGCTTAGGAGGACTCTTTGATTGAAGACCGTGCGAGCCGCAGCATGCCACACTCCACACCCCCATGTTCTGAGTCCTTGATGAATAGCTTTTAATTGGCCCTTCCTGCCCCGAGATGTCGCAGTTCCAAGAATCCGCGTAATAGCTTTATCTAATAGGTATAGTACCCCGTTGGTGTTCAGCAGTCCAATCATATTTTGCCCCTAGGCGCCCTTACCCCGCAATCCAGGACAAGGCCAACACGTCCTACATCGTCTGTTACCGTGCTCATTTTATACAAACTTGATAAGTGTTTGAACATTACGTTTATAGAGGTAAAGGTTCCTTCGGCTGAACCTGAGAACCTTCCATTTTGCTTCTATAGTACTGGTTCAGGTCCCTGAAAACTTCCATCCACCATGCACAAAGGTTCAAGAGGGCTCAATCATCCCAAGTGCATGACTTGTGGATCAGTGGTGCATGACTCAGCCGATTGTCCGTGGAAAGGCAAAGAGCACTTGAGATGTTATAAATGTATAACCATACTCTTACAACAGGGGAATGACGCTGAGACTTTATAGGTAGGCAATTCGGTCACTGGGTAAAAGAATGCAACAAGCCAATGGGTTGTTTCAAATGTATGGACACACTCCAAGATGTCCGTCCGAACTTCCTAATAACCTAATGTACAGGCTGTAGTTTTGGACACTGGGTAGCAGGTTGCAGATACCCAAAAGGATGCTACAACTGTAAGAGAAAGCCTCAGAGAACTTGGTGATTGTAGCTAATAGTCTGATGCCATCAGGTGGCCAACATGACCATTTCAGGCCAGAGTGCCCCTGGGAATTCAAATCGGGAGACCTTGAATACGAGGCTAGTTCTTATCCCGATATCAAGCCAACGGCCGTCATATCAGAATCACCCCCACGGTCATTAGAAGGGCTGGAACATCACAGGCAGGGCTGGCCAGGAGCACCTGAGAAGATGGACGGTTCAAGCGACATTGCGATAAGTCCATTCTCAGGAAAGAAGACTCGACTTGACCAACAAGCGGTGCAAGTCGACCAAAAGGACAAGCCTCATCTCACCCAGGGCGAAAGACCCAGAGTGACAGTGGATGTGATAGGCGACTACTCGGACGCTCATAAGAACAAGGTTTGGCAAGATGCGGCAGCAAAAACAGCATCCATGTGCCTCAAGGAGACACGGGCAGAAGCTTCAGAAGACCTGAAAGAAATGCTAATCATAGATGGACTCGCCAACTCCTCAACTCACCAGGAAAGTATGCTTGCTATTGAACAAGTTAAAAGCGCCCTTGTAATTCGAGCGCAACGACATAGCCTGAAATTGAACTGGCGGCAGTCGATTGTCGATCTTCTGAAATTACTTGACCTGGATTCCGACATCCAAGCGCGCTCTAGACTAGCAGGACTGCTAAACGTTCAGAACTTCCTTCCAGGGTCCGCAGAAGGCAACATGGCTCTTCATCGTGCAGTTATCGAGGAGTTAGCACGGAACGGCGGAGACTTCCAAGGGACACGAGGAAACCAACTAGTCGGTCCAGGGAAATCAGCAAGCATGGAAGAAATGGATACCGATGAAACTGAAGTTGAAAGCACTTTTTCAGATGACTCAACAGCTTCTTCAGTGTCCGCGTCCAGTCAAACCGCAATCACGCTCTAGAGATAGCGCACCTGCTGCTAAAACAACAATACTCTGAGTCCACTTCTTAATACCGCATATGAGAGATGCAGCACCAGAAGAGTCACAAAAATGCTTAAGAACTTAGTTTCCCATTATGGGCGTGATCTGGTGCCTGAGGCTTCAGGTGACGCCCACAGAGTTGCCGCGCAATTTGTTCGCAAAGCAGCGCGGCAAATCACAACTCATCTAACCAGGGCAATGGTGCCAGAATCAAAGCACAGCATTATCTCAAATCGCAGGGAACTTGAAAAGCTACTTTTGGCACAGTCACCCCAACAACGAGCCGCCAATGACCCCAAAGAGCCATCGTCTGACACTGAGGCAGAGCATTCAGAGCAATCAGAGTCTGGGAACGAACTTTCACTACCTGTACTCCAGGAGGTTGAGCAATTCATGGTTAAATCCAAAGCGTTCACCATTCTCGTAGCCAGAATACGAGAATGTCTGGCTAAACTTGACGAACATGTCGACGAAAATATGCCGATTGAACAAATAACCAGGTCTCCGGAATCTTCCGACTCAATCAACTGTGCCATAACAGAACAGACAGCATATTCACGGATACCCGAGCTATCTCAGCAACGTTCTACGCTTGAAGCCTTGAACAAGGGGGCAAATCAAAGCTTCCTGCAACGAGCGCTATCAGGGGTCACCCTACTGGAGGCGATGTTCTGGCCAAGGCCCCCAGAAGGATTTAAACGCATTACATGGAGAAGTCCTCTCAGAAAGCCTCTTTACATCGACGTCAAAGAACGCAAGAATGGTGCAGCAGAGCGATTACAAGAAAGGTTCAGAGCATCCGCTCAAGAGAGGTTGTCAGCCTCTGGCTCTTCTTCTTCCTCCTCCTCTTCCAGTACACCGGGAACCGTCTGAAGTGGCACACCAGCTATGACGCCCCGCGCGCCCCCCGCTGCTCATGTCATGAACAGGTCTTCTACTCAGTCCACCGTCTGGCATCACGCCAATAGAGCACACAGTCAGCTCCCCGCTGGCAGAAGTCTAACCGTGTCGGCAACAGCACCGAACAATATCCGCCAAGCACGCCGGAAATACCTCCTTGTCTGTCTCAGTACAAGTAAATCAGAGAGAATCGAACAGATCGACGTGACGCACTTCGGCAACGATCAAACACTCTTTGAAGCTCTCCACTCCGTCTATAACTCTATCAGGAAAGATGAATCCTGGACCTCTAAAATACCGCTTTTAAAACCTGGGAAAATGCCCCCTTGGTTATGTTGGTGCTTGGACCATTTACATCTTTACAAACCGAGGAAGATAAATTTTGTATCTGTAAGTGACCCAAATGTCCACATTTCCCTTCCCGTGCAAGCCTTATCCCTTGAGTATTTGCACTTCCTGAGCTCCTCATTCTAAAACCGTTATCCAGTTCAGTCTAATGCCCCTCGGCCAAACCCCTACCCCCTTTAATATAAAGGCCCCATCCATCCCGCCACGAGATGAGGTAATCAAATTCCAGAACTGGCACTACTCTCCCTGTCCTATAGAAATCGAGGAGTGGGCCATAAGTGAAGCTTTTGCAGCAAAGCTCCTTGAACCAGGACACGCGTTCCCAAACGCAGAATGGCTAGAACTCTTTCCTAAGAAGTTACGGTCGTCTTTCTTCTACGAGCCAGGTAAAATGTCTACATTATGGGGTATAAATATTGTTGAGGGGCTCAACAAAGCTGCTCTCGCGCAAATTGCCCTTTGCGTGGTGCTCTCGAGCGGGTTGCTGGGGCTGGTATACTCGCTTGCTTCCCATGACGTGTCCGCTGCCTTCGCGTTGGCGGGGTGGTTTGCAACTTCTACGGCTCTGTTCATTCCGTATCTTCAATCCAAAGAATAATCAAAGAAGTGCCTGGTTTGGGGAAAATTTCATGTTACATTTCATGGCCTAGAGTCATTGCTGGAACCCGATTTGGGATTATGTGCTATGGTTCAATGTTAAGTCCTTTCGTGAGCCCTGCAATAACATGGTGCGCGTAATGACACAGTAAACTGTAAGCGTATAGAAAAATGCAAATGTATGGTGTCTAAGTCTGAGACAAGGACTTGAATAAGGTTGGAAGATCTAATGCCAAGGCTGGCAATGAATGGGAACAATAGGATAGGTATGGCAATTACGGCGGAATATATGTATGTGGGGTATCTATTATGAAAAACTCAACAATGCAAAGGAAGCAGTGGTGAGGTCTGGGAGCAACTGTTTAGTCTAACGAGCTCATAATCTAATAAATATAGCTAGTATAGCTGGACAAGAGTCTAATTTAGGCACTCCAAGATGAAACGCTGCCGCTCTTGCCGGATTCACAGTCGCAGCCTGGCTTCTCTGAGCATCCGGCAAGGGTATCCGTCGCACAGGGACGTCAAGAGTCCAGTGAGATAATAATTAGGGGGAAGGCTAGTACGATCTGATTCTAGCTCCTCAAATCTAAGTATGTATATTGGGTGGGCTGACGGCATCAGAGTTGTGAGGCATACAGCAACCTTTAAAAGCATAACTCGTTTTTAATCACGATCTTTGGCTTGAATAGTATTTGATTACAGAATACCATGATCAACCACGTACAATTTGGATAACACCATGAGTTCAGAAAATCCTCCTCTCCTCTTCAAGCTCATTAATCTCCTTCCTCAACTTAGCCCGCTTCCTCTTAACTATAACGTCTTCTCCCGCAATCTCTTCTAAGTGGTCGTCAGTCAGACTCATAACAAGCGATGGAGCCAACAAGGATATGGGCGTGTGTGGGCCAGATACCTGGCTGAAATTAGCAGCCTGCATCGACACGTTGTCTACAAACCATTTACGGGCCACCTTGTGGTATGCCTCCAGAATATCATGAGTCTCTTGGACCATGCGTTACGTATTGCTCATGTGGTCATGATAATGAATGTGGTTAAGCTTGAGAACGTTACCACGATAGTGACAATCGAATGCTTTTTCCTCAACAGCATGACGGGTTCTCCCTTGTCGGCTGTAGTGATTTAGCTTAGAAAGAAACATCTATGGGGTGAAGGTACTTTTTCCACCTAACTTTTCCGCAAGTTAGATAAGGTCTAGCAGTGGCATACAATCGCAACATTTAGCAATCTAGGTAATCTGGGCATGAGTCAAACGTTTACTACGTATGAAATTGTCAACCATCTTATACTGTCGAAAATCAAGGTGTCGTGCCCTCTCAACAGTTGTCAAATAGATAAACACGCTGACCTGAGAATTAAGGACGGCATAATAGCTTGGCGGGGTATATCCTTGCTGTCATTGTCTGGTTTAGTATTTTCTAAGTTTGGGTTGGGCACCGTTCACGGCTGATACAGGTCGGAAATATAAGCTAGCCCCTTATGACAAAATAGGGCTTCGGAATTAGGGTTCGAAAACAAGTCTGTCTGTTCAAAACATACCTAGAAGACATTTCGGGTGGGACTGTATGGTTGGAATAGTAGATTTATGCAAATATGGAGTGGTTGACATATACATAGGTATTTATGCAAGACTGTCCGCCAAGATCGGATGCACTCCCGAAGCAGGAAGACGGTCCGGCGGAAGCGATAGACAAGTCGAGTAAACAATTCCCGATCGGACCGGCATATCAGAGGAAGTGGAGTTGGAGTCCCAAGTCTCCTCATGAGGAGATTCTTGTTCTTAATGAGGGGGTTACATATTGTCTGTTATAAAATATACTCTCCTATACTTCTTACCTACTACCATCTATTCACCTTTTACCTACCTACCTTCTTACCTACCATCTATCATCTATCATTCATCTATAATGGCCTCCCTCCACCCCCTCATCGACAACGGCCTCACAAAAGGCACTCCCAACTTCCCCGGCGGCTCGCTGCACTGCAGATGCGCCTCCTCTCGAGTGACCGTCTCCCTCTCCAGCAACGTCGCACACAACCACGCGTGCGGCTGCTCCAAATGCTGGAAACCCGCCGGCGCCCTCTTCTCCGTCGTCGGAGTCGTGCCACGCGACAGCCTCACGGTGACCTCGCACCCTGAAAAGTTACACATCGTCGACCCCTCCGCCGTCATCCAACGCCATGCGTGCCGCGACTGCGGGGTTCATTTGTTCGGGCGCATCGAGACGGAACACCCCTTTAAGGGACTGGATTTCGTGCATGCGGAGTTGTCGGACGAGAAGGGGTGGCAGGAGCCGCAGTTTGCGGGGTTTGTGAGCTCGATTATTGAGCAGGGGTTTGATCCTCAGGGGATGGAGAAGGTTAGAGAGAGCCTGAGGCACAAGGGACTGCAGACGTACGATGCGTTGTCGCCGGAGTTGATGGATTTGATTGCGACGTTTATGGCGAAGAAGAACGGGAAGTTGCCGGCTCATCTTTAGTGTACGTATTTTGAGGGGGTTGATGAATTAGTGGGTGTTATGATGATGGTTCAGGGGTGTAGTATGATTGCATGTTGGTGTTGGATAGAGTCTAGACTGGTGGTGTTGACATGTGACCGGAGAAGTATAGGTAGTCCCAATGGAGTAATTTCGGAGAATCCAACCACCAGCCAATCTACCTCCAACACACTCTCAGAGTCTTCAATCAACTGAAACATCTGGGATCAAATCCAACTCAAATCCACCACGGACTCTCCTGCCGTTCCCCTTCTATCACGGCAGGCCGTATACACAGTACACACAAGTAACCTGATCGTCCGACGATCCCTGCCTACCCGATGGAGTACGGAGTCTCGTCCGTTGCCATCTCGGTCTTTATACTTCCAGATATCTGGATAGAAGTATAAAACAGTCCATCAGACCGATAACTAGCCATCCAGCATCGCTCAACTCTCTATCTAGCACTTCAATCCACTCCCTCAACCACTATGAAGTTCGTTCGCTCTCTCGTCTCCCTCGCGGGTCTGGCCCAGCTGGCTGCGGCTATTCCCTTGTCCTCTTCTTCTGTTCCTTCTTCGTCTTCTGTGCCTTCTTCTTCTTCTTCTTCTTCTTCTATTCCCTCTTCTTCTGCGGTCCCATCTCCCTCTTCCACGCCCGGCGCGTTCGCATCCACCTCCGGCCTCGAATTCACCATCGACGGCAAAACCGGCTACTTTGCCGGCTCCAACGCCTACTGGCTCAGTTTCCTGACCTCCGACGAGGACGTCGAGAAAGTGTTCTCTCACTTCGTCAAGTCCGGGCTCAAAGTCCTGCGCGTCTGGGGATTCAGCGACGTCAACGAGACCCCGACGGACGGCAAGGTGTGGTTCCAGAAACACGCGGACGGGAAGTCCACGATCAACACGGGCAAAGACGGTCTGCAGCGTTTGGATGCGGTGGTCAAGGGCGCGGAGAAGCATGGGGTTAAGTTGATTGTCAACTTTGTCAATTTCTGGGAGGATTATGGCGGCATGAATTCGTATATGAAGGCTTATGGTGGCGCCGATAAGAGTAAGTTCTTTACTACTGAGAAGGTGCAGGCGGCGTATCGGAAGTATGTCGAGGCGGTTGTATCGCGGTATAAGAATTCGCAGGCGATTTTTGCCTGGGAGTTGGCGAATGAGCCGCGTTGCAGTGGGTGTGATACCTCGATCATGCATGAGTGGATTGCGAATACCAGCAAGTATATCAAGTCCCTGGATTCGCGACACATGGTGTGCATTGGAGATGGTGCGTCCTCCTTTTAGCCCCCTCTGAAATGAGCCAAGATTTGCTAACGAACAGTAGAGGGCTTCGGGCTCGACATTGACTCGGACAAGAGCTACCCCTACCAGTACTCGGAGGGCTCCGACTTCGAAAAGAACCTGGCCATCCCGACCATCGACTTCGGCACGTTCCACCTGTACCCGGATAGCTGGGGCACGACGAACGCCTGGGGCAACGGCTGGGTCAGCTCGCACGGCGCGGCGTGCAAGGCTGCCGGCAAGCCCTGTCTGTTCGAGGAGTACGGGGTCACCTCGAACCACTGCAAGCTGGAGAAGCCGTGGCAGCAGACGGCGCTCAACACGACGGCCATGGCGGGCGATCTGTTCTGGCAGTTTGGGGACCAGCTGAGCTCGGGCAAGTCGCCGAACGATGGCAACACGCTGTATTATGGATCGGAGGAGTATCAGTGTTTGGTGACGGATCACGTCGCAGAGATTGGCAAGTAGACAGTTAGTTATATATATAACTGTCTGGACTCTGCAGTGGTGGGGAGGGTAGGTAGTATAGGGAGAGATTAGAACCAACTAGATTCATTCATTTATAGAGAGACATACCTGAGATTTATTGTTTTCCTGTACAGATCAATGTGGAGTTCACTAATAAGGATTAAGAAATACCTAGTGTAACTCTAGTGTACCTCTAGTATAACGATTCGTATAGAGTTGGGGGCCATTCACTCACCTGACATAAGCCAGGCAGTCGTATTCTTAAATCTATCTCCTCTGTATGATCCTCGAATATTCTCACCAATCTTTCTGTCAACTGAGAGTCAATACCGAATCAAAATGGGCAAGCCACAACCCCAACCCACCGAGGACCTCCCTCCTCCTCCCTACGAACAAGCCATCGCCGCCGGCTCCTCCTCTTCTGCCCCTATTCCTCCCCCAACCACCACCACCGACTACGACTACGACTACACCTCCCCCATCCCCTCCGGCCACGCCTGCCTCAGCATCCACGCCGACACCCGCGCCTCCAACCAAGTCACCCTTCATCCCGACCTCAGCGCCGACGCCTCCGCCCTCCACGCGCTGCTTACTCGCCAGGCGGACGTGCCGGCCCGCCCGACGCTGACGGTCCGCGGGTCGCACACCGTCAGTCGCTCCGAGAACCACGGGCGCAAACACCGCAGTCGCAACGTGACGGATTTTGACTTCAAGGTTGATTTGGCGCCGTACGTGGTCTCTGGAAGGGATGGGGGGAGGAGGACGGGTGGTATGCGTTGAGGGTGGTGGGCGATGGAGATGGGGAGAGACAGTACAGGGGGGGAGTGTTTCCGTCCCGACGCTGGAAGGGACATTCGTGTTGTAGGAAGAAGAGACAGGCTGTGAGGTTGGAGGATGAGGAGAATGTGGGATTAGTGGGACAGACAGACCCAGATGGACGACCGGGGCTGATCGGCTGGTGCGAGCGATTCTGCGAGGATCCTGCGCGTGTGAAATCGTACTCCCCCTTTTCTGTCCCCCCTATCTTTCTCTTTCTCTTCCTCTGACAGATACACTAACGAACGCGATGGCTTTGATAGATTCACATTCACCCGCTCCGTCTCCGGCCTCGACTCCTCCGTCATCCAATCGTCCCTGAAATCGCACCTCCGCTCGCTCAACTACCGCGGCAAAGTCGAAATCTCTCCATCGCCAACCGCTCCGTCACCGTCTACTCCCCCCACTGGATCAACCGCGCCCGCACAAACCCCTGGATCTTCTACCCCTGTCTGCTCCTCCAGCTCTGGATCCTCACTTGGCCACTCCTCTGGCTGCTCGAGCGCAAGTATCGCGTCGTGGACGCGGAGTGGCGGTTCTCGCGACCTGGAGCTGGGGCTGGGAAGAGGTTTGTGACGGGGCGGAGTGAGGCGGAGGTCGCGAAGGAGGTGGCCCCGGTGGTGACGCAGGCGGCGTGGGAGAGACGGCGAGATGGGAAGATGTTGACGGCTCAGGAGGTCGAGACGTTGAGGCAGCTGGAGTGGGAGGGACGGCAGAGGGGGGGCCGAGTCATGGTGGTGAATTTCGGGGATATGGGCGAGTGGGGGAATAATCATTATACGTTTGCTGGCTGATCTTCCTGGTTTGGTTTTGTGGAGTTGTGCTGTGATATCCTTGGTTAGTGGTGGTTTCTATATATATATATATCGTGGGTAAGTGTTCGAACACTGGACCTGGAACAAATTGGATTACTTGTCTGATTTTTGAATCACTGAAATACATGGAGAATTTCTTCATTCTCTCGTAGTCATTGCAAGACTGCGTAATTCTCTAATAAAACCAGTATATGGTCTATCTGGGACTGTACATTCCAATCAACACAGGAACGTAGGTCAGGACAAGCATATACTAATGGTCTGTTATTAGATCAGGGATTAGGTATGCTATTCCTAGGATACTCTGGTCATTACATTCCTCTCATACTGGCTAATCCTCCCCTCCGCCCCATATCCAGGCCCACAAGAATGACATGGAACAGCAACCAAGGAAAGCAGACAGGCAGGCAAGCAGCCAGCAGCTACTCCACCAACGCCATCAACTTCTTCCACCACGTATCCCTCACCCTCGGCGGTTTCTCAGCCGCCACAATCTCTGCCAGCCCCGTATGCAAGTCCACGTCGGCAGGCCGCCACGCCCACGGATCCGACCAGAACGCGGCGCGATGTCCCAGATACAGCACCAGGAAGGCCGGGATGCCGATATACGCGGTGAAGAAGTTGCTCGCGGACCATTCGGACGGGAAAAAGCACGTGAACCCGTTGATCAGGGCTAGGAACAGCGCCCCGGACAGTCCCACGTACATGCCGTAGGGTTGCAGGCGGGAGGTGTATGGCTTTTCGACGCCCTGGGCTGTGACGGCCCGGTTGAAGCGGAAGTACACGATGGAGCAGCAGATCCAGGAGATAAAGCCCGACGTGTTGGTGAAGTTGATGAGCCAGTTGAAGACGGTGTTGGAGCCCGAGGAGACGGCGAGGTAGGCGAGCAGGGAGAACAGCGAGGACACCGACACCGCGAGCCAGGGCACGCCCTGCCGGTTGCAGGTCTTGAAGATGCTGGGGGCGTTGCCGGACACGGCGAGCGAGTAGAGCGAGCGCGACGACATGTACAGAAACGAGTTGCCGGCCGACCAGGCAGAGGTTAAGATGGCCGCGTTGACGATCGAGTCGAGCGCGGGGATGCCGGCGTTGGCGATGGCCACGACGAACGGCGACGACGACGCGTCCGTGCCGGAGCCGTAGACGATGGCGTGGGCCTGCGACGAGCAGATGACGCCGATGGCGAGCGCGCCCAGGATGTAGAAGAAGACAAGCCGGTAGATGTAGCGGCGGGCGGCGACGGGGACGTTGCGACGGGGGACTCCATCTCGCCGCCGCTGATGATGATGAGCTCCGGGGCGAAGATGAACGCGATGGCGCTCTTGACGATGCACTGCAGCAGGCCGACGAAGCGGCCGGCGTCGCCCGCCACGAGGTAGGCGTTCATGGCGCCGTTGGCCTTCCAGTAGTGGAAGCCCAGGCGCTGGCGGTTGGGTCCGCCGCCCCAGAAGAGGATGAAGGACAGCAGCAGCAGCCCGATCAGGGTGATGATCTTGATGCCGGAGAACCAGAACTCGGCCTCGCCGTAGAAGCGGACGGGCAGGAAGTTGAGCAGCACGATGACCACCAGCATGATGGTGATCCACACGGCCAGGTGCACGCCCGCGTTCCAGTACTCGATGACCATGGACGCGGCCACGATCTCGTACGGCACCAGGATCCCCAGCGAGTACCAGTACAGGTAGCCCATGGCAAACCCGAAGCTGCGCGACACGTAGCGGAACCCGTGGTACGACATAGTCCCGCCGTGCACGGGCAGGTAGGCGCCAATCTCTGCGATCCCGGTGACCAGGGCGTAGACCAGGATGGAAATGAAGATGTACCCCAGCAGCAGCGACAGAGGGCCGCCAACGTTCAACGCCTGACCGGAGCCCACGAAGAGGCCGGTGCCAATGGTGCCACCCAATGCCATCAGTTGCACATGACGGTTTTTGAGGCCCCGCTGGGTAACCTTGTAGCGCTCGTCCAGCAAGTCCGCCTCGACCATGGCCTGCATGGTGCCGGCCTTGTCGGGGGAAACCCTGCCATCGGGCAAAGGAGGGGATTTTTCGAGATCGGCCATGTCGTTTGCACTGGAGAAGGGTGGTTGCAGATGAAACTCTGGAGAGTGAATGAAAGGAAAAGCCAGGGCCATTATAAGCGAGGGCTGCCAGCCAGGATGCCTGGCAGCCAAGATAAGACGCGGGGACAAAAAGCCTCCAAGCCCTCCATGATTCCCTCGACTATGCCAGAAACAAACCCTATCAGCTCGTATCGCATCCTGTTAGAACTCTGGTCCACCGGTCCGGCGCCGGTCCGGACAGGCCCTTATCGCGAGGGTCTGTTCCAGATCTCGACGGTCATGGATGGTAGGACAGCCTGTTTGCTCGTGGTACAGTACTCTGGTTTCGAGGATGCTACCACGGGGCGAGAGACGTCGAGATGAAGGCCAACCGGGACTGGACTTCCGGCGAGGGTGAGGCATGGCAGGCAAGGCTGGGAGGACTGGGATGATAGGGAGAAGTCCCAAAAACGAGACGCAAAACAGGGAGAGTCTGTGTACCCCCAGAATGACAACTGACAGGGGCTTTCATCCTGGCTCGTCTCCACCGATATTCGGCTCCACCACCTTACCCAGGCGATTAGGTAATGTTTCCCTGTCATTTGCCGGGCGCATCTGCGGTTCCCCGGATTTCTGATTAGCTCAAATTGGGTTTGAGCCAGCTGGACAGTGCGACTGGATGCCCTGGCGTGACTGGCTGAGCGTGCTGAGCTGGCGGCGTGCTACTGTGCATTCGCGCCGACCGGGGCTGGGCCCGATGTATGTATATAGGGGCAACCTATTCCACGGCCTCAGTATCCTCAGTTCCTGACCGAGAGTTCGGAGATGCAAGGAGGCAGCTGGACCAGTGCAGTCAGACGGGAGGATGCAGAAGATGGAATCGAAATGGACAAACAAGCAAACAAACACCAAACGGGCTCACATGACCGGGAAGTATACAAACCCGCCGACCAGGAGTCAACCCAGCCAGGAGTCAAACAAGACAGGCCGTACTTTGGCTAATCTGCGCTCTTCATAGGTTGGAACTGGCCAGCAAACATCCGAAGGAGGCCCCCCCGATGCCACAGGAGACTCGACTGGTCCACAGCCTGCGCCCTCAGCATGCGGCCAGCCGTTGATCAGTCGCTGCAAAGGTCCTGCAGCCATCGTGTGTGTCTCTGCCTCCGATCCAGCGACAGGGATGGTGTCAGGCCAAGGCCAACAAGCAAACAACGCTGGTCGATCGCTCGGCCGACGCTTGCTTGCACGAACGAGGCTTTTAAGGCCTTCTCCTTTTCTCTCCTGTTCATCCTCTTCTTCTTTCTCTCATCACCACTCTTTCTGTCTCTTGTCTTCTGTTGTCCGTCTTCTGTTCTCTGTTCTCTGTTCTCTCTGCTCTGTCTGTTCTTCCTGTTGTGTGTTCTGTCTGTCTTCCTGTTTGTCCTCTCTAGTCTCGTCAGCGTTCGTCTTGATCTACAAAGTCTCACCCCCCCAGCCACCAGAAAATGGCGCTACCTATGTATCCTGGCCTCCAGACGGCTCTCCTTAATCTGAATTATCCCCAGCTTGCCTCGTACTGCTCCTCTATCATCGGTTCCAATCCCTCCCTCGACCACCTGAATTCGATCAATGCCGACGTGCTGCGTCTGATCTACTGCGAGGCCGTGCCGCCCAATGTCTACAAGATATGGCTGGCTATCGCGGTGAAACACGAGCCGGAGCTGCTGCGAATAGCGTTGGCTGATCCCTTCTCCAGCCACGTCCGAGCCGTCGCCATCCAACAGCTCGCTCGTATTTCCCGGTCCCCGGACTGGAGGTCTCGCGGATGGGCTGTCCTGGGGTATGCCGAGGGGATCAAAGTGCTGACCGAAAGCCTGTCTGTAGAGGAAAAGGCGAGTCTGCTGCTGGCAGTATCCCGGAGCCTCCGCCGGCCAGACTTTGACCTGTCTGTCCACTTTGACCGGCTGGTCCACATCCTACGCAAAGACGCGCCGCAATGGACGCGGTACCTGACAGAGCCGCTGGTGCCGCTGTGCAGTCGGGGGTCTGTGCAAAAGGCGTTGGTCACCATCGAAGAAGCCGAGGTGACGTCTAGGCTGCTCGATGGCATTGCCGTGCGCCATACGGGTCTGTTGCGATGCATTGCAACCGGCGACGTCAAGGTGCCTGGCTATCTGCGAAAGGCCGTGATCCAAGGCTGTGTGAAACCGATGATCCGTTCTTCGGACCCCTACACCCCGATCTTTTACCGGGATACGGTGTCGCTTCTGCCGGGCATAGCCTTTGTACTGGATCTGTTCTGCGGCATGGCCCGGGAATCGCCCGACAAGCTGCAGCCTTCTCGAATCAACCCGTACATCTATGAATCACTGCGCCATATATGCCGGCGAAATGCGTCCTTTCACCATATCCATGTCCTTATGGCAAGAACATTGCCCTTCATCGCCATTGGGAGTGACGCAGATCTCGCCGAGCTGCTTGTCAATGAGCTACTCCGCTGCTGGTCGATTGCCGGCTTCAAGACCGCTGCCCAGGCCAAGTCTCCCACGAAGAGGCTGCTGAGTCCAGACCATCCATCCCGGCCATCGATTGGCGATAAGGACCCCTTGGAGGCCTTGGTGATCGGTGTCATCCGTCAGTGTCCTCCCTGCCAGCCGTGGACCAGCCATGATCAATCACCGTTCAAGACGCTGGAAACGGTCTTGCAAGGGATCGCAGCGGATGCGCGCCTGCCCTTCCTCAAGCTCCTGTTCGCCATTCCGAGGCGCTGGGGTTCGATTTGGATCATCCGCCGCAAGAAAAGGAAAAGGCAGCCCTTCCAATATGGCCCCACGGCGTAATGAAGCTGCTGCCAGCGCCCGACATCGGCAGGCTCTTTGACCGGATGCTGAGCATGCATGGCTGCCAAGAGTACTTACCGGTGCATGATGCAGTGGATAGCCCTCTATCTTCGCTTGCTCAGTGTCAGCTGAAGGTTCGAGTGGAAGCCGACGGCATGGTTGCTGATAACCCCCGATAGCAACGAGTGGTGTGTCCATCCAGAATGAGCCCAACTATCGTTGCTAACAGGCATAGGGATTTCCGCCATGAAGCAGAGAGCCGAGGCCGGGCAGTGCCCTCAGGTGACCGTGTATTGGGCGGTCCAGGCCGTGGAAACATCCCTCCTGAGCGGATCATTGTCGCTCTTCAGAGAGGTGATCGAATGGTCCCTGCGATTCATGCAGGACAATGTACGCAACCCCATCTTTGTACCCAAGCTACCTTGCTAATAACGTTCCAAGGCCATCTTCCCCGACCTCATGGTGTCTTCTATCCTCGGGCCTCAGGCGTCTGAGGTTCTGGGCTGCGTTGTCCCTCCCAGAAGAGGGAGATCACGGCATGAAGTACAGAAACTGGCTGACCAAGCCAAATGCGACCCTCATTCGTCTATTGGCAATACTCCTCGATGTATCGGCGGAGCCAATAGACTTTGCACGCATTGCTGACAGCATCCCACCCTTCCTGGATCTCGTGTTGGCCTCTCGGATCAAAGCCCTACGTCAATACGAGAAGCAGGGCCATTCAAGCGACGTGCTCCTCGCCTGGTTAATAGAACCGATGATCGAAGTTGTGGCCCGCTATGACGAGGAGGGTTATGAGCTAGACTGGTGGGACACGGGTATCATGCTGTCTGAGCTACAATTTGACAAGCTCTGCACTCCGCAACTGATCCCATATGTGGACCGGCTGATCAAAAAGATGGATAAGCCGTGGGATCAACAAGGTGTGGGAGAAAGCAGCAGGCAGATTGGATTGCCATGCGGTCTGCCTGTGCATCGCCTGCTACCACCCAGACTTGCAGCATTGGTTCTACGAGACCCAGCGGCTACTCCGTACGGGGCGGCGAGAATCCATGACATTCTTTTTGAGCCCGCAAGCGTGTTGATGACTCGCATTCCAACCCTGGAAGAGCCGGGTGCCCTGGTGGTGCGTGATGCGGAGGTAGACGTTCTGGCTCATGTCATATCTGCGTACGTCTTTGCCCGCGGTCGTCGAGAGAGAAGTGCGCGTCTGTTAGAAGTCTGGAGCTACTATGCCTCCGTTCTTACCGCACACCCGGAGGTCTGGATCATGGTTCAGGGCTGGCTGGCCGGAAAGGCCAAGGAATGGGGTTTGCGCAAAGCCAGCTCGACTATCGAGCCACCTCGTTTACCAAAGCTGCCGCAGTGGGAGAGACGCCCACATCGCAGTCTGATCGTCTGGGACCCATGCCGGGACGCAGGACCGCCCCGGGTGCTGTCAGCCCCGGTTTCTGTTCTTCTTTGCCGAGTGAGAGGGGATATTCCCTCGGGCAACATCCTAACCGACGGCGCGAGAGAGTCAGTCTTGGTGAGTTCTGGGCTGTTGACGTTAGGAATCATTTGTCGTACGGAACGTCCACCACAGCCTGTGACGGCGTGGTCCTGGCAGCCATGCTGCTTCTCGGCGCGATGTCAAATCAACCGCTCCTCCCGGAGCTGTTTCCCTCTGCTGAGTCTGTACGATGGCCAGTGGTTGCCCTCGACTACGCCTTCGTCTGCTGGCATCTACTAATCCCCTGAAAGCCATTGACGGAGCAATAAAAGCCCTCGAGAAGGGCATCGCGCTTGTGCAACCCGTCTCCTTGGACTCTTGATCATGTCGTTGCTCGATAGCATTGAACGCAGGTTCGCCCAGTCGTTCAATCATGTTGCACACCGCTGTCAAGCTGGCGAAGTTGTTTCCTTCGTCGAATCAGCCCGAGCTGGGGGTCGCCGTGGTCCTACGGCTCCTGAGATACCTCCCAGACAAGTCCGTGTACCACCAACACCTGAGGCTAAGGGATCTGGGCAGGGCCCCGACCCGCGAGGCTATAGATTTCATGCACTCTCTAGCAGGCACCGTCCGCAAGAGGATTCGTACTCCTACTAGCCCCGTGAACACTGCATCGTTGAAGAGGCTGGCCCGGCTTTTGGCGACTGCCGACTTCGTTCCACTCGACACCAGCCTCTCAATCATGCAGTCGATCTACGATTCCACACTGGCCATTAACGTCCACATGGAGCTGCAGACACCGGCGTTGTCTCTTCTCGAGAGAGAGCCCAACAGGGCCGCAGAGGTGTTGGCCTTCCTCCGGCAGGCTACGCTTTCGACCGTTGAGCCCAAGCGAGAAGACCAAATGGCGCATTGGATTTGGGACGAACAAGCAGGCCGACTGCCGGATATCGCTGGGTTCTGCTCGCGGAAGAACCTGGAGCGCTTCGCACAGAGTGCGTTTCAGAAACTTTCTGATATCCACCGCCAACGCTACGCCCAGGATATCTTGTGTCCGATGGTCACCGAGTGCACCGAGCTGCACAATCAGTGGATGAGAAAATTCCTATGGCACTTCGGCTGGTCACAGAGGTGCAACCTTGACTTCGGCACTTTCATCCCCAGCGCTGTGGACTTCGTCATCAATATCTGGCACGAATATCTCCCTTCCACGTTCCTCGAATACAGCCGCAACATCATCACAACCTACACCAGCAGTCCACAATTCGAAATCCTCAACAGCCACATCATCCGCTCTCCCCAGTTCCTCAACCCGCACTACAGCTTCGCAATCCAGCATTGGAACGAAGTCCTCCGTCACTACCGGCAAGCGCACCCCTTGGTGCTCTTGGACACCCTCCTCTCCCGAGACCTGCAAACCAGACTCCACTGCCAGGCAGGCATCACAGAGCTGGCCGTTCTGGCGGAATACCGAACCAGGATGGTCTTCATCGCCGCGCACCCAGAAAGATACGACCCTGCAACCAACCAGCGCACCATCTCCACTGCAACCCTCCTCCCCGGCCTCGCCGCCATGCGCAAACACCGCGACCGTCCTAGCAGAGAGTGCCGCCTCCGCTACGCCTGCTACTCCCTGGTCATGGGGACCATCGTGAACGACATCGACATGCTTAGGGAGGACATGAGGGTCCGGAATCCTCCCTACGCCGCCGCGCTGCCAACCCCCATGCTTCTCCAAACCACCCTCCTCCCCTCCCCGTGTTATAACCCACTGGTTCCTGACGCGGCCAGCGTGTTCACGGCCCGAGTTCTGGACGTGATCCGCCACTGTCCGCCGAACGTGACCGTCTTCGAGGCGTATTATCTCGATCGAGTCACGGAGGACTCGGTCCCGGCTATTCTGGCCCTGCCGCTGGCGTGGATGATCGGGCAGAGTATGGATATCACGGAGGTGGACGTTGTGTCGAGTTTGAGGGCCAGGGTGGTAGGGAAATTGTTGACCAAGGTGGATCGGTTAAGTGTTCTTGTGAACCCCCTTGTTGGGGCTATGTTGACTGTTTGGAAGGTTAGTGCTAATGCGTATGTGGCGAGAATGGCTTCTGAGATTGATGGGTGATCTTTCTTTCATTTCAGGCTGATGATGGATGATGTTTCTTTTGTCTGGGGATCATGACTTTCGTATGTATTTCTTAATGTTTCTTTTTCTTTTTAATGTGGGAGATTGATAGAGGAGGACTGATTTATGTACTATTTCGGGCTTAACCCTATTATTGGTTCATTAATATTATCTGTTTCTACCTAGTATACATCCTATCCTATCCTATCCTATCCTACATTACACTACCTATACTATACAATATCATACAGAACTACCTATCTAACGATATAAAACCCCCTCCCCCCTGCCCCAACCTGCCTATCTCGCACCTCCGCCGCCGTAGACCTCACCCCGATCCAATGCAACGGCACGTTCTCCACCATCTTCTGCCCTCGCGTCATCGCGCTCAGATACCCATCTCTTGTCTTGTCCATCCACGTCCCATTCACATTCACCCCGCCCCTGGTAGACAGACAATGCGGCCCCCAGGCGGGATGGTCCAGTGCGCTCTGCGCGTACGTTGCGTCGCATGCCTCGGCTAGGAAGGCGGTTTCGGCTGCTTGGGAGCGCGCAGAGAGCAGGTCTTTTTCGGAGCTGGCTGTCGGAGGGGGGAGGGTGGGGCGGAGGAAACCCATTATGAGGATGTGGAGTTTGGGTTGCTGGGATTGGGACTGGGTTGAGGACGGGTCGTCGCTGTCTAGGATGCGCAGGGATACGGTTCGGCGTAGCGTCTGGGACATGTTGACGCGGGTGTGTTGGGATGGGTCGATGTTTTGGATGGTGATTACGGCTTGGCACCAGGGCTGGTTCTGGGTCTGGTTCATGGGCTGGGTTTGTGTCTGCGGATCGAGGAACCGGGCCCATCCGAAAAAGACCCCGTGGAGATCGTCCGTGATGGAATCAGGGACTTTGGTCAAGGTGAAGCGCTGCTCGTCTGTATCTGCTGGTGTCGGGGTCGGAGTGCCGCGGGCTTTGAAGTCCATAGGGAAGGGAGGTTGAGGGCCCAAGTCCAGCGACTCGGTCGGTTGGAACTGCCCCTGCATTTGTGCCTGGTTGGACGTCTCCGGGGCGCCCTTGATGATTCCCGCGACGCGATTGCCGACGCCGCTGACGGTGAGGGCCTTCTCGGCGGCGAACTTCTTGACAGGGCTCGGGGAGAAGGCGTCCACCTTGGACTGCACGAGGGACGTAGCTGGGCCGATGACGCGGTTGGCCGTGGCCTGGGCGTACAGACCCAGCACCATGGCGCCCATTTCGAGCGGCAGAGTGCTGAGACTGGCGCCGCGGACGGAGCTCGGGCTGAGCGAGGTCGAGAGGACGCGGAAGACAGGGCTCCCGCAGAGGACCTTTTTCTTGGCCGCGCAGAGCACGAGCTGGAAGTACCCGTCGCCCGCGTCGGCGGGGATCCGCGCAACGACGGTTTCGCGGAGGACGTGGGAGCGGGATTTCGAGGATGTGTTCTTGCGCCGGAACTTGGCGATGTCGCGCTGCCAGGCGCGTTCGTCGACCGGGGGCACCTGGTCCGCGTGCAGGGCAAGAGAAGGGGTCACGTCGATCCAGTCGTCGGTGAGGCGGAAGAGGGCCTTCGTCCGCATGCCGGTCTTGCCGGTCCAGCCTTTGCTTTGGAGCCAGAGGGTGCGGTCTAGAGGGAGGGGTGCGTCGGAGAAGATGGACAGCGTCACGGAGGTGGTCGGGCCGCGGTAGAAGACGATACCGTGCGAGTGCCGCAGGATGGTGTAGTGCTTGTTTGATTCGGTGGGATGCGCGATGAGCCCGCCCAGGAAGTGCCGCGCTTCGCCGTAGGCCTTTTGGACCGCGGACGGCTCGGATGGCGCAGGTGAGCTGGATGGAGGGGTGGCGGATGGAAAGACATCGGTGGAAGCGCGCTGAACGGGGGAGTTAGGTGCGAGAAAGCCGGGATGATAGGATGGGAGGGTTTGAGCGGAGGTAGCGGAGGTTAACGGAGGACGGAGACTGTTGGAAGACTTGGAAGGGCGGAGGACATGTGGATTTGGATGTTGAGCTGGGATTTGAGAAGGGCCGCTGGAAGTCGATGGCCGGTAGGGGCTATTCGAGACATTTGGAGCTCGAAGGTCGGGCTTGCTGGGATAACGAGGTGGCGTTGGCGTTGGCGAGTTATACGGAGGTGTCAAGGGCGGCGGCTTGCTATATGCAGGTGTGTAGAGGTCGGGATTGCTTCGGTATCGCGGCAAGGAGTGACTCGAGCTGCCCGGGGTCAACGACGGAGGAAGGTTCCTTAAAGGAGACGGAGCACGAAGATCACGCTGGCTGGGATATCGTGGGAGAGGTCGCGCAGTTGTAGCAGTGTGATACTCAGGGGGCGGAGTAGGGACGGTGGCCACGCCACGTGTCACGCCAGAGTCGTCGTAAGGAAGCGGAGCTGGAATGGGCTTCCTCCGGAGATCAGAAGGCATGAGGAGCTAAAGACTCATGATAGATCAGAGACACAATGATGATAGTCTTGATAGACGAAGCAGTTGGAGAGGATGAAGAGGCGAATTGGCCAATGAAGAACGGAGAAGAAGGCGATCCTCCGCATCACGTGCGATACGATAAGTCACCTGATTATTCCTTATCGATAAGAACGGAAGTATACAGTCACATGCGATAAGACAGTCACTGTCACTGTAGACACACTCTGCCGCATCAGAACGACTCATCGACCTGCACGGCTGGGACTCCCAGTGAATAACACAAGTACCATGCTCTCCCTCCAAACTGCCCCCTTCTTCCTCTCTCCCTTCTCTCTCCTCGCTACCTTTTCCTTCATCGTTTCTCGTCCTCCCATTTACATCTTGTCTCCATTCTTAGACAGCACATCTACTATTCCCGAACATAAGCCTGAAAAAGCCCAGAACTTCATTCTCGCCACTCCCAAAATGCGCTGGACTCAGGAAAACGAACAGACCGTAATCCCCCCCTCCCTGCTCCCTCCAATCAGACATATTTACTGATGCCGAAACAGCTGCTGAGAGTTATGTTCGAGACTCAGGATATGCACATTGACCTTGACAAGATTTCCAAGGCCTGGCGTGAGTCTCCTAGACCTTTCATTTCGGAAAAGTTTATAATCCAATAAATCCCAGCTGGAGACGACAAGCCGACCCCCAAAGCTCTCAAGGAGCATCTGTCAAAGTACAGGACTAAGGGCCAGGGAACCATCACCTTTGCTATGAAGGCTGGCGCATCCGATGGCGCGGCGGGAACTCCTAGAAAGAGAAGGAGCCCCAAGAAAGTCGCGGCCGTTGATAAGGAGGCTGAGTCCAACACTGCTCTTGGAGACGAGCTGATCCCGCCTACCACCCCGACTAAGCGCCCCGCCTCGGACAATGCTGGCAGTCCTGAGAAAAGACGTTCCCCAAAGAAGCTCCTCAAGGAGTCTGATGTGGTGGAGGCTACTGATGATGCTTGAGGTTGGGATTTGTTTTGCAGGAAATGAAATGTGCAGTACGGAGGAATCTGTTTTTTTGAGAAGGTGTGCGGGATAGTCTGGAAGTGTTGAAGAAGACATGAGAGTGGGTTGCGACTGGTGATAGCTTTCCAATTGGGGGTAGCAGTCCGCTTTTAGGCAAAGAGGTTGTAATTGGAACAAAACATGGACTTTAATTAAATTTATTGCGGTAACACACCTGTAGACCTATATTTTGGAGACGGCTATGCTTTTGACTTCGGGGACAACCGAATTCCCACGTACCAGTCACTCAAAAGTGTTAGCTGTTCATACTAAAGACTCAGGCAGCATTAGGCACTTCACATAACAGAAAATAGTTTGACGCTGAATATTAGACCCTGAACCCAAGCAAAGAGCTTTTGTAGGCACTATTGCCACGTATTTCTGTCAGGAAGCAAGGAATATATGTTGTTCAAGGATGTAAAAGCTCATTTGAATGTACATATTGAAACTGCAATTTATATTGATAACAGCATGCTGCCATACAATTCCACATCTTCAGGATAGCTTGCTCTCCAATACAACGAGCCAAGTACTTTAAATACGAGAGCGCTACATATATTGTTCTAGTTACTTGAAGTATCCATCCAAACCCGTTCTTTTATCTTAACATATCATATCTTCTATTTGGGACTCGACTCCCAAGCAAAGCAGTCTTTACAATGAGACAACCAGCAACAAACAAACTACATTCCTTCTTTTATCTGATAGACCATGACATAACTAATCGCTGGCAGCGATTACCTACATTCTATGGTTGCGCGGATCACGAGAGCCACGGAGACTGGGACTGGGGCCCATGCTATGAACCATGCTGTCCACGCGAGGAACAACACCGCGAGACACTGCACTGGCACCACTATGACAAGAACTAACCATGCTAGAACCGCGAGATATGGTGGATCGGGTATCGTCGCGGTGGTAGCGAGTTCCCATGCTTCCAGCCTCGCTCGGTCCGCGAAGAGCGGGAGGGCCATCTCGACGGGACATCTCGCTGCGAGGTCCCCTGCGATCGCTGGATACGTGACTGGGCGCGCTGGGCGCCCGGGTAAGAGCCTGGCTCGCGCTGCTGCGACGCGGGGGCGTCGCGCGGATATAGCCCTTGTAGTAAGCGCCACGGATGGTGCTGGTGTCATCATCGTAGGCGGGCATGCTCCTGTGATGAGAGCTGACTCGGCTGGAAGTACCAGGGTGAGAGGCTCGGCGGTGCGTTGTACGAGTAGATTGGGAGGCGACGCTGGCGCTCTCGGAGGGAGTGATGGTGTTGACAGTCATGACCGTGCGGGCGTCGTCGTTCTCGAGGGCACGGTCTCGATTAGGACGATGGGAGCCGCTGGAGCGACCAGACATGGTAGATCGAGGTCCAGGGAGAGTCGGAGAAGGCAAAAGAAACTGGTCAGCGTGATGGGAGCGAACAGCTTCATCTTCGTCAAAGGTCTCGAGCCAGCCGTTGACGGTGCTGGCGGGCTTGCGACAGGAATTGCGAGATCTAGAAGAGCTGGCAATCGAAAGCTGGCTGACTCTGTCCTTGATGTCCTCGATGTCTTCAGGAGAGCCACCCTTGATGATGACAGTCTCGGTTTTGGAGTAATAGTAGCTGCCTTTTCCACCGCTCTTGCAAGAAGACATGATGAGGCAGTTGGGACAACCAGGGCAGTCGAGGGTGCAATAGCGGTTGGCGCTCTTATAACCGTTGAACTGCATGATAGAATGCGGAAGTGGCGAGAACCTGAAAGCAGCTGCTTCAAAGGATGATCTTGGTGGAAGCTCGTGGAATGAATGGGATGCCGGTGTTGAATGCGAGTGCGAGTGTACATCGCGACTATTTATACTCGCGATCCGGGAGTATTAAGATCGGGGCATCCCAGAAACTATAGGAATCTCTTAGATATATGTGAGGATTATCCTTGGATGCAAAGAATCGGATTGTGTTCAAACTATCTCATTTTCTCAAAGAAATATAACGGAATACACCTAATAAAGAGTTCTACTTAAAGAGAAGACATATTAATTAAAATAACTCCGCGGCTATCCCATTAATAGTTTTAAAGAATTTATCTAAGAGTTCCCTTACAGAGTGATAATATTAAAATTTGGATTCCCTGGATTAAGTAGAGATGCAAGCGTGTCTAATGCGCTAGTGTCACCCTCGATCTTAATACCAGCCTTCTCTAGTGCTGCAGGATCTGGGCCATAATACTGAAGTACGCAATCTCGCAATGACTCAGAAAGAAGAAAGGAACCTTCCGTTAGTTAGTTTACATTGTTTGCAGTTCCTAATTTACATAAAAGGACTGTATATCTCTGTACTTTTCATGTATGTTAGAAGCCAGAAAAAAGAAACAAGAAATCAGACAAGTCTTCCACTTTGCTGAAAGTCCTAATTCAGCGATACATAAACTGCCAGACTGAGCAGCCGTGCTTATTTATTATCCTTTATAATTTATATATATATATATATATATATATTTTAATTCTATTAAAATAGATTTAGCTTTTTATAGATACTACCGCAGTCTAATAATAATTCGTATGATTTAGAATAAATATAAAAAATAGTATTATATTTTCATGACTAAGTAGCTTTACAATTAAAATTATATAAAAGTTAAATTTTATTAGATTTTCTTAGGGGCCCAGTATTAGGTCCGGTTAGATCTAGATTAGAGAAGTTTAACCCGGGTCCAGGCTGGGTTGGGTTTTGCGTCGAGAACTTCGATCCAACTTGGGTTATGCGGAAGTCTAGCCATAATGGTAGAGAACTAGAGATATTGGTTCTTTGAAAGAGAAAGTCGGTCAAAGTGGGGGCCGGTCATCAGGTCATAAGGTACGGTAAGGTACGGTATTCGATTTCCACCCCTAACCCCACTGTAAGATGCAATACCCACAAAGACTCTTGACAGCTGGGTTAGGGGTAATACATAAGCTCTAGGCTATATAAGGCGCAATGTTGCCTCAGAATGAGAAACCACATGATTCCGCATGCTACAACGTTTTCCATTCCAGACTACTACCATCGAAAACATGAGTGGATTCCATTCAATCATGTGGTATGCCCTACCATTTCTTCCTCTCGTCCAAGCTGTCAGTTGTCCCACTCCCACACCAACTGCAGCCATCCCCAGGACGCCAATACTAGAAGCTCCTCAACCAACTTCCCCTTCTGCTGATAACGAGGTTCATAATTTAATTCGTCGTTCGTTCTACCGGACAGATTATGAAACTTGGTCCACATCCTATGCACCAGCTAGTGTATGCGGTTGGATTATGGACGAAGGACCACTCCAAGGTACTGTTATCCTTCATTATTGTGGAACTTTGTACAGGACATTAATTGTGCGTATTCTAATATCTATATAGGGCATCCAGTAAACTGTCCCAATAATGATAATTGTGTTTTCCATGCGTCCAACATACGTTGGCCAGGAATGGTTGGCTGTTGTGCGAACGATAACCAAGATTGCCACTTCAACACTGTCTGCTACGACCGAGACGCTATCAGCGCTACCCCGTCTCTTGCTTCCATCTCGGATCCATTTGCCTTGTGGTGTACTGAGACGGACCTTCCAGCCTGTGCGACACAGACTCATCTTGTACAGGAGGTCAACGACTTCGCGTGTTCACACAACTCAACTTTGCAGAGCATAGGCTTTGCTATGCCATTTACGTCACCCATCAAGTGGGTCTCTGCAATATCTACAACATGGGTCGCAGATGATTTGCTGCAATCAATTGCAAATGGCGCGAGCGGTTATGCACCAACCGGATCAACATCAACTGCAATGAAAACATCGAGTCCCTCAAGCTCCTCTACACCAGTGGGCCCTATAGTCGGTGGTGTGATTGGAGGGGTGGTAGGCCTTGTGGCTATCATTGCCGTGTGTTTCCTACTTTGGTTAAACCACAAGAAAAATGTGAAAAAACATAGGGGGATAGAGATGCAGGCACGGGGCCAAGATAATCATGATATGTCGGCACAGCTATACGGATCCCTAGCCCAGTCCCAAGGTGCTGGTGGAGACCAATCTGTCGAGGTTCATGGAGACAGCGCGATCAAAGGTCCAGCTGAGTTCCATGGATCAGACCCGAGAGATCGACCCCATGAACTCGCGGATCCGGCGCCATTTATTTCTGAGCTACCAGCGCCGTAAGCAATTCGGAGCCCTGAAAGGACGCGGAATAGTTAGGGAAGCGCACATTATCACATATACTCATGCCACCTTATCCCTATTCCTATGTGCAACTATAATGGTTTTGTCTTATCTTTCCTATCTTTCTTTTTTTGTAGGCCCTGATATAACGCGTATCAAATCATTAGACTAAAGCCAACGGGCGTTGTTCATGGATGCCGCCCATATTTGTTTGGAGGGAGAATGAGTTCCCAATGACATATATCCCCACCTGGGCAGACGACTGGATGGCCACTATGTATAGTTTTATTTGGTAGTCCTAGGCTAGTCGTGCTAATCCGGCGAACAGTTCCGGAATTGCCACCATCCGAGTGCCGAGTATTAGGCATGCATTCCGCCCCCACGCCATCTCCGTGTCTTGTTAGTCTCCCTCCGAATATTACGTCTGGATTCCGTCAATTGGCAATACTGTCTTTGTGTCGTTTATCACTGATATCGGACAGGTTTTTCCAAGCACCTTATTCCAGATCCGGTCTGACGAAATATTGAAGCAGCATGATGTGCCACAGAATGTACCTCTCGACCCTAAGAAGCCATTCTCCAAGATTGGCTATCATGTCATTAGTATCGGGAGGTAGGACTGTAAGATCTCACTATGTTGACCTCCGGACAATCCGGTGCCTGGTGCGACCCTTCGGAGGAGTTCCTTAACGGCCAATCAATTCAAGTTACGTTAATTTCCCGTGCACCCGGAGATATTAGCAATCGAAAACGAGAGTATCAAACACGAAATAAAGGTCTCAGGGAAATATTGAACTGCAAATACGAAACCAGAAGCCAAGGAAAGCTATGGGGCGATTTAATCCGAAAGCAAACGGAGCTCAGCCCTGTGCTTTTCAGCCAGCCACAGTCGAACTTGTTCGGCAGCTCCTGGCAGACAAGGAATAGAGGAAATGGCACCGCAATCAAGTGATTGAAGATCATTGGGCAATCATCGTGCATGCAAAAAAAGGCTAGAAGCTTGGCTGAGAGGAAAGCACAGCTCGCTGCGGCTCGTTACGCATTGCAATGCAGGTAGTTATTTACCGTAGGGCGGGCGTAGATTACGATTAATAGTGCGGCCAGGATGAAATATCAATACAGTATCAAAACAGGCGCCCCAACGTTCCTACTCAGTATTGTATAGTTCATGAGTAAGGGCCTTGGTGGGAATGTCTGCAGTCATATCTGCAGTATGTATATTTGAGTTTATTAGAAAGAGCCTCTCTGGGAATGTTGCCCGGCATCATGACATTCCTTGCAACAACAAACATTGGCTGCTTCTCAGGTGCAGCTAGGGGGATAGATAGAGCCTCTAGGGATAGCCATTGGGGCCTAGAGCTGGTAGAAGCATAAAGTAGAGGACAATGATAGTAGAAAGGGCAATCTACATAGGAGGCATGCTTAGATGATGCCCAGCCAGTAATGAACACCAAGGAGGGCATGGCCCGAAGGCTCTGCCTACTCTGTAGACACATATTGTCTGTCATAGCCAACGGCTCGATACGGACGTTAAACTTGATTAAGAAGAAGAAGAAGAAGAATAACAATAATAATAATGTGGCATAGTACATAAATTCGGTCACGTCGGAATTCCCGCTGCCATCGGCACTGCCGATGTGCCCTTTAGACCTACCAGGATTCGATGCCAAGCAAGAGGGCACAGTAGTTCTATAGCGGCGCAAAGTTAAAACAGCCGCCCCACTCCAAAGGACATCTTTTGACTGGGGCAGCAAGCTTTAACGCGAGAAATTAATTCGTCATGCCTTTCGTCCTAGTCCTCGGCTAGGGTTAGGAGGTTGTTCCACACATGATGGTTCGCCTGGTGGGAATTCTACTAGGATTTAGAGGGGCCAGTCAGCCCTGTGGCTGGCTGCCCATCGCAACGAGGCTGTATTTCGAGCCCCGGAAACATACAAGCGGATGAAATGTGCACAGATGTTTAGCAGAAAATCACATGTCAGGATCATGGTTTTACTCTCTCTCAGCGGCAACTAGGAATCACAATAGCCAGGGACATGGAAACAAAAACAGAATTGGAAACCACGGGTAATTAGCAGGTCGCGAAAGTTTAGATTGATACAAGGAAGTACTGATCAACAGTCAAAGAGGTTGTCTAACTCAATATTACATTATATAAATATAGCTCTCAAGGGATTTAACACAATTCCAGATATAACCTGTATAAGGTATATAGTATTATGTAAATTATCACTAATCAGTGTTCAAGCCTAGTTCATTGGTCGCTATGCCACTGTCAAGGTCCGAATTTATGCCTCGTACGCATCTAAGGCTTTCCAAGAAGAGATTGGCCAGATGGCGTGAGCTCGATAGCTTGACGACCGTGTCCGTACTGACGATTATGTAGGATAAAGACAGTGTACCAATTTCTTGCGAAACTTGTGGTATGTAACTAGTTCAGTTAGTTATCATTTTCAATTCCTGTTTAGTAATCACTTATAGTTAACTATAACTAACTATTCGGTAAGTGAGTCGGCCAGGCGCGTATTCCATATAAAATAGCGGTTTTTATACCTTGAATATCTCAACAATACCACGAATTTATGAACTCAGATCTTTGCTTTTATGATGAAATAGGAATATAAAAACATTCACCTCTATTCGGATCTTCCTTAAAAGCCGTAGATCCGTTTATTACATATTATACAGTCATAAATTTTGTATTTTATATATTGCTTGATACAGCAGTGTCGAACCCAGCTAAAAGATGCAAATCCCGTAATATATTCTTTGAATAAAGCATATATTAGTTCTACTATCGAGACTTACGGGGAATTGTGACTGTTGTTGAGATATTCAAGGTATACAAACAGCTATTTTATAGGGAATACGCGCCTGGCCTACTCGTACAGTCTATCACTGACGCAAGGCATCTGATCAGCTGCTCCTGCAGTGATGGACTGTTCGATAGTAAATCGTTTTTTATGATAGGTGTTCAATGATTCCTACCAGTTAACAGGGAGAACTTGCCCGGGTTTTAGAAGGTCAGTTCGCAGTAGGATGTACACGCGGTGCCCCATGTGAAGTTGACCCTGGATGCGACCCATAGGTCAGTCAGCATATTAAATAGTAGGGTTTGTATCCTTGAAGCCAGAGACGGCTTGATCCCCCTTTGCCTTTCCCTTGTGGTTAACCAGATTTAGTTGCAGAGTCCTGTGTGTCTAACATCCCATACCTTGGGAATGAGGGAGGTCTGCATATCTTTCTGTTGGGATCCTTAGAGTGTTTCTCGAGACGAGTGTGGTATGGTTATGCTGCCATTTTGCCATGTTAAGCGCGAATTAGCATATCAGGCTCCAATCCTGGGACGAGGATGATGATGCGGCTCGAGAAACGTAATGTACCTTGGAGAAAGGCCAAGGTTATGAACGGCTTTCATGTAAATGATAGGTAATGCATACGAGATGCAGGCCAGGTTAATAGACAGCCCATGGAGGTTAAAGACTTTCGCCAGAGAATAGCATAGAAAAGTGGTTTAAGATCAGCTGAGAGCAGGCTATGGCCCCTAGGGCTCGGACTCAGAGCCACCATTGAATGAATTGTAAGGATAGGAGCAAAGAGGTGCCCAAGGAATGGGTTAAACGGCACATGGATATGAAGAAAACGAAAATATGCGGTCATTCCGGGGGAATGTCATTGACCCTGACATTTTCCCGAGGGAGTATTTCTCAAGGCATGAGCTACTTCCGACAACAGCCGCTGAAATCCATCCCTGAATCTGTATGTAACCATAATCCCCGCTCAGCTGCGCCATCTCGCCGTCAACGCCGGACAGATTAAAATAAACTTGACTAAGCGGGACTGATTTCGGTATCAGCGTGGCTCGGAATTTCCCCCAGAGATGGCATTTTTCACATCCGACGCTGCCAATGGTGATACGACCTGGGAGATGGGTTCATTCATGGCTCATTCGTGGCTCACTCATGGCTGGCTTGGCCCACTCGACGACGCTCCACCCTTCGGAAAAGCCTCAGCAGGGCGTAGAATAGAATATCAGCCCTGTGGCCTCCACAGTCACGATGGAGTCACGGATTGCATTGGTCCAGCGTAGCACCTATAGTTTTAATAGACTGCGCACCGGAAAAGCATGATTAATTACGCTATATATCACGAGCTGATCAGTATTGACTAGGTTCTTGGGAGTGCAGTAGCTAAACTTCTCTAGTCAAAGCCCCTTTAATACATATAGCTCGGATCCAAGGTTCTTAATCCTCCTTTCAATCTCCAGCCTCTTTAGAAGCAGGCGTATGCGTATGATTGGGGAACCCTGTATGCAGGCGTGTGAAGACGCATTAGGGTTAAGGCTCTCTCGCTTGAAAGACGCTTCTAAACTTATAGATCAAAAGTTTCCTGGCACTTTAATTTTCAAGAAAACTTACCGTTTTAGAACCATAATAACTTATCCAATTACTAATATAATTCATTCTAGTTAAGGATATCTATTTATAAGTATCTAGAGACTATTGTATCTCTTTTTAAAAAAAGTTCAAGCAAAGGTAGTAGAATAATTACCAAGTAATTAAAAAGTTCCTATTTTTAACCCTTACTTTTCAAACTAGAAGAATTCTAGAAATTTTTCTATAAAATATAATTAGGTAAGAAGCCTTTTTATATAGAGAATTTTCTAAAATATTAAATTTTTAGGGTGGTGTGATCTCTTAACCTATACGATTTTTAAGATTTTTTCCTTATTTTTTGCATGGGGTTCCTATACAAAATATATATTTTACCTCTCCAGTAGTTTTTAAATGACTACCATACAATGGAAAAAATTTTAAAAATAGAGGAGTGTTATATTTTAATTTATAATATTATTTATAATGTATTAGAAAATACAGGCATATTACCGTATAAAATTAAGCATAGATAATAAAAAGTGCCAGTTTTGGTGTAAAATGGGGTGGTGTCGGGAAACTTTGGAATCCCTATGTATTATGACCTTCCTATAAAAGTCATTAGCAATTAGCGTTGTGAAAACGGTCTTGAACCTAATGTGCGTAGTTTTATGAATGGTAGCCTTGCGCAGACAAAGTAGAATTTTGAGTTTGATCCGCTTCCCGGGGTAGAGCTCTCGGTACGGAGTCCCTCCAAGAAGACGACTACTAGTCTTCTACACGATGATTTTGTTAGTACATTCCACTCTGCGCGCTGAGGTGCCTTGGGTGGATACACGTACTACCTTGCTTAATCATCTGAGAGAAAGCTCTCTAGGCCAATAAGAAGTGCTCAAAAATCAACATCACTTTCTTGGATAGATGTTGAATACTAGCGCTTCAGGTGGAACGTACTAACAAAATCACCGCGGTCAACCATACAAGTACAAGATGTCATCCTGTAAGAATCAAGTCGGCCGGTTTGACATAGAACAGCACAGCCGGGCTCAAATTTTCGGCTCCACCGAGTGGGTCAGCCAAGCCCTCGCCCCCAACGGCGGCGTGAAACAATGACAGCCTGATGAACTACTATGAGTACGGAGTAGTGCGATTACTGCTGCAGATAACACTTCCAGTAAGTAGTTGGCTGTGCTTACTATCTCTTGCAGGGATTTGTTCTTCATTGTCACTCATGACGCCGGGATAATGCCGACACCTGCCACGAGAATAGTTAGAATGCCAGCAGGCAGGAACCCTACAGGCTGCAAGTCCCAGCAACCTCTAGGCATTAGAACAATTGATTTAACAACTCAAGAAGAAATCTCTCTCCATTTTACTCCATTCAGTAAGCAGTAGAATTTTGCTTACCCAGGGAGTTATTAAACGACTTAGTAGGCGAGATAGGATTATAAGGCCCCCTGTTAGTTGGCCATTGTGGATTCCAATCTCCCTTGGTGTTGCCTGCAAAAATAAACTCCTTGGCTACAAGAACCGGGTTGGGGCTCATGCTGATCCGCAGGATATTCAGATGCCATTGGCTTCATCCTCATGGTGGCATTGGCCCTCCTACCGAGACCCATTGCACCATGTGGATTTTTCTACCTCGTCATAGGAACGAAGGAGCTGGGAGGCCTAACAGTACTCCATCCAACGGGCGATGCACCAATCTACAGGCCTGCTTAGGCAGCTCTGCCCGTTGGATCGCCATGGGCGGCTCAACGAGGTAGTGTCGATATACACAGTACACCTGCCAATCTAGGTGTTCACGCAACGCCTCTCGAAGGACCAGTCTCCACCGGTGTGCCCTTTCAATTTTCATAGCCACAATGCTCATGGCTTCATGGATAAAGGGACTGGGAATGGGTTATAAAAGCTCATCGTATCTTGCCCAGAACTCTTACCTGTAATTCAACCATCGTCTGTCGTTTCTGTCATTCATTACAGAACTCACAATGCTCTGGAAAACTTCCGCTCTTTTACTCCTCACAGAGGTGCTCTCAGTCATTGCTGCCCCTAGCACGGCTGCAAAAGAACCATGTGCTCTTGTGTCGCAGGAAATCAAGAAAAGTGCTGCTATGAACCGGAGTTAGTACACAATCCCGCCATGAGCCGTGCAGCATCTGACCATTCTAGCCACTCCCCTTGTCTCCCCGGACCTGGCCCATAAATGTCTACAGTCCCTGCCTTTTGACTCTCGCCGCGCCGCCGCGTTTGTCACCGAGGTGAAGAAGGCGTGCAGTGGCACTCGACTATTGACACCCTAAAAAGTATTTCGCCGCAGTAAATCAAGCCATGTTAACACACTAACGGCCTCCTAGACCCTCCTTCAGGATATCTCTCCCCTGCTGTCGACTTGCTGGGTGATCTAGACTACATCCACGGCAAGGCCTTGAAGAAGCAATTCAGCAGCCAGTACGAATTCGATTCAGCCCTTCAGAGATTGCTGGCATTTGCCAACGACGGCCATCTCAGCATTCAAACCTGCTCTCAGAGTATTTTCAACTTCGAAGCAGACACCCCCATTGCCTCACTTTCTTCGGATGGATTGAAAATCCCCCAGGTTTACGTCTTCAGTACGTGCCTTCATCTACTATCATAATAATTGTACTAGAAACACTGGCTAACTTGAGCAGGCGACATGTATTTGCTCGCTAATCACTCAGAACTAGTGTCTCCGATTGTATCAATCAACGGCGAGGTCGCGGAGACATTCCTCAAGAAGCGAGCGCGTCACCAGCCCTTCCATGATCCGGATGCTCGGTACAACCGTGTCTTCGACTCTTTTAGTCGTTACGGGGCCATAGCCGGAGCTTGGTCCAGTGATTCAGGATTATGGCAAGGCCGTGCCGAACACGAACTTAAATTCGCCAACGGGACTGCTAAGACAGTGCGCGTTCTTGCAGTCCCCAACGCCAAATTTGGATTCACTATACCGACAGTTACTCTCTCTTCAAGGACGTTTGTATCCCCCAGCCTATTGACGACGAGAGTGAAGATGACGAAGAGGAGACCACCTCTCCCACCATGCCCGCCGTGCCATTCTTACCTAAGCCCGTTGTTCGGGATCATTATAACCTGATCTCTGGGTATTTCCTGGACGATCCGGAATGGAAGGATTTGGCTGTTCTGCTGGTGCCCTCTTTCGACACCTCGAAGAGCAAGGACGAGCCGTGGGCGTTTGCAAACAACGCGACCAAGTTCATCCAGGAGGCCAAGAAGGCCGGCAAAAAGAAGATCATTATCGACCTGACGGGCAACGGTGGAGGCATGGTCGTCAACGGCATGGACCTGTTCAAGCTGTTCTTCCCGGACAAGAAGGTTTACACCGCTGCTCGTCTTCGCGCCACGAGGGTCTTGATCTCGTTGGAAAGGCCCTGCGCGAGACCCCGCCGGGCTCTGTCTTGGACAAGGCTGCCGTTAGTCCTTCCAACCTTGTCTTTCCAAATCAGACCCATCGGTTCCAGTCCTGGAAGGAGTTCTACGGACCCCATGAACTGCTGGGGTCCAATGTGACCAGCCTTTTTGCGAACTTCAACATCACCAAGGAGTCCACTTTCAAGACCCCTGTTCGCGGTTATGGAGAGGTTAAGCAGAATCAGACTGCCGCGCCGTTCACTCCTGAAGATATCCTTCTTGTATGTGTTTCCATCCCGCCCATAGTTACCCCCTTTGACTCTGTGCTAACTTCCCCCAGCTTACCGACGGCTATTGCGCATCCACCTGCACCGTCTTCTCTGAACTGATGAAGAACCTCGGCGGGGTCAAGAGCATTGCTTTCGGCGGTCGCCCCCAGCAAGGTCCCATGCAGGCCCTTGGCGGCACCAAGGGATGCCAGGTCATCCAGTCCGACGTGATCCAAGCATTCCGGGAGGGCGCCAACATGGCAGCTGCGCAGGCCGACGAGGAGGGCGAGCCGATACTTACTCACCAGGAGCACGCGCGTCTGAATGCCACCTTGCCCGGCACGCTCCCTCTCAACCTGGGCGGAAAGCTCTCGGTTAATTTCAAGAACGCCTACCGGGATGGAGACAACGAGATGCCCCTGCAGTTCCTGTATGAGCCTGCGGATTGCCGTCTGTTCTATACATCGGAGAATATTCTTCATCCTGCGACTACTTGGATCTCGGCGGCGAGGGCGTTCTGGGGTAATGGAACTTGTATTCCGGGTTCTTATTCGGCTGTTAATCAGACTGAGTGGTCTACTTAGATCAGTGGTGGTTTGGATGTGTTGATGCTTGTTGTACCTTGACGTGATCTTACTTTTCTTGAACTATCTTTCAGTATTCTCGCGAGGTTTGATTTAGTGGTTTTGATTGTATCTATATTTTGATGTTAGACGGTGTATTGATACGTAAATGGATAAAGTGTGATGTATTTTATACAATGGACGATCTAACTTAGATATATTCCAAATACAACAAAGCCCTATATGAAAGCTCTAACTGAAATCCCTTATACAAAATGTGTCAAAGCTAAGATGGCAATTTTGTATAAGTTGATCTTGCTGCAAAGGGGACAGTAGACGAGAGCAAATTACTAGTATCTTGTTTTAGGGACTATTCAGGCGCTTCTCCAAACGAAGCAGCGTTTTGTCGGGTAGAATTTGCTGGTTTCCTCCGCCTCGGAGAATTCATCTATAAAACAGAAGGCCTCGTCATACGCTGCATCTTCTCTACTACGAAGCTTACACGCTCCGACATTAGATTCTCGTCTTGGTTAGATATGCCTCACTTATACTTAAGTGAAGTAAGATAGACCACCACTACGGAGTACAGATTATTCTTATAAAAATAAGAGACGAAATATACCAGGTAGACGCGTTTTAGATTCCGCCACCGTCCCCTCCACCATCCTAGTTTGGCCCGGGCCATTTAGGCCCTATCTAACGCTACGGTCAAAGACCGCAGCGACAGGTAACCCATTACGGCCAAATCATACTATCCTTTGTCCCTCTTGACTGCGCGAGGTTATCAATAAAGTTAAAATATATAAAGCGTGTCGATTACTGTTGCAACTAACGTCCTGGGCACACGTTTCCATACCACTGGGCTAAAAAGACCACTATCTCAGCACTTCATGTACTGAGATGCCCAGGACCGCTATATATAGTAGTACTCTGTTACTACCGTAGTAGCAGCAAGCGCTTAAGAAAGTATATAAATGTACGGAAATAGCGATATAGAATTTTACACTAGTTTAGCCAGAAATAAATTAGCTCCGTGCAGCGGGTTATTGAAATAAAGATTGGAAAAAAGTCTTATAACGATTTTTACAGAATAGGGGAACTCTGGATAGCTGTACTGCACGTTAGATCGCTTGAAGAATAGATGCTGAACCTGTTAGGAATTAAACCACTTAACCCGTTCAATACCGGCCCCCTCGTTGCAGTAGTTATAGTGAACAAGGCCATAATAGCCTCAAGTGTCCAGGTAGGGGCAACGCCTAGTTATATGTAGCATAACTCAATTATACGGGTTTGAATCGCTTCAATTTTGAATAGATCGTTAAATAGCGGTGTCGCGGCGGTTCGGTGTCCGATTGCGTTACTCAGCGAGATTTATCCCGGCGCCTCATTGCTGTCTGTCCAATGGTCCCTAAATCCTTCAAAGCGCACATTGATGCAAGGTTCTAGAATGAGAGCGGAGTCGGTATTCGCCCTCTGGACTCAGCCCCTGGTATCCCCGTCTGTCTTTCGAGCCCACGATGGCATTCTCCACGAGCAGTCCAAAGTCTAGCTGGTAGGGCGAGGCAATCATTGCACAAATCGTACACAACTACGGCCGATGGGTCTACCGCATTTTTGCGAAACGGCTCTATTCCATGCGGCTGAACTTGCTGCAGCTTGTGGTCGATTGATCTGCCACATCCTCGATTGTTTTGGCTGAAACGGTCCCCATCTCTCTCCCGAGGAAGGCCGAAATGCTGATATAGCTGGGAAGTGCCCCTTATCCACGTGACATGCGCTGCAGCTTTGGTTTTCCTCTGTGGTCTGTAAACAGTTAGGAAAGGGCTCACCTGAATATGCAGTTCCCATGGGTTGCCTGCTCATGAGAAATGACATCACTGCCAGAAGAGGCAGCGACTACATTCAGCCATCGATCTTGTTCGAGTGCAAACACCATGGTGGGCCAAGCACGCCACGGCCACCCACTTCACGACAATGTAGCCGCAGCGCAATTGAATGCCGCCCGGTTCTCCAGCCAGCCTGCTCTGTACGGGGTATACTATGTGGGATATCTTGGCGTGCGCAGCGGCCCTGAAGTCTCCATCCTTCAGCAAGCGCCCTGCGGTCTGCACTCTCTTTGACAGTCAGCAACGGCTTCAAATTGGTGTGTCCTTAGGAACCGAGCTCAGAAGATCCTTTCGAATTGTTCATCTGTGAAATACAAGGGTACGTCTTGGAGGTGGGAGGTGTGAGAAGGCCCTCTCGAAAGACCCTCATTTGAGTGATCGTTTTATCGAGGGGATCCCAATGGAAATAGTGACAGCAAAGGCAGTTCCCCGATCCGCCAAGTCGGAATTATCCCGGCTACGCCGCTACGGCCTCACTCTATAGTAGACTGCGACACTAACCAAGACCAAAATTTGTGGTTTTGGTTGGCATTCTGCTAACCACCTAACCACGTGATTAGATCTTGGTTATCTGCTTGATAGATAGAGTTTTATGCAGTTTTTTTAGTAATTTTATTATTTTTAGTAATAGATATCTCGCGTATAATTTGTCCGTCATCTTAATTCTTAATCACCCCTTTAAGGTAGTTATATACCATATAGTCGACAATTTTATATCTTTTATAGTAGGATATTGTTTTCTCGAATTTAATTACAAGTTATATTCAGGTGAATCCTCTTACGCAGAGTTAACTAGATACGTTATAATTGGAATAAGTATAAATAGTTTTTATATCTTCTGATACTGTCCCTAGCTTAGATATATGCAAGGATTACCCTTGGATGTAAAGAATCAGATCGTGTTTAAACTATCTCATTTTCTTAAAGAAACATAACGGAATATATCTAACGAAGAGTTATATTTAAAAAGAAGTTATATTAACTAAATAATTCCGCAACTATCATATTAATAGCCCCAAGGAACTTATCTAAGAGTTCCCTTACGGAGTAACAATGTTAAAATTTGGGTCCCCCGGATCAAGTAGAGAAGCAAGCGTGCCCAATGCACCAGTGTCACCTTCGATCTTAATACCAGCCTTCTCCAGTGCTGCAGGATCTGGGCCATAAACTGCCAGCGCCGTCAGCTGCTTTGAAGTCCCAGTCAGGGTGACATCGGCGCTGCCAGACTGAGCAGCCGTGCTGTAGACAAGTGCACCGTTTGACAGCCACACATGGTAGGTGACATTTTCATCGGTGACCACAATGTCCATAGCCAGCTTCTGATCCCAAGCCTTTGGGCCATTAATCTGCACTGCGATCGAGTCGAGGAGCATCACGGGCGAGAGCTGTCCTACCACATCAGGAGAATCTGTCTGCGTAGGCGTCCCAAAGTTTCCACTGCGCAGCTCGGTGGCTCCTGAGATATAGAAATTCCGCCAGGTGCCATTTTCTGCACCGTATCCCAGCTGCTCGTAGACATCGGCCAGCAGATCCTTGGCCACTTGGAATTTCGGGTTGTGGAAGACCGCATGATTCAAAATCTCAGCGGCCCAGCGATAATCACCGGCTTCATAAGCCTCCTGGCCTTTTCGCATGATCTCCAACTCCCCGCCAGCAAGCTTCACGTACCTCTTGGCCTTCTCCACCGGCGTATGCTCCCATAGAGAGGAGGGATTACCGTTAAACCACCCAACGTAGCGCTGGTAGATGGCCTTGACATTATGGCTCAAAGAGCCGTAGTAGCCGCGCGAACTCCAGGCCTGGTCAAGTGCAGGTGGCAGGGTCAACATCTCCGCGATCTCAGTACCGTTATAGCCCTTATTAAGCAACCGCAGAGTCTGATCATGTACGTATGCGTACATGTCACGTTGTGAGGTGAGGAATTGCAGGATGTTATCCTTGCCCCAGGTCGGCCAGTGATGGGAAGCAAAGACGACCTCAGCATCGGCGCCGAATAAATCGATAGTCTCGGTCAGATACTTTGACCAGGAATGCGGATCCCGCACCACCGCTCCACGCAGGGTTAGGATATTGTGAAATGTATGAGTAGCATCCTCGGCAGCACACAAGGCCTTGAACTGAGGAAAGTAGATAAGCATCTCAGACGGAGCTTCAGTATCCGGTGCCATCTGAAACACCATCTCCACACCGTCGATCGTCCTCCTTTCACCCGTCCGTTTAATATCAACAGTGGGGGCGATGAGTGTGACAGTCCCTGTCGAGACTGTTTGTCCAAGTCCAGCCCCGACCTGGCCATTCGGTGGCGCGGTCCAAGGCGGCGCCGTACATATACGCCGCGCGCCGGCTCATGGAAGTCCCGGTAAAGACATTCTCGGAGACGGCATGCTCGAGAAATCCCTCCGGTGCGAGGATCTTCACACCGTTTTGGATGTCCTTGTCTTTGATGAACCCCCTGACACCTCCGAAGTGGTCCACGTGCGAGTGTGTATAAATCATAGCCTTGATGGGCCTGTCAATGTCAGGATCACAAAGAGCCCGGTAGAGGCCCAGTGCGGCGGCGCCGGTTTCCTGGGAGGTCAAAGGATCGATGACAATTAGGCCTTCGTCACCTTCAATGATGGTGGTGTTTGAGAGGTCGAGTCCGCGGACTTGGTAGATGCCGTCCGTGACTTTGTAAAGCCCATGGATGCGGACAATGTTCGACTGCCGCCAAAGGCTCGGATTGGCTGTATCTGGGGATTTGCCCACCATGAATGAATAGCTGTCATTGTCCCAAACAACATCTCCGTTGGCGTTCTTGACAACATTGTGCTTGAAGCGACCTCACGGGGTGATTGTGCTCGGCTCTTGTCTGACTTTCAGTCTTTGTGGATGAGGACTTTCCACCTGATGTCCAGCTTCTCTTCGTCATCAGACTCTGTTTATGCCGATCAGGCAATCCAATTACATGATGTTTTGTTCATTATTTGGCCGAGATCCGTCAGTCGCACTAGGCCCTTGGGCGTGTTCAGTAGAACGGTAAGATGCAGGTGAAATGCATGTGCATGCGTATGATGGTGGTACAAAGAGATAATACAGCTTCTAAGAGCATCCTGTTACTGTCAGATTCCGGTACTTCTGCTGTAGATACTGGTCAAAAGCTTAACGAGCTCCTAAGAAAAGCAATTTGCTGCGTTAGCTTATGATTTGCTGTTAATTTGGAATGATTCAAGCCTGCGAGGGAGGCTGACACGAGGGGCTGGAGAGAAAACGATTGTACAATCTTTACTGGCATTGGGCAATTACTAAATATGTACGCTGGAAATAAATCACATTCCAATCAGGGGCTCTTTAGATTCCTATTACATGATGTTAGCGCTGTCATTTCAACCCGGATCCAAACGAAGATCTGGACCCAAGAACGATAAATGAAAGGGAACTAGACCGATATGCATTGATGACATCGTTATATGGCCTCAGTAACATATATCGAAATAATGCGTACAGTCCTTTATTTTTGACCAATGGAGCTATCAGCGTCCATTTGCGAAAAATCAATGCTTTCCACATCCTGGTATGTCGACGCCAGGTTCTTGAAAACATCGGGAACCGGGCTCAATGGCAAAGTAGGATGTGGATCACCAGATTGGCTAGGAGATATGTTCCAGTGTCGCGGGGATCTGCTCTCCTCGTCGTCCTGATGTCCAAGTGGTCCCGTTGAAACACGAGATGAAATGACCTGGTATTCGTCTTCATCCCAGTCTGGGCTGTTGGATCGGGTGCCGTCGATGAAGGCCTCGTAGCCAGGGGCGACGTGGATCGCGCTGGCCCATCGGGGCATTACCTGTGTGGCAATGCCGACATCTTGGGGGAAGCCAATCGGTTCGTGATCCTCTTCATGGATCGGCTGATGAATAATACTTCCTGGAAGCGAAGTGTTTGATATCGGGTTTGTCCCAACAATAGATGGCACCGATGAAGCCGCATCATGGCTATGCTGATCAACGGAATGAGAATCTTCACAGCCCTCACGGATACCCCGACGACCTGGACAGCGGACTAGCTCTGGGAAGGAGTCGATCTCAGAGACATCGTCGGTAGCATAGTCGTGCTCACTGTGATTGATGCTGCTTGAAGGATTCCAATACTCCACCTGACGATACGAGGAAGAGTCATCGGCATCATAATCCGTTAGCACCAGATTAGGGATACTGGAGTTTCTGCGCGTAACTTCATCAACAAGAACATCTTCGTCGCGCTGCCAGTTTTTCTCAGATAGGCGCCCATTATCTGATACCGATGAATCATCAACTCCATCGAAAAGCAAACCCGACTCGCTAAAACAATCCACATTGATATCCATATCTGGGTCGGGCCGCCAGCCATGATCATCAGCGGAGTGCGCATTCTGTAATATCGAAGCTTGGGGAAATACATTCATATGAACAGCCTGGTTGGTAATGACACCAGGCTGATTAACAATACTCAACTCGGAGAGAGAACGTCTAAGGTTATTTTCTCGGATCTGCTCAGCCAAGGACTGGATACAGTCACGCAAACCCTCGCCCGTATCGCTGGCTTCCAACTCCGTATCACCTCTGAAGAAATCATCATAGTAGCTCTGCATGCGGCGATGCATGACCTCAATCCCCACCTCGGGATTTTGGGCCATAGTATCAACCCAATGCTCGAGAACATTGGGACTGATACCAGAGAAGATGTCCTGGGAATGGAATTCCCCGCGCTCCGAATACGGAGGCTCAGGCCCATGAGCCCTGGGTGTGCTTGCGTCGTCGGTGAGGGAGTCTTGGTCGTAATCAAACAGGACTTCCGAGTCTGGGTCGACAATAAGACGCTCTTTCGCAGTGGGATTAGACATTTTCGCGGTTTTCCTTCAAGACAAACCTTTCAGTTGGGGGCTAGATGTCTGTTTTGGTTGTGCGTTGAATGAAAAGCCCAAACTGAATGATGAATGGGGGCATGTGCTTTTTATGGTGACTGTGTAGCCTGGTAGTTATACGATTCTTTGTTTGTAGAGGGCATTTTCCAGGTGTTGTTTGGTTTATTGTTACATTATAGTACGACTTTGCACCCAACACCGTGTCAATTAGGGGAATAGCGATGTAAATCTAGATGTACAGGGAATCTTTCGTTAAGGCGTGAAGGGCCAGGTGGATCCGTTATGACTATAAGGGAATGTTCCGGAATTCAACATGGAAAATAGAAAAAAGAACAATTAATGAAGGGGGAGAGAAAGCCAAACTGTCTAGGTGGCTGCTAGGCTTCGTTTAACGATTTCTATTCTACGGGTCAGAGGAACAAGTCTCATGTAAGTTTATCATCATTTATGCCCTCCAAGTGAGGGACTTTGCAGATCTATTGAAAAGCCGAAGATACAAAATATCAGGCAACACTCAAGAATATTTGTCAGTGAAGACCCGGGATATGAAGATTGGGCCAAACACAATGAATGTTGTTCACAAGAACAACCCAAAGATACGGCACAACGCGCATAACAATGAACAAGAACAACATCAATATGGCCTGTGCCACAACTGCAATGCCGAGCCTTTCCCAGTGTGTCTCCTTGACATCTGGATCTTCATCTTGAGCAACATCGGACTCCGAATTGGTTACTTCGGCACTCAATTGGGCACTCCATGATTCGCACAGCTCGGCATGAGTTGCGTAAAACAATCCCGCCACAGCATTGTGGACCTCTTCGTCATCCATTTCCCTGAGACCCTGCGCAAACCCCTGCGAAATCGTTTCTATAAGGGAGGCAAAGTCATTTACAGTATGCTTTGTTCCGGCGGCCAGCATGCAATAGATATCCACAGCTAGTTTCTCGCGTGAGGTATCATCAGTAGGAGGGAGGGGGAGATTCTCTTTACTCCTTGCAGTCTCCTTGGGTTGGGAGGTCTTGGGCTTCGGCACGACCTTCTCAGGTCCGTTCTTTCTCCTGCGCCTGCGCGGCTTCTTCTTCTTCGAGGCCTTTTTGGATGGCTCCACCCACTCCTTCAGGTTGTCTGCGCGACTTTCCAGCAAAACCGTTCCGCAGTCCCGATGAACGCTGTACGGCTCGGAGGCCACACTGGGAGTCTCCTCGAGCTCGTCCAACTGCTCCTCGAAGCCAACCAAATTCTGGATCGGCAGCAGGTCTGCGGCATCGGTATCTGACTCGCTTTGCAGTGGGCTGTCGAGAAGGAGAGGCCGCAACCTGCCTTTGAAGCTTTCGGCGAGGTCGGCGTGGTCCGGGATTCCGAGGAACGGAACCTGGTGACCTTTCTCCATATGCAGGTCGATGTCTCGCGAGTGGTGGAAGCCTGGCGTAGTGTGAGTTACAGCATGATCATCATGAGAGTCGGTGTGGGACTCATCCAGTTTGTCAAGCGAATGATGACTCTGTAATGTATCCGAGAGCTCATCCAACACCTGGTCTGGATCCTGTGGTTCCATTCCTTCAGAGTCATGGCCCTCGTTCTCGCTGTCTGAACGGCTACCTGGCTGGCTGTTAATCACAACGGACCCCGAAACAGAAACGGAACTAGGAAACCGGCTTGCCATCGTCTCGGATAGCTGTAATTGTCTATACTCGGAGGTGGCCTCATCTTCGCCCTCCAACGATATGAGATTGGGGCTCGCCGAGCGAAGAAGATGGTTAGACGAGGTGTCCATCATGCTGGGCTTTTGAATGCGCTCCGCTAGTGCTTGTTCGTGGTAAGAATAATGTAGCACGGGATGGAGTTCCGAGTATTCCAAAATATCATATCCTTCGTCGTCGCTACACGCGTTGTTGCTGTTCGGAGCTTCTGCGATTCGGTACATATTCGCGTAGACAGGCGGGTTTGTGGTGGTTTTATATCGATTTGTGGATGCACTTGCTCACGGCAGAACAAATGGATTGGGTTGAACTCGGTGCCGGCCATACTTCACAGCTTCTTTTATGTTGGGCTTTGTTAACCCATGATGGGGGTTTCCGTACAGGCAGGTATCTACACTTGAAGAGACCCTGGGCTTTGCTGGCGAAGTCCACCTTCTGCATGACAAGGGCGTGTTCGTTAGGGAGGAACTCCTGGAATCTAGTGCAAGTAATGGAATCTGGCGATAGTATACAGGAATGAATGAGGTATTCTCATGCTTGAAAGGGGTCCATGTAATGGCCCACCAACCGCTGGGTGGTAATCCAGTAGCAGCTGTCAGCCCTAACGCACCATCCGGGCCTGTCATACAATCCGGAGGCAAGTTTGAAATGCACGATTCTATTTTCGAACATATTACAAGATATCACAAATTGTTACTAAATATCAGATATCACTGGCTTCGGCCATTATTTTGTGGATTATTTAAGTAGATGTGTCTGCCATTCCGAAAACTGTGCATGAGTATCTGATAGTAGAGAATCTGGATATAAAAAGGCTAGAAGATTCTGATACTAAGTTAATTAAAACTATGCCTAAATAATACGGAGAAATCCGATACCTGGACCCGAGGGACCACATCAGATTTGACATATTCGATAAGGAGAATGATTAACCAGTGCGAGTATAGTAAGGCATATATAAACCACGGGGGGGGGGGGGGGGGGGTATTCCGGTTTAAGCTTCGTTGATTTAGAAATATAGAGCTCTTCAGACTTATCAGATGGTCAAATTAAGCAGGAACTGTATAGCCGCCCCGATTCATAGGACGATGGTTGACGCCGTACTCAGTATGTGCTGGCGTTTGCTCTGTGCATGCGTCTTGTGTATAGTTACTCGGTTACTAATTACATAGGGAGAATATTTGGAATACTGGACATTGTGATATTTGGTTGACTCACGGGGTCAAACAGTGGAAGATAGCTTATTTGTCCGCGGATCTGGCTCAATATCAATTTCATTTGAAAGCGGTTAACCGTGGAATAACAACGTTCTCCTAAGCCCTCAAGTTCCTTCTCTTTCTAGAACGTCCCTCCACGATTAGAACATTGCTACAACAGTACACTGCCAATATCCAAACTCAGACACGGAAAAGCGTAAACCCAACGACCACAGACCAAAGGCCAGCGAAAACATCCCCGGCCTCAAGTCCACGTCGACCTCGACCCGCACAACGCGACACTCCAACCTCACCCGCGCCAGCGGTTCCATACATGGGATGACCCTGGCGGGCCTAAGCTCCAGTGTTGCGGAACCAGGGATAAAGGCGCCGGGAAGCCTTCGTCGTGTCACGAAAACGGGGTTAATACCCGTGGTCAAAATGTCCCATGTACCGATCCGTCGAGCGACCTCGCTGACCGCCGCGCAGTTGGTTACTCTTCTCGAGCATCTTCTCAAACACCGAAGGACGCTGATCGGTGCAGCGAGAAGAGCGCGACCAGTTCGGCACGCGCCGGAACGGAAGTTGGTTAACGTAGCCCGAACCCTCGACGCCAGATCGGCGATACTCCTCCAGATGAGGGAGAGAGAAGGCCTGGCGACGGAGGGAGACCGTCGAGTGCTCGAAGGGAGGCTCGTCGATGACGGGCACGGTGACGGTGGGCCAACTTCGTCCCCGTGGCTCGTGTCGGCGCCTGTCGTCCGGCATGGGTGCCTTGGAGTTGCGCGCAGCGAGGGCTTTTTTGGCTGCGGCGCGGGCCTCAGCCCGCGCATGCTCCACGGCAGTGTGATATATTTCATCAGCACGATGCTGAACAATTGGCTCCGGCTTCGGCCCTGGCTGTGTGTGGCGCCTCTCTTGGTACCTAGGCGCTGTAGTGGTCGAGCTCTCGGGATAGGCTCCCGGGATCGACTGTTTGTAGTAGCTGCCGGGATAGGAGTGGCAGCTACAGTTACAGTCGAGCTTGGACACAAGCCAGCTTACATGGACTTCGTCCTTGCTTGTATGGGTACACGTTAGACAACGCATGATCGTGCTCTTGTTGGCGGCCTTTGTGGCGGGGATGTGGGTTGATTCTGGGGGTAGATTGGATGCTGTGGATGCGGAGAGGGGAAGGGAAGCATGCTATGGTATTTATAGACTGTTGGATGGAATGATACGCTTGTGGAACATGAAGACTCGAAAACCTCCGTTTGCTCAGAGGCCCCATGACGAACTCAATGCCAGTGGAATATATCCAGTCCCTCATATCGAGGCGTTCCTCTTATATGAGGGGTGGCCTGTTAGCTCATTGTTTGGAATTCCTTTGTCTAGTGCAGTGGCTATTGTTTTTTCAAAGGAAGGCTTTTGTAACACCATTCATTAATCGCGTTGCTACCATCCTTTGTCTCCCTGGCTTTGCGGGGCGTTGATACGGCAAGGTTGCACACGATCCTACAGATCGCCAGGATATACCCTCAAATTTTCCAGTCTGATTGTCTCCACCTGCCCGCTGACATCACAAGTGTGTTTCTGAGAACCACTAGCTGGATGGACTAAGTGCGAGGTACTCAGGACTTTAACTCGACGTTGCTTTCACTACATGTGAATAGCGTGAACTATACCGATGGGCATAATATCGAGCTAGTTGGCAAGTGGCCAAGACCGTCTATGTGAATTGTAAATAATTAATTCGATACTACATTCGCAGAAGTAACAGCCCCTTACTCCTTTTCCAGTATCGGCATATCTCGCATGTCACATCCTAGGTGTTACAGGCGATTCCGACCATTCAGCCCGCCGTCGGAGCTGATCACCTTGAACTGAGCGATATTCTGGAAGATGACTTGGGAGTACTGGGACCAGAGGTGACCTCTCATTGTTATGAAGGGTTTCCTCCAAGCACGTAGCGATACTAAGATTGTAAGTTCCTGCAGGAACGCAGTCCGTCGGCGGCTCCAACCGTTGATTGTGGGTCACATAGTATGGCTCGTCGGTCTCGTGTCGGCGGCATTCACGGTGATACCAACACCCAAGGAACGAGAATCGAACTGAAGTGGTCGTCATTTTTGACAGTAGCTTGCTTGAAGTTGTGAGTGACGTTGATGGGATCCTGCTTTGTAGTCGTTGTCCTTAAGCCCGGTCAGCTACGCATTTAAATGCCTCGGAAGTGTTGAAAATATATTGAGTGGATATAAACCTGCTCTATAATCAAGAGTAGAGTTAGACTTAAAACGAGGGCTTTTATCGTGCTAATATAAGTCTCGCGTCAATCATAAATTATTTACAGTGTCGCGGTGTTTAACTTATGCTTTGGGGCCTGAATATATATCCCTACGTCGTAGTTTAGAAGGATATATCTCTACTTCAATCGAACATTACCGCCAGGAGCCACATATTTATGCTCAGATTAAACCTGCCTGTCACAGAATAAATTAAAAGAAAAGACCAACTCCCTAGTCCAATCAAGCAAGACAACAAGCCCACCCTCGGTCTCACCCTCATCTCTTCACGCTTCCGATTGTCCACAACAAGCAACCCAGATTGCCCTCTGCCAAAATACCAGAGACGAACAGATCCAACAGAGTCCCGAAGTTCAATGTAGGAGATATTCGGGTCGACAGGGCCCTGGACAAGATTCCCGTCCGTAAACTGCAATGCCATTCATTCATTTCTACAGACCGTTTCCATTACCTGACTATGTGGTTGGATGCTCCCCGGGAGAGCAGCGGAAAGGGTTCTCGCGATAGAAAGGCATAGCTAACTAGATACGTGACGCAGGACCTGGTCCACGGTTAGGCAGATGCTTAGTGACTCCTGCGAGACCCAAGACGTACGTACAGAATCATGATGATGATGGATGCAGAGTGGGCGAGGATGGCGTTGACAAGACGAAGAAAAAGACCGGATTGGTAGACTGGAATGGGTAATAGCCGAGTCTGCATGTAGACTACACGTCTGATGGGGGTGAGGCGGCTGAATGAGGGGGAGGATATATATTCCGGTGCAGCAGATCAGGAACAGGATCTGATGGGCTGGGTTAGTATGACTAGGTAGCTCTGGACCCGGGGTGAGGATAGAGATATACAGAGTAGAGATGGACTTTCCAGTCGGTCATGGCGTTGAACTGGAGCAAGGGCGAGATGTCACTTTTTTTCCACGGTCAACCAGAGGATGAACTGAGTCGTGGCAGATGAGGAGATGGTGTTGACTTGCTACAACATGACGATGTTGAGAATGAATATCATCACCGGCCGCTATATCCTTGCTATACAGGTTTACATGGGAATCCGTCTTGTACAAGGTAGGAATCATCACGCCCTCAAGAAGCCCATTCCATACGTCAGAAGACCGGAAAAGACTCTGGCAAACTAGATGCACAGTAGAAGATGCAATTCTTACCTGCAACCTGGAACGACGTACTACACTGAACGGAGGTACATCGCTCTTGGGAACAGGCTGGCCTCGCAAACCCCGAGCAAGAAGCGACCGCCAACAGCCCAGAGTAGTTCTAAACCCAGCCCTGCCCAACCATCCCGCCGAATGAATCCCAGAAACAGACTGGTCACAAGAAGCCCAGACCCACACTACACGAACGCCCGGCGATCGAAGCCAACTAGATTGACAGCCTCGTGCCATTCATACCTTGATCCCCTGTCACTTTGAAGAGTGGACTGGAAAAAAGAAAATCTGACTATCCTATGGCAGGACTAATCCATGAGCAAGTATCCGATCCGGGCGTTTCCTGCAGCCTCCAATGAAACCTACCAATGATTGACCTGGAGACAAACGCGAGCCTTCTTCCGACCCCTGCAGTCTTGCTTGTCTACGTTGGCCCTCGGTGAGTGTAACGGGAGCAGAAGGCGAGAGAGGGTAGTAGTTTCCGGTCGATCTTGCGTCGAGGGCGTTTCGACTCGTCGAATCGGACCGGGGGAAGAATATATTTTTCAACCATCGATCTCGGCCATTTTCGGGGCGTTGTCTCATGGTCGGATTGGTTTGGATGTCCGTCGTTCCGTAGTTGCTACAAGGGTTACGTATGTCTACATTTGGACCATGATTTTATAATTCCGACTAGAGTAGACTCAGTATAGTGCGGCGTTCACATTCATGGCGAACAATCCACCACGAGCTACAGGAGTATCCACCGTATCCACAATAGCACGGAGCTTTGGAAGGCCGATCGAAATTCCCGAGGCACAGCCTGCCCCATAATACCAGCACTTTCGACCAGTATTATTGAGGAATGGGCCAGATGCCCGAAAAAAATGAGGTAACGAAAAGAAGCCGTTCGACGGGGTTACATTCGAGGATGGGCCTAGTCGCGACTCCAACTGCGCGTCCCAATGAGCTTCTCACGGATGCCGGGCCGTCTGGACTAGCGAGAAAACCGACAGGGAAGAAGTCGAGGGACTCAGTCGCACAAGGGAACGAGGCCAATGAAACCACCCAGGCCCGCCAAGTCGGCGCGCTGCTTCGGATTCGCCTCCGCGGAAGTCAGATTAATTGACTCACTGTCTGTCTGTCTGTCTGTTTGTCCGTCTGACCGCGTAGGGAGGGTGTTATGGTAGACGGTCAGGACTGCAATTCTCCGCTCAACCGTTAAACGAGGATCACTCAGAGCCGCTCTACATGGATCTAGATCCTAGGATCGAACCGGAATTCCGAACGGGCCCAGATGCACATGCGACGGGGTTTCCTCATTTCCACTGGAAGAACAGGGATTATAACCCCTGCTCATTCCCTGGCAACGCAAACAAAAGAAAGGCAGAAGCAACCCCTGAAATGACTCTCTTCGACCGGGAGTGGACCTGGGAACGATTGTGTGTCCCAGAGCCATTCTTTCTCGAGTTACACAGCAATCCAAACGGACAGCCTCGCGATGCCCAACAATTCCCAGAGACAGGCCCGGAACAATACGGGTAGCTGCGAGTTCTGTCGGACCAGGAAAATACGATGTGACGGGCAGAAGCCATGCGGGAAATGCAAATTCCATCAGAAGGAGTGTTTGTATCTGGAGGTCATACCGAAAGCTAGGTAAGTGGGAAAAAAAAAATAAAGAAAAGGCCATCCTGTGCGTGATACAAAGCGTGCTAACCCCAACAGACCAACCAAAGCAGTAATGGATGCGCTGCGAGCGGAGAATGCCAGACTCCTGGGCATAATCGACAATCTCAACCAGCATGCAACGCCCGAGACCAAGGATACCAGCATACTGCGCGACGCAAGGGATGAAGAGTCCGACAGCTCCGCAGCGAATGCGGCCCCAGGATCAGCCAGCGCATGTGAGAAAAAGGTCAACGCAGGAGAGTTTGTGGAGATCGTGCCCAATCGACCGCCGCTCGATACGTCTCCCTATCTGTGTGTGGATGAGTTGGGAAATTGCAACAGCTTCGGGCCTTCGTCGGCATGGCAAACGGGCGATATGGCCAGCCCCGTTGTAACCACCCCTCGGGGCAACATGCAGAACACACTCGTTGCAAACGCAGCATTGGCTCGTCAACTAGAGCACCGGCTGACCCAGTTTCGGGATCTGGATGGCACACCCATTGACTTGGCGATGCATCTGCTAGACTTGCACTGGAACCGACAGCATCATACGTTCCTCCTCACGTACAGGCCTGTGATCATCCGGGATTTGCTGCAAGGAGGCGAGTTTGGGTCGAGATTTCTGCTGAACAGTATTTTTGCCTCTGTAGCCAAGTTCTCCACGAGGCCCGAGACTCGCGAATTCTCCGAGACGTTGCAGTGTGACACCTCGCCCTTCCTGCGACGATGCGACGAGTTGATCAGTACGGAACACATCCTGCTCAATCCCAGCATCCCCGCGGTGGTTGGGTTGCTCCTGCTAGGATCTACGTACGTCGCACGAGGCGCGACCACCAAGGGATGGCTGCTGACTGGGTCAGCTCTGCGCATGGTGTACGATCTAGGCCTGCACATCGATCGGAAGGACACCGAAGACGAAGTCAAGGCGGAGATCCGAAAGCGGGTGTTCTGGGGTGCCTTCATCTGCGACAAACTGCAGAGTCTCTACCTGGGGCGCCCGTTTGCCATCAAGCTGCGAGATGCGCATGTGTCCCTGGAACTGAATGACATCCTGGAAGAGAATGAAATTCTGGACGCCGTATCTGGACCCAGCCTGCCCACAACCGAGCCAACAGGCTGCGCCCAAAATCCAAATCCCGGTATATTCCGTGTCCTGTTTCCAACGATTATGTCTCCTGGCCAAGATCATGGCTCGCATCATCGACGACTTCTACGTGGTGGGTGCCACACCAGCTAGTGCCCAATGTAGTCTGCGCGAGATCGACCATCTACTGCGCGAGTGGGAGGAAAACCTGCCTGAGCAACTGCGCATCCGGGTTCTCGAGCAAGGGGCCCTGGCCACGGTGCACTCGCCCAATGTACTCTGTCTGCACGTCATTTACAACGCGATGGTCATTCTTCTGCACCGGCCCCTGGTAGCAGACGGTCATTTGCGATCGGCATCGCCCCCGCCACGTCCTGGAAACGATGCTCCGAGACAGCCAAGCAAATCACCCACCTTGTCGGCTCGTACTACCAGCTGTACGGTCTACGGGGGGCCCCGTACTTGATCAGCTACGGTCTCTACGTGGCATGCACGATCCACGTTCGGAATGTCAGCATGAACCCGAACGACGGGACTTGCAGGCATCGGTGTCTGCTGGAGCACAGTCTCCACTGGCTGGAGGAACTGGCCGTTCCTAATCCAGCCGTTGAACGGAGTGTAGCTATTATTCGGAAGCTGATGAGTGATCGGGGAGTGTCCGTGTCTATTCCTTCGGTAGGACCTACAAATCCCATGCAGGCCCACCCCAACAACATGATGGCGCAGACAGCGGTACAGAATGTGGTTCCGTTCACGGAATTCACAATGAACATGGACGGAGGCCCCGGAGGATCAGGCAGTGCTTGGAACGAGTCCTTCTCGGACGATGTATTATACGGAATCCTTGACCGGCAGGCCCCGGTGGATGTAGTCCCGGCTTGACTAGCAGTATTCAACAAGTTTCTCTCCTTCAAGCTTAGAAGGGGAAGGGGAATGCCCAAACCGCCGTACTAAATCCTCATACCCCGAATCATCATGCGCCAGAATAACCTGCACCGTCCCATCCCTCGCCAACACCTGCACCCTCTTCAAATGCGCGTTCGCCATCGCCAAGTCCTGATGCGCGCATCGCGTCAACCCCGTCTCCCGGTCCATGTAAACCGCCGTCTCCGCCAACCCTTCCAGAATCCGCGCATCGTGCGCCGTATCCCCTGCCAGCATGACCCATCCGTGGCCCGTCACCTGCATTAGCAGATTAATATGTCCGGGACAATGGCCCGGCGCGTTTACGATGAACAAGACCCGTCGCCGAAGTAATCGTGCGTGTCGCAAAAGGGGCCAAAGGGGGACCAGAACTCTCGGTCTGTAGGGTCGGGTAGTTCGATCACTTGGGCTGGTGGTAATAGCTTGGCATCGTAGTGCGAGTTGAGGGTCGATGGGTAACTACCAGATCCTTGGAGAAGGCTTTTCCCACCCGGCCCTACGATGAACTTCGTACGAGGCCCAAACCCCCGGGGATCACCGACATGGTCGTAATGCAGGTGCGAGAATATCACGGCGTCGATGTCACGGGGATTGAGCTCGAGCTGCGCAAGGCTGTCGTATATGTCGCGAGGCACCTCGGTCTTGATCACCGTTTGGAGCAGGTGATGCACTGCGGGCGTGTACTTGTGGATGTCCTTCCGGATGCCCAGATCAAAAAGGACCTTTTGGCCCGAGGGATGCTCAATGAGCCAGGACATGGAGGGGACGCGACGGATGTCACTGTCAGGAGAGCCATGCACGTATAGACACATGGGGAGGTGTAGGAATCCAGAGGAGAGCAGACGGAGGGTAACTTGATTGTGGGGATTCTTCATGTTGCTGGACAGTTGGCACAAAACAGTTGGAAAAAGTCAATCTGGCCAAGTGCAACTGAGTAATTGAGTAGAATGAATAAATAAATAAATCGTACACTCCGCAGTTAAAAAAAGGCCTCGGCACGATGCGATCCCCGCATCCTCGGGGAAATCCCGTCGATCCCGCGTTGGACCCTCCGGGGGCGTTTTTGCGTGCATGTGAGATGACTTGCATTTCCTGTCCGGACCACTCGCATCTTCATGAGGCGGAACAACCCCGGGTGTCCTTGCTCCTATGGGCTTAGGTACAACCGGGAAGTCCCCCTCGCAATGACGCCAGAAAGATCGGCGCGGGTTTCTGAACTGGGCGTAGGGTTGTGCTTGAAACCGGCGCCCGAGATCCCGATGTGTGCGATGGCGATTGCGATGGCGAAGCTTTTCAAGCACGTGTTTTGATACCTACTCGCACGTCATGCTAAACGTGGTGGCTAGGATCAAGCGACTTCAGTCGAGATCGGAGACCAGATGTATCAAATCTCAGTCTCATGGGTCGACTGGGGTCGGATTGTTGAATGGGGAGTGAAGCAAGGCCTTGAAGAGAACTAGTATTGATCTTTGGGTGTGTGGCTTTTATTTTGTTGTTTTAGGGAATGACGTCCATGATTCTCACTGCAACACTTTATTCTAAGGCCTACGGCTAATATTGACCAGGTTTAAGCGTTTGCAACTGATCCTCGCATAACCAGTGAGTCTGCGCGAACCGAGCCTTCATCCACCGCTCGCTCCACAGCTTATCGATGTGTAGAGGAACGACGCGCATCGACAGATTGAGTCCACCTTCAGCTGGGTTCCATCTGGGACACCGTCCTCGCCTGCGGGGCGTTATACCCCCGGACGGCGTCGTTAGGCAGCCCACCACCAAGAAGACGCGACATCGCGAGACGCGCGCATCTTCTCGGAGGACGTAACATATCAACCACGCCTTTGGTCCGAACTTCTAGGTGTGTCCCCAGTATATTGATTGACGGGGCAGCGCAGGACATGATCTCCTAGGAAGAGAAGATCTTCGGCCAGTACTGGATCGTATATAGTTCGTTCGACACCGAGGAAGGGGTCATTTGGCTGGCGATTATAAAAGGGAGATGCCTTACGCTGTATCTCTATACGGTGGATGCTTCTGGAGGCGTCGGAGATGAGCATGCTGGAGGAGAACAGGGATGGTGTCTGAGAACATATTTGGGTTAAGGGGAGTGGGATGCAGGCAGGACTCGAGGTTTGGCGTGCAGGAGTATACGGATGTAAAGAAGACGGTTGGGGTGATTTGATAATGGGTCTGAGTAGGGGAGTTCAGGATCTTAGTTCTATACCTGTCTTCGACTTTCAAGGCTTTCTCCAGCTTAATGAATGAACAACTTGTCCCATGAAAATTTGGAATAATGAAAATTGGTGTAGAGAAAACAACCAACGTAATCCCTTTTTTTTCAACCGAGAACGGAGTTCACAGATGGACTGACTTTACTTCTTCATTTCGACTGACTACACAAGGAGGGAAGCGTGGGAAGGCAATTTGAGGTATGCGACCATTGCGCGGGGCTGGATAGTGTGGTGAACGATGCGGGGATGGTATTTTATAGGAAGAGTGGCGTGAGTGTGACGGGGGAAGATATCGATCGTGTCGTCACGCTTAATATTAAGGGTATTCTTTCTATTATAGTGAGGAGAGGCGATGCCGTACATGGCTGAGCGGAGGGATTGGGTATCTTTAGATACGTCTTCGGTGGCGAGCATGAATATGAGGCCAGGGTGGATGATTTACTGGCACGGTGGTGTTTGTGGACAAGGTAAGTTCATCTTCATCTTCATTTTTCTTTGTGATATTGGAAAAAGAACAATGCTGATAGCTGACAGGTCACTGCAGCCCTTAGTCATGAGGTCCATAAAACGTCCAAACGAGCTCAATTAGTCCGCTCCTCCGTTCAACATGCCTGTCAGAGACGTCCTCTTGTGTTCATAATACTCTGCAGCATGGCAAGTGATTCAGTCAGATGGTAACGCTTCGCAGGCTGGGCGATGGCGATGCAATTGCACATGTGGCGTATATCTTGCCAGTAACGAGGGAATGGGGTGGACATTCCGGTGGACAGAGGGAGGTTCGCAGTTCCAATAAGGCATGGGAGGGTAAATGCCATCTCCATGGTATAGCGAGGAGGGACTTGAGGCATATGGACATAGGAAGCAAGCGACTATCAAATGGACAACTGCGTGGATGCCAAGCGGACCAGAGGTTATGGCAGGGTTGATCAAAGGAAATCTGATGGACGCCGTTTAATGTTATCTTAGACATGGCTCACGCTATATTAACTACACAATATCAACGGCTAGTGATTCTAAACTAATCCGGCTCGTCCCTGCCAAGGCACACGGTTCATAATCTTGCAAGTCAGATCATAAGCCAACCGTTGACCCGACATTGGTGATTGCAGTATACGGGACACAGCACCCGGACTAATTTGACATGAGATGATTTGTTATAAAGTCTCACTTCCACCAAATAATACGTGGTTCAAAATCCCGAAAGCCAAAAAGGGACACCGAAGCTGGGCCTACTTCGTGACATAATCAAGAGTAGCCGTGAAAAAAACGATAATTCCCTCGGTTATCGGTATATTCTAGTGATCCAGTCACCTACAACCCCTCCAGGGAAAGGCCAATCAAGCCGCAGATTCATAACACGCAATGTCTTGCCTAGCGATCCCCTAACTGGTATTTCTGTGCCCGTGTCCGGTTCCCTGCGGCCATACAAACGTTTCATATCCTGCAGCTCGCCGTCAACACACTCTCCCAAGTGACAAGGGTGCTGAGGGCCCGAGCTAACGGAAAGCAACAGCTCAGGTAGCTAACCGTGGGTCTCTTCCTATTGACTGTGAGGAAGGTGACCCGTATTTCCGTCGTTTGCAAACACCCGAATCCGCGAAATTCGTCAGGTATGGTAGGACGATGCGCAAACCGATGTTACCGTCCGCTCGAGTCCGTTGACACGGCCGATGAGAAAGGCTGGAGAGGCATCCAGACGAGCAGTGCAACGATGTCATGGTGTCTTGGCTAATGGCAGCGTTTTGACCACATTGGGGTTGAGGGGTTTGGATTCAAAGCCGGTCTTGTCTAGCCCACACCAAGTGGGAGATGTTCGTATTTTGAGACACGGAGATTTACGTCGAATAGGAGAAGAAATCAGCGTTGGATGTGCCTTTACTCGGATCAGACCCACCGCTGCCTACCAAGTGGCGTACAGGTACGCAGACTTCGACATTAGGACAGACGCTTAAGCAGCCCTATGTGCTTATGGGTCTTAGTGATTGAAGATGTACCTGTAGAGGTCCAAGCGCTCGGAAGTATTTAATTATTTTTGTAGACCTAGTTTGGGGCGAGGGACCTGCCTATCACATGTGTATGGCAGTATGAAGTCTCCGAATCCGTGCCTTCTCTCCCGTCCATAATTGGATTTGGGACCAAGGCTATCATCAGAACAAACCATTAACCAATCGCATCGATTTGGTCGTGTCTGCAGCGGGGAAAGTGTCTGGATCTGGCCAGGGTATCTGCAGGTAGAAGAGGCCTGTCAGTGGGCGCCATTGTGAGAGGACACTAGAATGGATAGGTCAGAAACGGGACGTTGAGCCTACCCCTCAGAGTGGATGTAGCAGGGGAGTAGGTCTATGCCTAGCGCATTCAGGGACTGGAAAAAAGGTTAAATGTGCCTCATCAAAGACCAAGTGGGCACCTAGAGCTCATTGTCTACTCTGGAATGCGGTATATAAGCCAGCTCCAGAACTGCCAGTGAACCAAGGCCACAATCGAAAACCGCACTATACTTGCACTCTTCCTTTCACCCAAACATCCTCATTCACCAAATCTATTTGACTTGTCAACTCGGCACAATAGTGGGTCATCCGTCTCGTTTGGTTTGAAATTCCTATCATGACCCTACCCATGGCACCGAGCGGTTGTCCAGCCCGCGTCAGGTTGCACGAAAACCCAGAGCCAAAGCGGGGTGATTTCAATGTTGTGGCAGTAAGATGGGATCTTCGACCCCTGTAGCCAGCGGTCGTTTTGCCCTTTCTCCTTGACTGAGGCAAACATATTCCGTCTCTGAACATGCAGCAGCCCGTTAGCCACCCGGAATTCGCTCTTGCGCTGGATGGGCCGTGCCGGTTTCAGACTGTGTACCCCCAGTTTGCAGAAGGATCAGGCATCATTGCAGGATTTGGAAACAGGCCAACGGTCTCGCCTTTGGAATCCGTCTGCACTTCGACGGTCACTGTTTACGGATGAGGCCACATCCCAGGTCTCTCCGGCGCGTAATTGCAGATACGGCCTTCTGGAAGGGTGGGTGACGGGTTGCCTTCTGCTGGACGTAGCATCAAGGCAACCGCGAGGACATTCCGATTGGAGAGACAGAAAGCCCACCAGGATCTGGGCCTCGTTGTCCAGCTATACAGCGCCGGGACTGACCGTTGACTGGCACGCCACGTGACCTGCAGGCAAGCGCGTCGAGCATTCGACAACAACATCGGATTCGAGCCATCCGTCTTACCTGGACGTGTCGAGGCCCGTCTATTAAAGCCCGATCCTGCTCGTCCAAGTCCAGTTCAGAATGTTCTTCCATTGTCAATCTTGTCAATCTCAGACAAATCCACAGTGTCCCTTGACAAATCCACCACCCCTTGACGGCCCTGCCATGTCGCCTGAGAACGTGAACGACTGCGTGGACCCGGTTGCAGCCTCCGATTCTCGAAACGAGAGTCAAGGCCATGGTTAGGCCCTCGCGTGAAGATGTTGTTGCTCAGTTGTTGAGCTCGCTTATTGTTCCTCCCGCCATTCCTAAGCGCACCCTACAGCCAGACTCTGCCGAGACGGACCCCTCGAAACGACAACGGATCGAAGCCAGGGACCCCGACGTGCCCTTGGACACGGTCGAGGATGCTCCCATTTCAGGAGGCTGCCTGTCCGCCTCCCCTGTCCTCGCGTCTCTGGCTCGCGAAACTTTGTCTCTCCCTTGTCTCCGAGTCCAAGTCGGATGCAGCTCCTACTACAAACCACCAGTCCCAGAGTCCGTTTCATTCAAGAGTGGGACGATGCTGGAGACAGTGCGGCGAAGGATCTACGGAACTTTCTTTGTCACTATCCCACGAGTGGGAGCCGGACATTTTCGATCTTGCATGACCTGGTGGACGCTGCTCGCAGGTGCACCGATCAACAGCGCAGCGAGATCTCGTGGATGACCGAAGTCGCTCGGCCTGTACTTAACGCCGCGATTGGCGACCTCGACCTCGAATCTTGGGCGTGTATGTCTGGACTTCCTTACCCTTTTGCCTTTCTTATGCTGACAGAAGCCTTGCTTAGTGGAGAGGAAACAGTATGTGCAGAATACCAACCGGTGAATCCCGACGGAGGCCGACAAAGCGCCATGATCCAATGGGTTGTCGGATTCCCGAAGGACCGGTGGGAAAGCCTGTACAATACTGTGGCCGCCAAGTTCGGGGCGATGGAGATCAACCACGTGAACCATCCACATACGGGAACCCGACTTCTGGGTTGCGCTTGTGCAATCCGTGCCGAGCCTGAGGACTGGCTCGAAGGAGAGGTTCAGCTCGGGGTCTGGGTTGCTAGTTGGTTTTCGTGGGCGTTTGAAGAACGATCTGGGGATTTGAATCCGCCCCCAATGGTTGGGATCATCCCTGTTGGTGACGTTTGGCGATTCTATATCATCTATGGAGTCTCGGAGACGTCTGAGGATGGTGAACGGGGACCTCTGAGCGAGGTTCGCGTCTGGGGACCCCTTCCCGAGCTTACCGGTCGCTTGACAGGTGACAAGAGCGGTTGTTATAATCTGCTCCAGACTCTGAGACGGGTCATGGAGTATATCACGGGATGGTATATTGATGAGCTCCAGGAATCTGTTTTTGCTTGAGTTGATTTCGGTTTGGTGTGGATTTTGCTTTTGTTTGTGCTGTTGCGTATGAGTCTGCTTCTGCTGTTTTACTTGTTTCTTTTTTTTTTTTTTCTTGCCTCTTTTCTTTTCTTTTTTTTGCATCTGAACTATTGCTTTTACTGTTATTTCTGCTTCTCCTTCTGCCATTACCTCTACTATCAATTCTGCCGTTGCTTATGCTGTTGCTTGTGTGTTATTGTATTTACTGTTAGTTCTGCTGTGGTGCTATGGTTATTCCTATTATCACTTGTCCTGTTGCTTGCGTATTACTTCTGTCTTTATTCTTACTGTTAGTGCTGTTTATCTGTCATTCGTCTGTTGTTCGTCTGTTGTTATTTCTATTATGTTTGTGCTGTCACTTATTAGTGATTCTAGGATTCCTTCTCTTGTTGGCTGTTCTGTTACTTGTGTTGTTGCTCTATTTTTATTTCTATTGTAGTTTGTGTTTTGCCTTCTTTTTCTTCTGCTGATGTTTACTTTCCTTCTTCTGATGCTGCCTTTGATGCTAATCCTGTTGGTGGTCCTGCTGGCGGTTCTGACTCTCTGACGTTGGTTCTGATTCCGATTATGATTCGCGACTTAGGACTTATGGCTCTCTTTCGGTTGATCTTATGGATCCGAATGTCGGCTGCTCCGATGATCGGCAGTCCGTTCCGGTCGGACTACCGAATATTAACGACCTCCCTTCCATTCTACGCATCATCTATCCACCACCATGCTGCGACCACTGCGACCAGCCAGTAGTTTTCTGGCACGCCCTGTGTTAAGGCGCCATGCCGCCCTACAGCTTCGATCGGTTTCATCTACCGTCCGGCCAAGGAAGCAACTCTCGCTTCCTGCAGCGTATTACCGCGGCGGCACGTCTCGCGCCGTATTCTTCAACCAAGATGATCTACCCCCAACCGCCAGCAATGGGACAGCATATTCCGCAGCGTCATCGGCAGCCCTGATCCCCACGGTCGTCAACTAGACGGCCTGGGCGGCGGAATCTCCAGCCTGTCCAAAGTCTGCGTGGTCGGAAAACCGACCCACCCCGACGCAGACGTCGACTACACCTTCGTGTCTCTGGGCGTCAAAAACACAGACGTCGACTACTCCAGTAACTGCGGCAACATGATCAGCGCTGTAGGCCCTTTCGCAATTGACACACAGCTCGTCAGCCCTGACGCTGCGGACTCGGCTTCAGCCTCGGTTCTCATCCACAACACCAACACCGGCAAGATCATCCGCTCGTCTTTCCCCGTCGTGGACGGAGAAGCCGCATCAAGCGGCGACTTCGCAATCGACGGCGTAGCGGGCACCGCTGCACGTATCAAACTCGACTTCATCGATCCCGCGGGATCAGTCACCGGCAAGCTGCTTCCCACCGGCAGCGCGAGCGACGTCTTCGACGACGTAGCAGCCACGTGCATCGACGTCGGCAACCCATGCGTATTCATCCAAGCCAGTGACCTGGGCGTCGAAGGGAACATCACGCCGGATGAAATCTCCGCCAACGCTCCCCTCCTGCAACGCCTGGACTCGATTCGGCGCCAGGCCGGCGTGAATATGGGCATCTCGTCAACTCTGGCCTCGGTCCCAGGTAGCATCCCGAAGATCTGCCTCGTCTCGGCCCCGCGATCGGACGAACGAAGCACGGAACAGCACCAAACGCCGCGCGACGTCGACCTCGTCGCGCGAGCTCTCTCCGTCGGGCAACCGCACAAGGCTGTCCCGATTACAGTGGCTCTGGCCCTGGCGGCGGCGGCTCGTGTGCAAGGGAGTACGGTGTCTGGGGTGGTGGCTGACAGGGAGGTTGTTGACGAGGCGGGGATTACTATTGGACATGCGAGTGGGAATCTGCTGGTTGGGGCGGAATTCGATGGGCAGGGCCAGGTGCGCTTCGCTACAGTGTTTCGTACAGCCAGGAGGTTGTTTGAGGGGAAGATTTTCTGGAAGGATGATCCACAGAATAATAGACCGTGACAGGCTTGATATACGACCAGGGCAGGCTGTGCGGCAAGGACTCTCAAGTAGGATAAGTTAATATGATCGAACTGTACAAAGTATCATTCAAATGTTTGAGATACTGGTAGGCATTATCTCTTTCGCCTTTCTGTTTCTGTGTCGTTTTTCCATGTTTCTAGTTCTCTTTATGCCGCTGATATTCGTAGTGCTGCCTAAGGCATTTATGTAGCCTGAGGCAACAGGGATGTTTGCAGTGTTTGCATGTTGTTTCAGTCAGCCTATTTGGCCTGATGAAGTTTCCGATGTCAACAAGAGTCAATTACCGCACCTCGTAGGGCATCGTGCCCAATGTAAACCCGCTAGAATCTCTCACTTGTTTTAGAGAAATAGCCAGTTCATCGGAATCTTTCATTATGTCTCGATGTGCCATGACTTTATGAACAGCCATCCACAAATCAAATCGACATGCCGCGCAGAATCTCCCAAGCTGAGCTTGGTAACACCCCATATCCTATTATACAGATCAATACTAACATCTCTGACAGGGGCACTACTCCGCTACCAGAGACGGCAAGATCTGCGTCTCCGGGCATGGCAAACCCATGAATCTCAGCATCAAAATCCGGGCACCAGTTCCAGGCAAAAGACCCGCAAATCTTGGCGCCACGAGCAAGAAAGGCACGAGAACATGCCTCGCAAATTCCTTGAGACGTCAGTGACGACGCTTGGCTCTCTTGTGATCCTAGCGCTAGGCGGGTATTCGTATCATATTTACTACAAAAGTCTGGTTTTAAGCAAAATCAACAACGCGTTCTCCAGCGGCTTCTCGACGCTAGAATTAGCCGCCCTGGCTCAGCATGGGGTTCCGCCGGAGCCAGGCGAAGAGCCGGTCCAAGATGATGAGTTAAGGTTCAAGGTGCAGCGACCGGAGCAGTCGATGATTGATTCCATTGTGTCGGGGAAAATACGCGGGAATTACTATCTTCTCTTCGGGGAAAAGGGGACCGGGAAGACGACTATGTTGCTTGACGCGATGCGCAAAGTGCAAGGGAGCGGAGTGGCCATGCTCGAAGCGCATAGTGACCTGGAAGTGTTTCGCCTGCGATTAGGCAAGGCACTGGACTATGAGTATCACGAAGACTATGTTGGAGGGTTGTTCAATATTCGAGGACCTCGGGAAGCGACGCCACTGTTGGATATCGAGCGAGCTTTGAATAAGCTTGAAAAGGTGGCTTTGAACCGGAGATCAAAGGCCAATAAGCCGCTTACGCTCATCGTCAATAATATCCACTTCTTACCTGACAGCGCAGAAGGCCAACACCTCCTTACTCTGCTCCAGCAGCGCGCGGAGCTGTGGGCGGCAAGTGAGCTCGTCACCCTCGTTTTCACCAGCGATGAGTACCGCACGACAGAGACGCTGCGGCCTCACGCCACGAGGCTGCAGGTTCTCAACGTGCGGGATGTGCCTAGGGAAGTGGCCATCCCGGCGTTGCAGACATACCGACTGGAGAAGTTCCAAGAGACTGTCTCGGAAGACATTCTCTCGCAGGCGTATGACAAAGTGGGAGGACGATTGATATTTCTCGAGCAAGTGGCGCGATCAAGAGATCTGCTCCGCATGTGTGAATCCATCTGCGAGAAGGAAAAGCGATGGCTCTTATCGCAGTGCTGGATTCTAGGAGGGGAGATGGATGACAAAGCCGAGGAACAACAGGATTACTGCGTAGGTTCCATTGAATCTGATGCTCATTGGATGGAAGGAAGCTAATATGTACCAGGCCGCAGCCATGCTCCTCGCCAAAGCGCTCGTTGAGCTGGAAAACAAAGCAGTGCTGAAGGGCGGAGCCGATATCCCAGGAATGCCTATCCACAAAGTCCAAGAGCTCATGACCCGGGCCGATTTTCTACACAAACTGGACCAAATGAACATATTCGCCATCGATGCCAATGGTGTGGTCAAGGCCGACTCGGTCCCAATGCAGAACGCATTCCGGGCAGTATGTAGTGATCCGGCCTTCAAGGATCACCTGGAGGCGACGACTGAGCGGTTAGATGAGCTGGAAGGTCTGGGACGGACGACGGAGTTGACGATGAAGGACCTGGTGAAGGTCAATATACGGTGACGGCAAAGGGGGTAGGGGGTCGAGAGGATGCCACTTTCGTGGTCAAGAGGATGTAGATACTCAATCCGGGGTCAGTGTACATATCGATGAACCCATATATACTGTCAAACCTGCACTAAGCCTGGATTGGGACTTAGACGTTCGATACTCGGGTGCCATGTTACTAAATCACTATTAACAAATGTTACTGGCTTGAGGGCAGTTAGGCTTTACCTTCCATAGTGGTAGATAAAGCAAGAAGGCTGTAAGATTTGACTTCCTCCTTACGCACTGCAACATTTTGTGTTCCTGCAATAGTTGAAATCACCCTGAAGTTCAGTGACGTCAGAATATTGAGAGGTCCAGTATTTGTAAATGAATTGGAGACCATCGACCGTTCGAAACATCCCTGCATTATACAGCCTTTCCACTTCTTCAGGGTCTTCGATCTCGTTATACGGACGCCTCCCTGTGGACATCTCATACATCAAGCATCCCAGTGGGAAGTATGTCGGTCTTCACTTTTCGTGGGGACCAAGGTGAAATTCGGTACAGTATTCCTCCTCGGCAAAGGGCCGAACGTTACTGATAGCCGATCCTCCAAAGTCACAAAGTTTGAGGGATAGGTCGTCTGCCGCGAGGAATTTCCGTGGGCTGATATCAGCGTGGATAACACCACAAATATATATTAAAGCAACGGCATCGATAGCATTCTCCATCCACGGATCCCGGATATAACTGTCAATTTCGTTGTGTTTTAAGTAGGGACGGAGGTTTCCATGCCGACAATACTAAAAACGGAGGCTTTTTTCGGTAATACTAAGGCAATCGAGGATGTGAGGATTCTTGGGTAGTAAATGACCTTTTCGTGGTTAATTCCGAGATCAATTCTATATATCACACAGGCTTAATGACATGTTCGTTACACCCTTTGATATTGTGCTTGAGGGTGGGTTTAATGACTTATCCGTTGCTGTCCTGGAACTTGGAATAATTTCTTGCAAGAGGCCTGGGGGATGCTAATGTATTAGGAAAATGCACGGACCTACGATCTTGGCATACTCCTGTGGGTACATCCACGGGGTATACCTAGAGAATTTACCCATGGGTAGACCAGGATCTAGTTAAGTAACGAGCTGAGTAAAGGTTACATGTAATGATATATTGTTACACCACTAAGGTCTCAACCCATGCCCTAGCTCCGTTTAACTAGCGGTCTTGTTCGTATTCGACGGTGACTCACTCATAAGCAAACTCCCGAGGTAGGATCTTGTAGCAAGAGTTCACTGACGAGAAAAATCACCCTTTATACATAGTCTCTTCTCGCCCTATTGACTGACCTTCAAGATATCGAATCTCCACTACTTGTCCCACAGCCTTCATCCAGCTCCTCTACACGGTCGCAATGGATCCCTTCCCATTGGAACCCTACCGCTCCGCGCGCCTCCTCTATCGCGCACCAGAGGATAACGAAACAGATGATGCATTCTTCCAAGCTCTCTACGCCGACCCCTTAGTCGGATCTATGGCCTCCGCCGCCCTCATATTCCCGCTTAGCACCAAGGAGCGGAAGGAGTTGCGAGCGACGCTCGAACGCAATACGTTTATGTCAGTCATGATATGTCTCATCCAGATGAGGGCTCCGATAAAGTGCCCGAGACAATTGGTGTGATCTCATTAAAAGAGCAAGCTCGTGCCTTAGCGCACAATCGCACACACGAGCTTGGGATTTCTATCGCGCGCCAGTACCAGGACAAGGGGTATGGGCCTGAGGCTATATCGTGGATGCTGGATTGGGCCTTTTTGACTGCGGGGCTGCACCGCGTTGAGCTGACGGTGTCTGAGTGGAACGAGAGGGCACAAAAGGTATACCAAAAGCTTGGCTTTGTACCTGAGGGACGGGCGAGAGAGTGTTTGTGGAAGGGTGGGAGGTGGTGGGATACTATATATATGGGTATTTTGGCGCATGAGTGGGAGGCGAAGAAGAAAGGCTGCTGATTCCTGAAACGCTGATTGATGAATGCGATAAAAGGGGGTATTTGACAAATGACATGGTATCAGGCCTGACAATATTTTGCGCAAACCGCTATTCTAGCATTTAGCGGTCATTCTAAGGGGTAATTTCATGACTGGAACCATAGCCACCCAGGGGTCGCAGGAAATTGACCTCATGTAGGAAACCAAAGAAGACCCGCCTAGTCGGAATCGGCGATTCAAACTTTTCCAACATCTCTAGGTGAACCCAAAGAACGTATCGAAGTTGGTGACTTTTTAAAGTTGATATTTTCGGGACAGTGAATTATTTTCGTGATAAACAACAGCTCTTTTGGTTATTAGTCCAACTGTATTTGATCAGAGATTGTTTTCTGACCTAATGTTTCCCAATCTATGCATAGTGAGTCCTGTGCTTCTCATCCCCATGTGCCATCGACCGCTGGGGGCCAATTTTAATATGACCTATCCGAGGAGCAGAGGCGCGAGGCTCGCACGATTCAACGACGGCATCAAAGACGGCGACAGTCCGCCAGAGCTGCCGAGGCTGGCAGTGATGCAGCTCTATACTGTGCCAATTTCGCTCGCGTACCCGCTGAGTCTATTGCTGAGCTTGTTCTTCCTACTAATCCTTCCTTTGCCCCTCTCCGAGAAGAACCCACGCCCTCTGGAGAAATTAAGCCGCTCTCACTTAATCTCTACCCGCCGACTTGATCTTTATATTGCCAGATGGCCTACCTATGGACGTAAGTCCAGATCATCATCCACTGGATCCCTCACTGACTAGAGAATCATTGCCCATTGATTTATCGATGCAGTGCAGATGGAGATGCTGACTGGTGAAATAGACAGCTATCCGAGAGTCTGGAGGGGGACTGGTTGTAAGGGGTAGCCTGGACGGATTTGTGACGGCCTGGTCACGTTGGCTGGTGTCAGCAGAGCTGAGGCAATTTTTACCGCAAGGATTCAAGCCCAGATCAACTCTACGGCTTCAAAATCGCCTATTTCGATGAGGACACCTGGCCTCATTAAAAACCATATAAAAAGGGCTTCATGTAGGATCATCGATTCCGATGATCAGACCTTCGCTACAGTTAGATCCTCTATACAGATTTACTAGGCTATACGAATTTTTTCACAAACCAATAGCTGGCTATTATTTACGCGAGCTCGATCTGGTTGTCTGCTTTGCTGACAACCAAGTTCTTGGCCTCTCTTTCCTTCTTCATACCAGTTACCGTCGCTAGCTACTTAGGTAGAACCCATGAGTTGGTATTCCGTCACCATCAACTGGTTCCTGCCCTAACTAAATAGTAAATTGATATGATGCAATCAACTAACCACTTTCCCTGTAACGGGATGAGGGAAGAAAATAAATCAAAGGATTCAAGGTACAGGCAGAGGAACATAATATTCCGAAATCTTCATCTAATACAGTCATCGTATTCTTCTGCATCTGTCGAGGGCCGAAAAAACAAGCTACACAAGCCAGAATGGAAAGATAACACCATCACACCATCCGTCTGTAAATGTCCTCAGTGGCTGCTATGTCCTCCACTGTTCCATACCAATATTGGCTTATCAATCGCTCTTGTTGCGGAATTAGATTTACCACTGCCTTACGACAAGGTGTGTGACTATTGTTAGAATTATTGCTGATAGTTAATTACCGAGGCGTATACAGTGGGATAACACTCGACGGCACCCTTAATTATTAAACAATTTTGTCTGATCGTAGGGGCAGGAAGGGGGCTTAAGCGATATGTAAATGGATCGCTAATTTCATTCAAATATTAGAAGGCATTTGGGTAATCCGGGGTTAATTTGTCGTAGTTCACTGTCGAACTCGTGTCAAGTCGAGGAGAGGCTTGTCTTCGCAGGCGCCAGGACAATGCCATTAATCCATTACTTAATTTTCTAAGCTCCGCTCCAATACTTTTAGAGACAGTGAATGAAGTATGGTGTTTGGTGTTGGCTGTTCGGAAGTTACTAGCGAGAGCACCCGTTGATTAGGCAAAGAAATGCAATGGAAGAACCTTAGACGCCAACGAATAGGTCCATGAAGTACAAGACTAAAGCCTGGTGAATCCTGATACACCGAGGCAGAGGGGTTGGAGGATATCCATCAATTCTACCCCCTCTGCTCGGACACAAAACTCCGTGGCATAGATCACCATGATCGCTCTATACGTCAGATAGCCATAAATGGCTTTGTTCCCGGTCAACGCTCATGGAGCCGAATGGCAGACAGTATGTGGGAGTATAACTAAGCAGGAAATCTCATTACATTAGCCAAAGGCAAACTCCAGCTAATAGATACCCTCAGGGACCTTATCATTCAGCAACATTGAGCCGTCCTTGCGGCATCTCGGCTATTCAATCACTCTTCTGTGTCGTATCGTATCCAACTCTATCCGGAGGGGATCCACTGTTTCCAGACAAACCACAACCAGAAAGCATCAGCAACCTCCGCCATAAGCATATTTGACATGCAACTGGAATATTTCCAATCAGGCTATTCCTTAAGAAACAGATGCACTTAAGGCCTTCCTACCCAGTCCGTCTGCCGCTTAAATTCCTCCATTTCCTTACCAACCATATTCTTCAGGCCACTCTCACGCAGCTCGATGAATAGCGAGACGGCATTCTCATAGCCATCATTAGTGGTCCATCCATCCCTTGAAACGATACCTTCCAGAGCATCCCAGAAATCCTGCACCTCGTTCCATCCATCCCCTTCCTGCGCGTATAGCCAGAGTTCATCCTCGTGGAAGTGGATAGGACATGGTGCGCCAAGGCCTAATTTAGACCAGTTTCTACGGAGCGTTAGCTAATACTTCATTTCATGATACCAGATCACCTCGGCGAAGATGCTTACCTCTCCACTCTGATCAACGATTCCCGGAATGGCAAGATATCATCATCCCAAGTATCGCCTACGAAGTGGATTGGATCCTGGCGTGTTCTGCCGTGTTCAAGACGAAGAACCCTGTCAAACAAGGGGGCCTCTTTCATGATCTCTTTCTCGTAGAGGTATAAAATAATCGAGCGACTGACTTGCTCCCTAATTCTCTGCTTCTCGTCTGAATTCAGATCCTGGAAGTTCGCCGGGGCTTTCAGCATGAGTTCCCCGTTATAATCGACTAAGCGGGCATGACGGGCACGGAGAATCAAGGGCTCGGCGCAGGTGCCTTGCCAGTCTATGATGCTGGAGATTTTGCGTTGGTCGATGAATATGTTTCCGCCGTGGAGGTCTGTATGCCATATATGGGGAGCGGTAATTGCGGGATCGTCTGGAAGAAGGAAGGGCGCGACTTTCAGGAACTTCTCAAGCAAGGAGATATGGCTGGTTGGAGAATTCTGCGACGGCGAGGACAGTAATGGGTCGTCTTTTGGTCTTGGTTTCGCGTGCTCTTGTATCCACGCCAGTTCTCGCCGGGCAATAGAGGTGATATATTCTTGTGGTTTTGTCCCTGTAGTGCATAAGTAAATGAGTTTAAAGACCCGGCGGCGTGGGTGAATCCAATCCTACAAGGCCCCCGATTCAGCTTCATCTTCGCCCTTTCGTTCTTCCAGTACTCTCTAGACGCCACTGGCCCGATGGAAAAACGTTGCCTGATGTTGTCCTTGACGTCCTTGCCGACGATATCTGCCGTAATAGCGCCCGGTACGTTTGTCGGCTGCAAAGTACAGACTGCCATACCTGGGTCATGTTAGCAGGGATACTGGCTGAGTTCTAGACTGAGCGCCTACTTGCTAAGCGGAGCAGAGAGCATCTTCTTCTCGATGGAGACCAGCTCTTTCATGATCTCGACCTTCTTTTTCAAGGGCAAGCTTTCCCATACATTTTCGAGCTTCACCCCAGGCGCCTCCTGCATCAGAATATACTCCGATCCAACTGGATTCAACCGATCTGTACACCAGGCATAGACCTCAGGAACAGGAATTTCCAGCACAGTCCTAGCCTGGGTGTAAATCATCAGCACCTCTTCTCACGTAGTCCAGAACGCCAAGAGCCCGTGGTCGTACAAAATCCATCGTCGCGACCTCCGAAGCCGTCACGGAGAAGTCCGGCCCAGCAATCGGATGCGGAATCTTGGCGATGACAGTTTTGCCATCATCCATGGTCAATTTGAACGCCTTGTTAAAAGAGCCTTCGCCCAGCTTGGTTATCGAGATACATTCCGTGGCGCCGACAGTTCGGGCAGCGACCTTCTGGAGCTCGGACACGTTGAACGGAGTGTAGCGATCGCGAAGTTCCTGTGCCTCGTTCCAGAGCCAGCGCCCGCTGGTATATCGAAATAGGTCCTCATGAGTTTGGTGCGTGGTGGCCGTAGTTGTGAAGGTGTTGTATAAAGGGATGGCGCCGGCGGGGTAGGGATGATATGTTTGGAATCTCATTAGGAGGCTTGCCGCTCTAAGGGCAGTTGTGCATATTGGCATTTTGACATGCCTGGACCTGTTTAGAGTGGCAGGTGCCAGGTAGTTCATGTTGCGTTGCGAATATCTTTGTTGTGATGTGATACAGCATTCGGGTCAATATTGTGCCGCTGCCGGCTTGCTGGTCGCGACAGTCAACTTGACTTTGGACTGCACAAAATGTGCATCAGGTTAAATACTACCTAGCTTCAGAGTGGCATATGTGGTATTGTGTGATCGTCGTGTTGGTATTCAATCTTCACAACTGCTCACTGACGGTGTGTGGATTACGGCCAATATATACTTCCCGCACGATTTACACACAACATTCAATGAGCTACAACGTCACAATTAGCACCTCCCAGATTTCACAACAAAGACAGCGCGTATTATCATGAAATTAAGCATCGCCAACAGACAGCTGGCAACGAGGCAACGAGGCGGCGAGCCAGGCGCGCAGGAATAACGCGACGCTGTAAACACCACGTGACCAGACAGCCTGCCAGATAGCGTCAATATTCAATGTGTCATCCTCACGCAGTCCTACATCTTTACATCGTACAGAGCGTATCCAGCCATGGCATCTCCAGAAGACGCGGCCATTCCGCGCCGACAGCGCACCAAACATGCCTGCGAGACTTGCAAGCTGCGCAAGCGCAAATGCAACGGCCAGCACCCCTGTGGCTTCTGCGTGCGCTACGAGTATGACTGCGTGTTCGATATCCAGCCACGCAGGAGGTCGGCAGTGCCTAAACAATCTGCACCTCCAGCCGAAACGAGTCAGACGACGCAGCCCGAGATCCAGCCCCAGATCCAGCCGGTGATACGACCCAGGCAGGTCAGCAGCAACCCGACTCTCAGTCAGCAGCGCATGGAGGCCACGTCCGGCACTGCATTTCCTCATCTTCTCGGCGTGAACCTGAACCCCCAAGATGCGCCCGGCGTGCATGGGCTCAGCTGGAACCTGGGGCTCCGAAAACCACGTATGACGGGCTTCGGGGTGGTGACGGACTACCTGGATCAGCACGACATGCAGAGCCTGGCCGACGTGTACCTGCAAGTGATCCACCCGGTCTATTCCATTCTGAACCCGGACGAGCTGAGCGACAAAATTGCCTACTGTTGGTCCGCGGAGAGCGGGCTGCATGACTACGACGAATACGACGCGGTGCTAGCATGCGTGGCCGCGCTGGGATCGCTCTATTCCGGCGGTGCATCTCATCCGACAGAGGCAATGCTGGTGCAGTTCGCGAAGGATCTACTGGACCGAATCCTGATGGTCAAGAAACCGTCCCTGTCGCATGCTACGGCGTGGGTGCTGCTCACTCTCTACTTGCGCAGTACCAGCTCCCCCCATGTGTCCTGGATGGCCAGCTGTACGGCCATGCATGTTCTCGAAGCCACCGGTGCCCACCAGGATGCTCCGTCCGGGTCTCTGGTCTATTCAGACACTCGCGACCCGGCCAGCGACGACGAGACAAGACGGCGGCTGTTCTGGGTGGCCGTCACGCTGAATACCTGGATTGCCAACGAGTATGGCCGCTCGCCCGTCATGATCCGCGGCGTGTCGTGCCAGATTCCTCCTCCTCGACCGGGCGATCTCACGGCGGACTTGATTCACATGTATCGGCTGTCCCAGGAGCTGGATCCCGACCGGGACAACGGCCCTGCCGATCTGATAGACTGTCTAGGGCGGGTGCAGGCTCTCGATCTAGACCATTACGCCCTGACATTGTCCCAGACCAACCTGATCCTGACGATCTACCGCCGCCTCCGCGCGACGTCCTCCAGCATTCCCAACGGCGTCTTGCTGGAGATCGTCCGTGCCGCCATGACCGGGCTCAACGCAGCGATCCGTCTGGCCGAGACGCGGTGTCCCTGGTGGCACGTCGCCAACGTCCCGTTCCAGACCGTGTGTACATTACTGGCGATCGACACAAGAGAGTCGCTGTCCCGGGTGGACGAGGCCATGCGTGCGCTACAAACAGTGGCGGAGAATTTCCCCACGCCGACCATCCAGCAGGCCGTCGACGTTGCGCAGTCGCTGGTGCGGCTGACCCGGCGTAAGAAAGAACTCGATCTGGACGCCCTGAACCACGGACCGCCTGATGGCAACGCGACGCCGTCGTGGCAGCCCATCATGGACGAGATGGACGATGTAGAGGCCGACATTGACTGGGACGCCTTCCTCAACGCGGACCCGCTGGCCGTGGACCGATTCTGGCAATACCCGCCACAGTGAATGTCTTCATATACTGGGTGCAGATGAGTGCAAATGAGTGTAAAGTGTGATTGAGGCATCGCAGTGTCTACGGCGGTGGGTGGATGGAATGCTACTGTACGGATAGGAGCATATCATGATATCACCGACTTAGCCTTCTTCATATCAAGCTTTATAATAATAATGTAAAAATAAATACATACGATACCTCAAGTACCCTAAATACTTGCTAAATACCCTAATCAAAAACAGACTATTACCTTCTTTATAGGATATCGCCGCCTAATTCCGTTTCTGGCAGCTATGAATACTTCATAGCATATCAGCAATCTCAAACTCATTCAACCGCCTGATTCTTTAAGACGTCTTATTCTTATTCTATGTAACCGGTTCCAACAGTCTCGCTGGGATTCTGAAATTGCATGTCGGCCTCCCCCGATGCTTAACCAACGGAGTCCTCCGCACCAAATCCTCGTCCACATGAAGAGGGGATGGATAGGGATAGATATTCAGGAACATCAATCCCTTATCCTGATCGGAGTCCGGGATTCCTCATCAACCTGAGTCTGCCGATGTAACCTCATCTTTGCACCGTCTCCGATCGGCCTCTTGGCTGCCGCCTTGGCTTCAACGTGGTGTTGATCCCCGCCGATAACTGGTCCAGGCTGGATGAGGACACGCAAATTAATTCCTTCGGTGGCTTATCACTGCGCCAATCATGGGTTGTCGCGGCATTCACTCGCATGTTGCAGTGGCGTCGTGAGAGCGGGTTATTTATGGCTGGATGTCACGGACCCGGCTGTCACTGTCAGATAACAGATTCATCCCATTGTCAAGATGAGGTCGTGGCTGTCGTTGTCTGCATCACTGCTGCTGCTGCCAGCTGCTCTCGGTCTCTCTATCAGTGAGATTAACGGTGACCGCTTCCTCTCACCATACAATGGCAAGACCGTCTCCGATGTCCGCGGCCTGGTGACTGCCAAAGGATCCAGCGGATTCTACATTCGCTCAACCAAGCCCGACAATTCCTCCCTGACCTCAGAATCCCTATACGTCTATGACTCGAATGTCGCGTCCAAAGTCTCCGTCGGAGACATCATCACCCTCGGCGGCACAGTGTCCGAGTATCGCTCCAAGCCCGCCTACGTGTATCTGACCGAGCTTACATCCCCGTCGGATGTCAAGGTCGTGTCAAGCGACAACAAGGTCATTCCGCTGGTGATCGGATCGAAGAGTCTGAAGCCTCCGACAGAGCAGTTCTCTGCGCTGGATGATGGGGATATCTTCGGGGTCCCGAACAATAAGAGCCAGATCTCCGCTAAGAACGACGTGCTGCAGCCGACCAAGTATGGGATGGACTTCTGGGAGAGTCTCAGCGGAGAGCTCGTCACGATCGGTGGTTTGAATGCCGTGACCAAGCCTAATCAGTACGGCGATACCTGGGTCGTTGGGAACTGGACAGCCACGGGGAGGAATGAGCGCGGTGGACTGACCATGCAGAAGGGGGTGTGTATTCCGTACAACCTACTCCAGAGACCTCTCTGCTAAAAGATAGTAGACTCCAACCCGGAAGCCATCGTCATTGGATCCCCCCTCGACGGAACCAAGAATCCCAGCAGTACCAAGGTCGGCGATTCTCTAGACGACATCACCGGCATCATCACCCAGGCCCACGGATACTACGCTCTACTACCCTTGACCAAGCTCTCCGTGACCAGATCCAACTCCACCACCGCAAAACCAACGGACCTCGTCTCGGACGGAACCTGCAGCGCTCTCACAGTAGCCAGCTACAACGTGAACAACCTGTCGCCCAACTCATCCACCTTGTCAGGGATAGCCAGCCATATCGCCAAGGAATTGAAAGGCCCGAGTCTGGTATTTCTGCAAGAAATCCAAGATGACGACGGAGCTACTAATGACGGAGGTTGACTCCCCTTCTCCTATTTCGGTATAAATACGAAGACTAACAGGTACAGTAATCACCGCCAACAAAACCCTGTCTGCCCTCATCTCCTCCATAAAATCCCATAACGGCCCAACTTACACCTTCACCAACATCGACCCCCTCAACAACAACGACGGCGGCCAACCCGGCGGCAACATCCGGGTGGCCTACCTCTACGACCCTTCAGTACTGCGCCTGCACCGTCCAAACCCGGGCACAAGCAACCAAGGCACGGCAGTTCTCTCGGGCGGCGAACTGAAATACAACCCGGGCCTAATCGACCCGGGAAACGACGCCTGGGCCCACAGTCGCAAGCCGTTAGCAGCGGCGTGGGAGACCCGCGATGGACGGAATAGGTTCTATACCGTGAATGTGCATTTCACGAGTAAAGGCGGAGGATCGTCGATAGAGGGAGATGCGAGGACGCCTGTGAATGGGGGGGTTGAGAAAAGGGAGAGACAGGGGAGATCGTTGCAGTATGTTCCCTTGTTTTCATTCTGGTTCGGTTGAGTTGTTGGGGAAGGGATGCTAATAAGCTTAGGACTTCATAACCAGCATCCTATCCGAAGATCCCAAAGCCAAAATAATTACATCGGGCGACTTCAACGAGTTCGCATTCGTGCAGCCTCTGACTGCGTTTGTGGACAAGTCTAAACTCCGCGATCTCGACGATGTGGTGAATACCCCTGCCACGGAGAGATATACCTACCTGTATGAGTCGAATTGTCAGCAGCTGGACCATATGTATGTCAGCGAGGCGTTGACGAAGGGGGCGAAGATGGAGCATGTGCATGTGAATACGTGGGCGTCGTATGGGGAGCAGAAGTCGGATCATGATCCGACGGTTGCGGTGTTGGATGTTTGTCAATAGCTTAGGAGTCTTACGGTGTGATAGGGATTGGGTAATGGATCTCCTTGATTGTGGAGAGATTGAACTTGTAGAATTATGCAATATCTAAATCAGTCTCGTTGGATATAGTTCATCTTGTCTATGATCTCTACTTAACCCTACTGACCATGTTCTCTAACACGCATATACCTTAAATCTACCCCGTCTAAAGCCCTATAAAACTGACCTGTATCCACAACTGTCCTAATCAACTCCACCCACCATTCCAACAAATCCCCCTCAACCCTCCCCCCACATCTAATTACCCCTCAACTATGCCCTCCATGCACTCCTCTTCCTCAACGCCGGCCCAAACCAATAAAAAACATACGGCACGGGGGTCAGAACCAGGGAAAGACAACCCAAGAGGGTCAACGACCAATGCACCCCGATGTTTGCATACATCGGAATCGACACGATGACCATGGCCCCGGCAGGCAGATACCGCATGAAAGTGGCACTGACCAGGGCACTCGCGGCGTACACCTCGTACGTATCGATCAGATACTGGTAGCTGGAGATGAAAATGCCTTGGACGGAGAACCCGAAGGCCACGGACGCGATCAGCGACGACCAGTACGAGATGGACGGGTAGGCGGTCCAGCCCATCCAGAAGAGGGAGATGGGCAGCCAGGGCGCGGCGTACATAGCGAACCAGAGGCGTTGTTCGGGAGGGAGGGAGGAATGACCGGTAGATAAAGCGGATTGGAGACGGGTTTTGTAGGAGGAGTAGATGTGCGGGACGAGTGCGAAGGCGATCAGGAAGCCGACGTTCATGCCGATGAAGGCGAGGCCGACGGAGCCCTGTGAGAAGTTGTATGTCTCCCCGTAGATGAATTCGTAGCCGGTTAGGAAGCCGAAGAGGACGATGTACACGACTACGAGGTATAGTGTGAATAGGGCAACCATAAGTTCTTGGAAGAACATCGCGAACGGCCGAGAGCAGCTGGTGAGGAGCCGCCGGGCGAGACTGGCTTGGTGTAGTTCGATCTCGGCCCGGAATCGCTGATCGCCGGTGATAGAGCGCAGGTGGTGCGCTTTCCAGTGCAGCAGGACAGGGCTGTAGGTCTCGGGGACGAGGAAGAAGATCGAGGCGGTGATGAGGCCGGCCATGATGAGGGATGTCCATTCGGCCCAGCGCCAGCTGACGGCGGTGCTTTGGCCGATGAAGGCCCCGACCATTGGGGCCATGAAGGGGCCGAGGAAGGATAGTGTACAGCACACGGGGAATGCGTAGGTCCGGTCGATCAGATTGAAGATGTCGGCCATGCTGCCGCCGAAAGTCGTCAGGGGCGTGCATCCGAAGATACCCGCGAGGAATCGAAACACCAGCTGCGCGCCGATGTTGGGCGCCAGACCGGATGCCATGATGAAGATCATAAGCAATGATAGTGTGACCAAGTATACGGGGTTCCGTCCCACGGTCTCAGAGAAGGGCGCCGCGACGAGGGAGCCGAACCCGAACGCAAACAGATACAGCGCGGTGGCCAGTGATTCCGTGATTTTACTGACGCCAAATGCCTCCTGGCCTTGCTGGATGACGGCCGAGTCAATGGCAGAGGCCCATCCAACTAGGAATCCCGTGGTGCCAACAATCCCCAGCGTCAGCCACTTGTATCGGGTGGACCAGTTCTTCGGGTTGAAGGCGTCGTCCGGGCCATCGAATCCGACGACGAACAGCGTCTTGCCCTGCACTCCGTCTGTCTGCACGGTGACGCCGGGGATGGTCAATTGCTGTCCAGTATGAAGCACAATGGGTGTTTGTAGGGGCTTTTCGACATCGAGTGATTCGTTGGGCTCTTGGCACGGGTTGGCGGGTGTGCTGAGATGGACGGTGTGCTGCAGATGGCTGCGCAGTTGACGATATTGCAGAAAGGATTGCATGTTCAGACAGTGAGAAGTTAGCAAGAAAATGCATGAACGGATGAGACGAAGTAAAGGACTTTTTATAGTAAAAATGAAGCATCCAATGCTAGTTCCGCGCCATCCACGGTTTCCGCACTTTCCGCGCCCATCTGGATGCTTCAATCACATTTAACCACATTTAATACAATTTAATCCCAATTTAGGGTCATTTAGACTCATCTGCAGTCAATATATGAAGACATGCACTGTGGTGGGTATGGACGGTGTCACGGGACGAGTTAATGTCGTTCTCCCTTCATGCTAGGTCTTGCCCAGCATTTCGTTAATTCTGTCACACCAAAACTCACGTCTTTGTATACCTCTATTCAATGATATAACTTTCGGCATAGTAACAGTTTTAATGATAGGTCTTTGAACCCATGTTCTCTGATATTTCCTGCACGTAGCGCTGTACAGATAGTGTATATATTAGGGCAACACCGAGGACACAGGCCTGAGACTAAGCATATGCCAGCCTATAGCGACTATTGTGATTGTCTAACGAGTGACATTGCCATAGATAGCTCTTATGGCAGGAAAGCCATTGTAACAAGTATGCATATATTCCCAGTCGATCGATTGCTCCCAGTAGAATCCGCAGGAGCGTTGAAATTAGGTGCATTAGTCGTTCCACCCGGGGAAGTAATCTCCATCCCAGTCGGGGTCCTGAGGCTAAGGTAAACTGATTAGCGGGTTAATTCAATATCTAGATATCTGCTTCCTACCTCCTGGTCCTTCCAGTACCAGTAGTCCCCTTCCCCCCCGAGACATCCCGTATCATCCGCAGTCGAGACGGTCCAACTCATATCCTTGTAAGCCTCCTTTTCAAAGTTCGCTTGTTTCAAGAACTCAGTGGTCTTCTCGGTACTTCCGCAGATAGGACCACACCATATCGGCCGTTTTCCATACGGTGCCAGGATGGCTTCTTTGCGTTTGTATTTGGTGTTGAAGTTGCCGCTGATATCGCAAATCGGTAGAGTCCAGATACCAGGAAGACCAGGGCCCTCCTCCCAGATTCCAGGGTTTTCTGTCACCTTGTCAAGTAGGAAGTTCGACCGCGCATCGGTGGCACCGCCAATTCCAGAGTGAGTCTGAACGGATGATTTAATAGCATCCTAGTTGGTAGGGTTAGCTTCCAGAAACATTCGCTCGAATATAACCTTGCTTGTTAGATCCTACTTACTTCAACTTTCATGCCAGCATAGTTATCAGTACCAAGAAGTTTAGAGCCAAGCGGTCCATCCACGTATCCTGGGTCAGTACCCATCCAGGAGAAGATGTACCATTTTTTTCCGTCCACACAGGCAAAAGCAGCATCGGTCGTCCCAAGGTCCTGTGGGGTGTTGTCGCAAGAGAGTCCCACCCAGGATGAAAACCGGCTGCTGTCGCCAAAGCGAATTAATCGCTAATGCCAACATTGTCTGCCTGATCTTCGGGGATACGTCTGGCTTGTCTAGGCCAGTGTAATTTACCCACTGACCATCTTCCAGATGTTTTCTAAGGTCGCCAACCCCTTCCGTGCTCTCTCCTGTCATCAGGCCATTGATCCTGTCGGGAAAATTGGTCATGGAGGCATCCAATAAATTAGCCATCCATGACTGAAGCTCTCCTGCATTCTTAGCCACTTTGGATACCCTGAATAAAGATCGGTCAGCCTCAGCCTAGCAATATGTCTTCTGTAGTAAACAAAACGGCAAGACCCACGAATTAAGCTGCATGTTTATTCCCGCGTTCACGAATGATGCCAGCGATCCGAGCACACTGACCGGGCCCAGTGCTGGGATCTTCGAAAGGCCCGCCGCAGCAACCCCAATGACACTTGCCAGCATTCCCGAAATATCTGTTGTCGTTGCCGGATCAAAGTCTCCCTCATGGAAATCCGTCGCGAGTGAGTAGCTCTTCAGAGCCGTGGAAATGGCCGTCAGCTGCAAGGTCTCCTTCAGGCCCATCAGAAAGCCCCGGTATCGAACCACCGCCAGAGCAACGTAGTATGCGGGACCGGTCTCGTCCCCTAGGCTATTCATTTTCTCGTTCCCGCAAGCCATGACGTTGCAGTTTCCTGCTTCGTTGGTGTCTTTGCATGAGAACGTTTCGTCGCCCAGGGCCCACAGTCCGAAAACCTTCGAGAATCCTTTCTCTGTAATATTGGCTTGGTTCTTATTCCACCATCCATCGAGCCACTGATCGGTGGAACTATCTTGCCACTTCTGAGGGTGGCGTCGAAAAAGGTTTCAACGGGTCCGCATACTGCTGTGGTGGTTGCTTGGGGCATGGCATGTGCCAAGCTAGAAAAGCAAAGCAGGAGAGTATATGCCAGGAGCAATGGTAAAAGGCAAATCATCTTGTATGCGAGCAAATATAAATTATTGTGGTTCTGATTCAGAATGTTGGTTGGTTTGCTTGCTGGTTGGGGTCTGTGTCTGTGATGAGGGGGGTGCTGGGAGTATTTATGTTGCCCAGGAAGTCTTGTACTCTTACATGGAGCCATATAGAGAGGAGTGATAACGAAGGCTATGCAACGCACATGTATACAGAGTACAGGTTCATTGGTCCTTAGCGCTGCTCTTAGCAATTAGGTTCAAAGGATTGCTAGTACCTTGGAGAACCAAGATGTAGCCAGGGGGACTATTGATCAGGATGGCTTCCTGAGAACCTAATCTGCTATCAGCCACTGTTGGAGTACTTCCATATTCATCTGGTTACTGCGGGAAGAAGACTCTCACCAGGAGTGGGATTGTCTTGACTGAGTATACATAGGAGGTCGAATAGGTAAAAAGAAAAATGTATCGGACGGAGCAGTAAGAGTGTGTTCAACATCTGTTCCACAGAAAAACATGAATTTCCTTTTTCATTTTTGTTTTAGTTTTTTATAGAACAATCGCCCCCTAGAATATTCAATACGTATCATCATTTACAACATTTGGTAGTCTTTACGGCTGTTCAAAGAAGGTTTAAATAGTCAGGATCATCAAACAAAAGGAACAGATTATGACGGCAGCCCAGCCCACCACAGCCACAGTTGTGTCGTTCCACAACATGTAGGTAGAAAGGAGGAAATATCTGTCTTAGAGTTCAGCTGTGAACTCATCCTATTGAAACCTCGCCAATATTTCCCCGCCGTTCCGTTCCACCATGCTTGGCGGCGGAATCACTAGCAAGCCCGCCGCGTGGCATTCATGCTATCGAACTCTTACACATATGTCAAGTGGTCTGCTAAATTGGGGTGAATGGGGCATCCTATCTTAACCATTGATTGGCTGTTCGCACTAGGTTTGGACTTATAGTGTTAGAGCTCGATATTGAGACTGGTACGACTATCATCCTTTATACGGTGTTCATACCGAAATCTATATAGCTAGATCTATACCTTATGAATGGAGCAGCTAGCAATTGATACCTCAACCGTTTCGACTGGGGCAGTATTGACCATATGAATAAAACTAACTGGAAATACCACAGCATCACGTCGGCTGTTTCACAACCCCTCGCTTTTGCTTCAAATCAAGCATTATCGTCATGACCCATGATTAAACACCATTAGACACCAGCAGAACCCAGAGGTACCTATAAAAGCTCATTGATAATATCCCAATCCGTTAGATTTTAGATCCAATTATTCAACGCAGAGGGCCTAGATAAGTGTAAACAAGGTAAATACCTGTCTTAACTATATTATTATAAGGCAGGTCTTCTATTCAGTATAAATAATTATTTAAGTGCTTTATGCAGTATTACCCCGGTTATTTAGAAAAAGTATAAAATAAGATAAAGTAGATAGAATCTTAATATGGATTAGTATGTGTGCTTATGTGCAGAATATATTATATATCACTACGTAACTAATAATTATCGGCGTATTAGGAGTTTGAGCAAAGTGGAAGACTTGTCTGAATTCTTGCTATCTCTTCTTGCATCTTGCTACATGAAAAAATGCAGGAGATATGCAGTCCTTTTATATAAAGATGGAACTGCAACCAATGCAAACTAACTAACAGAAGGTTCCTTTCTTCCCTCCGAGTCATTCCGAGATTGCGTACTTCAATAATAATATTAGAAAAAGGATTATATATTCAGACAGTAAAAAGTTAGCAACTGGAATGCATAAGGAGATAAAATAAAGAAAAGCACTTTTTATAGTAAAGATAAAGTATTCAGCAATGATTCCACGCTATCTGTGATTTCTGCTCTTTCCGCGTATTCTGCATGCTTTAATTATAATTCAGTCACAATTTGCACTCACTTGCATTCATTCAGACTCATCTACAGTCATGTTGAGTGAATATATGCCGACATTCACTGCGGCGGGTATGGCCAGACGGGATGTCCAGCGACTCCAGTCCGCGTCGGCATCGGAAAACGTTCTCCCTGCATGCTTGGGTTGTTGCCAAGTCTTCCGTAAGACGACGCGTCTTACCTACAAACACAGACCAAATAAAACACACATCTGTTATACATCTATGCAATGAACCCATTATTGAAACTGGGTCAGGCTCTGAAGGGCAAATGGAGCACCTACAATGTAACCAAACAGCTGCACGCAAGTGTTTGGTTAGCGAGGTAGTTGTTCCTGTCATGATTGTCAATTCTAACTTACCTATCATAGCGATAAACTGGGAAAGACTGTCGTTGTCAAATGCACACCTAGCTCCCGGTTCAGCAATGAGCGACATATTCTGAAGCAGTTCCAGTCGCAGACGACCTGTCTTCGTCCTCTGGTGGACGAGATCGATGAAACAACGCAGCCGCCCGCTGTTGTCCTACAATACCTGGATGGTGATCTGTATGATGCCTCAGCGAGGAAAAGGCTTGTTACTGCGGAGGTGAAGTACGTATCTAAGAGGATCCTGCAAGCCCTTGCAGTTCTTCATGAGCATGGCTATGTGCATACAGGTGTGTCATCGATGTCTCTTAGACTTCGCTCACTAATACCCTCAGACATAAAATTGGACAACGTCCTGGTCAATTATGGGAACTCCGATCACGAAATACGATTCACAGATGTCCAACTGGCCGATCTGGAGAGTACAGTCCACATTGAGTCGAAGTTCTGCAAAAACCGTTATCCGATCGGGGCCGCGTTTTGGCGGAGTCCAGAGGCGCAACTTCGTCTTCAGTGGGGTCCTCCGACTGATATTTGGTCGTTTGGTGCCTTGGTACTCTCTTCTTCTATCTGTCCCTTTAGTTGGTTCTAATATTGCCATCCAGGTCATTTCCTTGATATGGGGCGACAACTTCTTCATCTTCAAGCCCAACGTCCCCCAGGACCATACGGAATACGAGTTGCAGATACTTACCAAGTACCATATTTACTTCGGTCCATATCCGCCGTCTTATGCCGACTTGGCTGATGATGAAACTCTGGCGATATTGTCTTATGTTATGGACAGTGTGTCTCCTAAGGATCTAAGACCATTTACAAGGGTTAGTAAACGTGAAGTCTCAACCGAGGATAAGGAGTTCATACTCAAGATTATGAGATTGGACCCTCGAGACAGACCGACTGCAAAGGAACTCCTGGATGATGAGTGGTTCTATGGAACTTAATGCCGTGCTTGTCGTTGTGTTTGGTGCACGGGAACAACAGTACAGGATTCCAAATTGTTCATGTAGGCGTTACCTAGACTGAGGCATGTGACTGTTCCATATGTCGACCTTTTCTCTCTTCAGTAGCATCCATTTACCAGGTATAGAGTCACGACCTAACCATAAGGTGTCACGGGTTGTGTCTTGCTCTTAGATTCCCTCCTGTTCGACACGGTCGCAACACCATCACTCTCTCTTCCAATGCCGTCCATTTGAAACAAAATTAAACACACCAAGCCCTTATGCCCTCAAATTCAAGCTCAGAGACGCTCCCCTCCACCTTCGAGGCTCGCGATCATGACAGAGCTGCCAATGTGACAAGCTTCATCGATCTCGACCCGGCGATACCCTGAAAGACGGGCGTTATCGACCATTTCGAAAGCTAGGCGAGGCGAACCTTGTATCGGTCTGGCTGGCAGGAGATACTGCGTCAGAAACATATGTTGCCATCAAGATCGGTCTCGGGAGACCACACGGGGAGGGGCGAGAACTATCAATATTGCCACAACTAAGGGACAGCCACATATCGTCTCACCCAGCCGCGAAGGATGTCGAAGCTCTGTTGGACGACTTTGTGCACGAAGGCCATGTTATACCCCGATCCTGCCATGTCTTCAGACCTCACGGACGTGATCTGGACAGCCTTCTCGCAAGATTCAACATGGCTCAATTTCAACCATATCCAATTCTCAAAAATATCTGCATCCAGGCCCTGCTCGCTATGAACTATCTCCACCAACAGGATATCATGCACGGGAACATCCAAGCGCATAACCTGCTTCTCGATCTGACCTACGACATGACCACCGACACCGAAGACGACATCCAGAAAAAGAATACCAAAGGCAACGAGCTGAACGGCCCGGACGATCCGTTCCCTCTTGACGACAGAACTATCATATCTAATACGTCTCCGACCAACGCAACGGCAGTACTAGTCAATATAGGCTGTGCATCTACTCTCGCCGACGCGTGGAGCAATAGATACGGCTACCCAGTACCCTACCATGCGCCGGAACTGGTGGTCGAAGGCGATGTCAATTTTAAGGCAGATATCCCGGCGCTTGGATGCTTGTTCTTCTATAGTATGACCGGAGTTCCTCTGTTTATGAGTGAGGGGTGGGGAGACTTTGAGGAGACCAACGCCAAACATATTTATGCGTTTATTGAAATGTTAGGGCCTGCCAAAGTCTCTCCGTGATCCATGGTCTGCTGAAGATGAACATGTTGATTTGGATGGGCAACTGATTACACCGTTTCCGGACATGAGAGGATGTTGCCGTTTGCTGATGCTATAAACGAGAGGAAACCAGAGGCAATGGGGGAAGGGGAGATGGAATCATTCATTCACTTCATGGGATTGATGATACGTTTTGATCCAGAGGAGCGAAAGTCGACAGATGAGCTGCTGAAACACCGATGGGAGACTGATTTTGAGATCGATCGATAGGAAACACCCAGCTTCCTTGGCTGGAGGCAATAAGAGGCAGAGTAAGTTTAGAAACCTAGCAGCCTCACTGATTGGTCGATTAATCGCTCAATTGATTGCAACTTGAAACCATGTACATAATCAGGATGGCTCCACCAAGTCAGTATTGACCTTCGAAGCATCCTCCCGGACCTTCCGACAGCTTAATTAGACCCCCAAACGGCATCCCCAACGGGAGTATCCTGGATATACGACTTGAACTCCTCAGCAGAGTTCACCCACAAATTGGCCCCATTGAACAGCTTCATATTATCATTATAGAGACCGGGAATCCGGTACGTCTTGCTGGGAGACCCATTGCCGTTGCCAGTAACCTTAACTTGCGCGCAGCTGCAGATAGTCAGACTGGCTTCTCGATTATACAGAATGGTCCGGGGTGCAGCCTACCTGTAGAAGAACTCCGCCTCGTTAACATGGGCCTGGTGCAGCCCGACGTGCTCAGCGCGAACAAGGTATTCCCCAGCCGGGGTATCCTCAGGGATCTTGAACTCGAACTGCGAGTCGCCGTAGGTGCACCACGCATCGGTCGTGAGGTCACCACCCTCATTGCACAGCGTCTGTTCCCAGATTTTGAACCATTCGCCATCGCCTTCGTATTCCTTGACGTTGCCGGGGGCTTTGGACATGACTACCCAACAAGAATTAGTCCATAACTGTTTATCAGTCACTGAGAGAAGGTACGTAGTACGTACAAACTTGACCAGGACCGGGATGAGCGATTGTAGCATCGTAAAAGAGCTTCATGCCAATGGTATCGCCGGCAGCCACCTCCGCAACCTGGGTGTTACCGGCGCTACCGAAGGAGCCAAGGTTGCAGCGAAAGTCGGGGTCGCTGGGGGTGAGGTTGTCAAATGTGTTAGAGTACTTGGTGGGCATGTAGTTCTCGCTGCGAGTCGTCTGGCGGATATACTGCCAGTCTTCGGAGGCGACGCCGTTCAAGACCAGCTTGCTGAAGATGTAGTGGGCCGAGGCGGACGGAGCCAGCGCTGCAAGAATGGCAAGGGCAGACTGCTTCATGATGGTTGAAATAAATATATGAGATGAAGAAAAGAAAGTACTCGGAAAGAGGGACAGTCTACACCAGGTAGAGTGGAATAGAAAGAAAGAATGGAATTGAACGCTATGTTGAAAGAGAAAGCAACTTGGCCTGCAGATAGGGCTTTTTATACCTGCATCGTCATTGAAATCTGCACTCTCTATCTGAAGCAACCCTAGCCTAGCCACCAAGTTGCAAATAAGCCATCTATCTTGATGCCAAGGTCAATTGCATGTTCTTGGCATACCAATCGCGCCCTAAACTCGAGTCAGGTAGGGGTTTGGATTCTGTTTTGGGTTGAAACTAGCGGCAACACGGACGGAGTACCCTGAGTAAGTACTCTGTAGATATACTAGATAATCCCCTTTCAATCACTATCCATGTCTTTCACGTGCTGAAAAACGAGAGTTACTTAATCACATTTCCACCGACTAGCCTTGCCAAAAAATACACACGGAAATAAATTGCGAACCCACTTCGTCCAGGGCCAGTCTCGGAGAAATACTCCCCATGTCTCTCATGCCCTAACCTACCGATGACCACAGTACCACCAGGAGTGACAGGAATCGCCGATCGGATATTACCGTTTCACGATATAGTTATAGAGCCAAGTCAGGTCCCACTCATCGCTCTGTCATGCCTACGCTATACAGCTCAGCCCTTTTTGCCGGTCGGAGTGGATCTGCGGTTAAAATTTTGACAACCCGAGTCAGGAACCCACCCTGTACAGGGTATAGAACTTAGCATTCAGTGGGTTTGTTGTGGTTCTATGGGATATGGACCAAGGGATGGGCCTGTGGATCTCCAGGGAAACTGTAGACCTAGACAGATCATTCCACAGGCATTCAGCAATTGCTGTTTCAAGGGCTCGGTGAGCTTAGCCTGACAGGTTCTTGTTTATCCCGGGTTATTACTTATTAGCCTATCCTGGCCAAGTCTAAGTATAGATTGTGGACTGGGTCCATCCCCGTGTTGTCAATAACTATTAGGTATATGGCCCGGGCGGATGCTGTCTTAGTTGTTTCATGTATAGAAGCAGGTAACCTAGTGTCGTTAGGGCTACTTACCTGACTTTCTGGATGATAGGCTGACCGGCTTTCGGCAGTAGTTGACTCGCATTTGCCGAATTACATCCTGGATAGCGGCCGTACGGTGTAGACTGTAGTACCTAAGGCTGTACCCGCAGATTCGTTACCATAGCCAGGTTCAGTAACTTAAGGCAGCTTTTCCTAGTAAACTCCTTGATACTAAAATAGTTACGGCTGCATATTTCCGGTGCCACCCTTGACGCGTGCGATACGAAATTGGCCCTTGCCCCGTCGAAAAAAAGAACTTATAAAGCTCGTGAAACCACACTATCAGGCAAGGAGGGAAGATTCCGAATTAACGAGGGACCATGCACCAGTAATTGTCTTTCCACCAACGTAATATCAGGCCGGTCACACAGTCACAGTTAAAAGGGCCTTTCTACTTAGATTCAAGCCTTTCCTTCGTGTGTAGTGATCACTCATTGTAGCATTTTGCTCACAGAGTAGATATAAGCATGCCCTGTACTGGCTTACACAGTGGTAGCCTGCGTAACCTCAATAGAACGAACCACTAGTACGGAGTAACTGGTAATTATTTCCCTCTGGCGCTGATGGCGACCACCTGTCTGCCCAGTCAAGTCAGAATGAGCACAGATTCCTCCCCTCAAGGGCTGAGTGTGTCTCTCTTTTTTTTCTTTTTCTTTTCCATTCATAGCAAACCACGCAGTCAATTATATGCAACGTTGCCACAAAACAGGAAACGATCTTCCTGGTATTACCAGGGTCAGGCGCAGTTACTGCAGGTAATGAACCCAGCCCTTGATCCTTTGAACTTGGACATATGCATGACCCGAAATTGAGTGTGGGTGGGTCTAGTTCTACCAGTCTACGGAATACTACTCGACACCAAGATTGTCCATTGATATGGAAGGGTGGGCTAAGATCGCATGAAGACTCTTACTTCCATCGGGGGGTGTCCGAACCTCTCAACGACATACAGGTCACACGGCAAGATAACCATTCAGGAAGCCCAAGAACACATTTTTACATACTAGAATCATAAATCACAATGGGCATATTTCCGCTGGCGATGCGTCACAGAAATGACACTGCGGGTAGTACTAGAACAGGAGCAGCCTGCCTTAATGTTTCTAATCGATGTTACGTTGCATCTAGTTAACCGAATGTTTCCAAACGTCCTGCAGGGATTAATTTATGTTATACAGTATGGGTTGCATGCTGCCCAGGCATTTAAAGAGAGTAATGATAGACGACATACTCCCTGTAGGGCCCAGTGCACTTTTGTCGGTGCACCATTTAGTATTACGAAGTAACCTGATCCCACCCATGCTTTGGTTGATGCCAGAACAGAGACAAATTAAACAAAAGCTCAAGTTCTGGTGGCTTTATGGGCTGTATCCGGTTCGCTTAGAAGGCCTCTGTGAATAGGCCTCTCTGTCTAGATTATCCTGGTTATGGTGCATGGAAATACACCATGCGACCGGTAACTAAACAGAACCCCTGAAAGGCCTATGAATACTCCTTCAACACCTTCACCTTGATGTTGTTCAGACCAGGCGCCGTCTGGATATTGAAACAGTCCCTTTTTACTTCAATATTCCGCTCGCTAGTCTCAAATAGAGCAAGGTCGAATCGTCGTAGGATACTGGGTATTGCAGTGTACATCCACGCGTAGGTCATCCTGCTCAAGTCAGTGACAGTTCATAATAGAATACGATAAACCTACTCCTGCCCCAAGCAATTCAAAGTCCCCTTTGAAAACGAGACGAAATACTTGTCCAGCTTGTGGCCATTCTGTAGCCAACGTTCTGGTCTGAAGGCTAGTGGCTCCGGAAAGATGGCAGGGTCTCGAAGAACGTAGTGGATGGACATCCCAACAGGTGTCTGACACTCTTTAGCACTGCATACTCACTTCCGACAGGAAACATACCCCAGCTGGAATCTGCCACTCGCCGTACTGCAGAATCTCGTCCGGAGCAATGCGTGGCAGCCGGACGATTGCCACTGCCGAAATTCTGAGACTTTCCTTGATAACCGCACCCTATGTCATTTTCATTAGCCTCTACCTCAATCACCACTGTTCTGCCTAACTTACCAAGTATGGCAGCTTCTCAAGCTGCGCCCAGCTTGGATCCGGTCCACCAGCTGGGAATGCTGCAGTGAGCTCCGCCTTTAATGCGGTCAAGACATCCTGATTGTTCAGAATGTGATAATAGAGATGGCGAGCGCCTGTGACGGCGCATCTGTCCCAGCAGTTTTCAGAAACCCCACTTCGTCTTCTAGTCTTGAAGGCTGTTTTTCTTCGATGGGCACTTTGTCGCTTTCCAGAATCCTGGGAATTACCGCACTCTGGTCATACTTCTGTCTATCGGGACCTAGAAGCTGTTCCACTGCCATCTTGGAATCCTAAACTCCATTTAGCAATATTTTCTTCTCAGGTTGGACAGAAATATAGCAAACCTTTTTCAAAAACAGCAGACTAGTAGCCTTAGGTAAAATCCACGGGACCAGAAAAGGAACCCGTTCGCCTATAGTAACCAGCCAAGGAAAATGTCTCACCGTAGCCATCAGCTCTAACATGCCTGTGATGACCCGTTTCCACTCATCCGTTATAGCCGGCTGATCCAAGAACCTGGTCGCACGGGCTTCTCCGAATAAGTACGAGGTGACGATATCAGACGCAAGGGATGTGAAACAGGCATGTAACTCCAATGCCTCTCCTGTCTCCAGTGCCTTGGAAAAATGGCGGCATAGTCGATTCACCTTATCCTGGATGAGAGGGTTTATGGTATTAATCGCTTTCTTGGAAAAGAAAGGGCTAAACGTCTGCCGACGCTTCTGGTGAAGACTGTGGTGAGCAGCGGCCATGATCGAGTTAGGTGCGCCGAACTCCACAAACCACGAGTATCGATCTCGTGTGCGCGTTGGTCCCGCGTAGATAGTGTCGTAATACTCGGGGTCATGGATATGCAGCTCGTACGGGCTGATGCGGATTATGGGACCGTACTTCTGGTGCATATCTTGTATATGGAATTGGAATTGTCCTCCTTTGACCACGTCGTACTATGTTTCATACCAGCGAGTGGCTGCCGCTAGCCTGGGGCCTGGAAATTTGGCTAGGGGGCTGAAGAAAAGGTGGTAGAAAACCCTTCCTAGAGCGTATATGAAAAGAGACGTGAGGATAGAAATCAAGATATTGTAGGTGTTGTATTCCATAGTTGATGGGAGAAGTGTATAGGGATCAGTGGCGGTAACAGTGAATGGCAGGGCAGCTTAATGGTCACTCCGGACACTGATCCGGAATATTTATACACAGGAGCGCCTGCGAGAATTCCAAATAGTATTTTGATTGTCCAGTCATATGCAGTTTGATCATTAATAAACAATCCATACTAATATGAAGACCACCCACCACCGCAACACTTACCAATATAGTTTTAACCCAACAGGACGAATGATTAACGAACAGGGTGAGATGGTGATTCGATAGTAGTCACATACTGGCAAACAGGGCCATGGAAAAAGAATCCGGATTCCTCACTATCCACGTCACTGTGCTTCATCCTGTGACAATGACATATTCTGCGCGGCGATTCCCGGAAAGGGATATCAGCGCAGATGTAGAATTGCGCCTTATACAAATGTACCCAAGACAATTGGCGAACGAGACATTGAGTACAGGCTGCAACTGCATTATGATGTCAACTAGCCGTGACGATCTCTCATAGAGTTCAGCTAAGGGGCTGGCTGAAGTCGATCCGGGCTCTATTATCAAGTGCCGACATGGATTAGGAACACACGAACAGAGAGTAACAGCCTAATGCATGGGATAGTTTTGAACTTTACTATCTGTGGCTTGCATATTGAATCTTTCCTAGCCGCAGGTGCCGAAGAGCCATTCCTATGATGTTTAAATTCAACTGTATATTGGTATTCATACGGTACCAACTACTCTGTTTGTGTGGTAGTTGAAGTTATTCTATACGGGTAAGTAATTCAATGACTGACGACAGCCAGGTTATTGCAAATGGCTGCATAGTGGAATCAGAGGTTTGCAATATGCAGGCCAGACATAGCAGAATCACGTTTTCTGCTCCGACGGTGCTCGAGGGTACAGTAACTAATATGTATATATATCCCTCTCTGTATTTGCCTATCTGTCTGTCTGTGTGTGTGCAGGTGAGCTGCTGCTGCAATCAGCTGCAATCCCCGGCAGTACTATCCGAGTCGCTTCAGAGTAGGAATACTCCACTAAATGCAATCATCTGACGGATAAATTAGAGGAACCTAGTCAGACAGGGCTGACCTTTTTGAAGGCATAAATATGGCCTTTCGCACGCAGTTTAGATGAAGTTAGATAGACAGGATCTGATCATTTGCCAACCACCTTCACTACTTACTATTGCATTGCTACATATCTCTCCAGTCAAAGAGCTTTGTCTTCATTAACTTGTTTATTTTTAACCACTAATATGTCTTTGTTTGAACCATACATCCTCACTCCATTGGACCATCTGGAGCGGGAGATTTTCATCCCCTTTTTCGTTTCATTTTCCACCACCAACCCATCTGAAGCTGCCAAAGCTTTGCAGCTTGGGGTAACCAAAATGGTAACCCGCTTGCCCTTTCTCACAGGCAATGTGATCCGATCCTGGCAGGGTGAGGGTGCAATAGCCAACGCCACATCAGTCCGTCCCGCATCTTCCTCCACGCTGCAACAATCCCCAATGCTGCAGGTCAAATACCATACTTCCCAGGGCGGGCATGCCCTCGATAGTGAGCCCAGTCTGCAGAATATTGTCTCTGACAAAGAATACACCCCTACACTCTGTCCCCCTGGTGAGCCACAGCCCGTCCTTCGACTGCAGGCCAACGTCGTGGAGAGCGGCATCATCCTCTGCATTATGTTTAATCATCGATTCGTAGACGCAGGGGCCACTGCAATTGTGCTTATGGCGCTGGCAGAGTGCTGTCGGGACAGCTGGGTACTGCCTCTGAGTTGCGCAACTCAAAGGCTAGGCTGGGAGCACCTGTCCCAGCGCCCTTCGGCCACTGGCATCCCGTGTCCCGTTGAGTATAACCACTTGGATGCCCAGACGGTAGATGGTCTTGATGAACGAACCATCAGCGAGCGCTTTGTCTTGTCCTGGGACAGAGTTGAAGCGTTGAAAAAGGCCTGCAACTTATTCGTGCAAGGGAACATGGTGCAGCCAGGTCAATCAGCTTCTAAGTACCTTCTCTCACGCAATGATATTGTGACCGCTTTAGTTTGGATATGCGCAGCTAGAGCCCGTCACGGTGTTTCCTCCACGGTGAACACCAGCCTCTCTTTCACAATAGACGCTCGCTCCCTCCCTGGCTCCCAGATCCCCAAAACCTATATCGGCAACGCACTGGTGAAGGGCTACATATCTAGCACGGAGAGCTTCATGCCGATACCGCTAGGAAATATGCCCAGTGCCAACATCATCCCAGATGAGCTAGTCCACGACGCACGAACCATCGCAGAAGCCGCTCTGCGTATCCGCAAGCAAGTCCTTTCCACGACGGCAGACTACACGCAGGCGATTTTGTCGCGCGTCATGGACTATTCCGACTGGACTTCGCTGCATCCTCGCATCGCGGATTTCCAGATCAGTGGCATGCGGCAGCTTCCGATATTCCGGCTGGACTTTGGGCCTCATCTTGGGCGCATGCGCGACCTGGATTATCCCGGTCCGCCGTGGAATGGAGGCTGCTGGATTAATCCGGCAAAGGGACGGCAGGCGCCGTGGGAGATTCGGGTTCGGTTGGACCGGAGTTCTATGAACCGACTTAAGAAGGAGAGAATATTTGACTGGGTCCAATTGGGAGATTTGCCTTCGAAGTTATGAAAATTAATGTCATCGACCAGGGTTGGGTTCTATTACAACAAATACTTGATCTGCATATTCTAATGGGCTAATCTTAATTTTAATCAGTTAATGCTTTGCGGGTGTCCTTTGTAACCAGTACTACCATAATCTGAGCGGTGCGGTAGATAAATGATGCGACTGAGTGGCTTCTTATTGTTTCGGGGGTCACATTATAGTATATCGAGGTGTATTGAAGGCTACTTACCGTTTGACCATGTAAAGCGGCGTATTAGAACCTGCTGCCATCCCCTAAGTCCGTCTTTGTGATTTTGGAGGGAATACAACTGGATCTGATAATAATGATTTCTGGATATTAATCATTGGAAGGAGCCTCCTTTCTGTTTATGTAAACGAATACTATGCGTCCCTGTTTACTTGTCTGTATTCTGAGTTTGCCCGGTTATAGCCCCTTCAGAGGTGTGTAAAGTATGCCGGAGACCCTTAGACATGCGTCTAGCATTCACAGAACGGACGTACGAGGGATACATTGTTCTTTTTCAAAGGGAGTACTCTGCGAAGCTTTGATGCGCCCATCTCACTGGCGGATCGCTTGACCAATATACATATTACCTGACGGGATATACACAGCACGTAGAAAAGACTTCCCCTGTAGAGCTACCTGAACCTAAACGAATTGAAAGACACCATTGGAGAGGATCCGACCAAAGAAAAGGATCAAATAATGAAAGCAAACCGAATCCACCATGCAATACTATATACAGACCTACACACACTGGGCGTAATACGGATTCCACTGCCGGCACGTAGTGCCGGCTTCGCAGGACCCAGAGCCCGTCCATCCCTGACCTCCACACTGGTAGTATTTCTTGATCGCACTGTTCGACAGAGGCACTGCCGGTACCGCGCTCGGAGCCTTGGAAACAGTCGCCAGTGTGGTCGGAACAACCGAAGTAGCAGCAACAGCGTTGTTGGCAGCCGGAGCGGATACATTTGGGGCACTGGCAGATGCAGACGGAGAGGTAGCGGTGGACTGACCACTACCACCAGACCAAATAGCAGGACCCGGAAGCTCATAGGAGGTTGGGACAGGGTTGTAAATATTAAAATGAATATTCCCGTCGCCAGGCTGGTACACGCCGGGAATCTTAACAACCGGACTGGGCGAGCCAGCGCCCGACCCGGTGACTTCGATCTGGGCGCAGGTGAAATAGAACTCGGCATTACCACTGAACCCACGATGCAAGCCGATATGCTCGACCCGCACCAGGTACTGCCCGGCCGGGGTATCCTCGGGGATGGTGAACGACGCGGTATCCTTGTCCCAGGTGCACCAGTCCTTGTCCTTCAGGCCGCCCGAGATATCATTGCACACACCTTCCTGATAGACCTTGAACCAGTCCCCGGAGCCATCGTAGGCTGTAACGTCGCCTGGGGCCTTGGACATGTAAATCTGTAGAGGACCAGGGTGTTTCATGGTGGCGCCGAAGCCGAGCTTGAAGCCGATTTCAGACCCCGGGGAGACTTGGTAGACCTTGGTGCTGGCGGCCGAGGCCATAGAGCCAGAGTTGCAGCGGAAGTCGTTGCTCAGGATGTCAGAGGCCAGGGTGGGCTGGTATCCGTTGCTGTTCTTGCGGATGTATTCGTATTCCTGGGTGGATTTACCGTCGACGAGCAGCGTGGAGAAGACGTAGTGTCCCGAAACCAGCGGGAGGGCGTTGGTAAGCAGGAAAAGAGCGGATGAAGTGAGTTTCATATTGAGATGAGGGAATGAACGTCGAGCCTGTCGGTTTAAAGAAAGAAAGAAAGGATGTGCAGGCACAAAAGAAAGAAAGGATTGATGCGAGATCCAAGAAGGTGAGGAACAGCGCAGGTCGGAGTATATAAACACACAAAATGTCATCATTTGGGGAGTTCATCCGAACTACCTGCTAGATCAAATGAATGTTTGACTTTCATTTCATTCAGGATCGAAGGTGGCTTGAGGGGCCCCCAAAGGCACGAGACACATTGTCTGCCAAGAGTCAGATCAAGGTAGTGAGTGGGAACAGTATCTACAGTCTACAAAGTACTCTGTAGGTAGCTGATAGGGTAACTACATGCAACCTAGCGCCGCAGCCAGAATCGGCAGGCAGTCATGACTGTTGTCTTGTTTTCCTCAGCGCATACTTATATTCATATTGAAGCTGACAGAAAACCCAGTGGATGGAATTCACCCTGAACCCTCGTCTGACAACCGTATTTCCTCATGACGCATGGTAATAACCAGACTGAAAATGTCATACCTTCTACGATGTGTTGCACAATATTATGCAGCGGCAAGTCCAGCCCATCGGTCCTGTCAACAACCTAGAATATCCATCGATCCATTTAGGCAGACGTAGGTGAAACTTGGGGGATGACGCTAGGCCTTTTTCCAAGTGGGCCTCGAACAGTCTAGGGAACTCGAATGGCGAATAGAATTGCGCACGCTGGATAAAACAGAACTTTACCAACAGCAACTAACAGTTATAGCCTAACCTACTTTCCAGGAACGACGGTCCATGCCGGCTCATTTGCCTAACCAGGAACAGGGTGGCCGTGAAGCCAGTGCTCAGCAGTCTTTATTCTAGTCTCTAAGTAGATAGGCTTAACGACTTGGACCCACCTGAAGCCCGATGCTATTGTGTGATATCCCCCACTCCTCATTCTTCTTGCGATTTCCTTACTTGCAAAGGAGGTAGATGGGCTCTCCTCGAAAAGGAAAAGCCCAAAACATCACTAGGTTATTTGTCATTTGGTCCTAAAGGGAAACATATTTCCGGGGCTGCACCGAGGTAAACTGCTGGCGTCCTACCAGGGTGCAAATTAACAGGTCAGCTGGGGACCGTCGGAAGGCTGGCGTGGAGTGCAAATTAAGTCTTTACTGAGTGCTATGGAGGAGTGGAATCCCAAAGCAGGATACTCTAATTACTAGGTAGGTGAAACTATTCTTGTCAACATATAACCAGCGATGCCACCGATATGCCTTTCAGTCCGATGCCACCAACTCCACAATTCCTCTAGCACGCCGAGTTTGTCTGAGTCAGGAGCCCCAATTTCCACGGCAGCGAGTTATAGTCGCCACTGGCGCTCGGATCGAGCCCCTGGTAGAGATAGCGGAGATTACACGGACTAATGGTCATGGTCTGATCGACCTGCGAGCGCACCATCTCCCCATGACTAATACTCTTGGTCCACGCCTGACCATTAAAATCCACATTATTGGACCGCGCGAACGGATTAGCCTCGGTATCTGCGAGACCCTTCCAGGTACCGGTGAGGCTAGAAGCAGTCCAGGAGCGGAAGTAGCGCGCGCCATCGCTGCCAATGGCCTCGACGAGCAGAAGGTACTTTCCATCGCCGGTGCTGTAGACATTGGCGGCCTCGAAGAGGGCGTTGCGGTTTGAGTCCTGCAGCGCAATAACGGTGTTGCCCATGCCGTTGGGGAAGTTGGAGAGCGAGGTCTGCGAGCGGTAGAGGTGGCCGTTGTCGTCGGATGAGAAGAGGTAGCAGGTCGAGGCGTCGCAGATGACCCACATGTCGACCCAGTTACCGTTGCCGATATTCTGAGCGATGATGCTAGGCATGCTGCTGTAGAAATTCTTGGGGGCGCTCCATCCCGACGGGTTGTTGATGTCCGGGTTGGTTGAGTAGGCGGCGTTTCCGTTCTGATAGACTAGATACCACAGTTTCTGCGGCGCAAAGTAGAAGACCTGCGGTGCGGCGCGATAGCCTTTGCCAATTGGGGTCTGGTCCAGATAGTGGAAGGTTGCTGATGAGGCTTGGTTGAAGTCGGAGAAGCTGAGGTAGACCAGGTTGTACCCCGAGCCCTTGGCGGTGCTGGCAAAGACATGATATTTCCCGCCGTAGCTGACAATCGACGGGTCCTTGATGCCAGCAATATTGTAGCTGTCCCTCTTCGGCGCAATCAGGGGGCCACTGGAGGACCACCGGAAACTGGTTGGGAGACTGGCTGCCTCCAGGGTATTGTTCGATGCGGCCTCAGGGGTTGGCTGTGCACCAACGACCCCGAGGATTGAGAGAAGGGCAAAAGCGAGACGCATTTTGTAGGCTGCTCACTGCAAAGGAGTATCACAGGATATTACTGGCGCTGTAGCATTCAGAATGTGCAATTGCGACGCTTCGCCTTATATACCGTTACTTTGACTACAGAGCAGCTGGCTCCGCTATTCTGTGACAAGAAATAACTGCTCCAATGGCAGTTGTTTCGGAATCCGTCCATCAACCAATGACCCGCGTAACAGTGCGGTGTTGCTTCGTACCTTATGTTTCTCCGGTGGGTGACACTTCAGTGTTCAACGCCGTGTCCCATGAGGCAAGGATCACAGGGATTTACGGAGATTTTCCCAATTGAGGTGGAGTAACCATGTCGCTGTGCCGGATATTAGGCTCAGAAAGCGGATATATGGCTATCGCTGGAGTCTTGAAGTGGTTCAAGCGTCATGTGGAAAAGATTGGCCATTGACATTAACGATGCCACAGTTGCTATGGCTGTATTTGGCCCGTAGTTTTGGTGTTTTCTATCGACATTCTATTCTGCAGAATTATATATATATTCGGCATATAGAACAGTGGCAATTGCCGAAGACGTGATCAAGTTGGGCTTGCTGTGCCGTCGGTTGGTCTGTATGCCAATCTGCTAATTCGAGGCAGGTTTCAGCCTGAAATCCAAGCGACCCAGTCATTATCCATTGTTTGTATTCGCATATGCCTTGCTGCTTGGAAGACATCATAATGCATCTTTTATCCACCCTACAGTACCTTCTAACCGATCAATCATTCAAAGCTCTATTAGCCTGGTGGAGCCTATTCTAGTACAACGAGGCATGCAGGTGCTTTGCCGAACGAATGAAGCACTTGTCCGGGCCTAAATCAATCCCACAAATTCAGTAGACATCCAAAAACAACATGCCTAATTCCCGGCTGCCACACTTAAAAATCGGAAACCTCCGTCAGCGACAGGACTCGAACCTGTGCGGGCGAACCCAATAGATAAGATAGGAAATTCTAGTCTATCGCCTTAACCACTCGGCCACACTGACTTGACATATTATGACGCTGGCGCCATTAGGACCCACGAGCGCGTATGCTACGTATATTTAATTTGAGACAGGACAAGTGGCCGGCATTTGGCAGTAGTAAAGTACCAAGCCAATGAAATATTAATGGGTCAGGATCTACAGGATTCTATTTAGCCGGCCGATGAACTCGCCAAGCCAAGCTCGGTAGTAGTTGGGCCAGCGAGCAAAATGAGCCTGTTTCATCTTTCACCGGGCCCGTTTCTATGCTGCTAGGCTGATCCTCCACGGGAAATGGTTCTCTTTCATCTGCCGCGGTTCTGTCAAAAGTAACCCGTTTGCAAAAGGCGGATATACTCACCCTGATCATGTATTATGCTTGCTTGGTATTGTAAGATTCTTGGATAGTAGCTGAGTTGCATTCTCACAGTTGATAGGGTCATGTTACCGGTGCCTTTGCCTAGATTAACATATCACTGATGGAGGAAGCAGAGTCTAGGGAACAGAATATCGCCATCACTGGACATTAGAACAGAGACAGGGGGCGAACTAGAATGAAATTTCCGATCAACATGCTCGCAGCAGTAGTGGAGAACCTTCTAAACGTTAATCATACAATTATATTAAGTTATATACTATATACCTATTTACGGGGTATACGAAGGAGGACTCGTATGATGTCCCTTCGCCGGCGCCGGGCCATCACCTTCACCGTCCGAACTCTCCGCTATGCGCGAAGCCAACGACTCGGCAATACTCGACTGAGTTTCCGAATGCCGTGAAACGTGTTTTGGCGCGGGTTTCGTTGGCGTTGGCCCCGGATCTGCGTCCTGTACATGGCGCAAGAAAGATGGTCCAGCATCTAACTCGGCCAGTTCAGATCCCGGCAGCTCATACACGGCATGAGCGGTATCCGAGGACATTTCTTGCGGAGGTTTAGGTTCAAGTCCATGGTCGGGACCGGCCCCGCGGATCGGAGACGTAGAATCGGAAGTGCTCATGTCGTCTGCCATTTTTCCTTTTCCGTCTTTGGCTTCGCTCGTGGATCGACGGCGTTTGCGGAAATATAAAAACGCCCAGACTGCTCCCCCTATGAGGAGGATGCCCCCGATTCCGGCGCCCACTCCGATGCCGGCTTTTGCGCCCTTCGAAAGCCCTTTTTTCCCTAGGAGAGCATCGAGGGCGTTGTCGTAATAGGACGGAATAGGGACGATGTCCTGGCTGTTGTTGGCGAGAACTTCTTCGTCGAAGCTGGCTTGGTATAGGGAGAACTGCTCTTTCTCGTAGTCGACTGCTAGGTATGCTTCTTGGAAGAAGACGCGGCCGATGCGCTGGTCGTCGGTCGTGGAAGCTCTCTTGACGGGGATATAAGGGAGGGAGGTGTTTTCGTACTCAGAGGGTAGGTAAGGAAATGGGTAGGTGAGGGAGTGGTCGAAGGCCTCGAAAGGGAGGGTTATGTTCACGTTTTGGGAGCCCTCGGGAAAGTCGGAGATGGAGAATGTGAGTGAGATGTCCATGCCTAAGAGGCGCTTCCGGAGAGACGTGTCGTTTCCGTATGTGTAAAACCCGACATCGTCATCGTAGGTGAGGTTGAAAGCCTGGCCGAAGGCATCGAAGGCGTCATCTGACAGCCAGATATAGCTGGTCGAGGAGTCGAGAGTGTAGAAGGAGTTAGTTCCCGGCGCGGAGGTTTCGATTTCGCGGTGCGTAAGAGTGTTATTTTCGTCTTCTGTGGCGGAAATGGATATGGTGTTCAATGAAACAACCGGCGGCTTGGTTCCGGTCAGATGAAAGACGGCACTGTTCGTTGTATATCGGTTTTTATCTACTCCTCCGATCGTAAGAGAGACAGGAACACCTTTCAATCCTAGTATATCTGTCAGTGGCATCCTTCAAGCGTGCTCTGTTGCATTGCATACGATAGTGAGCGCCTGCAGTGTAGCCATAGGTTCCACTTGGAGCGGTGGTTTCGTTGGCAAACGCTTGTTCCATCAAAGACAAATTGGACGACAAATCCGCATGGTCGTTTAGGTTCATGCCGAGTCCGAGCAATCCAACCCATGTATCCGTCTCGTTAACAATGACAATCGGCTCATTGGGCATCTCGGTGAAATCCACGAGTATTTTATCTGTGCCGTAGTTCGCTCGGGTGGATTGGTACCTCAAGCTGGCACGTTCGCCGTTACCTTTCCATGCCGAAGATTTATAGGGGTTGTAGAGGCCTCCACGTTTCGATGGACAATCAGAGAGCGACGCTGGCTTCCGCTGTCAGCCTATCGGCAATCGTTTCAAAACACCAACAACCCCTGGTGACGGTTTCCCAAATGACATCACGTACAGTTTTCACATCCTCTCCCTCCGACGAGCCACGTCTGTCGATCTACCGTACTCGGAAAAAGGGAGACTGTGTCGAGCTCCGAGCCCACGTAGATATTCACCCTGAAAGGCTGTCAGTTGTTTCGCCGCGGCAGTGTCGAAATGCTGTCACGTACGCGCTCCACGTTCCATCATAGCCATACCTGCACCCAGAACGGGATTAGCACGGGTCGCGATCGATATAGGCAGCGGGGAAGTGGGAAATACCAGTTGACGTCGGCGTCCAGCGACAGAGGGACGGGTTCCGGTTCCTTTGCTGCAAGACATAGGGGCAATCCAAGTAGAAGAGCTCTACCAAGAAGGCTCTTCATGGTGAAGGCGATTCGCAGAGCGTGCTTGAAGAGTCATGAAGATGGTCTTGCTCAGGCTCAGTGATCGGAGGTTGAGAAAGGTGATTCTGGGTCCCCTTTGAAAGAGTGAGAATACTGGGTGCTGGTGGAACCCCGGATCCAGACCTTTTGCCAAGTTATTCGCCGATTGAATTTTTCAACCCATCACCGAATAGGAAGGTCGTTACAAACAAGTTCATTTCCTTCTCCACAGTCTTCGTGGCGAAAGGCCTAAAACCCCGAATTTTACTCCACTTCTTTCTGCCCTACTTAAGGAGCCCCTCGTGGCGCAGCTGAGCTTTTCTGCTCAGGGTCGCATTTCGTGGCCTGCAAGACGCTCTACATAGGAGGCAGCCGGACAGCCGCAACCTCCAGCATATACTATCGGGCTGGGAAGAGCTGGAGTGCGCAGAGATCTGCCTGAGGAGTAGTTATGCACTTCCTTTCAAAGGTACATACATGAATGTGGTCTACAGAGTACAGATTATGGAGATGCAGATGTACGGCACGTGACCCTTGCATCCTTTGATGCCTCAGGCAGCGAGAGGCCTCAACCTAAGTTAACAGTGAAGGACCTACTCAAACGGCGGACTGCGTTTTTGCCTTTGCGATCTGAGCTTCGGTGTAGAGCGTGAGAGCCAGCAGGATTGGGCCCAAGCTTTTCATGTGGCTGGCATCTTTGGTGTTCCAGGGCCCGTACTGGTGCATAGTTAGGAAGGACGGGGCTTCATCACTCGCGGGCTTCGTTCGGAGATACGATATGTAGCCGCTATCGTACTCAGCAATGGTGATAAAGATTTCGTGCCTGTTTTGAGAAATATGGCACCGCCTGCATTTCATTAGCATCAGGGTAAATAAACAGGTATCATGCGAGAAAAGAGCTCACAACTTATCAAGGGAAGCGTCGAGATCCTGTTTCATCCAGCCACACATCTGAGCACTCTCTTGTATCTGGATCCGACTTTGGTGAGCCTGTAGTCTAGCAACAGGTTTAACCTCGATCAGAGCCCAGGGATTCTCCTTGCTGTCGCCGAGATATCCGTCCGTTCGAGCTTCATATTGAGCCGCTTCAAACTGGGCAACAAAAGCCTTTCTGTGCAGGGACCAGTCACAATGCACGATGGTATCAAATGGAAGCGCTAAGGTATTCAGGAATACCACCAGGGCCGTATTTACAATTTGCTCGTCCTTGGTAGGTGGGAACATAAGCTGGTGAAGTTCCTCGGGAACCAGAGCCGCTGGCGTAACGGGTATCACTATCGACGACTCCTCTGACGAATCTGAATCTTCCACCAGAACAGAATCGCCTTCCTTATCCTCTTCTGCCTTTGGGTTTTCAGGTTTTGGGGCGGGCGCCTTAGATGGTGTTGAGTCAATTTTGACTTTCCTGAATGCGTCCGCTAAATTCCTCCCCGTGTAGCTGCGTGTGCGTTTGGCAACAGGAGTATCGAAGCTGTCCGGCCGCATGTTCTCCTCAGTATTGGCAGCTTTGATTTGATATTCCCGGGCAATTGCAAAAACTCCCTTCTTTAGGGCCTGCCCCGCTGCGATGCTTTCGTAATAGTTCATCCAGTCTTGAGACGCGGCGAGCAGCTTCTTGGCCTGGATAAGGTATGGCCCTAGGATTGGCGGGAGGTGAAACTTCTCCATTCCAAGATGGATTTCCCAGAGAATACGTAAGAGAAGAAATTGCTCATATGTCATTTTTGACGCAGATGCAAGCTCTGCTGTGTGCACCGTCTTACCAACAAGGCCATGATCTTCCACCGCTTCCTGCCATTTGGGGAGATTAGCGGGCAACTTAGCAGGAGGTGGCTGTATATCGGACATTTTGGAAATACAACAATGTACTGATTTTAACAAAATGTGTGCTCACGAAGATGAAGCAAAATAGTCCAATATAGACGGGAAAGGAAAGTAGGAAACATAGTGAAGCATCTCCGCACGGGACTTTTTATAACTGGACATCTCCGGTTCATGTTAATAACTAAAAATAGAATTTGTTAGGAGATAGAGGAACCTTCCGCCTACTCAAACGTTTTATCTTTGGTCCTGCGCACGGATACCCTGGAACAGCAGGGGAAGCTGTCACGGTGAATGGATGAAGCAGTGAATGTTTGCCGCCGTGGCTGCAGGTATACAGGTATACTTACGCGTGATGTCTTATCGCCGTCTTATCGCCGTCTTATCGCCGCCCGTCGCCCGGCAACGACGCGCCCTCACCGCCCTGGGCACCGGCACAAATAACAACGGACCTCCCGCCTCCGTCCTTTACCCATCTCCATCAGTTCTATCTGTCCATCTCATACACCATGAAGTGCGCTCCACCTGAACATCCGGAGAGGCAGGAAATGCGCAAAGCGTTGCGCAGCATTGAAAGACATATCACAGGCTTAAAGCCAGACCATCAAATCGCTCCGTCTGAGATCGATCAGATTCGCCTGATGCCTATGGTTCTGGATGAAAATTCAAAGGATGGACCGGCCTTTTTCACTCCTTTGGATGGGTCGTTCTTGGAACTCCCTGACGATAAATATGACAAAGAGTGGGGTAATGAATATGATACCTATGATTCCCTTGCAGGAGAATCCAGGGATCCGATGATCTGCGCCCGGGCAACTGATCATTATTTGGCTTCCTACCTATCTAAATACTTGTACCGCAAAAAGCCCCAGGGCTTCGAAGTTGTCTGGTCCATGCTCAAGTAAGATAACATATTTCCTGAGACCCTTTCTATCAGCTTTGCTCATGATCCTGATGCAACTATAGCCTCCCCCGGAAGGATGTGTACAGGGACCTCTACTGCTGGGACTTTCCGGAATTTGGGTTCAACGTCGTTCACCAGGTCAAGCATGGGCCATATTCCCACCTCATGGCCACCACGTTCAATAATCTGAACGGCCACGATGACACCATTCTTCGAGGAGAGCTGCTCCCCATCTTGCGTCTGATGATCGGCCACCTGAGACGGGCCCGTTTTATCGATCATATGGTCGCACCGATCCTGACCCTTTCTTTCCTGGGGCCCCAGCACGCTCGCGTCATCGAAACCTACATGGAAGGCCACACCGTTGTGGTACGCAAGACTAAATTATATGACCTTCGTACCAAAGACGCTGTAGCGTTCAAAACCTTTGCGCAGTGGTACCTCGGAAAGCCACGTGCACCGACCGGCACATCTCAATAGTTTGAAAGAGCGCTGGAGTTGGATGGGTTGGTGTTTCGGTTACGGTCTCATTTCATTTCATGGACATTGTAATGTGGAGTTTTTGTGTTATGGCTAACGATTAAGCTGCGATTGATACCGAATGAAAGTTATGATTGTATTTGTGACCCTCAGGGCATACCCTCCAGCAACCTTTTGACTCATTAAACTCCCCCTCAATGTCAACGTGCAAGGAAACCCCAGAGAACATGCAGTGGCCGAACCACATAAACCTCCATGCCATGTCCCCTGAAAACTAAAGAACACTTTCCCCAAGTCAAAGTGCGACATCACAAGTCAACCAAAGAATATCCGCCACGGTGAAGGTAATATCTCGCTCATTCTGCCGAGGCTGTCGATCCATAAGTGCGGAAAATGGGATGATGAGCGGCGCTCCTTGAACACCATTGCGAGTAACGACGATATGCTGCAGTGCGAAGATCTGCTGGCTGGCTGCTGCTTGCTGGGCCAGGGGAGGCATGAGGCCTGGTTGTGTCTGGAGGTTCGCGACGTATTGCCGTGGGGCAGGATTCGGGGCCCCTGGAGGCAGTAGCTGCCATTTGCTCAATTCCACGCTGTGCCTCAAGATTTTGACAGTGATGACGATACGGACTAGGCCACGGGATTCATTGAACCAGATCTTGGCATCTTCCAGGAGCCGCGGCCGCGACTCACTCACGCCGGTCTCGACGACGAGGGTGGGCCATCCGGGTTGCACACCACCGAATGGCTGGCGGCTTGTGGGCCAGAAAATCTGATCACCTTGCTTCCCGCCCGACGTAAACGTGTAGGTACTGGTGCCACCCCATCTCCCTTCATCCGGAGTTGCAGACAGCCATACTCTATCGATCCGGGAGGAGAAGGCCTGGGTGATGTCATCGTGCTTATATCCGGGTACAACTTTTATCAAGGCTTTTCCATTGAACCACTGAAGGCGGAAGGGGATCGACCCGAGGGCATTTTTATTGTTCGCTAACGATTCAATGACGTCTCTGGGAGCGTCATAAACGAGCAGAAATTGGTTTCCCTGGCCCTCTTTTTCGTCAAGCAGGTCAAACACAACGGTTGCGGCATCTTCCAGCTGCTTCAGGCTGATGAACTGGAAGTGAGGATGGTTGGCGGGAAGCCCTTTCTCAATGTTGGACGGTCCGCGGATGACCTCCATTGCGCGAAGCCGATGCGAAGAACTAGTTACGGCGTTGCGGCCGTCTGAAGTGATAGCTGCCATGGCGAATATGCTGTTAGTTCTTGGGCGATGTGAAAAGAACCAGGCGGAGACGAATTAATATTGGGTAATAGCACACAGATTGGATGGATGAGGGTTGAGAGACAGTGGAGAGAAGTTCAGATGGCTGACACGAGGGGAGGTGAGGGCAAAGAAAGATGGAAGATGAGGGGGGGAAGAGGAAGAGGAAAGTGAGAACGGAGTGAATGGAAATCAGTGGAGGAGTGAATGAGAGTGTGAGGTTGGATTGGAAAATGCAAGCACTTTACATACCAAGTAAGTTCCTAGCTCGTTCTATGCTCTCTCGAGGGCGGTATACCGATAGTACTGGCTTGCAGATTTAAGAAAAGATAAGTTTTTTTTCAATTATGATCCGTTGGAAACGTAATAGCCTATATAGTTTTAAGGGCCTAGGGATGATGGTTGATGACCTCAAATCGACGTGGCTGCACCAAAACCTTGCCCCAGCGGAAGCATAATCCAAAGCTTCCCTCTGGACCCGACGTGATTGTGTATAAGCACGTAAGATCTGCTCATTTTTCCAGTCATCATTTGTTAGAACCTGCCGGTTATATGGCTGCTCACGTAATTGCGCATGTGACGCACAGTGTATATTTAGTCTACCTAGTCAGCTCTATCTTCCACCTACCTGAATACAAGCATTTTCACCAGAGCTCTAGCTATCCCGATAGACAGTCTCTGTCATCATTACAAAATGGCTTTTCTAAATGGCCCTCATAGCATCACCGACAGTCTCCCGCCGTCCCACGTCGTCGTGGAATTCTCGGGGACGCAAAACATCAAAGACCTGACGAGCCAAATAGCGCACAGACTCGCTGCGAATCACTTTCACGGGAATCAATTCCTTCTCATCACCAGGGCTCCTTCCTGGCTCGTCGATTATCTCGATGATGAAGTAAACCCTCTAGATGTGAGCTACCGGCTACAGTGGAACGGCAGCACAGTCTTACTTAAAGTCATTCCTGGCTTTTACGGTGTCCCTACGCAGAGTCTTGTCACGTTTTTCAATGTCAGTATGGCCTTGATGGATCGTACAAGGTATGAGGGAGGTTGGGGCGGACGTACGACCTATGTATCCGGAAACACTGGGAAACACGCCGATACAGTGTTTTGGCCAGAGCATCGACGGCCCATGCGAGGAAACCCCCCGGGTGGCCGTCACTTGTCATCGAGTCCGGGGTTTCTGAGTCTCTGTGTGTCCTGCGAAATGAAGCGAAATGGTGGTTTAACAGCTCCGAAGGGCAGGTCCGAATCGTTATACTGATCAGCATCGGGGACGAGGTGGTCGTGGAAAGGTGGCAGTAGCTCCACCGGATGCCCCATATCCGAATGTGTAAGGAATATCTTCGGAGTCTGAGAGAGCAGACTGATATTGTTGTGCCTCCCTTGGTATCTCAGCCGGCCATTTCCCAGCAATGTTACTGTGTTCAAAAAGTCACGGTCAAGCCGGACCATGTTGAGGGAGCTCCCATGATCATACCATTTCAAGGGTTACTTGATCGCAGTCCTCAGCCGAACGAAACAGACTTCTCAATCGAGGACCATAATTTCCGCTGGATTGTTAGGCCAGTACTCTGAAATTGGCCTTGATCAATCGATGGGTTCTTCTGCGGATTGTACTCGCAGACTGCTAATTGACCGGAGACATTGTCACAGCGGCGGAAGGCCAAGAGGCATGAGGGCTGTTATGTGTGGTTGGGGCACTTACTAAACAAAAAGCAAGCTAATCGAAAATGATATTCACAGGTCCATGGTTTACAGGCGTAATTCTATTGTCATATCTTACACAAATTATAACCGTAATATTGATATTAGTTTTAATTATTTCATGGAACAATGGCCTCTGCATTTGCAACAACGAAGTACAGGGAAAACCGCTGGCCACGGAAGATTAAAACCTCCACTTAGGCATACTGATATACATAGTTGCCATATGGAGTTGTGCAGCGCGGTCGAGTTTTTAGCATGGTAGACAGTCCTCCACAAACCAGTACAGTCCCTTTCCACCTATATCACTGCTTTTCAAATACCCTGTCAAGGTATATCAGCTATATACTCAACATCTAGATCAATAGACAAACCCTATTCGTATTGAGACCATTGGCCCCCCCCCTGAACCCGGGAGTCCTCTGCAATCATCTGATCCAAGTTGCCTTTCAAGGTAACATTATTGTCAAAATTAAGATCGAAGGCATCATTTTTAACTTGACCGTAGAATGAATGCATTGCTGTTAAGTCACGGTCGTCGTTATAGGTGATCTCGGCACGGCTGGAGCTAAAGGGCTCCATGGGCGGATTGATGTTGCCTGTGAATACTCTTTCAGTGCCATCGACATTGACGTGCGCTTCTACGCGGTTGCCGTATGCGTGGCGGAGGTATCCAATAGCAGAAGGCATGGTGATATAGTAACGTTGAGTAAGGTAAAATAGAAATAGATAGCAGGGGAGTTTGACCAAGTCTTGTTCACGCTTAGCAAGACCAACCAGACGTCTTTTATATCTCTCATTTCATAGACTTTATCTGGGGCACTTCTCCGGTTTCAGAAATACATGTAATATTAGACGTCATTTCTCCGCTAGAACTGAGTGCTATGGAATTAAGTATGATTAAGGATTACGTGCACACCTTGCTGCAAGACAACCATCAGTCTAGTGGTGTAAGCTTTCTCATCGAACTGTGTCGCCTCTTCCGGATGCATCTAGTGCACTTTACAAATAAGGTTATATGAAAGCATCATAAGGGCTTGTCGTTTATTGTCCTATCTACTATGGTGAGATAGTTTACGAACCGCCATCTTCCTATTCGCGAAAAACTCGTCAAGAATATGCCTCATCACTTTCGTAAAAAGCAAGATATTTAGTAAGTTGCCGCAAGCAGACACGGAGCCCTTGAGGCCTTAAAGCACGCTGGTCGTCCATAGAACGATGCTGGGTAGGCAGGGAAGGAGTTGCTTTCTAGAATTCGGGCGATCGCGGATCAGTTTAGTGGAGTTGACTTAGTCACTTAGATACGCGATAGTGACCGACCTTGACGCTGGTGATGTTCTTGATCTGCTCTATAATGGTCGTCGCGCAAAATATTGTGATCCCATAACAGACTCCTCGGTGACATCACGATCGCAGCGACGGTGAATATAAGATTAAGTTTTAGGGCTGGCTAATCAAACCGCGGGTCCGGGGCCGTGGGAGGTTCATCAATCACACCAAGAAATCCAATCTCCCTAGGACAACCATCGGCCTAGCAGCGAACTGTGGCTTTTGTTTTAGAAATATTCAATTAAAAAATTATCAATGGAAATAGTCCTTTGTATTATATAACGATCTACAGCCATAAATACCGTTTTACAAGGCGTTATTACCTACGTTTATATTTCCCGCACGATGTCAACCAGTGGTGCAACATCTGAGTATATTCAGGGACATACGACTCTCTCTTTATTAGGTTTTGCCTGACTATTGTGCCAAACGAAAGGCTTCATTTCCCACTGCAGCATGATCGTGGCCTACGGCGTAAGTTCGTAACTATCGTAATTCCTGTCACCTAGTATACCGGCTAAAAGATCATCCGCTATTGTGGACAGCCCTAGTGATCGACTTCCTCCTTCGTTCGCCATGATGAATCCCCTCCAAATATGTTCTACAGACGATTGCACACGATTTAAATATCCTTGCTTTTGTATCAGGCACTAATAAATGGTGCCTCTGCTGGATGATCTTCTTGCTTACAAAAGGTGGAACCGCCTGAAACACCTGCCCCTTGAGGTTTCGCGGTAATATTTGCTGTGTCATACTCATACAGAACAAGGGGTGATTTCTCTCTTCTGTTACCTTCTGTTCTCAGTTGCCCACTTGTTGTCTCTGATTCATAACATGGCCGGTCTAGCTAAGATGCGAGAACATATCCTTGTAAACAATACTGCAAAGCGAGTCGTTGTCAAACTGCGAACTAAGAAACTAGATCCCCAAGACTATCATGCTTTGCAAGCCCTATTGTCAGCGAGATAGTATTCGCGGCTGGGAAGCTGACCACCCATGTTTCTCGCCACTGATGTATGGAATGAACGCACTTTTATTGTCATCGACATTAATGATTTCGATTACGGCTTCGCTACCCACACAAAATCTCAACGATTTTGCCGGTCTACGTCCTCGGACACTTCACTTCCCGTGGATGAATTCTCATTAGATGGCAGCCAGGGGATGTATCGCCTGGCGAGAAACTGGCGTATTGTCACAAGGTCAATGGCTTTGATGCTGTAGGCTGAGATTGTATTTCGTCTGTTCAATCGTGTACTGGGTAATGTGTTTAGGAGCAGAGGCTTATGGCTTTTTCTGAGCAACGTTTGAACGTTTGAACTACTCCGTATGGGCTGCGATATAGAATCATAGGCTTTACCTTAACATGATTGGTCGGTCAAGATATATTGCTTGTAAAACTTCTATGAAAATTTGATTGTAAGAAAGAAAAGGGACACAAGAAGTACCCCGTAATGTCTATAGAATGAAAAGTAAAATATACACACGTTGCGGTAATTGCACAACAATAGCTCTGTCACACAGAACCTAGTGGCCTGTCGCTGAGAGTCGGATTGAAATAACGTCTCAGAACGAAACCAACTTTCTAGCGGCTTCCATACTTAGAAAGCATGGGGCTCTTACCCTGAGCAGTGCCGATAGAAGTCTCAAACTGAAGCCTCCACCACTCAACGGTCTCGCGGTTCTCCATCCAGGTGTTGAAGTCGGTCAAGGCAGTGGAGGGATCCTCCCAGATAACTCCGGCGGAGGAAGTCAAGTCCTTGCGAGCCAGGTAACTTCCGTTGAAGTTGGCCTGGTATTCGTCACTGAGCAACCAGTTCATGAAGAGCTTGGAGCTCTCAGGGCGGGTGGTCGAGGCAAAGATAGCGCCGGTCTGGGGCCAGTAGACGTGCGAGTCGTCGGGAATCTTGCCGGCCAGCTGTCCTTCGGCGGTAGTGGTGAAAGACAGAGTGCGGGTAGCGTTTCTCTCAGCGATATATCCGGCTGGGTCACCGGTGCCACGGACCCACTGCACGTTCTGCTTGAGAAGACCGTCGAACCATTCCCAGCCGTATTGGCCGATGATCGTCGCGAAGAGATAAGCGACGGCGTCGTCGTCGTGGGGATAGGTCAAGACAAGCTTGTTCCTCCACTCAGGCTTGAGGAAGTCCGCGTAAGCCGAAGGGACAGCAGACTCCTTGACGTGGGCAGGGTTGTAAACCAGAGTACCGAAGTCGTCTAATCAAAAGGGAATGTTATTAGCATTGCACCGGTTTATATAAGACTTTATAAGTTCACTTACAGATAAAGGTTCCGATGTAAGCACCCTCGGGATCCCTGATAGTGGCCCAGACATCCTCAAAGTGAGCCGGCTTGTAGGGATACAAGCGGCCTTCCTTCTTCCAGCGAGGAAAGTCGTGGACGGTCTGCAAGACCGCGATGTCCGCGCCGTCGCTTCCAGTACGCTGGAACTCGCGATTGACACGGCTGTCATGATATTTGGAGACGTCGACGGTGAGGTTGAGTTTGACGTCGGGGAACCTGGCGTTCCAGGCATCAATGGTAGGCTGTCCTTGGCTGCGAGCTTCAGGCTGTTAGACAGATGGTAGATCTACCACGCGAGAGTAGAACGTACCATCTCCTCCCCAGAGAACGATCAAGCTGCCTTCTTCCTTCTTAGCAGCCTCGTAGATTTCGTCCAGGCTGCGAGTTTCGACAGCAGGAGAATGGCCCGGGTAGGAGTTCCATTCAGGGAGAACCGCAGCGGCGCTTACCGCGCAAAAGAGGCCGAGGGCACCGACCGTCGCTTTCATGATGAGTATAAATCAAGGAATGACTTTAGCTTGAACGTTTTTATCTGATTTAGTTGAATGTTTATCTGATCCAGTAACCCAGCAGGCACATTATATACTCTCTACAACGCGGCTCGATTCCGCACCGATGACCAAGCCACTCCGATGCCAAAAACCAGACAGCCCTGCTACAAGGCACGGAGATTAATTACTCACTGTGGCTGAGACGTAAGTCGATCTTGGCCAGGCTGCAGTAGCTTAAAACGCTGCAGGAATGGTCGGGCCCCACTAGGCAGATTAAGTTAATCCGTGAAGGATTTGGCTTCTTTCGGAACATTTGACGACTTGACGAGCGAATTATTAGGCTACTGCTTTACTTTTAGGGTTCGTTAACCTAGCCACTATCAATGCTAGTGCTGCGACCATGGTCTAGAAAGGATCTGGGGGGCTGTACATCATTCCGCGGTTCCAAAAGTGGTGACGAAACGGAACGATTAGGCTTTCCCAACGTTTCTTCCGGCCGGGAGAAACTTTACTAGGGCAGGAGACTATCGATGGCGCGCCTCCGTTGTCGGTCTGGCCACCCGGAAAATCAACCATGCGTTTGCCACCGTGCTGGCCCGGAGCTCTTGGCTTCAAGATCGCATCTCTCAGATGAAGGCACTGGTGGAGCACATATGTACCTTTGAGTGTGGAGATCCTTCCAGAAGATATGCAGCCATGACATCTGGTAGGGCTAGGATATGAGCACGGTGGGTACATAGAGAGTAGAATAAAGCCTTGAATCTCATTACCCACGAAAACTTGCCCCTCTGCGGCATTGTTCCATGCTGCGACGTTTTCCTAGTTCATTATCCCTACCGCCTTATGACATGCGATCTCGGAAGCCGAAACCGAATAGGTTTCAAGGATAATACTCTTGAATGGAAGCAGCTAGTACCCTTGCCTTATCGGTCTCCTTCCTGTCGTCGGGCATCTCTGAAAGAGCTGAAACCAACGAAATAAAAGGACAACCCCGTATACCATGAATTGTGCTCAATATTGTTAATACCATGCGCTGAGGATCAACATGAGACAGTTTCAACACACTGAGTAGATTGGGCGTTGTTATCCGCCAATGACTTTATTCAATTGTACCAATGGGACGTTTAATGACTCCGAGGCTGTTGAATTGAGGGAATTTATTCTTGTTTTCTAGATCCAGCGTTATGGGGCATAATAAAACTAAAAGAATACAAAAAATATTAGGAGAAAAAGCTGAATATTAATGACACCTGTCGGGGGCAATGTACCATGGTAGCCAAAGTTGCAATAAGGCTCCTTCGGAGCATTAGCAACTCACTTCCTCAGGAGAAGGTCAACGCCACCGGATGCACCTGGGCTAACTGGGACAGACCAATAAGGACATCCCCCATGGGAGCCAGGAACCCTTGTTTTCGTCTCAGGGATCACCCTGGGGGCAGATGAAACAGTGATCCGAGAGCCAATCCAACCTCGTTCATGCAAGTCCAAACCTAAACACCTAAATATGACCCTCCCTCATGCAACAAGGATTGCGAGAACTGTAATCTGAGGACTAATCTGACCTTGTTCATGCAAGGTTGAACCTAATGGCCTAACTATGACTCCCACTCATGCAACAGGGATTGACAGAACCATAATCTGACGTCGTAAAACACCTCAATACATCGTGTCACTATGCGTACTTTCCGGATATTAATCAGTCGATATCATCCCAGCAGGATTCCCTCTAATGCAGCTGTTAATTGGGCTTATCGTGTTAAGATTCGGGGCTCACCCGTCGCTCTCAGATAAAACCTAGTTTGCGGTATCTTGCCGTAGGTATCGCCAGATATGAGTTGATTCTGCCTATGTACCAACAAGTAGCTCCCGCCTCTCCGTTTGTAAACAAGCCTCTGTCCCAGGCATGTGCATATAGTTCTAGCTGATCAGAGAGGTTCGGCCTGTACTGTATATCTGGCCTTCCATGAGGTCCTCCAACCAATTCGGAACTCCAGGTTGGCAAGCGGTACAATCAGCCTATAAGGAACTATGCCATGAGATGTTGAAGGCTGTTTTAAACGAGTTCTAACCCAGACCATAAGTATCAGGTAAAAAATTAAAATACCTCAATGTTAAAACCACGTTGAATAACCGACAGAACTGCAATCGTCATGTTCCTAGAGAGCAGACCCTGAGGATAAACTTAGCCGGTCTAGGTGCCAACAGAAATATGTTTAGGCCCCTGAAAGGCTGACGAATATAAATTCAAGCAGAGGCTGAAAGTGCCAGGTATATCTGAGATTAAAGAATATATCTATATCACAGGTGACTTCGGACCATGAGTATGTTTGTTTAGGATCAGTCAGACCTCCTGATACCCGGTCAACCTCTTTGAACCAAGGCTTAGCCAAGTCATGGCCAGACACACATCCAGAAGTCGAAGGTTAACTAACTTACGTATACATGGCTTGTCCGCTGTAACACGCTCCGTGATGGCGCCAATCTCATCATCCATATCACTTCTTGGGATCCACCAAGCCGCCTCAGCTTGGTGTGCGAACCGCATTTCTTCCTCCTCACTAATAGCCGGTACCGTGCACCTCTTCCCAGAGCGTGCTTCCAGCTCCATTGAGGAATTTGCCGGCAGGAGAAGCACCAGCGTGCGTAGCAGATGACATTTCCAAAAAAAACATACAACAGCATGTATATGTCGGTGGTCACCCCCCAGCGCCAGCGGGCTTGCCGCTTGACGCCGACGCTCCGGCGCGGCTTCAGGTGAAGCCTTCACCCTGAATATTTGCACCCAGACTACCAGAAGTCACATTTTGACATTAGTGCAAAAAAGCAGAAAGGAGGGCAGACACGACGTTATAAACATGGCGCTTACATCCTCCCGCCCTTCATCCTTTTCATGCTCCAGGCTACTCGATCAATATGCGTCAAGATCTAGCGGGGAGATTTACGTGCGTGGTCAACCTCGATGACCACGACAACAGGAGATAAAACGCCGCTCCGTCCTTCCCAAGACAGAGGCGGATTACTAGGAAGAGAAGAGAGACTCTTGAGATATTTGACCGGTCGATAAACACTTACAGCACACAGAGAATCTACGCTGATGTTTTTAGATTCCTAGAGTTGCACCCCACTGCCCGATCTCCCCCTGACATCCAGACCTACAAAGCCTTCCTTGAGTTCGTGGCCAGAAACACGGATGGGCGAATCGAGGAGAAACCTGTACCTGACACCATTGAAAGTTTTCGACGGCACTTTGAGGCAGGCTTGGCCCGAAACCGGGACTTCCATGTCCCCCAAAGCATGTCCACAACAATGAAGGAGGTTCGTTCGCTTGAGCTGGGTCCAAACAGGATACTAATGAGACCCGTAGTATATTATATCAGATCTGGCAAATAAATTGGGTCTTCCAAATGTTGAGAAGCCCAAAGACGGCTTTTCTCCGAATGATTTGCTCGTTCTCAAAACACAGCTCTGGTGTAGGGACTTCAAGGAATACCGGGGCTGTTATCCTGACCGGAGTAGAGTCCAGCTCTCGGCATCGATATTGCTATATTGCTTTTCCTCTGCCAGAACTGGGGAAGTCCATGAGTCGACAGCCCGCCGAAGCGTTGCTCGTCAGAAAAAAAGCGATGATGAAGACTCCGTTCTTCGCGCTAATGTCATGGCAGCATGCTACAAGGTTCGTACTTCGCATTCATAATTTATCGAAGCTGCATTGCTGATACTGTGTAGCATTTTGTGCTTACTATAGAGTTGGTTGACCAAACCCCGATGCTAGTTTTGACATATTCTCGGGAGTACATCAAAGGCTATTGGCGGATGAAGAGATGGGAACTTCCTGTGCACGCCTTCTATGAGGTATACAGGGAGGAGGTACCGCTATTCTTCAATTTTATTCTGTTTATGCTGCCACTGTTTTCTGGTGACCGGGCCTTCCTCCAGTACAATTCCTGTTCTGAGATACTTGACGCGGTCGACTCCATCAAGCTCACTGACCTAGCCACACGAGATAACCACATTATCTCGGTTATTCATTTCCGGGATGACCTCCTCGATGTTCCAATTTTCCGGCCATTCGATGAACTTGACTGTGAACGCTCCACCGGAAGGGCGAAGGGTGCTGACGCCTTTGGGAAAGAGTTTGCAGACCTCGGTCATAGAAGCGGACATAGTCGGAATGTTACCGCCCGTGCGTGTCGCCGGTGGAATCTCATGGAAGCGGGCAAGAAAATACCCTGATCTGACGTCCACGTCTAAGTACTAATGTGCTATAGATAAAAAGTATTCCCAGGCAGCCCGCATGAAACAAGCCGGACACGTCGAACCTCGCACCTTTGGCAGGTCATATGCCCACCCAGTATGTGAAGTAGATGGGCCTGCAACCTACTTGAATATCGCATCTCGCCATGAGCATATCCAAAATCGACGGAGTATGGGCTTGTACCGAAAGACCAACCTGTGGCAATCACTACCCGCGAAAGCGGAGTTTGAGTTCCAGGAAAGAGATGATGTTATGGCCCTTGACAAAGAATCGACGTCCCTCAAGAAACAGCTTGAAAGCGTGAATGATCTCGAAACTGCTCAAGAGATCCGGCTACAGTGCCGTCGTGTCAAGAGTCAAAAGGACAAGCTGTATCTAGAGGAACTAAAACGACAACGTCATCTCCAGCAGAATTCTCAAGCGGGAAGTGTTTATGAACATACTATATTCCTCTATCATCGACGCGCTATGCCAGAGCGTGACCTTCTCGCCCAGCTTTTGCCTACAAGGTCATCCATACGAAGCTCAACTGGACGAGAAGCTATACTGGCGCTGGAAAGAATCTGCAGAGAACATCACCAAGTTGCCTTTCGCTCCGGTCTGAAGCCAGTCGATAGAAGGTGTATATGCGGTAAATCGTTAGACAGGTAGGCATGCTCTTATTTATGTCCCTAACTGGACTGACCTGATAGGTTCCATCCGCACCGACAATGGCTTCACCTGTATCGTTGCATGTCAAACGCATTAGGCCGAATGGGTGATGATGGTTTTGCGGAGTTTTGCTTCGAGTGCGGCGAGTGGTTCAATAATCGGCAAAACTGGCATGAGCATTGCGAGGCTCATCTCTGCAACCCGGGTGATTTGCTTCGATGTGACCCCATAATCTTCCGAAACTGTCCAGTCAAGCCTGGCTATTGTCCATTCTGCTTGGGCGACAACAACTTATGGTCTACCAAACGGATGGAGCAACACTTGGATATGGTTAAGTGGTACAGACACGTTCAATCTCATCTGACCAGTGAAGCTCTACTCGGTGACTTTCACTGTCGTCACCCGGCATGTACTGATGAATTTGGGTCATTGGCGGAGTTGTCTTACCACCTTGAAGATATTCACTGCTATAAACCTCCACGTGGAAAGAAACGCTCACTGAAACAATAGATTGTTGGCGGTCCCAAAAGCCAGCGTTATAGGGGCGTCAATTAAATGTGAAATGGATTTCCAATTTGGCAACAGGTTGATGTCTAGTTAATTTCATAGATATTTCAAAGAAATATACCAATTTTAAAGACCTGGTTACAATTCAGGTGCCCGCCTCACGCCCTTTTCCTCTTCCTGTTATTTCTTTTCGGTGTCCGCCTCCTGGCGTCAATTTGAGGATGCAGACGGTTCATTTCCAGGCAATATGAGTCCAATTGATCAACAATCCAGGCAATATCCAAATCAGGTAACTTAAACGGCCAACAAATCAAATCCCTCACAGCTTTATCAAGCATCTTATATATCTCAATCGCTTCGGGGTATCGTTCTGCGATCTTAAACAGGAAGGGGTCAAGGTATCCTGTTGGATGCTTCTTATGGCTACAACCACTTAGAATAGCGACGAGCAATTTAATAGGAGGGACTGCTCACATTATAGTGCTCAATCTATTGCCACATAGGAGTAATACTCCGTATGAGAGCTTTTCTGTTGCTGAAGACCAATCGCGGCCAAGACCAATCTGTTTTTGAAACCTGATGCGGCGCTGCCCCTGTTTTTCCTCGCTCGTAGTCCAATCCTTGTGAAAATATCTTAGAAATGTTCCCGTCGGGTCCGGGACGTTATTGTCAATTAATTCTTGAAAGTACCGGCGCTGAACGAGGTACGATACTTTCCTATGGATATCTTCAACAGGTCTTTTTTCGTCTTCAAACTGATTTAAAAGACCCGTGATGAGTGCGAGACCTTGAAGCGAGGTAATGCGCATCTGGCCAGGGTGAAACGTTTCTCCCCAAAATCCGTACCGCCTCCACTGCGGATATGACTCTAGGAGTATTCTGTGCACATCTGAACTGAATAGATCACGATGAGTAAACACCTCAAGAGGGTAGAGTAGTGTGACTCCGGTATCTGCGGGTTGGCAAAGAATTTCGGGAGGTTAGCTGATCATCGTGACAGGCATGTTCAATACAGTCGTACAAGGCCCATCACCTTCTGAACCGTCTGGACAGTCTGGACAGTCTTGCGGCTCGTCGAAACTTGGGGGTACGTTTGTCGACGGTAAATGGATTGGTGCATTGCCGTTCGCATCAATTACCTCACCCCTGGTAGCTGAATTTATCTGCTGTGCGAGCATGGTAAAAAGGACATACACACCGAGCCTTGCTAGAACCTGTTGGTTGTCCGCCATTTTTAGGGATTTAATGGAATCAGATGTAAATTGATATGAGGATATGTCTATCTCAACAGATGTCAGAAGAACTTTGGGAAAGAGTGACATTTATTACTTATAATGCATTGCCGGCCTGTGTGTGGGATATTTGATCTCTTCCTTCTTAGAGGGGTTCGCATCCCGAATAAGCGCCTACGATACCTCGTGTGGCCAATTAAATTTTACTTACCCCGGCCACATTTTCTTGTCACCAACACCCAAACCCCTTCCATCTAAATTAATCGGTTGTTGAGTTCCAACGAGAAGATGCGAGATTTTATCTCCTCGAAAATGTCCTACTCACACATGAATTTATGATCAAGAATGTCTACTTCTATACCTTCCCCATCGTTAGTCTTTTTCTTTTCTTTTCGTTTTGTTCCTTTTCCTTTCTCTTTTCCTTTTTCTTTTTCTTTCTTTCTTTCTTGTATTTTTTTTTTAAAAAAAGAAAAATTCCATCCCGCAAGTGGGGATTCTGAAAAAGGGTATACGGTATTGCTTCGTCCCACTCCCCCAATGCTTCAATGCTTGACGTGGAGTCCGGAATTAGCTACCGAATCAATTATTATACCTAGATCATAGTCAAATAAATGGCGCATCAGAATATACATAAGCGAGCCTTGCTGCTCTATTCTTTTTCAATGGCCTATCTCCATGTCTTATAACTAGTTAATTCGTCACCCCCTCTGTGGGAAGGGTTTCAATTTTCGCCACCCATGCCCCGGTCGGTATCTGCGGTAGCTTTGCGGCGCAGCTCTGTTGGTTGGCCATCACTTTCCGACTGTTTTGTCGCCCTCGATGCCAAGCACGCATATATTTGCTGAAAGAAACGATTAGGAAAAAAGGAGTTGCCTGGTGTTGACTTGACATCCAATTCGTATACGCCATGTCTCATCCAAACCATGGTATTGTTTCCTCTAACTAGCTACCTGATCTCCTACATATAGCCACGCCCTGATGAATCTAATATGAAGACGAGGACAAGATAAGAACAAATGATTTCAATATTAACCGCCGTGACTTACAAATCCGAATGTAGATTTGCAGTAATAGCACGGGTTGACCGGCCAGTCTTTTTTCTTTGCGCTCACACGCGACGCGGTTTTACCGGATCCACCTATGAGTATATCTCGTCCATATTGAACCAATGTTTGCGCTGACCCTCTCCCAATCAATGTGTAGTCCAACCCTCCATAATATCGAGCCGCGCCACGAGCTCATTCGGGGAATGGCCTGGTTTATTCCGACAGGCTTCTTGGCCCCTCCCTTCTTCTGTAGATAGCTCATGTGAAGGAGAATTGTCTTCTTTCGTTTCAGAGTTCTGATAGTATGAATTGAAGCATCTGTTAGATGTATTTGTACTATTCCGTGCTAACGAGCAGCAAATGCCAGCGTGGATTACTCCATACTACGATTGGTAGACAGCGTGCCGACAGTGGTCGTAGGAGTTAGCCCCCCTCTTTGTTATGTCTGACAGAATAATCAAGCTAGTGAAAATGGGTCATTTTCCAAGTAAGTTCAATTATAAATTCTGTTATTGGTCAGTTCCCGCAGATGTATAAACCAAGCAATATGAAAGCGTTGCATCAACTAAGAAATGCACATTTGCGCCTAGGCGCCTTTTAACTTTGACTTTCTAGTTTATTCCTATTTAAAGGCAAGAACCACGCTGTCAGACCCTTCATGACGACAACTACCTAATCATGTCGACGAGTCCTGCGGATGAGAGGATCCTTTGGGATAAGCGTCTTTATTCTCGTGGACGAGCAAAGGTATCATTGAATCACCTCCAGTATCGAGGAATTTCATCACGGGGAGAAGTTGATGACAGGCATGTTAACCACCTAGTGGAAACTTTTCATGTGGAGGATGTGCCCGATTCCACGATCCCAACCATCATGTCCCGGCAATTGTCTCTCCTGAAGACTTAAGCAATGCCCTGTCTTATTCTAAGCTGCAGCTCCTAGACCTGTTTCAAGATGGAGAACCATACACACTCAATTTCCAGGGAGACGTAAGCATTCGTGTCCTTCATGGCGAGCACCGCTTGCGAGCTGCGGAGCGTTTTTTTGAACCAAATGATCAATGGTGGACAGTTGTTCTTTATACTACCGGTACAATATATTCCATCCCGGCGATAAGTTTGTGGGCTGACAATCTACTAGAACTGCCGGGATCAACCCAGCACACCATCCGAGAGGAATACTCACATCAACTGAGTTTTACGGATGGTTATATCTATCGAAAGATCAGGTTCTACGAAGGAGCACAAAATGGTGCCGAGGCAGATAAATGGAAAGCACGACTTAGTGACACCAAGGCCAGAAACCTTAATCGGCTGAGCAGCGTTTTATACGAAGACTTACAAAACGCCTTCGATGAGGTCCTTCCATTCATAGGGCTATGGGATGGTTTCCTACTCGGGTCATTCAACCGCCTATTTCATATGGAATGCCCAGAGGTACGACTAGGTTGCCTTGAAGGTCTACACACACTAATTAGACACAGGAACTAGCTCATTATATTCGTCATATTCATAAGACTTGGAGTTTCATCTGTCATGATCCTGAAATTAGTGGGCTCGTTGACGGTAATACCGTGAAGCTTTTAGAAACTCTTACCCCAGAAGCGACATCGGACCAGGCCACTATTGAACGGCTTGCGCATAATGGTGAGATATTCTCAAGCGTCGATAGGATGACCGTCATGGAACAAATAGTTCCTCGTCTGTTCCAGATTCAAGGACGGATTCCGTCTTTCTATACCTTTTTCGAAGATACAATCTATCTGGATGCATGCATTAAATCACTACGTCCATTGCTGCCACCAAAGCAAAAGAGGCAAAACACAAGTATCCGACAGTTCTTCTACCGCTATTTCACCGACATCAAACAATCACCAGGTATAATTAAAATACAAACAAGTGACGGCAAATTCAAGAGGGTTCGTGGGGAAACGGACCAGCGCAAGGGATTTGGCTACCTCACGATATTTCTCGCAGCCATGCGTGACTTCCCCGTGCTGAGCCGGACTACCCCTCTACAATCACATGGGGAGAAAAAGCCCCTAATTGGAGGGTCCATCGAGGAGCGTCAACCACATCTGGCGTCATTAGCGCTAGAGGTGGGGTTTAACAGCCCCCAGATCGAGGCCCTTGCAAACAATGATCCTGACACTGCAGCCGCTAAAGAGTTTATACGCTGGTATCGCCCTATAGACCAGTATGATATCAACAATTATGAAGCCGAGAAGCTTGCACGGCACATAGCAAGAAAAATGAGAGCTATTGCAAGCCCAAAGGACAAACGTGCTACTCCGGAATTTGCTGGTGTTCTCAAAGTGCCCAAGAAATCGCGGTGCGGGCTACCAGACAATAGAACCTATAAAAACGATCGGAATCATTTATTTCTTGACATAATATACGACTACAAGCCGCCCTTTGGACAGCATTTGACGTCGCTAGCTTTCCAGCGGGATATCTTTGTCTGCTTTTTTGGGGTGCACACCATTCCGCAAGAGGTCAGTTGAGAATCACCCGAAACAGATTGTGGAAATGAAGGTGAAGCTCTCTTGTCTGCTACAGGGTCGGCTATCTGACACGTCAACAGTCCTATTTCTCGTCTTGATACTCCTCTTGTGAGAAGGTGTCAATATCGGCCACCATAATCCCGGTCGGCACCTGTGGTAAATCTTGCGGCGCAGCTTCGTTGGTTGGCCATCCGTTGCCAACCTACTCAAAGGAACTAATGTGAAAAATAGTTGCCTGGTATTGATTGACCTTATTCGTGTACACCATTTCCCAAACCAAGCCAGGGTGTTGGTTTCCCTAGATAGCTATCCATCCTTTATATAGCCAGATTCTGGTGAATCCAAGAAAGCTGGGGGAGATTGTAGAACATGATAACCACATGACTCATGCAATGCGGTATGGTTCTACAAGATCCACCCGCCAGAAAATTATCTCGTCCATATTGAATTGAAGTTTGCGCTGACCCCCTCACCCAATCAACGTGCAGTCCAACCCTCCATAATATCGAGCCGCGCCACGAGCTTATTCCTAAGTCGAACCAAGGTGTTGGCTGTGTAAAATTAGTGTTGAGTGACTAGTAAAATAATAATCTGGCTATAATGGCATTCGGCAGTTTAATATCCGAACAGTTATCAACAACTAAGTTCACCAATGCTACCCAATATGTCTTGCTATTCTCCAAAGGGACCTTCCACTTGAATAAGTTTCGCATGTGACAATAGGAGCAAGCAGTTTGCTACTACGTTGGTAGCGGAGACGGGTAGAGCAGTTTGCGCCTGGCAAATTTCAAGTCGCAGCTGGAATGCTGTTTGTGCTGCACTTTTTCCACTATAGTTACTATACACTTTTTTTTTATTAATTTTTTTTTTCAGAAGTAGCATGTTTGAAGATGCACATTTTGATTAGTAGACTAGTCGCTTTTGCGGCCACAATTAAAAATAGCGTAGAAGCGCTGAACAAGAGGGTGGATTAGTACGGGAAAATTATTATAAAAGGGGAGCAAAAGTCTATAGGAGAGGGTCAACTGAGGTGGATGTCCCTAGAGATGTCTAATGAATCGCACAGACATAGTGGCTTCTCTAGCCCAAACACTGAACTTGATGAGAGAGACAGACATAATTCCACTTGTACCAATTTTCCAACTAGCTCCCATTTTATCACCCCGGCTGTGGGGTTGAACGCGAAAGACCTGAGTCTACTTTTACCAATTGTACCAATTTCCCAACCAATGCTCATTTTATCACACCGGCTGTCCCGGTTGACAGCGGAACACATGAGTCTATTGGCACCAAATTTCCAAACAGTTTTGGCCACGCCAATCCTCTCGGCGGATTACCCCAGGAAGAGATATCTACTGAGGATGTTACCCAACATAATTGCATCAATGCCTCGAACGAGCTTATATTAAGATCTCGAAGTCAGCTTTCGAAACCAATGAGGAGTCAGAAAAGGTTGCCGGAAAGCCAAATGGAAGGGGGGAAACGCCTAACGACGTCATTTTGTGCAGACTCTGAGCCTTGGAGATTATATAATAAATTTGCTGAACTGGGCGCATCTGGGACTACTTACCTGGCACTTGGTCCCTTAAACCCTGCCACTGCGGCAGAGTTAGTGGTGGTCAAAGAACAGCGAGCGGCCGATGCTAGCGCCACTAAAATGCTCACACGAATTCGCCACGAGAACATTGTAAGCTTGATAGATGCTTACCTATCCTCTGGCAAAGTCTTCTTTGTTTATGAGCGGATGGATGTTTCCTTGACCAGATTGAACGCCTACTGCTGTCTCAAAGAAGAGCACATTGCTGCTATTTGCCGTGAAGTAATTTATCTCATAGGTGGCAGGTTCAACAGCTAAGATTATTGCAGGTTCTGAACGGTCTTAAGTATATACACAGAGAGCTCAAAATCTCCATCAGCAAGCCTTTGTACGAGAACACGTTCCTAAACTACGCCGGCTACGTAAAGATTGGTGCGAATGCCGATTTTTCTTTTTCTTTTTCATTGGGTTATGAAGCTTATTCTTGCATAGGGCGTATCGGCACTGGTCTATTGGAAGGCCCAGGAGATCGAGGTCCGCAAGATATTCGCTCGGTTGGAAACCTCATGCTGCATATCATGCAACAAGGGACCATGTTTCGCAATTCACAGGAAGAGAATTTACAGAATCCCCGCGATTGGAGTGTATCTTTAGTCAACTTCTGGAACGCAACGAAAACGTCAAGGATTGAGGACCTCTTGGACGTGAGTAAGCCCTCTCCAGTAGCCTCAAGTCTGCATCGCTTACTTCAGTCAGCATCCTTTTCTTACCACGGCACCACTATCTCGTGCTGGGCTTGCACCACTGGTGTGGGAGGCAGATAAAAGAGTAAAGCTACATTGGAAAAAAGCCTCTTAATTCTGTATTGAGTGTGTAGCGTAGGATTTTACGCCCTGTGTTCACGCTATTTTTATCTGAGGAGTAATCAATTTGATTCGTCAACTGTTCTTTTCGCAGGCGGCTCGAAAGTAGCATAAGTGATAATGCGCACTCGGACTTCAAACCATTATATATAAACTAGCGCCCGTCCTCTCTCAATACGCAGATACTGAATGTTAGCTATCCTTATGAAGATGCTGTCAACTACTCCAGACGAGAATAGTCTTAGAGATAAACGTCTCTATTTCCGCGGGCGGGCAAAAGTTCCTCTAGACCATCTTCGTTACCACGGCACTTCGGCTCACCACGAGATAGATGAAAAGCACGTCACCCACTTAATCAATGTTTTCAAAACCGAGGGATGCGCTCGGTTACACAATCCCAACCACTATGTCCCGGTGCTTGTCTCCAATGAAGAGCTGAGCGCCGCTCTCGCCCAGTCAGGTCTCCGGCGCTTAGACTTAATGCAAGACGGAGAGCCTCACTATCTGAGATTTCCGGCAAATGCAAATGTTACAGTTCTCCATGGAGAACATAGGCTTCGAGCAGCTGAGCGATATCTGGACCCGGCAGATTGTTGGTGGGTCGCAGTCTTCTATGTAACCGGTATATAATCCATAAAACCTACAAGGTATCACCGCTGACAGGTGTAGGTGTCCCAGAGACAACGATTCGAAGCATTCGGGAAGAATACTCTCATCAGCTCAGCTTTACAGATGGTGAAATATATCGGAACATACGCTACTACGACAGCCAAGGGAATACCCCTTACAAGAAAATCTGGGTAGCAAGGCTTTCCAAGAAGAAGGCATACTACGTAACGCAGCTAGATAGAGACGAGAATCGTCCTCTGCGAGAAGCGCTTGACCGACTCCTACCATTTGTTGGTCTATGGGATGACTTAGAACTCGGCTGGTTAGGTCGAATACTGCCACTACGTTGTCTACCGGTACTGAACCTTTTCGCAATACACTTGAAACGGAAACCGCTAACTGTTGAGATAGGAGTTTGAAAACTACCTCCAGCATATATACACAACGTATGCTTTTATATTAGAAGATCCCGAGCAGTTCGATCTCTTTGACGGTAATACGGTAAAATTACTCGAGACCCTCACTCCGGAAGCCCTCGATGATGCACGCTTGATCGACCAGATGATAGGGCAACGGCGGCTTTTTCCAGCATTAGATGATCTTTCCATTCGCGACGGCATTAACCATCGGATTAAGCAGCTGCAAGGGCGCATCCCATCCTTGTTCACTTTTTTTAAAGATGCTAAATACTTAGAAGCCATCGTTATATCTCTCCGGCCGCTTCTACCACCAACGCAAGACGGTCCATTTCGGGAAGCATTTTTCCGTCGTTTTACAAATAGATACCAGGGTGGGATAAAAGTCCAAACTGGTGACCAAACCTTCCAGTTCTACAGGGCCAAACCAGAAGAGTGCAAACTATTAGCCTATTTTACGTTGTCTCTCGCTGCTATGCGAGACTTCCCCACTCTCAGCCAGATCACTCCCCGTCAATCACCAGGACACGAAAAGCCCCAGATTGAGGATTCGCGTCACGAGTGCTTAACAGAATTGGCTATACTTGCCTCTGACCTTGGTTTTGCAAGTAACGAGATAAATCGTCTGATTACGGCCGATCCTGATCTTACGTCTGCCAAAGCATTTCTTCACCATCACCGCCCTCCAGATAAATACAAAATAGATGAGCAGATAAGGGAGAGGGCGGCAAGAAACATAGTGAGGGACATGCAGCTTTTCGCGACTCGCAGGACTGAACGCTCTGTACCAGAATTTTCCTCTCAGTTAAACAAGATTCCTAAGCGATTAAGGTGTGGAATCCCTGATAATAACAGCTTTCGAACAACCAGAAACTGCCTTTTCCTACCTATCATCTACCATTATGACCCACTACGGCGCTCGCACCTCGCGCCGCTCGCTATTCAACGTGATATTTTTGTCTGCTTCTTTGGGAAAACTTCCCTTCAGGAGTTGTCTTCAGCTAATCCTATGCGCACCTCCGACGACGGAAATGACCATGAAAACCTTGGTCCCGTCATATATGCTGAGAACGCTTGTGAAAGCACATATTCTAATTTGAGAAATGTTTCCTGTGTGATTGACTCGACCACCCAACATCTAGCAACTACGAAACCAGGACTAGTATAGGGAGTTCGAGTCACCGAATTTCTAACTTCCAAAACTATGTACAGGATATAGAAGCGGTCTTATGTTCACCATATCAGCCGTCACAGAGCCCTAGAAATGTGACAGCAGAGTCTGCCATCGGTGGTTTCGAAGAACCACTAGCACCTGGGAATGTATATCACTCATTACGCCCGGGATTAAGGCCCTCGGCCGCCATGACCGAGTTTCTCTGTACAGAGCATAGTTTAATTGTTATCTTCCTATGGAGTGAAAGGAAGTTTATCAAATTCCTCAAGACAGATCAGGACCAGTTTGAGGATAGCGTTCGTTCACTTGCGGATGAGCGATTTTGCTTTATGACTATGGAAGACAGCAGGATTTGTTTTCATGAGCTATCGGATCTCTGGGTAGCATCCCAGGAGGCGAAGCTTGTCTTTGCCAGTACAAGAAAGGACATGGCGCATTATACGGCTGACGATTCACAAATTGCTTTCTTTGATTACTTAGATACTCAATACCTGATGACACCAATATAACAGTTATCATTCTGCTAATAAAATGAAAGCTTTTCAAGCGTCACTTTTTAACGTAGAAGCGTCAACATTGATAGGGTTTCAACGTAGAAGCGTCAACGTTGACAGGGCTTCAATGTAGAAATGTCAACGTTGACGGGTTTCAACGTAGAAGCGTCAACGTTGACAGGGCTTCAATGTAGAAATGTCAACGTTGACGGGGTTTCAACGTAGAAGGGTCAACGTTGACGGGGTTTCAATGTAGAAATGTCAACGTTGACGGGGTTTCAACGTAGAAGGGTCAACGTTGACAGGGCTTCAACGTAGAAGCGTCAACGTTGACAGGGTTTCAACGTAGAAGGGTCAACGTTGACGGGGTTTCAATGTAGAAATGTCAACGTTGACGGGGTTTCAACGTAGAAGGGTCAACGTTGACGGGGTTTCAACGTAGAAGCGTCAGCGTTGACAGGGTTTCAACGTAGAAATGTCAATATCGACAGAATTTTCTTTAATAAGCAGGCACTCTCTAGGCACTGCGCTTCAATCTTGACGTTTCGATACTCAGAGATCCCAGTGGGATACCTTCCTTTGTCTCCTGGCTCTATACATCTTTTTTTATCTTAACTTCTGGCGATATCAGAACTATTTTCTTTTTTATTTGTTGTTTAACAAAGCAAATAATATTCACAGGCAACTATATCCGAGCTAATATCTTATCCTACTCGTAGTCCTGTTTTACATCCTTTTTTACTGCTACGACCATTTCTCTAAAACTGTTGCAAGCTCGACTAACCCCGTATGCCATGAAAGTATGCTTGGGCTGTTAGCATTTACTAATAATTCTAGATTCTTACTTACACATAAGAGTTCGCCGATCGAGCGTTTCTGAGTCAGGGATTGGAAGTTTCGTATTTCCGGACTCCATTTGTTAGGTCTCATTAAAACAATAACGTTCGACTTCGCAGATGCAGTATCGGGCTCCATGATTTCCATCATCATGAATCCTAAGGCCCGAATATCTTCTTTGTGTTCTGGTCTTCGGTTCTCTATAAGGAGATATGACCCAACATTTGCTGGTTCGCTGAATGTTAGCGCCCATTATAGAGTAAACAGAAAAGGAACGATACCAATCTTAACATCTCCAGCCTCAGTGAGGAAAATATTTTCAACAGAAACGTCTACTCTGCTGATGTGAAGCTCGCTGTGGAGATAGTTTAGCCCGTGCAGGACCTTTGAATGAAAGTTAGGAACATGATAATTAATATCTAATTTAGTAATACTACTTACCTCTCGACAAATAAACGATATATATTTTTCTTCCAGTTCTACCTGATTTCGAAGTTGGCCCAATGTGATGTCGATGGACTCGTAGACAAAATAGACAACGTTTTCATCAATAAAGGCAGCGAGGAGGTTTATCAAGTTCGCATGAGCTGTTCTCCGAAGGTTGATAGCCGAGCTTCTTGCTGCTATTGTGCTCTGCTTAATAGCTGCTACCTTGGTTACGGCGGCACTGTCTTGCGCTAAACGCATCCCTCGATTTCCCTCGTCACCGATTATGGTATATCTCCGCCATGGTGAACCCTCCTGGCAAAAGGAATCCTGGATTTTTGGTTGTTCCAGGACCATATGGGCGCTCTTGATAATGATAGGTAAGCGCGGCGGCTTGTAGCGTTCATGGAAGCCTTCCTGAGAGCAATGCCCCATTTGAAAAGTTGTTGACACTGGTCTGTCGTTCCTGGCGGACACCAAGTCAACTGACCTCATTCCAGCCATAGCTCCGGAGGGGGATTTGTGGAAGTTGGACGGATTTTAACGATTGCTGCATTACAACTCTAAGTTAGGGGCCAGATATTTTATTTATTACTCCTCTAAGCACTTGTAGCTGTGTGATGCAAAATGCGCATTTTCAACTTTCAAGTTTTTAAGGCGATAGAAAGGGAACCTCCAACAAAAAACATTAGTGCCACACTAAAGTGGGCGGTTGATTGAGCGAGCTGATTGGGAGTTGAGACGACTGAAAAAGGCGATTTTAGTAATTGTACACTGGACAGAACAGCCGAATTGGCTGGAACAAATCGCACGTAGTCATCTTCCAATTTCATGTTTTGTCACCGTCTCACAATGAGCAATCTTGTACGGTGTTAACAAATGCCAAACTAAAATCCTTGCATCATGCTACCCAAAGATGCAGGCACCAGCTCAAGGCTTTATTCTTGGGTTCTCGAGCCAATTTTGACATTATCAAAAGCCCGTAAAAAGTTGCTCATTAGTCTATTAAATCGAAGATTCACTTTCTTACATGTTCCATTTCCAATTGGTAATTCTGAAGGTTCTGTAGTAGCACATGAACATAATTTACAAAAGCTTTCCCATATACTCAGCTATCTGTCGGCTATATAAAGACGAAGTATCGCCCTTTTCCGGTCTTCTTTCCCAAATCATTCTCATACTCTGCTGGCCAGAGATTCCGTTCATTTAACCATTCACTCGCTTGTTAAACTCGTCTGAAAGTTGACCCTTGGCTGGCCTAAGGCGCTCATTTTTTTTCTTTTGTGGTCGATTGTTTCGAGTCTTCCCACGGGTATAAACAAGCATGTCGCGTCATCAAAGACCCGAGGACATTGACGTTGAACGGGGAGAGGGTGGAGTAGCGGTCCCACCACCACGACGGAGCCCCCGCCTAGCCCGACAACAAGCTCCGACATTACGCACCTTCCCGGAGCCCACTTCGGGTCGTCAGGTCCAACAAGAAGTTGACTTGGGTCAAGCATCTCCCTTGAGAAACGTTCCGGTTCCAAATCCAAGCGAATCTGCATTGACTACCCCACCTCCAACTAATCGCTCTACTCCCGCGGCCTCTACTTCCACAAATGCAACCAGCGTTGAGGCTCCAGGGGAAGGCACTGCAGGTGCGACAGCAGAATCTGAAATCACAGATCTTTGCCCAATCTGTCGTGACAGCCTTGGAAATGGGCATATAACGCGGAACTGTTTCGAATGCAACTACTGCTTTCATGCTGCCTGCTTGGAGGCATGGTCAAGGAGACAAACTCAGGATCCCCCAACATGCCCTATGTGGTACGTATCTTGTAGTTCCTCGTTACGAAATAACTATTCGCTGATGACTATATAGCCGATCCATACGAGGATATACTCCTTCTCGTGAGCCGACAGGCGAGCCTGACCCCATGAATATTGACACTAGATCTGTTAGCAGTCAAGAGACTGTGCGGGATACAACCCAGCGGAACAGTGCTCCCCGTCAGCGCGGGCCAGCTTTACCACCCCTTCCAGGAGTAAGGCAAAATGTTTCAGTAGCTCCTCAGGTGTCGCGACCACGAGCTGTCGAACGATCCTCTCCTTCACCAGCAAGATCCGAACCCATTGTCCCCGGATATACTAGCGATGGAAAGCAAATTCTTTATGCACGTAACGGGCGCGCAGTGGTTCAAGACGAAGATGGAAATCTCAGCCTTTATACAGCTGCAGAGGCTGGAGGCAATAGAGTTCTCAATGATGCGCTTGCTCTCGACTCCGTTGGGCGAATTGAAACGGATGGCTGGAAGGAACTCAAAGCAGATTTCAACGCCCTAGGAGATGTTTACATCGAATGGGCTGTTCCTGCAGCCTGGGATCCGTACAGTACGAGGTTACCGGAAATTATGTGCTGTGTCGTCCATCATCAAGGAGGACAGCGCACCAAGAGAGTTGGATCACGATCGAATGTGAAGCTTCTTTTCGGTAACAGAGTGGCTGATAGAATGATAGCAGAAAGCCTTCATCCAAGCGCAACTAATCCTGAGGAGGCGCTAGAGCAGCTTCATGGAGTGACTCGTCTTCAGCGCGCGAATTACTGGCGAGACAACCCAATACTTCCCCGATCTGCAAGGGGAGTCTAATATGCGCAGATCCAATTCATGTCTCGAATATTTCCTTTTCTTTTTGATGTTAGTTGACTATTTCGTTCTCGATCGCTGTTCATGTGTCATTCGAAATGTGCTTTATTGTTATGAACCTGTTTGGGCTAAATTGTAAATCGAAAGTCTCTTAGCTAGTTGTAGAAGAATCAACATATTTAGAAACACGCGGAAGTGACCCAGCTCTCCAGGAATATTGAGGGGTACGAATGAACCATTTGGGCCTGGTAGTTCCAACACGCCCTTAGCAACGGCCCAACCTGCGGAAATTGATCTTGGTATGGGCGAATAAGTCGCACACGTGAAGCCACCACTCTAGAACTATATCGAATACCTAAAGACAATGAATGGTTCAAGAGCTTCTAATCCCCACTTCTCTGCCTCATCGATCTCAATACCAGGACACCCGATGGGACGGATAGTATTTCTATTTATTTCCAAAATTCTTTCAAGATCTCTGGGTGTATCGTCAAATCAGACATGTCAAGCAAATCAGACTGACCATTTAGAGTACTCCCGGAAAGTTTTCTTATGATTTCGTATAGTGACAATACTGCCGTAGTGAACTTTTAGCTTTTCCCGTCTTATGCGAAATCAGCTTGTTAGGATATCGGCGAGTACACTGTGAATATAATCAAAGATTAGAAAATGATATGTTATTTCATTTTATTTTTGCTGTCCTTATACCATAATATGATTTGAGTTATTGGTTTAGGACAGCGGCGGCCTGATTTTAGTAACCAATAGTAATCGTCCACTATTTTCGGCCGAGCTTGAGATTAACTCGGGTTACCCAAAAAGGAAAAGTACGATAGATCTGCAAAACTAAGGTTCACAGTTACATTCCTACTCTCACCGGGTAGTTAACTGACCCCACCTCTCATCTATAATAGTAGCAACAGCTCCGTGTTTGTTACACTTCTGACGAGGTCAAGAACAGGCACTTAAGGACAGCTACGCAACAACGATCCAAGTATGTTATTAAATAACAGGTGAAATCCAGGGGCCGGACCATGGCGTAAGCGCTTTATAATATAAAACAGTAAAAGCAAGACGGATATGCAACAAGAAAGGCACAGGGAAAAAGGATTCTTTGCATATTGGAAGGCTCATGCGCAGAAACACATCGCTTCACCCAAAGTCTTTGACAATGAAAAACCTTTTATCTAGGCACTTCCCCCTGATTAAACGCAAGTTATTGAGCATAAAGAGGTATCAATCCGCCTGCACTCCCTTGTCACATCCGACAACCGATGTTTCACTCTGTTTGTGATTTTGGTGATAGCGCAGGCTGGCGAGTTCACAATTAAGACGCTGGTTTTCAGCTGAAAGCATATTGTGCGTATGATAGAGCCTTTCGTAGGTTTGATGAAGTGCATTGTAAGCAACGCGCTCTTCATGGTTCCGTTTACCGCATTTGCGAGTGACTGTTCGAGTTTTTCAATATGATGTAAATGGCGCTGCTCGCGTGCGAAGAGGTTGCGCACTAATGACCAGGTGTCAATGGCCTCGTTAGGGTACTAATCAATTAGTCAGTTGATTTGATTTACAGTTCTTTCACGTCATACCTGCGTTGGCATTACTGTCGGAGTCACAGAAAGTTCTTTTGTCCAAAGGTGAAATGTGAAATGGTATCATTTTTCTGGGTGGGTCAGCACCAATATATGTCATTTCGACACATACGCTACCGAAGTTTATAATCAAAATGTATCATTTGGACCTCAGTACATTAATTGGACGAACCCCACCTTCCCATCAAGCGCGTGCCTCCAGCCATTCAAGGTCCACTTTCTCCCCCCCCTCTCTCCACCCATTGGGCTTCCGTGCTAATGTACTATTGTTGAGGCTGTGAGGCAACGTTAGCGCCTGAAGTAGGCCCATGGAGAGTATCGTACCCTAAGCCAGTCTCTCTGTAGCTGGCGCCATTTATTTTCCAGGGCAGAGCCGGTCCGGTAACGGCCCTCTGCCACCTGTCGATTATACTCCCTTTCGATCTCCACCCAACTAAGGTTGAGAAGCTTAAGATGAATGAGCAATTGCTCCTCGCTAGGATTGTACGGTTTGTTGTGGCCAGATGCACCTGGGCTATTTTCGTCTGATCCCATGACGATTTAGTGAAGGATAGCAAGGAAGTATAGCAGTGCGCTGGGAAGTGTTGATGTGGGTCTCCGTGGGCGCTCTATAGGCTCAGGGTACTGGCGGCCAGAAATAGATTCGTGGGCGTTGCGAATCGGGATACTTAAAATAGACTGGGAAAGAGGGGGCAAAAGTTTGCTATTCAATGCATGAGGTACCGTGGGCGTCTCGCGGAATTTATGCTCTGTGGTGTACATTCTTGCGCCGCGAGGTTGGGGGGAGTCGGCCAGGTTTGTCTATAAAGAAGAGTCATCACCCTCGGATGTCACGGCTAACCAAATCCAAACCCATACTTACTCGATTTGACCATGGATGACGCAGCAATGGACGCACTTCTCAGTTGGGGCACAGGAGAATTAGCGGATTTCCCTGATGTGGACTTTGAACTTTTGGATTCTCTTTCCCATCTCGATAATCAGATTCAGCCTGTCGAGGACGTTCCAGACCTCATCCCCGATTACCAGCCTGCGGCGCAGGACACTGTCAACGCCATCGACAGACTGGTTGGCGAATTGTCCACCAGGCTTACTATACTTGAGGACCAGTAAGGTTCCCTCCCCCGAGAATGTGTGGCCAGGCACAACTGATGACAAGTTCTAGACTTCAGTCCGAGCGCAGGTGAGCAAAGTGAGAGTAGGTCGACGCTGAAGCGCTAACAAACGAATCAGAAAACGCGAGACCCTGGAAGATTACGTTGAGCAGCTGCAAGCATTTCTTGAGCAATTCAGCTTTTCTGTTGAGCAATAGGCGTGTGGGCGTATATTACTGGTTGATGAGCTCTCACATGATCTTTTGATGACGCACTGCAATTTGGTTCGCCTGTGAAATTGAATCTCGTTTGTTGAAATATACTTTTGTCCCTGGTAGCCCTGTAAGAGCGGCGCAGTAAGGATTAACGCGTAAGGCTGCGTACATTGGTCGGGGGCTGCGCTACCAGCCGTGCCACGAGCCGCGCCACAAACTATAGAAGAGGAGTTGGTTCCCTGCAAAGCGGAACAAAGATACATTCAACATCGGTGAACAGCAGGATGCAGATCCCTGCACCTCTGGCTATTTGACTGCGGCAATCGCCTACGCCGGTTACACATCCCCTCTTTCTCCCCCCAAAAGGTTATTTAAAAAAGAGACAACTACTGCGGCAGCTGTTTGCCACCCATGATCATAATCACCGTTGCTCCCTACACTGAGCTCCTTATCTCCGAAATGTCGTCCTCTACAAGCGAAGGCCCCGCGGATGTCTCCAATCAAGGCAGTGGTGACTTAGTCAATGCTAAGGTTTAGACAACTTACTCCTTTGATTTACCTCTACTAACCTAAGCACTAGAAACCGCAAGAGAGCACTGAAATCATAGAGGGATGTTTAGGAGAGCACATTGAGCTTCTCAAACAGGTTGATGGTTCTCGCTTAATGATCAGCGAGCAACTCAATAACCTGTCAAAGAGAATTGAGGATCTTCGAGTTTTAAATCAAGAACTGTACCGCCATATTCAACAGATGTCCGAAATTGTGGGCAATAGCAGAAATTGAACTTGTTGGCAGGGCGTTCGTACTTGTTTGTACATATACGACTTTCTTGCTAGGTTGTTGGGACTTGAACGATGACTGTACCGATTGACATTGTTACATATGTCAATTTTATTTATATTTTCCGTGCAGCATATAAATTCCCATATTCCCCCAACCTCCCTTGCAGTAATTCTTCCGAAAGAAAGTAAAGCACCACCATGACTACTTGTGGCCATATTGTGTGCCTTCGCCACGTAGAAAACGAACGGACAGGAGAGACTGTGCTTGAGGATACGGGTCGATTCTGGCGTGTGGTTCAAGAACTGCCAAATCCATCGCTTCAAACACCTCAGCTGGCGCTATTTATCGGTACTAATGCCAAAGATAGCGCTCTGAAGCATATCTATCCGCAGAATAACATTGGCAGACGGGGGGAAAGGGGAAATATCAACCTTCACCTTGAAACGAAATCGATAAACACGAACGCCAGTGTTTTTCGCGGAAAGCAGCCCGTTTGTGAAAAATCCAAGCGAACGCAGCCACGTGCTCTGCCACGAAACATTGTCCTATTCCGTACGCTGGAAGACGGACGTATATGCTGCTATCGATATCCTCTACGCAAGATTGTTGTTTCTTTTTAGCGATGTCATCTGCATTTTTGCTGATGATTTTTCCAGTGTGGAGGCAATGCTCCTACGCCTTATGACGTGGGTAGAGATTGGAAGCGCAATGTCATTTCTGCCTGAGTTACGCCCACGACTACTGATTATAATATCAGAGGATGGTCCACATGACTCCTCGAAAAACGAATTACTCCGGAAAGCAGCCCAATATTATGCAACGCAGCTGAATGATGCTTTCTCTGCGGCTCAGGTCTTTCAGCTGGCAGGCACGTATTTATCTCCACTGGCTCGGTACCAACGACTCCAACAAGAAATTAGAACCCAGACTCAGCAAATGCTGGAACTGAAACAGAAATCCCATATGCTCCTGTCTGCGAATCACCTTGCCTCTTTTTTCGCAAAGGCGGTCGAGAAAATAGCCCAAAGCCGTTCTGAGGAGTTCAACTTGATCAGGGAATCCCGTATACGGAACGAAATAGGCAGAGACTACCAACGGCATATAGAAACGTTCCTGGCACAGGCCCAGCGTCAGAGGACCCCTTATGGTAGCATCGCATCCTTCATCGCGACAAGCATTCTAATGGACGCATATCCACCGCGAATGCACCGTCAGTGACCCTCACGCTTGAGAGACTTGAGAGACCCTGCTGATCCTCATAGGTTTTCCAATTGAGCATATTTTTACTGTCTTGTATCGCGAATCTTGCTACAGGGCGCTGGAATCGTCTTACAGCAATCTATTCGCACGCCATCTATGCGGGGAGGTTGAACGCCACTGCATTCATCAGTTCAGTCGTCTCCAGAATGGATTGATATCCTCTAGTAGACTACACTGGGGTAATATCAGACAACTTGATGCTTCCATATCCGCGTACAGGAGCAACACAACCTGCCTCTTTTGTCTCGCCGAATGCCGGAATACCACCTCAGCTGTGGGCACTGTGTCTGCAACGAATGTGTTCTGGCTTTTGGCGCAGCAACCTCAGGTAGGGAAGGTCGATTTAAGCTGCGGTGCATTCTTGACGATCGAGGTGAAATCACAGTCGATCTGAAACCAAGAACAGCCGGTATCAGGGCCATTGGTATAGATGGGGGAGGTTCTCGGGCTGCCACATCGCTTGAATTCCTGAAAGGACTACAGAGACTGCTTCATAACCTGCCGCTACACGAAATGGTGGACATTGCTACCGGTAGCAGTTCTGGTAATCCTCATATTGTCCTGTTAAAAGCTGTTCACTAATATTATTAGGGGGGCTTATTGCCTTGGCCAAATTTCACTTGCAGTGGCCGGTCAGACGGTGCACAGAAGCTTTCGAACCGTTTGCCATGCGCTGTTTCAGGCGTTCAAAATCTATATTCGGAGTGATCAGGTCCGCATTTCAATATGCTGTCACAGATGCGATTTATGATGAAGCTCTGATGGAGAACTTGATGAAAGAAACCTATGGGTCGGATGCTATATTTTTTGACTATACACCAGATATCGTGCCTGGGACCCGAGTCGCAGTCACCGCAATGACACATGGAGGTCTTCGGACAATATTTACCAATTACAATGCCTCAGGTGACATACACCGGGATTCTACCGTCAGTCCTCGGACTCCTATCTATCAAGGCCCGAGCTATGTTGCCATCAGACCACACGAGGTTGACAGAGAACCCCTTACATGGCAGGTGTAGGTCATATTCGTGATACCTTTGCACTCTTCTCTAACATTGCACAGGGCCCGGTCTACATCAGCCGCTCCAGTGTAAGTTATGCTCACTACCATGTTGGGTAATGCTAAACTCGATAGGTTTTTCAAACCAGTGAAGCTCAATATAGGAGACTTCTGGGATGGTTCCCTTGGATTTCCGAACCCGACTGAGCTGGCGGGATGGGAGGCACTCAGATTGTGGCCCGGGGGCACTATCGACGTTGCTATATCAGTGGGAACGGGAGAAGAACCAAGACAACCTAAACTTACCAATTCACTTTCTCGCCTTCTAAGTGCTTTTAACATCTTTTTGGATGGACAGCACCAATTTTTGAATATAAAGAGAACCACACCAGATCAAGACATATTACGACTGAATTCGCAGTTGGCTCGACCCATCCGGCTCGACAATGCTGACAGTATTGAGGAGCAGAAGCATTACGTGCAGTGCGACCCACAGATCTGCCAGGACCTGGTTGGGGCTGCAACTGCACTCCTAACCTCAAGTTTTTATTTTCAATTGGATCGCCCTGTGTTTTATAACTTGGGAATTTATTACTGCCAGGGTTCCATCCACTGCCGTGGGGACTATCGCCGGGTCGCAGATGCACTCACAGAGCTCTACTCCTCCCAAATAGAGTTTCTAACGCAAACGGAGGTCCTTACAAAATGTGAACTGGGCCAGGATATTTGTTCCGTATGCCATCGTTACCGGAAACATGTGTCTTTTTCCGTCCGACATCCAACAGACCTTATCGCGATCTCTATCCGTCTGGGCAATAGAGTCACTCGGAAAATCAGCGGATTCCCTCAGAGAATATCCTGGTTCCAGCAGCAACAAGGATTTGATGACCATTTTGGCTCTTCCACTCATGATATTCCAGGGGAAATTCGTTGCATGAATTGTGCTCAACCCAATGACCTTAGTGTGCAGAAACGAAAAGGAACCCACTCCTTATCCAGGTATGCGAAACGAATGAAATACTAGACTCAGAGACACCGTCGCCAGAATAGGAATCTTTTTGGGAGTTGCAAAGCGCATTCAAGAACTATAACTTATGTTTATTTTGATTGAGCGATTGGCTTTAGTGAGGAAATCATCAAGACCACCGAGAGGTGATGGTTGCTTTGAGGTCTATTTCGCTTTGTCGAAAATTACTGCTCCCATTGCCAAGTCTGTTCGCCGCTACAGAAATTTCAAAGAGAAAGAGAAAGTGGGGTTGTATGAAGGTTCTTTAACCATCGGTTATTTGTGTGCGTAGGATGACGTCGGCACAATTCAGAGAGTTCGCTGCCGTGGCTGAGCGCGTTCAGGATCTCGCTTTTTAGTGTTGTCCTACTTTAACCTTGCAATGAATGAAGCAGATCATAACCACGAACGGAATCCGTGGAAAGTGCGCCGGCGGGAGTGGAGTGTGCCTAGGCGCCAAGAGACCAGCTCCTCAATATGCTGGGTGATCCAAACATGTTTCCGTTGACGCTTCACCTTCTGAACTTAGGATTTAACTACATATATTGCTTTTCTACGATATATACCGTTATCGCCAACATTTGCTAGCATTATTGAAAATTTCCCGTGGCCAGGTTAGTGAACAGGACTTGCTTGAAGGCCGCTGTTGGTAATGGCCCAAAACGCCCACTCGATGTTCACCGCAATCGACACCAGCGAGATACAGATGCGGCAACGACGGATGCCGAGTGGCCGGGTTGGGTCGTGGACCAACAAAGGAGCCTGACTATATAGCTAGAATTAACCTAGCTGATACAGTTAGCAAGTATTTTCCTTTATCTACCTCATCTTTACTAGGCTACCTTCCCAACCTGATACGTTTAGACATGCCGGGCTTGACAATCTTTCTGAGCTATCAGAAGCCATCAGCTCCATCCCTGCTGCCGAGAGAGCATATACAGCAGCACGTTCGAGAGCACCTGCTTCATTCTCTCAATCACAAACCCAACAACGAGAGGTTTAGTCTAAACGCAAAATCTGAATGTCTCGTGAGCGCCCAAGCTTATGTGAATCGATGGGATCTTCCACAGATATATTTTGATAATTACGCTGAAAGATTTGAAGGGATGGGTTACCTACCTACTTTAGTGCTCTAAAACCCACCCAACGATGAATCGTTGGCTTACTCCGAGATGGCCATCTGTGTCCCAACTTGCACTTTACTTAACAAGATACTAAGGCCTCTTGGGCTCAGCCTTAAGGATATATGTACGATCAATGTGCTTCCGTTCATTACAGAGATTTGGTTAAATTCTCTACACGAAGCAGACCGACAAAGAGCGCTGCGAGAATCGTTGGACTTAACAGCGCAGACTTTCAGGTCTTATCGGCTGGATACTGTACTTTCCTGTCAGTGCCTTAACCAAAAAGCCCCCAGATGGCTTGAATCCGTCGCCGATCATCCCCTAGTCAAGGCACTCTCGTCGACAGTTCAAAATGCTAGAAGCAAGAGAGTGAAAAGAGTACAATTTTCGGGTCACACAATCAATGTCATCCAAGGCTTCCACCCAAGTTAACTATATATTGCGAGCACTAGGCACTCCAAAGGTATCCGTAGCTTGTTATTAAGATCGAATTTTTTTTTCACTGCTATAGGCAGATATAACACCGTCTGCATGCGATTTTCTTGAGAAAGTGGCATTTTGTATGGTATGAGGGAAGAAAATACGCGTTAAATGATGTTTACTGGTAGACGTAGAGGAAAACCTGCGGGCGCGGGTGGGTGATTACGGTACCACGGTGTATTAACTATGTAAGATTACGCGGTTGGATTCTGCCACCGACAGCGTTCACGTGCCTGAGACACAATAAACACGACCCACAGGGTGAGTAAGCTGGTAAACACCTAGGTGTGTATCCCGTACCGGTTCGTTCGACTTGTCAGACGGCAGCTGCTTTGCTCCGTTGACTTCGATTCTGAGACATTTGAATATCTGCTGAAACTATTTTCTACAAGGAATGGAAGAAACCATCGCCGAGCTACGACGCCAGCTTGAAGAAGAGAGACGGGCGCGAGAAGAAGCAGAGCGCCGGGAAGAGGAAGAGAGGGAGGCGCGAGAAGAAGCAGAGCGCCGAGAAGAGGAAGAGAGGGAGGCGCGAGAAGAAGCAGAGCGCCGAGAGGAGGAAGAGAGGCAGGCGCGAGAAGAGGCAGAAGGACAAGTGCAACCTAACACACTATTGCTCCTCCTCGATCGCTGCCATAATTCTCTGTCTCAAGCGATCCAAATTGAGACGGATGCGACCCTCACGACCCAGGGCGCCGCGACCGACCCTGTAAACCGACTCTACCCCAAGCACATCATCCCTTGGCTTGACTTTCCCCAACTACAGGAACAAGTCTGGGAGAAATTTGACCGCACTGCTGCCTTTACCTCGCGCCCACTATTCCCTTCTAATAGCCAAATCGACTACGTTGCTACGAATATCCAGAACAGACCGATATACTCGGAAGCGTCTCTTCGGAATTTTGAGCGAGACACGGTGGATAACTTTGTCGAAAAGGTCATTGAGGCTTTGCGAAGTGATGAACTCCTTCAACATGAATTTAGAATCCAAAGCCGAGTCGCCTTCTATGATCGCGCAAACCCATCGGAAACTTCGTTGGAGAACAGCCTGGAGCAAATGAATCTTCAGGACGCGCGGACACCCCAACAACCGGCGAACACTATGCATGGAAGAAGCAGAGGAAAGGCGAAAGGAGCGACACAGAGACAGAACAGGGATGGCGCTGCACGAAGACGCAATCGGCGCGCGGACCAGTTCTGTGTGCACCTTGTGGCTGATGAACGACAAATACCGGTGTATGCGGTGGAATTCAAAGCGCCGCACAAAGTGACAATCCCCGAACTGGTGGCTGGTCTACACCAGATGGATCTGGCTCGCGATGTCATTGACCAAGAAGGTGACACATTTGAATTTCATGCCACCCGCCTTGTCGCCGCCGTGGTCACTCAAATATTCTCATATATGATCGACAGTGGAGTTCGATACGGCTACATCTGCACAGGGGAGGCTTTTTTTTCTGTTTATCCCAGAAGACGACCCTACGACTGTCCAATATTTCTTTTGTGTCCCGAATCAAGACGTGCAGCCGGACGATGAAATGCGCCTCCACCGGACCGCCATCGGGCAGGTGCTTGCGTTCACCCTTCAAGCACTGGGTGCAGAAGCTCCCCCTCAAGAGTGGCACGATGTGGCACACGACAAGCTAACGACCTGGGAGGTCGAATATCTCGACGTGTTGAAGGACATCCCCGAAACTGACCGTAAAGATCCGAGGTCCTCTAATTACCGGCCATCGCATTGGAAACGAGATCGGAAAACCCATAACACACGCTCTCGCGGTCGCTGTCAACCACACAAATCCACACCAAAGCACTCGTCGGCCGAAGGCAGCGGCAGCGACCCAGAATCGCAATCACCCTCCGCCGCAGCAGCGTCGCGTAGCCGATCGAGCCGCAGCCGAGGTAACAGCCGTCAATCAACTAAGGGAAGCGAAAGGACACGAGCCGGCCGGGATAAAAAGCAGACTTCTCGAAAAGACAGGCATTCTACACGACCATACTGCACCATGGCCTGCATCCGCGGCATCGTCAACCGAGAACCTCTGGATCACAAATGCCCCAACTGGAAACTCCACGGTAGCCATAGACACTCCCTGGGACCGCAGCAGTTCACTCGCCAGCTTCATCGTCAAACTTACCCGAGATCGAAACCTTGGGTTTGATCAGCTGCACGTCTGTGGTCGGACAGGCTACCTCATGAAAGCCACTCTTCTTTCACATGGATACACTGTGGTCATTAAAGCTACGACTGTGGAGAAACAGCATCGCCTTCAAGCGGAGGTGGACAATTATCACCACCTCAGGAGCTTGCAGGGACAGCATATCCCTGTCTGTCTTGGGGACTTTAAGCCTCGTGTTGCATATTGGTATCACGGTCAATTAATGACCCAGATGATGATCCTGAGCTGGTCTGGAACGCGGCTTCAGCGTGTTATCAATGACGGAAATTCCAACTTCTTTCAGCAGGAGCGTGGAAAAGCTCTGGCCATGCTCCGATCGTATGGGGTCATCCATAGCGACAGTGAATGGCGCAATATGTTGTGGGATGACCCGGGGGGCCGTTTGGTCGTCATTGACTTGGAGGAGGTGAAATGGTTGAAGCGCCCTCGGGCCCTTGAATCAACGTCTGGAAATGCATGTGGTTATAGCGCAAAGGCGGGAAAATCCAGGCAAAGACTGCTTTCCAGCTCCACCGCTGTCCGCACATGACGCCCCCAGTCTTTGATGCGGAGGCTGAAGCAGCACTAGCTGGAATCAAAGCAGCTCTTAAATTGACAACAGCCTACCTTGCTACCAACCTCTGGATCTGCTTGGATAACCTAGAGGTAGACACGCGCCTCCTTTCAGCATTCACAGGATCATCCCAAGGGGTCTTTCATACCTTCAGGACCTCGTCTCATCCTGGTCAGCACGGGAAAGGTCCCCATACACAGACAGAGGCTCTGTACAGATCTGCTGGGTCCCTGATCACACACAAATACCTGAGAATGAGGCAGCCGATCAAGCTGCAAAGAAGGGTGCTGCTATGGACCCTTCCCCTTCAAGCCAGCACTCGTAGGCGGCAGATAAAGGACGACGCCATATCTGCCCTTCAGGAATACTGGCAGCTCAAGGCCCCGCAATCCTACAAAGACCTCTAGATCACCAACTCCCCAGATGCCCTGCAGAACTAAAGCTCCCAAGGCCACACTGGCACGGATCCTGGCGGCTCGTACGGGCCATGGAGACTTTGCAGCCTACCACGAACGGTTCAACCATGAAGATGCCCTCCTGATCTGCCGCTGCGGTAAATGATAAAATTCGCTTTAAACCGCTTCGATTTTCGACGGATATACGGCTTCAAGAACAACGGACCAGTATCACCTCTTCATTCATGATAACCACGGAAGTCTTTCAACAATTGAGTTTAATTAATTTTGCAAGGAGAAAAAAATTATTCTTTTATATATATACCATGCCCCTTTATTCATCTCACAAACTTTACTACCGAGCTTTATTCGGAGAAGCCAGCTTGGTTGTTGTTTTGCATCGCTAAAGGCCTTATACGCCTGACGAATTAATGATACTATACAGTCAGGCATATACCATATAAACAAATCTACGTTTCTACATTACAACAACCGCATACATGCCAAGGCCTTTCATGAAGCGATGAAGAAAAGGTCTTCGCCTCTTTAGGGTTTATTCCGTACGATGCTCATCGGGTGTTTTAAAATCTAAAGCATTAAAAGTATCAAACACCTTCTCCACCTTTAACTTCAGCCATTGAGCTCTTTACACGCAATGATTATGGATGAACGAAAGATCAACGTAGTCGTTAAGGACAGAGAAAACATAATAATCAACAAGTACTTATAACTGAACAATAACAACCAACTCTCGAGTGCTGGGCAAAGCCTGACTCACACAACCACTGACTAAACTGGTTAGTCGTTTTCCTTCCTCCATATCTCAAGACTTCGTCCGCACTTGGTGCCTAGAGGTCCATATCCGGGCGCATTGCACCGTTGAACACTCTACTGAGGCTTGGGGAAGGGTGTGAAGTTCACAAAGTTGTTTGTTAGTGCCGTGCTCCGCAACTCCAATCAGGACTTCCTCGCCCTTGTTTGGTTCCAGCACTGTTGGCTAATTAGTGTCCTATAGCAATTTAAATAATATATAGGTAAGACTCACATATAGCGATAACGGCCTCTGTTTCGGCCGCATAGTTAGACTCCTTGTACTGGTGGCCTTGACCTCCTTGAGGTTGCTATATCTGTCCCTCACGCTAGAGAATAGCTGCTTTTCGTCGGCGGTTCTACCACCGTCGAATGGCTTGACATGAGCTAGAAAGCACATTAATAGAATATCCCTAGGAGAAGAAGGCAAGAGGGCTGTAGTGCTCACGCGAGTTCTCGGTGTTCAGATACAGCCGGGCATGGACTTATCGTCGTTCCGGAAGTCATTGAGGTTGATGCCACGGGATTGGGAAGGGCCAGCTCTGGACGGTCCAGCTCCTCCTCGTCCAGTATTGCCACCCTCGTTTAATGCGCCTTCACCCTCTCCGGAGACGTTCAACTCGAACGTTCTCTCGTCACCATTGGGGCCGGGGATTTCATTCCATCCTTGTCGAAATAGGTTTCGGTGGGCTTCTTCGGCGGAGGAAGCTCGCTGACATCGCCCTCATAGTTGACGGTGGGTCTCTCTGCAGCACCAGCACCAGCAGCAGTGGCGCCGGTCGATGCAGTCCCCCAGCTGCTCCTGCATTTCCTGCTGCTTCGGGGCTTCCTGCACCTCCGCGCGGCACCAGCAGCACCAAGGGCTCCGTTGGCGGCACTCCCAGCAGCGCCTAGAAGACCACCGAGAGCGGTGCCAGCTCCAACTGCGCCACCGATGGCAGAGCCGACAGCGCTTCCAGAGCTTCCAGAACCGCCGCTAGCGGCCTGGTCGGTGGGGGCCGGTGCCTCTTCACTCTTGGTCGTAGTGGGCGGGGAGAGAAATGGGAGAAGTCAGGAACCTGTTGTCCATTCTCGAAGTAGGTAGGTTCAACGGCCTTGGGGGGAGGCAGATAGCATATATCGCCGTTGCAGGTGAATTCTGGACTGGCGCCATCGATGGGTGCAGCAGATGCCGCCAGCGAAAAGAGAACGAGATCAAACGGACGCATTGTCAGGAATAGAATAAATCAGAGTAGTTCAACTGAATAGGACTTGTGGTCTTCTGGTCTTCTGGTGTTCTTCTTGGAAGAGGGAATGTTGACCGGGCATGTCGTCGTTCTTAAATAGTTTTCATTATGACCGTTGGTGGTATAGGATATGTCTCTGCATGGTGGTCTAGAACGATATGGCATACCATATACATGCCAAGTCGGATATATTCGGAATCGAGTGATGTCGTGAGAGGTGCCTGGTTACTGTGGCTTGTTGCCGATTGTAGAAACCGACACGACGTTCAACGTAGACATCAGATAGCTACTTTGGTTTGTCAATCACTAGTAGGGCTTGGCCAAACCCTATATAATATAAGAAAGTCCGAACTAGTGGATCCTTCGCAGGTGGGCGTTCTGCAGCCTTTTCTGGAACCCTCCAGGGTAGAGTTAAATCGCAGAGAACATCACTAAATTCGCATCAAGGGAGGCACTTTGTGATCTGCCTCTATCTTCAGTCAGGCAGTGAAAAGTCTATAATGACGTTACACAGTCTTCACCGCGAAACTGGCCTAATCTGCAGCCGTTAGCTAGAAGCCCAAGGAATACATCTAAGCCGGCATGCAAAGCAAAGTGGGTCAAGAGGATCGATCCAACTCAAAACTAGATCGACCCCTTAGACTAAAACGTTCGAGAAACCCCTGATAATCGAATCTGATAAAGCATTCCACACTCCGGAGTACGTTAGCTGACCCGGTCCGGCCGAAGCTTCTGTCGTGCCTACATTTAGGCAGCATACAGCTGAAACCAAGGGGCTGAATATGGTTGGCACTATATTAGCTACTCTGACGCCCCACTACCCATTAATCCTAATTCAGCTCACCGAGGCTTGCAGCAACCCCCGGCATCTTCATTCCCGGCCGTCTTATCGATATGAGTAGGGCCTAGGCCGTACGTTTCATAAGGACTTAGAGTGACATGGGTCGACATTCCTTTGAACAATCCCTGTCTCGACCATTTCCTAATTGCGCTGGATTCACGGTCTCGAAGTTCCCAATTCAACTTTTTCTGAAGAATTTAATCGAGTGGAAAAGAAGGTGGATATTCCCGCCCACGCTCAGCCACTGCTTATCGGACGGGACGGGTGTCCCTGTGGCGAAGCGTTCCTGCAGAAACCAACGTTTTGTTACATCTTGGATCACCGTTGGCGAGATGAAGTCAAACCATCAAACCCGATCGACTGTGGCTGATAACCACATCATAATATGCGCAAGGCTACGCCACCTCAGCTCTTGCGATTGACGAATCGCTCCAATTTGAGGCCCTCCCTCCTTTCAAACTCCTTCAACCCATTGTAGTAGCGCGCAAGGTACTCGTCTGGCTGGAACACCACAGCACCATCAGGGGGCACTGATTCCTCCAGGATGCTGGCCTAACCCCTTGTCCTATATATCGCATCATACCATCGCGTGGGTTGCAGACATGGGTAGATAGGGAATCCTCGGAAAGAAAGGCAAATATAGATGCAAAGATTGAATATGCAGGACGGCATGGGTGAAGATTTGTCGCAATCACACAATGCTACGGGGTGTGATGTTTCTGGGATTTCCAAGGCTGCTCGTTGTCTGAATTGTTAAACAGACTGTCTATTAGCTCGCCACTCAGCCATCCACTGGACAACACAAGAAAGAAGTTGAAACTGAAGAAACTACCCGAAACATATGCCAGCAATTGAATACTCCTACAACGCCAACGGCCCCTTACTCCCCCCATCCTCATCCATAATCTTGATAGTGTTCCTGAGTGATAAGGTTACATATAACACACCTTAGACTGCTGTCCAAGCAAACCTCCACCATGAGGTAGCCTTCCATAGATACGTAACAGACGTCTCTCATCTTCTGTCAGTGACTAGAGAATGAACAGATTAATAAGGCTATAGTAGAGCTGCTCAAAGGTGAAACGTACATCATTATGGGGTCTCTTATTCTGTTGTAAATTCATTCCGAGACATGGGATAGGGAAATAATTAAACAATACGAAGTAAGGGAGAAACAAAGTATAGCTAGCTGCTGCCAGGGAGCATTTAAAATTCATTATTAATTTCCTTGTTTGCCCCCTACGTCATATATATGAGTCACCTACGGGGGCGAAGTCTGTTCTAGAATGAATACAAAGATAACAAGAAATGATGACTCTTCTACGTCAAATGACCTCATATGCAGGTATTTTACCACGGTTGAACCTGGTTGATCGATCCAGACGTGCATACTTTCTCCCCATTAAATCTTTTCGCCACTATTAGCAATACACTATATAACTTCAGTTTTGCGGAGCTTACTTCATGCTGTTAATACCATCTAACTACATACTGCTTCTTATATAATTGCAGGTTACTATTTATTGAATATGCGAACAACCCGCCTACTGTATTCTACAGGGAGCTATCGCCAAGTCTATCGTGCGACTTTATACCCTAAAGCATTCATTGTTCCTACTCGTTATTACAGTGGTTCCAAAGACAGCAAGGAGCATGGGCAGAACCCGAGTAATAAAGGCTTGGAAGGTCAAATAAACGAAAAAATAGCAAATATGAAAGGTAAGTTCTAAACCCTCTGAGTGACACGGATGTGTCACGGTCATGTGGTCTGCTGGGTCTCCGCAACAGTTGTGCTGTCCAATCATTCCGATACTCTTCTCCCTCGATAAGATTGGTTGGATATAACAATTCTAAGTGGCCTTTACACAGAGCATGACCCTAAGAGTCTAATCTACCTTCAGACCAGTCGCAATGATGTTTACAGAATTGAACTAATATAATTCAAAAGAATGCCACGACTCGTCTGTTTCTCCCTCGAAAAAGTCGAGTACAACCGCCAATCACGATAAAAGTCGTCCAGAGTACTACAGTCTCAAGAATTACCGAGAAGGGCCTAATACAGAGAGTGGGGAGTTGGACACCGAGCATGACCAGCGAAAAGTGAAAGAACATAACAAGGATATGGAAAACAGGTTCGAGAAGCGTTAAGTGTTGTATGTTTACGTTCTTACTGGCTGCCACTCGGGGGTGCAAGGGCTGGTGACCTCGTAATTCCCTTCCGGCGTCACTGGCAATCACTGGCAATCCTGGGGACTACTAGTCCTTTCTGTTCTAGGCTGTGGCCACATTAAAATTGTGCGTACACTTGCGCTGGCGGCCAGCAGAGATTGGTTACCGGTAATATTGAATAATCGCTGTACTTGCGAATCTGAAATGTACCTATGACTGGCTCGCGTACTGTTTCTCTCATTCTGAATTCAGCCGCTCCGTCTCGAACAAGCCACGCCGTGGTGACCTCGGGAAGGAGACAAAAGAATTTCATCAGCAACTCAACGGATGCAGGTAGAGATGGAACATCAACTTGGCTCTGGATGCAGTTCTGGCTTGACTGGTACCTGGAGTATGTGCATTAATTAATGCCTGACGACATTCCCTTGATGTTATTTGCATATGGGTGGTGGGATCCTTTTCTCTCCTTTTTGACTTTTGATGGACGCAGTAGTTTAGAAAGATGTTTTTATACAAAATGGCACTTTTTAACTTCTTGAGTATCCCAGCAATATCTCTATTCTGATAAAATATATTGAAGACCTGAAATATTATATAAGTAGTATATTATTTTTTTTATATAACAAAGAAACCTACAGGAGTCTCAAATACATAAGCAGCTTTCTAATACAGTGTAATCTATAGTATCCAGTCAATTAGTTTAAATAATAGATTAAAATATAGTATATTATCATTAAATAGTTTCATGGAGTCCTAGTTCTTAATGATTTTTGAAAAACCTCTATGCGATATAGAAATGGCTGAGATATTCTAAGTTAAAAAGTGCCATTTTGTATGGGAATACGAATCCGCGGCTCGCATAGATCCGCCACTACTAGTTAGTTAAGTTGTACAATATATTTGGCTTCCTGGGACCTGCTGAGCGGGTCATAATGCATGATGGTACTTACATAGGTATATACTATACACAGGAGATCCGAATTGTAGAACTCGGACACCGGATCCCACAGATAGGTATATCTTGAATGGTGGGAATTTGTGGCACGGCAAAAGCACCAAAACTACAGCTATGTCTTGTCTATTGGCCGCTCGTTGACTGCTTTTGGTAGGATTACTGTCAGGACATATGAAAGCTCCCAAACGACCAATTTGATATAGCGAAGAGGATACGTCGCTCCTCAAAAGACTCTCGTTTAGGCGGAATCGTAATCATCTCTGTGGAATTATCAAAGGAAATCTCAGACTGTCAGGGCCTGCTTGATGTGATTGATAGGGTCATGTTGGAAAATTCACCAGATAATGATATCAATGAATTAAAAGTATATTGCCTGGGATGGTACTGATAGTGGCAATCCTTGTGCTGTGTGCAGACGATGATAATGATGATGATTCATAGCTGACCCCTCCCTTTAAGTTAGAACACTGGATAAAGGTACAAACATGTTGTATCATCCTCAGCCTATGAAGGCCTATGTGGGTCATTGCCTGGTCTTCTGTTCTGCCGCCTTCGTGGCGCGCGATTTCGAAATCTCTGTGATGCCTCTGCAGAGTCCAGTATCCCCACTCAAGCCACATCTACGCTGTCGCTTTTTCAGATATTTTCTTTAGCTTGCTTTCCCGCTATATAGCTAATTATCCCAATATTAGACGTAAATAGTGATACAAGGGCAGTGTAATTCACTAGCCTACTCTAATCTGACTAACTAACGGACTAACTAAGTTAAGTTAAGTTAACTAACGTAATCGGCACCCGAGCGAGCCACGTAAGCGAGCGAGCCACCCCTTTCTAGACTCCCGCACCTCCATGAATTCAGGCCATTAGAACATCAACCACACCACCAAAAATGCCGAAGTCGTCGAAAGACTTGGTTTATCAAGAGGGTCGAATTGCCTTAGCCCTTCAAGCTATTAAAAACGGTCAAATTACCTCTGTACGTGGCGCGGCACGGATTTTCGATGTTTCTCGATCAACTCTTCAGCATTGCTTAAACGGACGGCATTCTCGCCAGGAAATACGTCCAAATTCTCATAAATTGACAGAGAGAGAAGAAGAATCGCTTGAAAAATGGATTCTCTCGCTTGATTCTCGCGGCGCGCCACCAAGGAACTCCATGGTTCGTGAAATGGCCAACATGTTGCTTAGAAAGCGCGGTAATCAAGATCTACATATCTCTGTCGGCGAGAAATGGGTATCTAATTTCGTTGCTCGCCATGAAACCTTGAAAAGTCGATATAGCCGCCAGCTTGATGTTAAAAGAGCGAAATGCGAGAATCCAAGGACTATTCAGGCTTGGTTTGACCGTGTTCAACTTGCTATACGCGAATACAGAATTCTTGATAAAGATATCTTTAATTTTGATAAAACGGGCTTTTGTATGGGCCAAGTCGCTATAGCTAAAGTGATTACTTGATTAACATGTGAAGGAAAGCCGTTTCTTATTTAGCCGGGTAATCGCGAATAGGTAACTTTAATCGAGTGTATTAACACTACTAGCTGGGCCTTACCACCGTACTTGATTCTTAAAGGAGCTGTTCATATAGAGGGATGGTATGAAAGCCAATTACCTTCTACATGGAGAATCAATTTATCACCAAACGGCTGGACGAGTAACGAAATCAGTCTACACTGGCTTGAAAATCACTTCGTTCCGTGGATTACCAACCGCCGAGTCGGTGAATATAGCCTCTTGATTCTTGATGGCCATGAATCACACTTGACGCCCAAATTTGATGACATCTGTTATCAGAACAATGTTATTCCTGTTTGTATGCCTGCCGGATCATCGCACCTCTGTCAGCCGTTGGATGTTGCTTGTTTTGCGCCTTTAAAACAGGCGTATTACGGCTTGGTGGAACGCCTTATACGTGCGAGATATCAACATATCGATAAAAATGATTTTCTTGATGAGTACCCAAAGGCTCATTTAATGGCGTTTAAGAGTATTAATATCAAGAGTGCCTTCAGGGCTTCAAGCCTGGTGCCTTTTAAGCCAAGCGAGGTGCTTGATCAACTCATTTATGAAGAACCCAGCCGGCCAAGCAGTGGAGATTCTCAATCGACGATTTCAAAAACACCTATGAATGCAAAGCAATTCAAGAAGCAAGAACTAAGGTTTCAACAGCTCCTTAGTAACGACATGGTTAATACACCAATGAAATCGGCGCTGGGATATATTTTTAAGGGTGCCGAAATGGCCTTGAATCGAGCGGTTTTAATAGAACAGGAAGTCCAAGAGCTCCGTTGGGCGAACGAGAAGCGAGACACCAAGAAGAGGCGGAGTAAGAAACAGATCGCAGGCTTAAATGGCTTCATCGTTCAAGAAGCCAGGGAGGTTTTCCAGCGTGATCGCGCGAGAGATGAAGCTATTGGAATCATACCTGGCCAGGAAGATCAACCTCGCTGCCGGGCATCGCCTCGGTGTAGTGAGTGTCACAATTTAGGCTATATACGTACACGGTGCCCTAATCGGGTAACTGCCTGAAAACGGGCGATTTAAACAGTGATTGGAAGCCTAAAAAACACCACTTTCTTGTATGTAAATCAGAATTGCATATGGGCGGCATTGGCCGCGGAAGGGGTGGCTCGCTCGCTTACGTGGCTCGCTCGGGTGCCGATTACGTTACCGCCATTGCTTAGTCAACTCCGCACTTCAACATAACTAACTATTTCTGTTCCCGTTAATTATGTCCTTCGACGTTTCGCTTTCACGAGCTCATCAGAAGATACGATGGCTTCCCCATATCAGAATGTTTACTACCCCCACACGACGGACGCAAGCCGTTCCAGGAACAACCAGGACGCAATGGACATCCATGTAATTACCGGTAAGAATAGTACGAGAGAGGAATCGCCGGGCTATAGCTCTTCGAACCACAATGGGTCGCCAAGCATGATCTCTACTTATAGCAAGTATTTCTCTCCGATTTCCTTACAGTTGCCTTCTGTACCCCACTTGCCGTCTTTATCCCGGGAACCGTGCAAACTAATATTGATAACTTGGTATCATTGGATGACTAATTAATACGTGATACTTGGTCGTTTTTCTTGCCTATATAGGAGTCCCGAGAGACAGCCTTTTCATGAAGAGAACGGACGCAGCTACCATGCCTATCGCCGAGGAGTTTACCAGCTGCCCTGCGATGAGCAGGAGCAGGATCGCCTTGATATCTTCCACAAATTGTTCAGCGTGGCGCGCGTCTCGGATGGGTTGGTCTATGCTCCTCATCCGAGAGATGGCCGATTCTTGGACTTGGGATGCGGGACTGGAATCTGGGCAATTGACGTAGCCCACAAATACCCCGAAGCGTATGTCGTGGGCGTAGACCTTGCTCCTATACAGCCGCCACATAAGCCGCCAACTGCGAATTTTACGCGCCTTTTGATTTCGAAAGCCACTGGACCTTGGGAGAAGAATCGTGGGACCTCATTCGGCTGCAGATGGGCTGTGGCAGTGTGCTAGATTGGCCGAGTCTGTACCGGAGAATATTTTCCCATCTAAAAGCGGGTTCCTGGTTCGAGCAAGTGGAAATAGATTTCCAACCACGATGCGACGACCGCCCGTTGAAGGGTTGGCTTACACCAATGGTACCAGTTCCTGAAGCATGCCACGCTAGACACAATGCGCCCTATAGCCCACAACTCTCGCAGTACTATCAGAGATCTGCAAGAGGCGGGTTTACAGAAATGATCACCAACTCGTGGGGCTACTCTAACCCATGGCATCAGGATGAACACGAGAGGGAAGTTGCTCGGTGGTACAACTTAGCCATCTCGGAGAGCATTGAGCCTCTCAGCCTTGCGCATTTAGTCGAGTCTTTGGCTGGGATTTATATACAATCCAGCGCATTTCTGCCGCCGTGAAATCAGAAGCTTTTAACAAGGAAATTCACGCCTACCTTTTACACATATACCAGGCCCACAAACCTTTGAAAAGTTGATTTGCAACCTACAGACCGCGCGACAGCGGTAGGACCAGTTCGTTTATCAATACTTTTATACTATCATTTCTTCTATACTAACACTATCCTAGGATACTATTTTAACGCAGCATATAAACACATAAGAAATACCGAGAAATACACAGGCCATACTTGTCCTCTTCATTTGCTTTGTTTCCGCTGCCGATATGAAATTTGTTTCTTGTGACGATGGAGTAGCCGTTGGATAGGTTGAAGTGGTTCCTGCTACCTTACTCGGGGCAGTCAAAATTGAAGTTGGTATTTCAGAACTCCTGAATAATTGGCTGGTAGAAAGCTGAAAACGATCACTGCCCATCAGGGCTGGTCCTTATAGGAGATGGGCTCACAATATGTGAGCTAGGAACTGGTTTTGAAGAGGTCCAAAACCGAACACTCTCTTTGGAGATGTAGGCTTTATGCGAGGCGAGCTCATGTGAGTGCTTAAACCCGACTTCGCAGACGACGAAAACGGAGCACTATTCCTTAATGAGCCAGTTCCGGTAGGAGACGGGCTCAGAACGCCAGAACTAGGACCTATTTTAGTGGATGCGTATTGATTAAATCCTTGACTTGGTAGGTGTTGTGTATTGAGGATGGACAAAGTGTCCGTAGCACAACTACTAGTGTGCACTGGACCGCAAAAGAATATGTATGACCTTGCGCTTGTCACAACAAATTCTTTCCCCTCAAGTGGAGTGGGCTTAAGGCTTTCACATAGTGTTTCCGATGTCCATAGTTCGCATGAGGGGGTTTGAACTTCAAACTTGACAACATCCCCAGCATTGGCAATCAATCGATTGGGCTGAAAGCGTGGTTTTCCGTCAGTGGCCTGCACATGAAATGTCTGGCGCGCTGCAAGTGCAGAGGTGACTGGTGTCACTGGAGAGGCATTGAAAGCTCTAGTGGAGGACGACCCAAAAATGATAAATGCGATTATAATAAAAGGAAGCATGTTGCCAGGTTGGATGATGGCTTGACATTGATGGCGGGTTGTTCTAGATGAATATTTATACGTCTATGCCTCCGGTGGTACTGGTAGCATGGCAAGTATCTCATTGTAGCATTGTAGCATTGTAGCATTGTAGCATTGTAGCATTGTAGCATTGTAGCATTGTAGCATTGTAGCATAACACCGTGGCAGCGTAATATTGTAGAATTTACACAACTGATTCTATCTTTAGGTCTATTTCGGGTGCATTATGCATAGAATTGTATGGTCGCGTCTTCCGATGGGCAGGAACCGCAAATGCTTATTTTAAAACTGGTAGAGCAGTTATGGGCGCGGGATATTTGCCGCCAGGAGTAAGGGATTGCGAGACAACGAGTAAGGAGGGCATTCTAAGTTCTATACCTTCATATGTAACTCGGCTTGAGTGAAATTGTAGTGAAAACTACTTTTTGTCTGAAAAAAAGAAAGGAAGGAAGAAAAAGAACATAAATCTCAGTAAATGAGGCTACCTAAGAAAAGACACTGCACCAGATAAGAGAAAATAAGCGCCGGGCAATAACCCTCATTTCCACTGCTAGCTTTATAAACACTCCACCAATTGACGCTGGATAGTGCTTAGACAATACTATAATCCTTTTTATGTGTATCGTCTAAGGTGACGCCATATGAAAGAAGGAGATCTGTTTCTAGAGCCGCAAGCTTTTCAGACACCTGGTTGAGGGCTCTGTAGATTTTTCCTCCGGCGTGTTTGGTAGTTGAAGATATTATGATAAATGCATGCCACAGCTTATGCTGGTTTGATGCTCGAAGCAAAGCTTCCTGGATCAATTGATATACTTCGCGCGCATCACTGAATACCTGATTCAGAGCCATGTGTGCTTCTTGATGGAAAGCAAGCTCTTGTCGTAGACGCCCGATTTCACGGTGGAGGTCGGGTACCGATGGGGGAGAATCGAGCTTTGACTGCTTGAGATTACTTGACAGCCGTTCCAAGTTCACGGTCCTCCCACCGTTCTGTAATATTACGTGATCGAGCGCAGTGGGCTCTGGAGTGTTCATTGTGGACTAGATGAGAAGGAATGGAAATGGATTTGTTATAGTAGGTAAAAAACAGCTTTAAATACTTAAACACAATTCATTCCGTAGCTGTGCGGCCGGTCTGCTAGGCGCTCGAGCGGTATTTATTCTACCCTCCTATACCTCGGGACAGGCAATCGGGTTCTAATTGCCTTTCTACCAAATGCTTGGTCTGAGAGTGGCCCCAAAGCCTGGAAGTCATCATTGGTTCTCGTTCGTGGATGTTCCAGAATCTGCCAGTGGTTAGTTCACGATGCACGAACCGCTCTAACGATACTTACATTTCCGAAGGCGGGTGTATCATCATGGGTCTTGAAAATGAACTGACGGTTCATGTTGTCTGTCAGGACGACCACTGCGCAAACGTCAAACTCATTGCAGAATTTTCGGAGTTTGCGGAAGACTGTTCTGCGCCGTCGTCCTTCAGCTGATTTGGTCACCTGGTTGTTCATAATGAAGAAAGGGAGATTTCGGCTTTGGAGAGACTTCATGTTTGTGTAAAAGCGATAATGAATGAAGAAACTGAACGGGAAATGCTCCAATTTATAAGTTTGATTGCTACTATGCGTACTGGCGCCAATGTCAAAAATAGTATGCTGGAATAGCCGTTTAGACGCTCAGGCTGAAAATAGCATCATTAATCGCCCACGGATTCTGGCAATTGCGGCTCGGTTGGTGCATAGAACATCGCGTAGTCGCCCACGAGATCCGAAATTAATTCGCTCCACACCCTCGATAATTAAAAAGCGAATCAAACAAAAACTTCTCAACACGCTCGGTCATCTGTTTCTTGCGTACTTAGGAATATTTAATCGCAAAGACCCTCTATGGCCTAATCTAACTACCTAACCGGAAAAATGAATCCATCTCAACTATACGCTTGCACCTTGGGCGGAATAATTGTGTATCTCCTTCTTGCTCGCATTATTCGATCTTGGGCCCGATGGCCACACTGGACTAGACGCCTGTTCAAACCTTTTTATAATAAACTTGTATTTAGCATTCTCAAACATGTCGTGTACCCTCAAGTATTTCGGGGACGATCCAGATACTGGGTGCTTTTGCAGACTGTTTACTGGGCAGGAACATTCACCTGCAACTTTATAAGGACACATTCCCTTTCAAAGATAGCAACGCGTGCCGGCAACCTTGCTATCCTGAACTTTGTTCCCTTGATATTGGCCGGCCGACTGAGTCTGGCAGCAGATCTCTTGGGCGTGCCCATCCGATCCTATGTTGGGATCCATGGCACCCTTGGAGTAATGACATTTGTCCAGGCTGCTCTGCATGTCATTATTTCCATCAAGAATGCAGGGTGGCATCCCGCGCACCCAGTCCAGTTCTATGGGCTTTTGGTAAGGCTATAAAGCCTGCTACTGTCAGAAATACTGACCATAGCAGGCAATCTCGGCTTTCTCTCTATCTATTGTTCTCCTTGTCGTACGGAAATTTCTCTACGAGGTTTTCATTAAGATGCACTACCTTCTTGCCCTGACAGCTCTGGTTGCCCTTTGGCGTCATGTGCGACTTCAAAAAGCTTTCGCCCAAATATATATGATAGTCGGCAGCGCTATTCTTGTTGGGACTACTATACTGCATGTGGTCACCCTTCTCATCCGGAATGTCACATCTAATCAATTTGGATCGAGGCGAAGGTCTTTAGGGCGAAGGATTCGGCTCAGATTCATACCAATAAACAGACCATTTACCGTTCATGCCGGCATGACGGTTTACGTTCGGATGCCCGGGGTCAGCCTTTTATCGGCACTCCAGTGTCACCCATTCTCAATAGCCTGGTGGGAAGTCAAAGACCAAGGAAAAGCGTCCAGTATCTCCCTTCTAGTCCAGAAGAAAGACGGTTTTACAAGGAGGCTCATAGAACACCAGGCCAAGGAGTTTCTCACTTTTCTCGACGGACCATATGGGGAGCCAATTGACCTTTCATCATATAGCAATATTCTGTTGGTCGCGTCAGGAATTGGGATTGCTGCCCAGGTTCCCTATATCCGGGAACTACTCAGCCATCGTCCAAAATCAATCTTTGTCGCGTGGGAGCTTGACGATAAGTGTGAGTCACTCGGTCACGATGCAAGCAAAGTACTAATAGCCTTAGTCAATCTAGACTGGGTCTATCAGTGGATGGACAAGCTTCTTTCACAGGATCAAGGGTCCTACGTATGTAGCAGCCTTATGAATCTGAGTGTAATATTCTGACGATTCAGATTCTTCGTTTTGGCCTCTACCTACCCAGTCCTTCGAAGGACTCACAGAAACCCGAGCCTTGGAACAGCAAACACAACCGTATCTGGAAGTTATCTGGTCAGCTCGACCCGTGGAAAGTAGTATCGGCAGACTTTTGGACACAAAGTGGTACTTCATTGGTGACAGGTAACACTTGGCCCAATTAAAGAAATATTTGATCCCCTCTCTGACGTGTCAGTTTCGGCAAACAAACGTATACGCTCTGAAATTGCTGAAGTCATCCTGAAAGGAATGGGACACGTTTACCTCCTTGAGCTCCCTTTCCAACCAACGAAGCCACAATTACAGCAAAATAAAAGATACAACGATGTGGCACATGTTTAGAAATTTGGTTTCAATACGATATTGGTCTCTAGCTAGGGGATGACCCAGGTAAGATAGTGCCATGGGTAGTAGGAAAGGAGAATTCGGGATAGTCAGTTGATAATTGGTTCCGGATGACTTGGAAAATCGCAGACTTAGCGAAATGGGGTGCAGATCCTTTCTGCTATTCTATCCACAGTCTGGTCTGGAGCGGTGGCATAACTAGTATCACTTATCTCTATTCTCGGGAAATATGGAGAAAAGGAGCTGGTTCGAGGGATAGGAAAGTATAACCGGGTGTTCTAGTCTTTGGTAAGAAGATGTTGACAGGAGACGACAACAGCCATACCGTGCGTGTATCTGTGCTTTTTGTTATTTCTTGGTGTATAGAAATATCTACCCTCCCTCTGAAAGCCGCTTAAAGCCGGGCGCTAAGTTGATAAATTTCCAAATCCCGTACGTCACTACAAATCCATCGCATTTAGGCGCCCACGGCATGAGGGTTAGTTTCATAGTCCATAGTCGGCGACCTTATGTACGGGGTATCCATTTTTCCAATTAAGGATTGGTATGCTCGTAGCTTTCGTAAAGATTCTGAAGCTAATGAGTGAAAATGTTAAACAATAGCTCTAGCAGGGCATGGAGTTGAAGTAGCAAACTGGGGGTAGGTTAATCAGAAATAGTTACCTGAGGGGTTAATTCCCCTTGTCAATACTGAAAATTGTCATCCTTAGCATACTTAGGCATTAGGGAGCCCTTCCAAAATGCTGACCTTACGGATATACGCCACAAATCGGAACTCTAGGGGTATCCCACGAGAAATTATCTATATCATACTGGGGGCTGCGTATCTAGTACTCTATACAAAGGTTGAATACCATCTTCTTCTTCATACTTTTCTGCAAGTGCCAAACGTAGTTGAAGCAACAAGTATTGAAGCTTGCCCTGACTCAAAGACTGTTTACCAGGTTTGATTGGGCATATGATGATCATTTGGGGGCCGTGTATGTATACCTTGGCAGTGCCCCTTGCATTTTCATCAATATAAATAATAATATCAGGCCCGACACATGTGTTCCAAGAATCTGGTAAGGCTGTTCGATGAATGTTCTGACTAGGACCAGGTTGGAAAATCGCTCTTGTTGTAGTAAGCTGGTACTGACCCACCATGGCGACAGGAACAGCTGGTATATGATATGGGGAATCAGGTATAGGTTTGAAGGTCCCAAAATTGACATACTCCACCATATCATCGGAAACGCTCTGCCACATTTCAATCGCATCATGGTAAGCCTTTAGTCGATCTTCATCCTGCAAGTCCTTGTATACAGGGAGAGCTGGCGTTTGGAATATTTTAGTCCAATATGGACTGTCTAAGCCACAGGAGAGATAATGCATCGTATTCTGTACTAGGGTATAGTTGAAGCCTTCAACCGCAATAATAATGCCATGAGAGATGGGTAAGAGTTTTGGCGGTCTTAAAGGATACGATACTTCGACAAGGGCCAAAACCTCGTCAAAGAAAGGATTTGGACTTTTTGGACTTGAATCAGGTTGGCCCAGGCGGGTATTTTCCTTTAGGTTGGTCTGTTAAAAGTTAGAATTTGCAAATAATATAAATATCTATAGTAATTACCATTGCAGTGCACATCCAATAAAGCTTCTGGTTATATGGAAGGTTTTTCCATCTCTGAACTATTATCTTTGCAACTTGGATTGAGCTAGCCCCGGGAGTTTCATTTTGGACATGCCCAGTAGAGGCAATCGAGAAAAGCATATAGGCTAAAATATATGTTAATAAGTCATAAACAAAGGCCCATTCTGAAATTAAACATACCATTTGTACACTTATTGAATGGATACATCCATGAGCAGGAGAAGACATTTTGGGAAGGAGATAATAATATTAGGCAGTATAGAAAAAATGCTTAGATGTAAACGTGGACACCTTGATCATCTTATCTAGCACGGGGGCATAGCCCCCTTTAAGTGCACATTTAAGTGCCAAGAAACGTACTAACAAGCGGGCCAGTGCTCTATTCCAGGGTTGACTGCTACCCAAGATCCCCTGCGCTTAATTGTAACTCATTACTTATAGTATACAAGAAAGGCGTAACTAAATTGCACAGTAGGCAAGAGTGATACGAATCTTGACCAGATGTCTGAGCAATAATGATATATGGACATTTTACTTTCTGGAAATTAAAACCCACATAGCAGTCTATACTTCAATTTAACTATGAAATCATTTCATACTGAGGTAGCAACTCTAGCCAGATTGGCAGACCTTGCTTGGAGCGTAAACGTTTGCCTCGGCAATGATCGAGATTAGGAAGGACTGTGCTAGCGAACATTTCAAAGGGAGTCAGAGTGCCAAGACTGATTTCTGACCCCTTTTGAACTAGGCACTGGTGCGCTATAAGAACCACAAAACAAATGGGTTGCCAGGAATTTTTGTAGGGAGGCGCACATGTTATTCATCACTCTAATTATCAACACAGGAATGAAGGGTCCGGTCAGCTTCTTTCTGCAAACACAGCAATTGCTGTCTTAAGAAATTCAAGGTTGGACCAAATGCTATAGAAGCACGTGTTGCTCCTTCCCAACTAAGGTTACCATCACGCATCGACTTGCTCAACTCTGCCTTGATGCCGTCCAATACGTTGTCAGCACCCTGTATAATAAAATGAAGGGTATACATGAAATGGTCGACATCTCCATTTTTCAAAGGGGTTGACAGCATAAAAACTTGTCCAAAAAGCGAGAATAGCTCTGATGATTGTTGAAACTGGGTCAGGTCGAACTTGGGCCTTAACCATTCTGTAGCCGAAATCGAGTATGCTTCGATAAGTCTTTGGATAAAGTTAGGCAGTACCTTTTGGAAGCCTGACTGGCTACCGTGAAAACACACCCAGCAGATTTCGCGGACTTCTCTGAGCAAACAGTTTAGGTCTCCCAAGAGGAATGTTGCTTGGACTTTTCGTGGGAGTACTAAACCACAGGCCACCTCGTGAGATACGCCAGAAAGTCGTCTTTGCCCGTAGCTGCGGATATATCCAGTGGCCGTACCGACAGGACCGTATTTTTTGGGTATACATAACTGTGCTAAATGTCTTTTGGTGAACTCCGCAGACTCCTTTGACGCATCTTCTTGCTCCACAACACATAGAGCAAGCTCCACCAAGACACTCATTGCAGGCATTTCCGAAATCTCTACACCCCTGATAGCGTGATGCAGGTCCTCCATTACCTGGTATGGGTCCAAAAAATTGACCGTGGTGGCGATAACCTGTGGCGATATTGCAAGCCGTATACCTATGCCGACGAGGAACGTGGATGGATCGGTATTTTCAAGGAATCTTTTAGACAATTGTCGATTAAGTACTTGAAAGGAATGCGAGTCCAGGGCATTGCTTGGCCGCATAGATAATCGACGATCCAGAAAGTCGACTATTTCAGGTGCTAGGCCTGGGATGGCTTCGATAATATCTCTGAGAAACTGTCAGTAAACTGCGAGTATATAGCTCTTTAAAATAGACCTACTTTATATCTCCAGACATCTTATGCTACAGTTAGAAAAAATAACAATTTTGAACCTAGGATGGGGAGACCTGGCTAAGTTTATATCTTTTCTGCCACGTTACTTCAGCCTGAGGCTTCCGACAACGGGATAGAAGACACATAAGCTGACAACAGCTGGAAATCTCATCCTGCTCCGAAATTTGTCCTATACCATACCCCAAAAGTCAACCAACATCACATCACTTAGGAGAAAGCCTAAATCTCCTCTTCTTTAGTTTCCGATTATTGGACGCAATTCTTGACCGAAACGCGTTATACAGAAACCATCCCGCCGCCCAATTAGGGCCATAATCGCCAGTCGTGGCAACGCGATAGCATTGCAAATCCCGCCAATCTTTGGGATCTAAGGCTATGCCTTTATACATTCCATTTTTGGTGTGCGTGGGCCCACGGTAAATGCACATCTAAATGCCAAGAAACGTACTAACAGCGGGCCAGCGTTCTATTCCGGGGTTGGCAAGTCACATCAGAATCTTCTAGTCTCCCTTCCCCCCGCCTCCCCGCGAGTGATCCCAACTAAACCGCAGAATTTTCTTGTTTCCCTTGTCCATAATGTAAGCTGGCTTGAATCAGAAACCGGGAAGGAATGTACCAGATTCTGTCAGCCTGCAGAAAGAGCAATACTTCTGCTTGCATGTATAATTTATGGATATGATATCCGTTTTAATTATTTCCGGGCATTCATAACCGTGTCTGAGAGCCCTATGGCACCTAATGAGACGACAATAGCGTTCTAGATAGCCGCAACTATATTCAAGGCGACCGTAGGAGCACATTCTGAAAAAGAGAGAATGTCAGTCAAAGTGGCAAGCATGAATGCTTGCTCACGTTATTTGGTGGTGTGAAAGAGAAAAGAATATCCCTTCAAGATTTGAGAAAGGTGGTTATAGAAATTCAATTCGAGTAAGCCAGGAGAATGTGATCAAAAACTGGGAGACAGAAAGGCAAAATACAGATGAAGACGATAGAAGTTGCGGGATTATATACTAATCGAGTGGCAGGATGCTCTATATTTTCTCGGATCTAACATCCACGGATGTAAGTCTAATGCTGTTGGACGACGTTTGGAGTTGAGGTTATGTTTTAGATACCCCAACCACCTGGCTTTTCATTCTAAAAAGAAACCAAGCTTCAACCCTCTGATCCCATCCTCAATAAACTCACTCTCTTCGCTAAGTTCCATGAAGTCTGCTATAGCCCATCCTGTCTTCTGGACCTCACGAGATATAACATTAAATAGTAGCTCCTCTTGATCCCGCACCTCGCCTTCAATACCTCCAAACCCTTGCATCCTGCCTGATGGTTCCAGTATATGGACAGAAAACTTGATCTTGTCGATATTTGTATCACGCCGAGTTGAGCGGAACTCTTGTATAGATTTGTTGTAATTCCCAAGCTTTGTGGTGAAAGTGTAGCGGATTTCTTATTGAGATGAAGTTAGCAGCGGGAAGCTGTGCCATATTTGTAGGGGTCAGCAGGGTTAATCTTCTACTTACGCTCTTCGAGTGAGGAAAAAAATGCAATGGCATTGGCGTCAACATTAAAGCTAGGCATTGTCGTGATATCAAGATGTATATGGCAAAAGAATAGCCTGTATGACAACGTTAGGATAGCAGAAAAATGACCTACGGTTCGAAGCTCCTCAAGAAGAACTGGAAAGGGCGATGCTTTTATCGATTTAATATGTCATGTTTACACTGACCTCCCCCTCTCTTGACGGTAATTAGGTAATGCATTTACTACCATAGATCCTTCGACCTATTTCTCCCTGCATACAGGTGGATAGATACCCAATTCTTCGTATTATGTTACAGGCTGGAGTACCCTTTCTCGATAACAGCAGGTACTCAGTCATGCCCTGCTATGCCACGCAGCTATGACTGGAGGAAACCCCTCAAGATTACTCTACTCCTGTGTAAACATCCGTACCAAATCCGTCAATTAGATACATCCTTTCGCGGCGTCCGCCTTTACATCTGCCTTGTGAAACATGGAAATTGCGATTCGTCGTTCGAGTAAACCTCGCACCACAACCAGGACATTCCGCATTTGCGTGGCCGGATTTCTCACGCTGGTGACGAATCAGGTTACTAAAGTTAGAGAATTCGCGACCGTTGCAGCCATGGTCCCAGCATTGTGGCTTGGGACGAGAAACAAGAACTCGTACTTGCTGTTCGGGATTTGAGGAGCCGGCGTTCGGTGTAAATTCGGATGCGGAGGACGTTGTCAATGGGTTGATTAGGTTCGGTGTCGGAGGGTTGCCACTAAGCAAATTGGGATCCACGCTGTGGAGAGTTGGATGATTAGTTAGCTATATCTGATTTCAAGCTAGAATAAATTGAGCTTACATTTGAACATGATATCGGGTTTCGGGTACCGGCGGGTGCAAATAAAGACCCTGGGTGACGGAAATTCCGGACTGAAAGTAGCTCTGAGTGTTAGGCGGAGGTGCGCTGTATCCTGGTGCTGATAAAATGGGGGGTTGCGGAAATATTTGCTGGTCTATATTCATTAACAGCGGATCGAAAGGTTGCAATATTTGACCCTGCCAGCTGTAGTCTGCTTCCTTTTTAGATGCGCTTGGGTCTATGGGAGACATTTTCATATCTGGACTAAACTAGATGGATTCGAGCAAGAGAAGTCCAACAGATAAGAAGAAACAATAAGGAATGATAGAGAAAAGCAAAGGCAACTATGTAAGTTGGATAGAGAATGAGAACTCTATTATATATCTCTTCTATAGACAAGTTAGAGTCACTAGCTACTGTTCGTGCTCTTAGGAATGGCCTCCACATGAAGAGATCTCGAAAGTCTTGCACCTCAGGTCTGCGCCCAATAGGAACCTTCTTGATTGTTAGCAGGGCCTTGTTATTTCAGATTCTGCTTACCATTCACCTGGTATGCGCATGCCATATGTTGAAGCTAAGACAATAATATGTTCGAATGAAATAACGTATAGCAATACGCTGAATTTTGTCTTTCAGAAGTAAATAATATCCAGACCAGCGTGATTGTCAGAAAGCCCTAGCCCTCAGGCGTTGGGTTATGGGTTTCTTGTTAATATGTAAGCAATTAGCTTTAACTATAGGAATAGGCAAGGTTCTGTTACCCATAGTTTCTGCTAATAGCTTCGGTCGCAATCCGGAATAAATGTTTCACTTGCTCTTTAAACACTGCCAGAGTGACAATTATAAACCAAACGATCGTACAGTCGAGAATGATGTCAATTGCTTCCATGTTTTGTATTATGCAAGTGGGTAGGCAAAGCAAGTCCTATGCTCCCTTCACCTAGTTATAGGCGGGGAGGGTGGTGCACCAAGCTTCTTTACCCCTGTGGTATCGTAGGCGCCCTTCATATCTGGCACACCTCAATGTCTGAAGAAAAATTGTTTCAATTACCCTTTCAATGCCGCCAAAACAACAAACATAAACTGGCGTAACACATAGGTAAGTAAATTGTCAAATTCACTGAAACAGATCGTTTGAATAAGTGAAAATAAGGACCCTGGGTTAAAGGTGCCATACATGCTACATAAGTTCAACTAAAGAGAATACCACCAAATCCCATGTTCAAGTGCGTGACATATTTCCTCGGTGTATTAGGGGGAAGTTACTTGGCTAAACAGTTTGGTGGCTTTCTCGAGTGCCCGGGCCATGGACGTTGTTGTTTTTGTCAACCCATGCCTGAAATGAATCGCGTTTTGGTAACTCCAGTATGGATGACTCCGCTGACTGACGATCAGGGCGCTTTGTGGGTCTCATGGGATCCTCGGTTGTACATGGATCTTTAACAGTCTCCATACTGGAGGGCCAAGGCTGAGGGTTGAACACAGGATCGAGTTCTGTGAGGCGTTTTCCTGGATGCATGGGGAACATGTTCATGATTTGATGTTGAGCGGCCAATGACGGAGAATCATGATTCGAGAAATATTCGTCCCATCCTGTATGTCCAGAGCGTGCCCGCATAGTATCGAGTCCATCATGTTGGCTGATCCGCTGCGGAGAATTGTAAATCGAGGCTGTGTGGAGGCCGATGGAGTCATCCTCAACCCCCACTGGCTGACTTCTGGATACACAGAAAGCCAAAAGTCCCAGTCGTTCAAGGAAACCCAATAAAAGGGAACAAAGCTGGTGAGGGATGTGCTTGAAAAACGCACGCACCGGAGCGAGCAAATCTGAAAAGTTCATGATGGTTTCTGGTCATTTAATTAACTGGGATGGGAGAATGGAGAATTGCGGGATGTTTTGTATCATACCCAATTAACAGTTTAAGGCGGAGACCGTTAAAATGAGAATGCACCTGTAAGAGAAAAATGTAGCTTGAAATATTTCTGTTCGTACAAGTGAACAATACCTACTATTTTCTTGACATTCCGCTCGATTAATATGTCTTGCCAACGCGTTTCCATTAGTGGAAGTATTATGGTTCATGGGCATGTCATATCACATGTCATATCTTTTTTTTTCAAGAGCTGAGGTGGAATTCGAGGTAACTACCAACTATCGCCGGCTCATACTCACGTTTAACCTTTTCGGCCATTGAGGAGCTTCATAGTAGTACGAGCTTATTGGTATCCCTAAGATGAACGCTTGTTTCCACAGACAACGAAGCCAATGGCTATTACCACATTAAACTAGTCTACTTGTAGCTCCGCATTTTGGCTATATGTTCAGATGTTCACTACAGTTTGAATTAGTCACATTCTTCATTGAGCCCAACAGTAAATGAAATTCAAAATTTAACAGATATTGTTGTTTGATTGAATCCTGTAGACACCGAAACGTATTAGAGAAAACCCCCTTGTTGCATGTGTCGTAGCGAGATAAAAACGATGCTACTGGTTCACAACCAAAAGTCCATCGACCGCCACAATAAACTCATCCCTCGTCATCTCGCCACGATCAAGACAATCCTTAAGCGCCTCAATTTTATCGACATTTTTGTCATACTCATCCAAGTCTTGGAGCTTGTCAACTGCAAAGTGTTTCACCTCCGTTCTGAGTTCCAACTCATTGACACGCTCTCTCCACCACTGAGCACCCACGCATTGCCGTAGCTCCATACAAGGGAAACTGAAGGAGTCGAAGAATCCACTAGACAGGAGCATATGAAACCACATAGCCCCTGAAGCCTCAGACCATTTAACAAGCTCAGAGAGTTCCGTACCCTGCCTTCTAGGCATTTTTGCCTCTTCCCCTGCCAAAGCTTCTTTAAAAAGGTTAAGACAATCGAAGTACCGCTTAGTGGCTTCCGGGGGCTTGCCGTTCTTGAAATCCCACTCTTCATTAACCGGTCGGTCATGAAGAAGCCACCAAGGAGCTGAACCGAACAACTGCGCTGGTCCCGCATATACCCACTCAAGGTCCACAACCCCGACAATTGTAAGGTCTTTCTCGCTTTTCACGATCATATTTGCTGGGCCGAAATCATCGCATATGAGTTTAAAAGGCCCATTTTCATACGCCGGATTCACAAAGCGGGTTATTAATGATTCCAAAATACTCAGTGAAACGTATTTGGAGATACCGTCTAGTTCGCCAGCGATTGAATTCGGTTGATATCGAAGTTGTTGCCAGTCTTGCTCAATAATGTACTGAAAGTATGCCATGGTTGTCGAAAAACCCTTGGTTCGATCACCTTAAAAGGCCTTTCTTAGTAAACGTAAGAAAATGAAGGATTCTAGACGTACCAAAAGTGTTAACGCCCCCAGTCTGCGCGATCTCTTGTATCTTCCATGTCAGTGGACGGATAGGGACAGAATAGCCAGTCTTTGGTGTGGGCAAGCTTCCGATTCGGTCAAAATTGATCTGGAAAATTTGCAACATGAAGTTCGCTATCTGTTTGTACACAATTTCGAGGTCACTGTCTGGAATTTCTTTTTTGAGTAGTCTGGAATCGCCTCCAGTGAATACGTCATTCAGACAAACCCCGTCGATGAATTCCATCAAGATGAAAGGGCCAAGGCCCAAAGGATTGCTATCAGCAAGACCCCACGCTTTGACATCTGGAACAGGAACACTTGTATTCTCGCGGATAAGAGAAAGAGCCTCCACTTCCATAATTACCTTTTCATCGGCGTATTTAGGGCAAATGCTCTTCACGCGAGGGAAACGGAGTAACCACGTAGTACCATCCCCAAAGAGAACCTTTTGACCGATATTGTACGAGCCATTCAAGAAGCCACCAACCAGCTGGCAGGGAATTTGTTTGGGGTGAAAGCCAGCTACCCATTCGCAAAGACGCCCGTTTATTCGAAATTTATTTATTTCGTCGACCCAGGCGTCTTCTTGGACCTGATTTGAAATATCAAGACCTTGGTTATAGTCCATTGTTAAAGGAGCTTGACTTATAAAAGTAAATGAAATAGTCTGGTGAGTCGAGTGAAAAGTGATGCTGGGTTTAAAGACTCCTATTTATCGTCGAAACATGGTGCTTATATAATATTTGTGTAGACCGCCTCACCCAAAATCAATGGTCATAGGACCACGTTAAAATGCTAAAAAAACAAAAACTTACTTTTATTCGTGTGCTATATCTTGCTTAGGTACAAATGTGCTATGGTCTATCCTGGATTTTAAAATTGTGGACAAGTTCTCCGTTTGTTGTCAACATTGTCAAAAGTTTGTGCCCGCAGCCCATTGGAATTCTAGCTGAAATTCAATAATTTTAGTGTGCGCATAATAGAAATAGCTCTTAGTTCCGCGCAAATCAATTGACCATTTGAACGAGTATGAGTTATCTCCAAAAGTCTTGCCACTAAAGCTAAAACAGCTAAGTTCCAAGTCACAAAACTGACAAAATCCGTAGCAATCTGCATCCTCTTATTGACACGAGCAAAAGAGATCGTCCTTGGTCTTACTTGCCCTTTCCAAAATTGTTAGCGAGTGAAATTTCTTAATAAAAAGGAGCTAACTTACAGTGCCTTCATTTTTTGCCGTTTCGGCATCGCGATCTTCTTTTTCCCTAGCTAACTGTGCTGCCTTCATTTCACGGTTTTGCAGGCGCTTTTTTTGAGAGGAATGGCCAGCATCTACCACTTGCCCCACGGCGGCAGATCCTGCCGAAGCTATGGCGGCAGTGACAGCCTTGCGGTTTTCTGCGTCGTTGTTGGACATATCTTTGGGTTTTGGTTGGGTGCTAGTCCAGTTCGTACGCGAAACCGACGTATGCAAGGAGGCTTAGATAATAAACTAATCAATGGAACTTGAAGATAAACAATTGATGTTGTATAAGGAGTGGGATAGTCGCTCTACTTATGTTCCTAGTGCTCTGCTTCTTGGCTCGAGGGATATCAGTTGCAAACAAACGAGTGCAATGTTTCGTGACAATCCCCCTAGCCATAGTACTTGAACGCTTGAACGCTTCGGACTGAATTTACCAAAGACATTTAAGATCGAACTGTTAACCGCTGACGATCTATGCCATTCTAGGCTCGTAATAACTGGCTGCCAAATCACAAATAGCTTAGCTCTGGATCCGAGGATACAGTTGATCTTTTCTACTTTGGTTATACCACGGCCTGGGCCCAAGCCTACCAGTTCTAAAACTTGCTACTTTTCTCTCTGGGTGGCGTCCTCTTAGCGCAGATATACGTCAAGATGCAGATTGGAAATTAATCTAACCAGATCTGGCGACCCAGACTCTGGGTCGCCAGATCTGGTTAGGGGATAATAGGACCAGCAGCAAGCCGCACCAAGGACAGAGCGAGAAGCTGGAGGAACAGTATTCTGTCCAGGTAGCCATGTTGGTGTGTTCGCTTCCACTTATTGATTCCTGATTCCAGATGAATACTGACCTATCTGTGTTTTATTGCACAGAGAAAGTTAGCAAGATGGGATATCATTCGCGGATAGGAGAAAGGCGAGAGCTGAAAGTGAATTTGCGGGTCAGGCAGCGGGAGAGAGAGGTGAATGAAATGAGAGCCTTGTTGGCGGAAAGATGCGGGTTCAGCTTTGTAATGTGATGAACGTGCAGCTCAGGGCATGGCCCAGCGCCACAGGCGCGTCGCACGGACTCTTCCTGTTCTGGCCCTTCCTCTCCCCATCCCGGATGTTGAATGCTGTCATCAGTTGCGGAGAGGGGTTTTAAACTCTTACTTTCTCAGTCCTTCCACTTTTATGGGCCTGTCTGAGTACTAACTCATGGATCGAAATCGCCTCATTCAATGCCAGGGAGATAATCTCGCTTATATCAAACACTTAGAATTACGCATTATCGAGCTCGAGAGCACCTGCTCGTCCCGTTATCCTGAGGCCCCGGGAAGTCAGCAGCAGATAAATGGACAGTGCAGACCTTGCGAGGTTTGCCGGAACCTCAATTTTTATACACAAGATGTCGGTGGTTCCCAAGAAATATCTTCCAATAGTCTACGACTGGTCCCTGAAAGTTGTCACGACAATCAATCAAGTCAACACAACAAAAGACCCCCAGGGAGTACATTGACCTTCATCCCATACGAGGGCGACAACGGAACCCCCTGTCACAAGAGAGTCTTCCAAGCTCACCCATTCCGCAAAACAGCAATGGAGTCGTTTGGTCTCGTTCACATCCTCACTTAGTGATCTACCCAGAACATCTCATTGGAAAAAGTGGACATCTACCAGTGAAGACCAACGAAAGAATATAGTTCTTAGCTTGGTATCTGGATTAACCTTCCCAAATGGCGATAATCCGATAGCACCCCAGCTGCCTGTCCCTATATCCATCCTGCTGGAATACAGCAAATCCATGGAGCCGGTAGAACCCAAGTACGCCTCAACGAAATCAGCAGAAAATCGTCCATTTGCATGCTTCCAAGAGCTAATCTTTTGTTCAATGTGTGCGGTCGCCTTAGAGGTCACTCCAAAGAAAATTGTCTTTGAAGCCATGCAGTCTGTTTTCCAGTCTGACGCCGAATCTAAGACTCTTAGGACACGGATCCATGGTGCAAAATGGGCAAACCGAGTCATTTACCTTTTATCATGCACAGAATGGGGCTCTTGTAGCTGGGACCTCATCTATGCCGGTATGAAAGATATTCGCAGTTTTTCAGGACAAGCTAACTTCTAGTTTTGGCAGCTAATAATCGAGTCAACTTTTATAGACAGTTCAATGACTACATTACAACCCGATGACTTGATAACGAAGCTGAAGATAGAGGTCAATCCACAGGATACTCAAACTATATCAGTACCCCTTGCAATCCCTTCCATCATACGAACAATTTTTAGAGGTCTAGTACCGTACGCCACCCGCTTAACGCGTCTTGTACAGTTGGTTAATATTTCTCATTATAGGCTCGAAAGGATTTGCGAATGCCTAGGGTATGAGCTTTGTGATTATAATAAGCTTGATCTTCTGGTCTTGAGAAACTTCTTGCCGTGTCAGCCAACACTAATCCAAACGACACCGAGCCAAACAACGCCGGGCCAAACAAGAAACGGAGAAACGGGCCAACCAAAACTTCGTCGAAAAGGCGCTGTCGGGATGTATCATCTGTCTCACCAGAAGGTAAGATACCATCGAAAAGTTTAACTTTTTCGGGACTGATCTTTAAAGGTCGTTATTGTGAAACTTCTAATGGATCACATTGGTCAATCCATGCCACACCTGCTCCATCGGCACCAGGTTCGTGTTCAGGTTCTGTAATGGATGGACCTTTCGAGGAGATCCCAGCCAGTGCATCTAGTCCGACGGAAGGTTCACTGGACATAGATGCAAACGGAGAGATGGTAGGTTCCAGGGTCGGCGATGCAAACTGTAGCCCCCTGACCAGCAACCACTCTACACAACAGAGCATATTTCCTCAGTCACATGTTGATGTATTGTTTTATCGAGTGGACAACATACCTGATATCGCGCTGCCAAGTGATACATGTAGTCGAACATCATCTGCGGTAATAGTTCCTGATTCCGAACTGGAGAGTCGTGCCGATCAACTTTCTACGACGAACGTTTGTTTAGGAATGAATGGAACGCTACATCTCGAATCTAATTCATCATCCAGCATATCACGTTCAACGAGCGAAGGACTTCCCGAAAGTCCTCGCCTAGAGAGGTCAAGGCTCGTTCCATTACCTTCCTCACAAAGAGTGAATCAAATGCCAAGTCAATTGGAAGATGCTGATCAAATATCAAATACTTTCCAAGATAAGCCACCCTTGGATGATAATCTTGCACGACCTTTCGAGGATCTTGATGATGAAGCATTGAAAGAGTTATTTGAGTCTCTTGCGAACGAAAATCTTGCGCGTCCATTTCAGGATCACTTTCCCCTGTCCCTAGCTACAGACACCGGATCACGAAATATCGATGAAGAAACACTGAATGCACGGCCTTTCGAGGATCTTGATGATGAAGCATTGAAAGAGTTATTTGAGTCTCTTGCGAACGAAAATCTTGCGCGTCCATTTCAGGATCACTTTCCCCTGTCCCTAGCTACAGGCACCGGATCAAGAAATGTCGATGATGAAGAATTCAATGCAAGCCCGTTCGAGTTCGCTTTCTCTCAGCCTCCTTGGGATATGGGATCGCAAGATTTTACTCAAGGATTAAGTCCCTTTCAGGGCACCTCGCCTACGAACAGTAATATTGCGCATCATTCTACTCGGCCGGTTTCGGACGATGAATCACGCTATATGGGTGAAGGATGGAATGGCTCACGTTTTCTGGCGCCTACCAACACGAGTCACGCTCAACCGGCTGACCATCATTTCTCACGATACACGGTATTTGATGCCAATGAAACGTTTAGTAACCTTCAAAATGAGATATGTGCCAATTAAAGAATGGCCGATGGTTCAACGTTGCTTTTCTACCAGTGTGAGCCCGCTTCCGAAAAGCTCTAAACGACATCATCAATCAGTGGTATTGCTATGGAGATTTCAGCCAAACAAATAGTGATTTCGAAAGCAAAGAGCATTCCTCATCTGGAGGTCAGACGTTTCAATTCACTCAGAATCTACAAGTAGCACAACAAGCTTGGCACACTCGGGCACCTGAATCCGGGATTTCCGTAAAATATGATAATAGAGATTTACATCCAAGCTCTGCCCTTCAATCCGTACATCGCCAGTTATCTCTAGAGGAATCATTATTGTGAAAGCTTCCCCAACACCTGATTCGCCAGGAAAAAAGACAAAACCGCCAGTTTTGTAATGCGATCTGTTCCTTGTTGCGTCGGTGTTTGCCTAGAGATAGAAAATGGATGACGTTAGAAACTTGTAAACCAATATTTTGCAAGATCATCATGTAGAGTTCACACCTTGAACAGTTCTGAAATAGCAGCATTTATTGGAGTTTCGCAGGCATCTGTTGGAAAAAATCGTGCAAATGTTGACCGTCTTGGCTTCAGCAAAGGTTCGGCAATCGGGCGTGCTTCCTCCCAGGCTTGCTTCGCCCCAGATCTGACGTCGGCAGATGTCAATGAAATGACTGATTGATCGATTGTAGGCATTTGTGGCATCCGTGAGAAATGCCGTCGAACGGTAGCCGAATATCGATGTGCCGTCGTCACACTTGACTTTCCTCCCCAACAAAAGGTAGAACAGTCAAAAGCCCGATGTATTGACTTTCTTTTTCTTCTTATCAAATGAATCAAGTTTTTGAAATGCGCTCGGCGAGGCAAGACCGCTTTATTTACTGATGCTCTGAAAAGTTGAAAGGAGGGGTCAGCCGCGGGGCTGTGTGACCACATTATGGATGTCAGGACCGGTCGGGCCGCCTTTCGGAAAAACATACCCAACAAGAATTTTGTCATCAAACCCGGTGACATGTCTTTCAGCATCACTTTTTGGGCTGCAAATTATCAGAGAATATGAATAGGATCTGAGCTCCATCATAAATGAGGCCGGCAGCCCTCTTCACATTATTTATCGCCTGAGTAGGACAATAGTAGTGCGGCTTTTAGATAAGTTGATCCTTCACAGGTCGAGAGGCAACAATTCTTTGGCGCTTCGACTGCCAGCTAATTGCGCCACTCCCGATATTGAAGAGATATCCAGCCGTTGACCGTCCGGTGTCGCGACATCCAGCCCAGCCTGCATCTGTAAAGCCTTCAGCATCTGAGGGTGACCCTTGGACGTGAGCCTGAGGCTTTTTGTGCCGTTAAGATATCGCAGGGTGCGTCGAGAAAGTTTCATGTGTTGCAGTCCGGGATTTGCTAGATACGTGCTCGCCGTAGAGACGGCATACGCGACATCCCCCCTGGTTCCAAACATAATATACATCAGAGATTCGACAATGCGTTGGTAGGTGATTCTTTGATCCGGATGGCATCTGTATCCTGAACTACTCTCTGAAAGTTGCGAGATTTCTATTGGTGTGCTGCACTAGTTCCTCCGTGTTACCGCCATTTGACATTTTTACCTCAATACCTGAAAACGCTTTTGTAAGTGGGTCTGTTGTCTGACTGACTGTTCGATTTGGAAAAGTGTTCTAAGAATTGTTGTAGGTTTCTTTCACTTGCATGTTTTGGACGGAAAATGCAAATGTGTGATCAACCTTCTTGCGGACTGCATTCTTGCCATAGACAGACATCTCATACTAACACGTTTTTTACTTGAATAATAGTATGGCACTTGACTCCCCTTCGGAGGACCGCCTGGATTACTCCAGAGCTTCAAGCATTTTTATCCTACCCATGTTTCTCAGCCTCGGAAGCCTCATTTTATATTTCAGTTCGCCCTGTCATAGCGCATCAAGTTCCTCGGGTGTCGAATTGACAACGTCGTATAGCGCGCCAGCTATTTTGAGATCACCTTGAGCGGGGCCGGACATTCATATTCCCCTGTGTGTTTCGTACGATAGCCACCGTCGACGTTGCTGGGGTGTCGGATTTATCCAGCACCCCGCTAAACCAGGAAACGATATCATTTCGCTTCATTCAAGTGTAAATCTCGCCTTTTTGTCCCGGATCATTCCGTTGTTGAATCCAAGAACTACATTCACGTGAAGTGGTTCGGTGGGCGCCATTGCCAAAGCGTGGTCATGATGCGAACACGTCCAGCTGCCATTGGGAAGTCAGCGGTCTCGGCAGAAATTTGAAAACTCCCAGCTGGTTACTTCAAAAGGGTTGGTGAGAGGACCGAAAAACAAGGCAAAGCCACTAGATGTGGTGGCTGTACATGGCTAGGAAGAGGGCAACATGGATGTGGAGAGTTGCGAGACGAGGCCACGTCAGCAGGACAGGCTTGGCGGGTGAATTTTAGAGGGCTCAGGACGTTCAGGTGAAGGGATGAAGACAGGGCGGCACGGGCGCTAAACCCGACGAGTCAAAAAGATTGGGTGAACACTGACATACAACAGCCGGGATTCGCTGGTGGTCACCCACCCAACTACTAACCGGCCGGCGTGTGGCTTAAGTACGGCTGAGCGGACGGGAAGCCCTGTTCTCCACACCCTGTGGTCGTATGTACTTGAAGTTATTCAGAAGTGGAGTATATGGAGCTGATTTCGAGGTCGCAGGGTCAACTGCCTTCTGGTGGCGTATAAACTCGCGGCTTTGCTTCTAGAAGGTTTCGAGGGAGTCGTTTTGCAGACTGCTCGATGGAAATTCCAAGTCAACCGTTTCCGGCCAAAGCAGTGCCCACGACGCGTCTTCCCAGAAGGCAGCGACATTATTCTGAGCCAGATTTGTGCCGTCTGCTACGGTACAGGCCTCAACTTTCCGGTCTGGCCGCATATCTCGTATATAAATCAAGAATTGTCCTGCTTTCTAACCAGAACCTTTGTTTATTGTCTTTTGACGGAGTAGAACCTTAATCTGAGGCATAGTGAGGCTATATAATTAGTTGAAGTTCGCCCTTAATGATGACTCACAATTGCTGGTCTGACTGTTTGTTTTGCAAGGTCGACGCGCTGTGGGTTCCGGGGGTTGACGATGCCAGCAGGCCGATGTGATAATGTGGGCTTGTCGTTATGCACGAGAGTTTCCCGCATTGGCCTGCGCATTACAACAACATCGTCTTGAAAATAATACCAAGACTGTGGAAAGCTTTATGTTGATATAACACCTTAATATGACATATGACGATTAGCGTCGGGGTGCCGAGGCTGGAGCCCGAAAACCTCGATTGGTGGCCGCTCGCCACTGTACCTCCAGAGCCCCAGGGTAGCATCATACAATGAAAACGTGTTCATGGGTAGAAATATTTAGATACCTTAGTTCTTGATTGGGCCGCTATCGTATCATGAACATTGAAATTGTCAGAAAATTTCAATGCTCAGAGAGACATCGATTTGAGAATGGTTTACGAACCTACAACCGATGTATACTAAGCTGAATAAACGCGATTGACATCCAATTAGTTTATACTTGATCCACTGCTGTTAATCAGTAGTGCAATTTACCGGAAGAAACTTGTGTCGTCATAACCCTTTTTTTTATGGTGGCTAGTGGTAAAGCCTACACGCAGAGAATCAGATAGCGAATTCCTGAACAAAAACAAAAAACCAAATCAAATCAATAAAAAGAAAACTGAAATTTCACAATGTTCCACCAGCCGCTCCGTACCCACTCTATACTTATTCAATTATGCTAGCAGAGTGAGAAGCAAGGCGGTCATGCGCGCAACCGCCGCAAAGATTTGGCTCGTCGAGAAGTAGAGGTCCATAGACCATCACTGCCGCTGGACCGTCCCTGCTCTCATCCCATTTTCCTTCGACGTGAAATCGCAATTGAAAATCCTTGTCCATATGCCAAACAGTATAGCGGTTTTTCTCATCAAAGACCATGGGGTAAGTAGGTTCTTCGTACACCTGGCCGGGCTTCATGAGTTCAACACGCAACGAAACCCCGGGAGCCAGGTAAGCCGGGGCAAGCAGGGTTTCCTCCGTGAATAGTATCGGTGCCGCGGGAGCCCCGACACGGTTGGTATTTTCATGGGCTGTCGGAAAGTCCACGGTAAAGATCGTAGTGTTGGGAGGCATGAAACAATTGGTGCCGTAGCGGAGGTGCATGAATTGACCAACGTCATAGAAAACATGGTTCCAGCCGTAATGGACCTGTTCGCGCCAGGGAGAATGTATGTCTTTTGTGTCGGAGCTCTTGGGAATTGTTTCTATCCTTTCACGGGATAAGCCATGGAACGACGTCGCGTATTCCAGTTTGAGTTGGGCGCCGATGGGTTGGAAGGGACCTTCCGGAGATGGTCTCTCGAAAAGCCAGGCGTGCACGAGAAAGTGCGCCACTTTGTCCTGAGGTGACCCTATCTTGAATTTGAATTTCCGGATTCCGGGCTCATGGTAAGAGCATGGCGCGTATGGGGGTGGAGCGGATAGGGACGGAGAGTATGGGGGCGGGTCGACAGCGGCAGGGTTAGCAAATGAATGCATCGTCACGGTAAGTCGGTGTCTATTATGGAATATTGTTTGTCTCAAACACTGTGCTTGGAGGAGTTCCAAGATACAGACGCTATCCCCCAAAAGGCGTAATTTCAAACCAACTGATGGATGAAGGTAGATCTCACCAGCTGCAGGGCCCCAGGCGATGAGCCTCGTTATATATGCCAATTCCCTACACACGCCATGCCTGAGCACAAAGAAATCTGGATAAGAAGAATGGAATGCTCCATAATGCCATCGCCTTTATGCAGATATAGAATGAACTTCGTGGGAACTCCCCTCCTGCCGTCCTTTGATCTTTGAGCTATGGATGCACAATTACCCACATTACGATAGACTCTCTAGCCGTAGGAATTCGGGCTAGGCCCGCAATACGCTACAGGCAGCTGTACACCCCCTCTAGGACAGTGATATTTGTTACAGAAAAAGAAATGCAAACCCATGGGTGCCCATATTAGTTAACAAGACAAATCGTGGAGATTTAACTATACAAATATTTCTGCATATTAAGCGGATTTATATACGCCAAGGCCCTGATTGATGCAAATTTATGCAGAACATGGGGTTTTTAAACCCATATGGGTACCCATTAATCCCCCATGGGTACCCAACGGTGATCAAATTCTCCCTAATCGTCGCTGCGGGGTCTTTATTCCTCCATTTGCCAATACTCGCAACGGAGATTACAATGAGCATGACAAACCTGGAAAGAAAATTTGCCACACTGCAAAGGGTTATACAGCAAACATCGGTTAGATACCTCTGCCCATTATGCCTTAAAGGCTTCCCTCGCCCGGATGCCTTATATGATCACTTTCGGAAAATGAAAGATGATACCCATGAGGGCCTCAGCCTGAGAAAAGCTGATTTTAAGAGGTTCCTTTCGTCCTATCAAGCGGCTCTTAGGACTTCTATTCCTGCAGCAGAGTTGCCATTGGATAATAAATGTTTTGATCTGCAGTTCGTACTGGAACACCATGATCAGGACTCTAAGAAATCCGATGACACGATAGCGACCGGCACAGGCACTGTTTGTGAGTATTATCTCGTAAGATTTAGCGTACGTTTAATATCCTGATCTTAACAGCACCCATAGCCAGCTCCTTACACACTGTATCATACGTCGCTCCGGCGCATTGCGACCGCGAGCCGCGTGGTCAAGGCTCTGAGTGCACGCCCGAGGAAGTTCTTAGATGGACCCGACTATTTGACGAGGTAGAAATCAAAATACGTGCTCTTCTACCACATCTTGAAAACTGGTTAAAGGGAACCCTTCCGACTTCGTCATCCGTGCTGGGCGAGAGCCATCCAGGCAACCCTGGCATTATCCCACCCACTGTGGATATTGATATCCCCCTTGCCCCAATCCGGGATATGCTGTATGAAGGTGTACGAGTATAACAGTACCTATGACTATCGGAAGATCTCCGCTAACACCGCAGGTAGTTCGGGATATACACCCTTCTGCGCACATACAAAGAAACGGTTACCCCATTGAATTTCTGTTCGGCCCTTTACACGGTGCTTCATGTTGACGAACACGAACTCGCCATAATAGGCAACAGGCAAGTCAGTCTGGGGCAGCCAGTATGGGTCAATCGTCAGTCAGTTTTATCCGCAGGTCTTATAGTCCTGATCTGTAAATCACCCGATACAATTGACGACCCGACAGTCGAAGGAGGCTGATTGATCGTTATGTTTTACCCTGGCGGAGCTTTCCAGGTATATCTGTATTCTTGATGTCTGTGTTTGTGGATGTGACATGATATACTTGGGAACGAGATGCATGAGGTTCGTTAAGTTGAAGACGGAAATGTCCAAAGCTCTTGATGGTAATTGTGATGCTACTTGGCCCTGATGCTGAATGGCTTGTGAAATCCTGACGATCCTGACTATCCACTGATGGAGCCTTGTGGGGGCGGAATCTCGCGTTGTTCAGACCTCCTGTTATGTGGCCTGCTTTCTACATCTCCATTGTCACCATAAAATCACAGTCAGTCACTATGTTCAGGTCGCCCAAAAGGGGAGATCCCGGGAACCTGAAGATTAACGTGGCTGCGCCACCCAACTGGACATTTGCACCGGGGGACACAATCATCGGCACCGTCGTGCGTCAAACCCCGATGGTCAGTCCTAATGCCACCATCCGGCTGGCCTTGAAAGGAAGCACCGAGACGAGAAAGGAGGAATCTACGGGCCCTAATGACTCCAGGCGGACGCTGGTGCTGAAATGGGATCTCCTGGATTCGCAACCGGACGAGCTCTTCTGTGGTCCACTGCATCTCGCAGATGGGAGTGGGGAATGCCTCACGTATCCATTTGAGATGAAGGTTCCACTGGGACCATCGCTGACCCAGATTACGCGCCATGAGAAGGAAAAAAGCCACTTGCCAAAGGATCTTGAAACCGTGGCCAAGCATACTCTCCCCGGTACATTCTTCTCCAGCAACGAAGGTGCCTCCGCCAGTGGCTCTATCCGATATAATCTGGAAGCTGAACTACAATACCGACGCGGCGGAGAGGTCCTCACACATACTGAGAGCTGTCCGGTCGTTATTCGCCATACTTTGGTAGATCCACCGCTGGTGCACTACGAAATGAGCCAGCACTCGGCAACCGCCCGAGTCCACAGCCACCGGCTTTTAGCGGAAGGAAGGCATTTATCGCTGAAGCAGAAGATGCAGAATCTCTATGGATCATCCAAGGTTCCTGAATTTACCTGCCGGGTTGAGATATCTGCACCCAAAGCCGTACAACTCGATCACGACGTTCCAATTCCCCTGACCCTTAACATCGTGGGCGTCCCAGAAAGAACAAGCGAAACCCTTCGGGATGCTGCTGTCACTGTGGCTGTCACATCCATGCGAATCGGCATCAGGGCCTTCACAGCCACTGTGTGCCGTGGAGAGTCAAGCACCGATCCTCGAGCCACCTTTTGGACCAGGAATCACTCTATCGACGTTATGACGCCCTGGCGTGGCCTCTCGATGCCCCTCAAATTTGGGATCGGCCAGGAAACAACTGCCTTTGACATCGGAAGCCTGTGTGACATTTATCTGGGGGTCGATGGTCTCCGGGAGGGTCCTCACAGACAACTTCACTATGGCCTATTAATGCGCTCTGTTTACCCGGACTTCGTCTCGTATATTGTTCGACATAAACATAATTTGCAGTGTGAGCTGGGGCTTCTCATTGCGGGCGAGTCCCAAACTGTGGAGACGTCTGCGCCGATAAAGGTGCTCCCGGCAGATCAGTAACTACGTCAAGGATTACCATCAGCGCAATACTCTTTTTCAAATTTCACTTGTTTACCAATCAATAAATGCATTTGAATCTCTACAGTAGTGCACTCTGGGCGGCCAATAATATGGCAGGTCAAGTCGACAGGGGGTTCAACTCATGCATCTCTCTACGGCGAAAGGTTCCGGCCAATGAATATCCTTCAACGTAATACTGCATCTGCACTTGGACAACTGCTGTAGACAGACTTATGATATCACGGCCCATTCTGTGTCCTATCATTCATCCACAGGCATCTCCGCCGTATGCATATTTCGAATCTCACTTCTTGGCGTTTCAATCCGGTAACAGGCTCCTCCAGCCTGGTTGACCAAATATCGTCGGCATGCTTAGAAATAGCGCAAAGACAGGTACCAGTTCATTGAGATCCTCTCCTGTGTCAGGCTAATCACTGCCTAGTCCTGGGATCCGTCGATGCCGCTAAAAGCACCTAATTAGAAGCACTCGCCAAACGTTAAAGGAACAGATAAACATACCATTACCTTCTTTCCACGAGATTCGGTCTATAGCCCTATAAAAGTGAACCTCCAACCCCCTGAACACCAAATTGTCATTGACAGGGAAATCAGGCTCTTGTCTAGATTAATGACTGGTTTCTTGGCCGTTTGCACGACCACCCGAAAGGTAAAGCCTATCAAACCTAGACAATTATGGAATACCAGAGGCTAATAGCCCGCGTCTAACACGATCACGATGGCGCGAAGATTGATATCTTTTCGGATTTTACATCTCCTCACAACGACGTCCGAAACGGATTCACCCTCGGAAAATACGGCTTCGCATGACTACTCTTCGACCTCTCCTCTTGATACACATGAACCTCCGTCGTTTTCTTAATCGCGCTGAGATCAATTCCCTCTGCAGGGAGGATGTTCTCCTGGCTTGAAGTACACCGATGGTCCGGCTCTTCGTGGCAGTTAGTCATATGTGTATCGAAAAGGGAGGCATCGACTGGTCGGCGCGGCTGCGGCGGTCTTTGCTTCTGGTCAGATGTGCCAGAGTGCGGGAATTTATTATATGAAGAGGATGCGTGCGTGGAGCGGTTGAGCACGGCGAAGTAGGATTGTCGGAGGGTGGGGAGCGTGGCGCAGATTATTATCACGTACATCTTTCGGGGTGAGTATCGCGTAGTAGTTGGGTTTTGTGGGAATGCATACCTCTATTCTATAAAATATAAAATAGGAAGATTAGCACTGCGGCCGTTGAGCGTGAGGGTGACTTACGTATACCAGATTGATATAGGTGCCCAAGACCCTGTCATCATCAGTAATCTCCATTACCAGGAGGCATGGCACTGACAAGTTATATCTGCATGAGCCGGCAGATCCTTCAATAAAATTGCTTTCGTCAACGTCGCAGCCGCAGCGCTATCTCCTGTTAGTATTTCCAAGCAAAAGCCCCAATCTGACTTACAAAACACCCGCTCCCATGACTGCAATGACGGCCAATTTCAGGCGCAGAGCCAACTGCACCTTCCAGAAAATAAACGCCGGGAAGATAGCCAAGCTTGTAAACAAAGAAAATTGGGAAAGGATCTCGATCCTAGTTCAGTCAACGCCGCTTGATCCACACCTCGGGCAATGTATGACAGGGCAGATGGGCAGATGGCATCGAAACTTTATCTACAGATTACAATGGTTGTCCAATAGTACTGGCATACGGAGCAGATGCAATACTGAGATGGAGGATCTTTATTGGCCGGAACGTTCTGCCGCAGAGAGATGCATCAGTTGAACCCCCTGCGGGCGTGATATCGGCCATATTAGCCTGTCAGATTAAAAGACGCCATTGTCTCCACTATCCCAGGCATCGGTCTGCACTAACCCAGTAGTCTCTGCATTAGTCGCCACGGAGCAACCGGGCCGCTGCCGCCAGCGACGGGATCACGGACGTTTGATCATCGTCTTACGATTTTGAATGCCATGCGAGACCCACCCGTCATGTCTTGCTAGGAAAGGCATGTGGGCCGGCTAGAGCTCGTGGAGTGTATTCAATATTCCTCACCCCATTGGCTCAGGCGTAGACCATAAGGAATAGAATCGGATATACGGAGTAAGTCAGGGGAACCCGGCTAATTCCATGAGAAATCCAGTCCGAATACTCTGGGGGAGTGTTTCGCCAGCTCGGGTCATTCTGGCATTCCCCTGAATTCGCAACTAGACATGTCGAACACTATTGCTGGAACCGAACAAGTCGGTGATCTGATCAGCCAGGTCACGAAGGCCGCAGGTGCTTTTAAGAGCGACAATCGCGAAGATGACCGGGTGGCTGCACTCAAGGCGGCCCAGGGGCTTGTGAGAGCATTCCAGAAACCGCAGGATCATGTATATAATCTTGCGTATTCGGTATGCTTTCATTGCCATGCTCGCACAATGCAAAGCTAATAGAATAGCCTACCCACGCGCTTTGTGTGAGGATCGGAATCGACCTGGGTGTATTTCAGACGCTTACGGACAGGAATGCGCCCACCACGCTGGAAGAGCTGGCTGCAGTTAAACAAGCCAGCCCTGTTCTCACAGGTAGGTAGAGCCACGTTCTCTCACTGTATAAGTTCATACTGACCATGACAGAGCGCGTGCTGCGCATTCTCGCCGGCATCGGCTACGTCGCAGAGCACGACACCCGCGTATACACACCCACCATCATGACAAGGCAAATGACCAACCGGCTAAGCATCGCGGTGCTTAAATTCATGTACATACTTTCCCCTCTAATCTCACTCCTGAACTCAGATCAGACTAACAGCCAACCAGCTTCGACGTCATGCCCACACTAGCCAAAATTCCTGAATTCCTGCGCACCATCCTTCCGCAACCCGGAAGGCGCCACGACCGGTCCGCTTCAATACGCGGAGGAAATGGACGAGGTGATCTGGGACTGGCTGCCCAAGAACCCGAACTACCTGGACAGCTGCAACACGTTCATGGAAGGCGATCGTGGCAGCCGGCCTAGTTGGTTGGAGTGGTTCCCTGTGCAAGAGCGCATTATTGACGGGTATGTGGGAGGAGAAACGGATGTGCTCTTTGTGGATGTTGCTGGTGGACGGGGTCATGATCTCGCGGCGTTTAAGAAGAAGTTCCCCGATGCGCCGGGGAGGTTGGTATTAGAAGACTTGAAGCATGTTCTGGACGAGAGTGTGGTTGAGGATGTCAAGATTGAACGGCAGCCGTTTGATTTGTTCAAGGCGCAGCCTGTCCAAGGTATACTGCACCACCATGTGAAGTGAGATGGCATGAGCTAATCTGCATAGGCGCCCGAGCTTACTATATGAAATTCATCCTGCACGACTGGTCTGACGACGAGAGCCAGCAGATCCTGGGCCATCTGCACGCGGCCATGAAGAAGGGATACTCGAAGCTGATCATGGAGGAGTTCGTGCTGGCGGACAAGAACTGCGCGATGCTACCGGCCATGTGGGACTGGGAGATGATGATTTTCTGCAATAGTATGGAGCGAACGGCGGATCGGTGGGCGCAGCTCTTGGATAGGGCTGGGTTTAGGGTGGCCCAGTTCTGGTCTCCTCCGGGGGATGGGCAGGGGATTATTGAGGCTGAGCCCATATGATAAGATGAATGATGTAGGTAGTATGATGAATTCATATGACGCATTTACTTTCTGTTAAAGTACCGTTGTTAATACGGTTGTCTGCATGTAGAATCCGAACTTAACCATTACGGAACTATATATAACAGCTGGAATAGCAGGACTTCTAGTTCTGGCCCGGGAGTTTATCTTGCAAAAGCAACTATGGTTGAGAAGCTATTTACCCATCATTCGAGACGGTCCGAACATAAAAAGAAAAGAAAACAAAATCAAATAAAAGAAGAAAGAAAGAAGATGAACATGAACATGAGAGGGTTTAAGGGAGGCCGAAAGGTGCCTGAGGCAGTGACAGTGTGAATACCACAGGCTGTAAGGTACTGCCGGATATATTTGACCGCCCTCAACCCCGCCAGGTGTGCCTGATCAGGCGATGAGGCACGTTGGCGATGAATGAGACTGGAATTTTGGTATGACGCGAAGAAGATGGGATCTGCAGGCAATCGACATGAAAAGGAGGACGGACAGCAGCACTCCACAAGGGAGGATAATCAAGCCTCACCGTGACCGATCATCCCTGCCTGATCGTTCAGGCGCGATGAGTCACCGCCTTAGCCCCTCCGATCGAAAGACCAAAAGAAAGAAGATCCCACATTCTCACGCTTCTTCCATTCTCTAACATACCCAATACACCTTCTATCGCAACCATGGCCGACGCCCTGGCCGAAAACACCGCCAAGCTTCAGCTCGACGAGGAGACCGGCGAGATGGTCTCCAAAGGCGAGCTGAAGAAGCGTTTGCAGAAGCGTGCCAAAAAAGCCGCCCAGAGCAAAGCCGCCGCCGAAAAGCCCGCGACGCCCAAGCCCTCGACGCCCAAGCCTGCGAAGGCCCCCGAGGAACAACTCGATCCAGATGCTATGTTCAAGCAGGGCTGGCTGGCTGGCGTGCACCGCGAACGCCCTGTTGAACCTGTCGTGACGCGATTCCCCCCCGAGCCGAACGGATATCTGCATTTGGGACACTGCAAGGCGATTGCGATTAATTTTGGATTTGCGCGGTATCATGGGGGTCAAACTGTAGGTGAACTGGGTGTCGAAGTGGGATCTGAATGGCATTACTAACGTTTGCAGATTCTCAGGTATTGCGCCGCCGCGACGCCGAGATCAACGTGAGCTAATGGTTAGATTCGACGACACGAACCCCGAGGCAGAGGAGGAGAAATACTTCCTTGCGATCGAGGATATCATTCAGTGGCTGGGTAGGATCTGAGAATCTGGAACCTGAGGCAAGGGTGCTGATAGACTAGGTTTCAAACCCCATGCGATCACTCACTCCAGCGACAACTTCGACAAGCTGTACGAGCTGGCCGAGAAGCTGATCAACCTCGAGAAAGCCTACGTGTGCCACTGCAATGAAGCCGAGATCAAGGAGCAGCGCGGAGGAGAGAAGAACGGCCCGCGGTTCCGTTGCGCGCACGCCGAGCAGGACGTCGCAACCAACCTGCAGAAATTCCGGGATATGCGCGATGGAAAGTACGAGCCCCAGACGGCCTTCCTGCGCATGAAGCAGGACATTGAAAACGGTGAGAACGGTAATGGCCCTCAGAGTGAGCTCGACTGACCTCTTAGGCAACCCCCAAATGTGGGATCTGGCCGCGTACCGAGTGCTCAAGAAGCCTCACCACCGGACGGGAGATCGGTGGCAGATCTACCCCACCTACGATTTCGCCCACTGTCTGTGCGATAGCTTCGAGGGCATCACGCACAGTTTGTGCACTACGGAATTCATCCTGTCGAGAGAGAGCTACGAGTGGCTGAACACGTCCCTGGGCGTGTACGAGCCTATGCAGCGTGAATATGGTGAGTGACGCCTTCATATTCCAGGAATTGTAGGATGTAAATTGATGAGTCAGGCCGCATGAACGTCAGCGGAACGGTGATGAGCAAAAGAGCGCTGAAGAAGCTGGTGGACGGAAACTACGTGCGCGGCTGGGACGACCCACGACTCTACACCGTCATCGCCCTGCGCCGTCGCGGTATTCCGCCGGAGGCCATATTGTCCTTCATCAACGAACTCGGCGTCACCACCGCCAGGACCGTCATCCAAATCTCCCGTTTCGAGCAGTCGGTGCGCTCCTATCTCGAGACGCGGGTGCCCCGTCTCATGCTTGTCCTCGACCCCATACCGGTGGTCATCGAAGACTTCGACACGATCGATCCCAAGGAGACGGAACTGGACATTCCTTTCGCGCCGAAGGACCCTGCTATGGGATCACACACGCTCACCTTGACCAAAACCGTTTACATCGAGCGCAGCGACTTCCGTGAAATCGACAGCAAGGATTACTTCCGTCTGGCCCCCGGCAAGACGGTCGGTCTCTTCAAGGCGCCTGTGCCCATCACAGCAACCTCTTTTGCCAAGGACGCCAGCGGCAAGGTCACCGAGGTGCGTGCGGTGGTGAACCGGGACGGCAAGAAGCCCAAGACCTTCATCCACTGGGTGCCGGAGGGATCGCGCAAGGTGGAAGCTCGGGTGCACGACGCGCTGTTCAAATCCGACGACCCGACCGCCGTGGAGGGTGGATTCCTGAACGACATCAACGAGAACAGCGAGACCATCTATCCAGATGCTCTTGTAGAGGCCGGATTCGACGAGGTGCGCCGCAGGGCCCCTTGGCCTGCCGCCGCGGGCGAAAAGGGCAAGAGTGGACCGGAGAGTGTGCGGTTCCAGGCCATGCGTGTGGCCTACTTCGTAAGTCTCCTTGAACCAAATAGAACGATATATATGCTAACCCTTCTAGGCCGTGGACTCCGACTCGACCGACGACAAGGTGGTGCTGAACCGGATTGTGTCCCTGAAGGGTGCCAACTAGGATAGAATAATGAGCGATGCATGGAGTAGAATATGGCGAGCATGAGTTTTTACGAGAACAGAATCAAGATAATATTCTTGCACTTCATTCCGATTCACCAGAATGTAGCTACTCCGGATTAGAACATCACAGCGCCACACTTACCGTGGTACTAAGTATGGAACAGGTGGTGTAAACGTCCCAAGACAGACGGGGATATGCTTACCCTGTATGGACCGCAGACGGCGGTAGTTGCATACATCCGTTGAGAGGAAGTGCTGGTTCTCCGCAGTGGTCGCTTTGATGATCACGGTGTACCCGTGAGACAGAAGAGTTGCTTTCAAGAGCTACCCCGTCCGGCCACAGATATGTAGCTGGTTTCGTGGATTGGGTGTCTTCGGGTCTCAATTCCAGGGCGAAGGCAGATAATTCATTGCGAGTAGGTCTTTCCAGATCGTTTCAGGAATCTGTCTTAATACGTCCAGATAGTCCACCTCCCATGTCAAGAGCTGGTTATGCGAAATATCTAACTAAATATTTTAATATAATGGGTAAATTACTAATCGTATATTATCCTAAAATGGACGGCCAGACTCAATATGTAAATATTATATTTAAATAATATCTACGAGTCCATATAAACTATTCACGGATATTACCTAGCTACCCACTACCCACACGCGGGTAGGTAAACCCTACCCATTACCCGCCAAGACAGGGAGGGCCGCAGTTCAGACGGGTTCAGGATCTAGTTCAGAGCACCAAGACCAAATTGGGTATACAGCTCAGACTGGTTCGGGATTTATGCGACGGTTCAGCAGACCTCAAACAGGTTCAGCATCTTGGCACTCTGAACCCGACGCACTAAATCCTGAACCAGTCTGAACTGCGACCCTATCTATAGTGTAGCTTCATTATATCACTTGTGGGCTTAGGGTAGATCTGATGGAGTTGCATTGCTCTTTTTTCCTCCATTCAATAATAGTTCCTATATCTATCGTATATCATCTCGTATCCTCCGCTTCACTGCAGCATGCGTTTGTCGGCCTTGACCTAGTGGCTTATTCGGGTTCCCTCCGTCCTTTAGTCGTCTAGCAGTATAGCCACTGGGTGAGAGTCCATATCCGGCGTAGACAGACATAACGAAGTCCATGGATAATATGGAACGCTAGGGGTACAGAATACTTTCCCTCCGAGTGCAGTCAGTCTCCACGGGGCATATATTGAACTTTTGTATCCCCATATCCGGTTGCGGCCAAGTGGACCCCCCACCTCCTTACCGTCATTGGAATGTACCAGGAAATACTGTCCGGAGGCGACAGCCTTACTACGATCCCCTTGTATTATATATCAGTTTCAATCCTGGTTGCTCAAGAACCTAAATTTTTCCGGTCATCACTATCTCTCATACTGGTCACCAGTTCCAGCGAGATGACTCTATTCAGTACCAGCATGAAGCGGCCGGTCGGAATTTACAAAGTATGTATGGCGATAGATTTGCAGGTGGAATTGGATTAACCAGTGTGTACTGACATGAACTATCTTATAGGCCTTGGGCGTCAAGGCCTTTCCCTCGGCTGATCTCGTCCTCATTGCCTGCGACGCGGGATACGATGTCCTTTTTATTGACCTCGAACACAGCCAGATCTCCCTTGAATCCACATCTCACATATGCAAAATAGCAAAGGTAGCTGGGTTGCTCCCACTTGTTCGCGTCCCTGATGAATGTGGGGATGGCTTTGTTCAGCGCGTCCTCGATGGGGGCGCTAAGGGGGTAATCTTTCCTCATATCTGTAACGCAGGTAACGGATCCTCTCCTTCCCCAGAACCCATATCTACAGGGCGTAACTTAAAAGTCAACTTTACAGAGGATGCAAAGAAAGTAGTGCACACAATTAAATATCCACCTAAGGGCGCCCGTTCCATTAGTCCTTCACTGCTTCCCGGTGGTGGGGGTCTGATTCAAGAAGATATAGGGAAACTTCTGGAGATGAACGAAGCATTAGCGATTGCCATGATTGAGAACAAAGAAGCACTTGAGAATATCAACGAGATCGCATCTGTTCCTGGATTGGATTTGATGCTGGTTGGATCCATGGATATGACCTCTGACCTGGGTATCCTGGGCCAGTGGGACAACCCATTGTACCAGGCTGTTCTGCAGGATGTCTCTGCCGCTGCCCAGCGAAATGGCAAGCTGTGGGGGATATCGGGACTATTTGGCAGACCGGACAAGTTTAAAGATCCAATTGAGCGACTAGGGGTAAACCTCATTGTCGGCGCGATGGATCGAGGACTCGTTTTGAATGGCGCCAAGGCAAATGTGGAAGTATTAAGACACAGTGAAGCTAAAATATTGCATCCAACGACTAATAATTAAATTCGGGGCTCCGTGAAAATAATTAAAAAAAATAGAACATGTGGTTCAAATTCTTCTTATCTTAGGACCCGCACAACCCCATCTCTTTATAATTGATACTAATAGAAGCAGGGCCAACACGCGCAAGCCGCCCTCCCTCACGCACGACGTCCTCACATGAGGGAAAGGCCACATGGAGTGTAACGATCTATATGTGGTCCTTACAAAAAAATAAAACGTGTGAACTCTGTTATTGTAATTTGCAATAATCAAATGGCAGATGTTGACGTCAGCAAATCCTCGTAGATGGTAGGAGAGTGTTGTGATGGATACGTCCTCACAACTACGAACCCACCCACATGGGCAGGGTCTCATTTCGATCAAAAAGCGTGCACTTGAGGCCGTGCAGTCTGTTCAATCGCAAGGGCCTGTGGTTCGCTTCTCGACAGAGGATACATTTAGATCAAATCTGGATGATCTCCTGGATCTTTACAGGGCAGTCGATCGTTCCGGGGTCGATCGTATTAGTATCGCAGACACTGTCGGCTGCGTTACCCCACGGTAGACTTATCGTATGGCTGAGTTTCTCGGAAATATTTAGGATGCGGCATTGAAGCTCACTTTCACAAAGATATAGATGGCGCTATCTCGAATACTTTCAGTGCCCTTAAGGCGAGGGTAATGTATATTAATATTTACATGCTTAGGATTAGAGAATATAACGATATTACGTCTTTAGAAGGGTTAATTTCCCGAATAATTATCGTCTATCGTGAATTAGTCCTCGCCCGCTATTATATTAGTTATCTTCTTTAGTTAGAAAGACTAGTAGTAAATATCGCGACTATATTAATTCTTTTTATAACTGTATAATAGAGCCTAGCGTGCTTTATTATAAAGCTGGTATTCACACCAAGGTAGTACTTAGTAGTATAATTACTTACAAAATTCTACGTTTTGGAGATTTTGGGCTTAAGAGACACATGGACTATGCTTCTAGATTAACAGGTTAGAATTCTATCAAGTTTCGGGTCCTGTAACTTGGGATAGATGTGCTGGATAAGATATACCAGTTATATATAAGAGATGTTCGGCATGCTGTAGATATAAAAAAGCTTTCTAATAAAAAAGCCGATTCTATTATTAGCTACTGCTGTTTTTTCCTGGATGAAAAACTACAACTTATAGGCAATCTAAACAAGCTATAATTGCCGCTAAGCGCTTCTCTCCTTATTTTGTTCCTACGTAGTTGTCAAAAGATGTCTTGGGGATAAGTATACTCAGTCCCTAAGAAATTAAAATATCGGGTAACAGTAGACTCTTAATATAGGTGATGAAACATGTTGAATGTGTCAGGACTCGGGTCCTGGACCCTGCCACTACAGCTACCGGGCCCTGCTAATACGGCTATCGGGTCCTACTAGTGCCGCTTTAGGTTCCGCCACCCTTTACTATCCTAGATAATAGTATTTAATTCTGTCCTGCGTCGCTCTATTTATAGCTCTCTAAGCGATGTCTTAGTTAATATAGTATCCTATTTTTATATTTAGTTCTAAGCCGTGATATTACGTCGCTTTATAAAAGACTTATAGTATATTACTCTAAACTTTATACTATGAACCCCTCAGAAATATTAACTAATAATACTAATACTATTACGTAACTTACTGCGTTAGTGATAAGCCTTGTAGTTATTATTTAAGCTTAGATAGAGGTATAGTCAGCTTTTAACGTATAGATAATAAATCTTATAAATCTAGTATAGTCCTTTTAAGCTTAGATAAATTTATTAGGTGTTATAGAAGCTTAGAGTTCGATTATTAAAATATTTCTATTCTCTTAGCTAGCTATAAAGAACTCTACGACGCCTATTAATACTTAAGAAACGCGTTTATTAACTAAATATCTTAATCTAGAGGTGTTTACTGATAATAAAGATAAGCTTAACTTATTTTTTATATAGCTTAAGATTAAACTTTTAGTGAATTAAGATCGGTATTCTAGTAAATTTAAATATGTCGCCTATACTATTAATTAACTAGGTAGGAACGCACTAAAATAGATAATCCTTTTTATTAGAGTAGGTAATTTAAATAGTTTAGAAGGACTATTCACGCTTACTATTATTATTAAGATACTTTAGCGAGTTTATAGGATTACTAATTATTACGCTAAAGTTATTCGCAGGCTACAGATCTTAAAGTAAAAGAATTAAGAATTTATTATTTATTATATTAAGTTTGAACGCTATATGACTGACTATAATTATAGTAATTAAAGAAAGATTAATTATTTTTTAAAAAGATTTAGCGAAAAACTTCTCGCATTATTAAAAAATTAACTAACTATTTTAAGCGAATTTAGCGATCTTATATTCTTATTAACTCGTCTTAATATTACGTATCGTTACTTTTTTAAATTATAATTTAATAATTAGGCCTCTCGATCTTCTTATATATAATTTATTATTTTAAACTAAATACCATGGATTTAGTCTAGCTATTCTATAAGTTCCGGGTTAAGAATATAATTATAAACTCTTTTAACTAATTTTATTAGCGCACTAGCAGCCTCTATAAAAGACTTTATAGAACTTAACGCTATTAAATAGGTAAAATGCGAATAGCGCTATTTACTTAATCTTTATTTCTATTGCGGGGATATAAATTATAAAATAAACGAGTATTTAAAAAAGAAAATTCTAAATATATATTTTTATATTAATATAATTATTAATTTAATTACTACGGATGCCCCTGAGGCTCGTAAGAAAATTATAAAATTTTTTAAATTAGAAAATTAATATCTTTTAATTAAAGTCGCTGTTAGGGGGAATTAGAGAAAGAATTCTAGCTTTAAAAAGACTAACACGATAAGTTACTATTATAAAAAAGCGAAGCTAATTAGTATTATCTTATTTTATTTTACATGTTAGATAAGATAGTTATTAGATTAATAATTAATTATAGAGCTACTAGTTATTTCTTTATTAATAAATCTTTTATATAAAACTATTTTATAAGATTAATCTTACTATGTCGGCCTTGGGATATCTAAGTATTTAATAATTTATTTTTTATTAATAAGGCTATTACCTATATAGCCTAGGGCTGTCTATCTATAGGATTATATTCTAAAATTATTTTTTCTTTATTATTAAATTTAGCGGGCCTCTAGTGATTCTAAGGATTTCTTAGCTTTAAAAATATAACCTAGTTATTAATTAGCCTTTAAACTGTATTATCTTTAGCTTTAGTTATTATTATAATTATTACCTTCGTTACCGGTAATTATTTTTAATTTAAAGATTTATATCTAAAGACTCTGAAACTAATTTTAAACTTTTAATAATATTTTTCTATTTATAGTTATAGTTATAGTTATAGTTATAGTTATAGTTATAGTCTCGTTCCTCGTCTCTAACATCGATATTAGATTAGTTTAGTATTTTAAATACTCTAAAGCTAGGTTAATCTGGTAGTTTATAATTAAATTTATAGTTAAGTCCATAGTTAAGTTTATAGTTAAACTTACAGTTAAGTCCGCAGCCAAGTCCGTAGCTAAGTTTATAGCTAAGTTCATAGTTAAGCCTACAGTCAAGTCTATAGTTAAGTCTATAGTTAAGCCTATAGTTAAGTCTATAGTCAAATCTATAGTTAAGTCCATAGTTAAGTTTATAATTAAGTCTATAGTTATGTTCGTAACTAAGTCTATAATACTTTATACCGCTTTAGATTAGTCTTATTAGCGGAGCAGCTCTGCATCTTCTTATATAAAAGAAGGACTATATTATTAGTAAATTTATTATAGTAGATATTAAAAAGGTAATTATAAAACTCCGAAATAAATTAATTATAAATTTAACTATTATTATTCCCCCTAAATATTATAAATATCTTAAGGTTTTTAAGTAAAAGCTTGCGGATAAGCTCCCTGATTATAGACTCTATAATTATTAAATAAAATTATTTCTAGGCGCTAAACTCCCGAACTATGGACTACGATTTATAAGTTATAAAGAATTAATGGTTTTAAGAAAATAGTTAGACTAGAATCTAAAGAAAGGATTTATTTAGCCTAGCTTATTAGCGGTTGCTATCTTTATTATATTTATATAAAAACTAGGGGGGGCTACGCCTTTATATAGATTATCGAGGTCTTAACGCTATTATTATTAAAAACCGTTATTTAATCCCGCTTATTAAGAAAATACTTACTTTAATCTCCCGCGCCAAGATATTTACTAAGTTTAATATTATCGCTATTTTTAATTAATTACAGATTACTAAAGATCATGAACTACTAACTATATTTAAAATCTAGTAGAATCTATTTAAATTTTTAATTATACCCTTCGAGCTTACAAACGTACCTGTATTATAGTAAACATTTATTAATAATATATTACAATCCTATTTTAATTAATTCTGTACCGCTTATATTAATAATATTCTAATTTATAGTAGATCTCTTAAAAAGTACTAAAAATATATTTAGAAAGTTCTCGCCAAGTTAAGGGAATACAGAATTTAGATTAATATTAATAAATATAAATTCTATATAATCGAGATAAAGTACTTAGGACTAATTATCTCTAATAGCGGTATTAGAATAGATCTAGAAAAGATTATTACTATTTTATAATAGGAAACTTTTTAGAATGTTAAAGACGTCTAAGGATTTTTAGATTTTACTAATTTTTATTAACGATTTATTTTTAGATTTTTCTAATTTATTAGACCTCTTATCCAGCTCATGAAAAAGGATATAAAATTTAATTAAATATCGGATTATAAGAAAGCTTTTAATAGTCTAAAAAAGATTTTTACTATTATTTTAATATTAAAAATATTTAAATAGGATAAGATTTATTATATTAAATATAATACCTCTGACTATATCTTAGAGAGAGTTTTTTTATAATTAAATAATAAAAGAAAATTTTAACTAGTTATTTTCTTTTTAAAAACCTACAGTCCAGCTAAGTGTAATTATGAAATCTATAATAAAAAATTTATAGTAATTATTAAAATATTCTAGGAATAGTAACCGGAGTTTAAAAACTCTTTTTATCTAATTTAAATTATTACAGATTATCGTAATCTTAAGTATTTTATAATTACTAAATAATTTAACTAGCGGCAGGCCCGTTAAACTAAGTTTTTATCTCGTTTCTAGTTTAAGCTAATATATTAATCCGAAAAATTTAGGAGAAAATCTAATACTCTAATACTCTAATATTCTTAAAAAACTATCTAAACTCCTGTGATAATATATAGTATTAAAAATAGATTATTATCTAATCTAAGTACCTGGAGTAACTATATATTAATATTAACTTAGTTACTAAAAGAGGGGATAAGATAATAAAATTTAAAAATAATAGCTTTAATAGTGCTCTCGATTATAACGAGATAGAATTTATAGATAAACCGGATCTTATAAATATAGATTTAGAGAATGAAATTAATCGTATTAATTTAGAAGATCTATTTAAAAAAAATTATAAATATAATTTTTTTCCTGTAAAAGTCCTGCAGATGTTATATACTAAATAGTAAAAAAACTAATAAATATTATTAGCTAATTATAAGAATAGAGAGAGGGAACTCTTCTATTAAAGAAGATAATATATATTTAACTATAAAAAACTATAGACGAAACTTCTATACTATTATTATAATTTATTATTAGCTAGCCACCTAGGCCGTAAGAAAATCTATTATCTTTTATCTCGCAACTATTATTAGCCCCGGATAACTAATACTATTAAATATTATACACGAAATTACTATACCTATATACACACTAAGTACTCTCGCTCTTCTTATTATAATCTATTATTATTTCTTTTTATTCTAAATCGTTCTTAGCGCCATGTCACTGTTAATTTTATTATAAAACTACTCTTAAGTAATAAGTTTAACTCTATTATAGTAGTAGCGGATTAATTAATTAAATAATAATATTTTATTCCGTGTAATAAAACTATCATAGTAAAAAAAGCTACGAAGCTATTTCTATATTATATTTAGAAATATTATAATCTCTCGAATTAAGTGGTTTCTAATCGCGGCGGTTAATTTAATTTAATATTTTAGAAAAATTTGTATAAACTACTAAAAATTAAAGTCTATATATTAATATTATAATATCCGGAAACTAATAGGCAGATAAAAAGATTTAATAAAATTCTAGAAATGTATCTTAGAGCTTACTGCGATTATCTATAAAATAACTAAAAAAAAATAGTTTCCTTTTATTAAATTTACTTATAATAATTAAGACTCGGAGATAACTGGAATATTTTTTTTTTTTATTAATTACAGTTTTTACCTCTAAATAAGCTTAGAATTTTTATTATATCTTTCGTGTCTAAACCTGCAGCTGATTTTATATAGAAATTATTTAAAATTTATAAACGGGTTTAAGAAGAGATGTTCTATATATAAACTAAATATAAAGAATTTATTAATTATTAACGGACCCCGGCGCCCTGTTACCGCGTAAAAAATAAAATATAGTTAAATAGTAAGAATATTATAACATATTAATTTACTAAGAAGCTCGACTCACTGTAGTTTAATCTCTATCCTATTATAAAAGTACTTAATTTACTAGTCTACGAGCTCGAGCTTCTTTTAATAATAAAAATATATTCTATTTTTTATACTAATTTCTTTTATTTTATTATTATTAATTTACTCCCAGATTAGCGGCCTGAGAACCCCGGTCCTATAATAATTAATAATAAGATTATTTATTAAATTAATAAGATATTAAATTTAAAAAAGTATTACGGCCACATTTAGTACTTAGTTAAATAGAGCGGTTAGGATATCGATAATATAACATGGGAACCTGTTAAATATATTAATAAACTAGATATGTAGAGAGAATTTTACGAGTATTATTCTAATAAGTTATAATTAAAACTAGTATTACGCCGCTTAGCTCGTAGGAGCTCGTAGCTTTGAAAGAAAGGAGGAGAGAGTAATATTAGAACTCGGGTCCTGGACCCTGCTACTACAGTTATCGGGCCCTGCTAATATAGCTATCAGGTTCTACTAGTGCTATTTCAGATTCCGCCATCCTTCACCGCCCTAGATAATAGTATTTAGTCCTGCCCCGCGTCGCTCTGTTTACAGCTCTCTAAGCAACGTCTTAGTTAATACAGTGTCCTGTTCCTGTACCCAGTCCTGAGCCGTGACAGAATGTACGTGATCCAAAGTTTTGCTTTTTTAGGTCACTTATAAGACTGAAAAATTCTCACATATCTCCTATATTAGACCTAGAACATGGAGTTACACACGGTTCAGAACCCCAATAGTATTGCAAGTCTTGGCTATAGCATGGAAGCTAACGTAGAGAATATCCTTATCGGGGTATCTGACTGCAGAACTAAGTAGAGATAACTATTTACCGCAAATCATTGTGTCAACCCATAGATATTGCTAACAGTTATTATGGATAGGAGGAACAAATTAAGTGGGGTTATCCTGTATTTTTTATCTTCCAACTTGATACCAGCATTGTTGTTGTTGTTGTTGTTGTTGTTGTTGTTGCTGTGGATTCTCAGGGGGAATTGGGGCGTAGGGATGTGTATCTCTTACAAACTTATAAGGTGCTGGAATAAGGAGTCATAATAGGAAGGGTTTCAGTTGTTATCTATCTTAGAGGGTTCTTATAGATGTGGGTGTTGCCAGGGTAACGGTCCGATAGTCGAGACCGATACACTTTCTGTAACAGTAAATAACTTAAAGTAAGCTTACTTTCTTTATTTTCAAGGAGTCTTCCTAAAATATCTTACTATTTAAGGCAAGGCTATAATGAAGTTTAGTCGATGAATTGGAACAGGTGTAAACAAGAGTAATGTATTTTGATTATCTAGTAGTATCAAGAATGTTACTGGCCGCATTCTTGGCGCCACCTAGGGAATGTTGTATACAATGATAAAAGTTAGGTAGTTATTTGGAAATATTACTGCTTCTTATCGCCTTTTCACCTGGCATTACCATCCGTATCCCTATGTCTGGGTCTTATAGAGCCTGGGAAATAATCCAAGTTTATATATCCATGCCCTGTTTTTGCAATCAAGCATATTTTATTGGTATGCGCTGAACCAGAGGATCTAAGTCGGTGTAGGTGAAATTTATGTATGCACCAAGTGGGAGCTAAAGGCAGCGTGCTGGCAGTTGGATCGGAGGTTGGACACTGATATTTTGGGTTAGGCAGGATTAGAGTAGTACATTAATACCATGCATGGGTCCTCCCAATAAATTATGAATCAACCGGCTTTAATTTTTTGCGGGTGAATACCACCAAAGCTCCTACCCAATCCCAAAAAGTGGTTATTACGTTGCCCTGCACCTTGACCAGGAATGTTACAGTTACATTCCATTCATAGTACACCAACCATCTCATACCGGTATCCGAAGCTAAGAATAAACAGTGGAGGGAAGAGTGAACCTCTAGGTACATGCCACCAGGACAAACAAATAATCATTTTATTTATATTACTTATCACACCCTGTAATTCTACCTTGCACCCTTGCAAGGCAATAAATACGAAATAGAACTTCCATCTACGAGTTTAAGCTAACATATCATGGGTTCTAGCCGTTTTGATTCCCTGAATATTCTCAACGCTGGAGAGGCGCACACACTCAAAGCGGCATACCAGGCAGACAAATCAAGGAACAAAGTCTTTCTTGGGGTTGGTGCTTATTGTGATTATAAAGGACTACCATGGATTCTTCCTGCAATCAAAAAGGTACCTCCCATGCGACAATCCCCTTTAGGAGAGAAGTGGAGAAGAACCTTGTTCACAGATTAACCATCTCAGGCTAAACAACGCCTTGCTCAGGACCCTACAGACAACCACGAGTACCTTCCCATATCAGGTGACCCTTTATTTATTCAATATGCCCAGCGACTTATTTTCGGAGAACCGGAGAGATATGATACCGACCAAATAAACTCGCCCCGGATAGTATCACTGCAAACAATCTCGGGAACAGGTGCAAACCATATAGGGGCGAGGTTCTTAGTGGAGTCTTTGCAACCGCGGGCTGTATGGATCTCTGATCCATCCTGGATTAATCATTCAGTAATTTGGCAGATGCTACAGCCGTTAAAGGCTGGCGAAGACATTGGCCTACGGATTCGATATTACCCCTACTACAGCCAAGCCAGCCAGTCTCCCAATTTAGAAGAAATGGTGAGAGTTCTCGAGGCCGAGGCAAGCGCAAATGATGTGATTGTGTTGCAACCTTCTGCGCATAATCCTACTGGAATAGATTTCACCCACAACCAGTGGAAAGTTGTTGCGGATCTATGCCACAGGAAGAGGATATTTCCTTTCTTTGATTCAGCATAGTAAGTATAAAGGAATAGTCCCCTGTCTTGCATGACCTTGACTAAGCCTGAAAAAAAAAAACCAGTCAGGGCCTCGCGACGGGCAACTTGGATAATGATGTGTGGGCCATACGTTACTTTGTGAGCTGTAAAATTGAGTTATGTGTCGCGCAATCATTCTCAAAAAATATGGGCTTGTACAGTGAACGTGTTGGGGCTTATCACCTTGTCCTTTTTTCTAAACATGCGGCAGCACAGTCATTGCAGAAGCTGATTCAAATCCAGCGGGGAGAAATATCCTCACCACCAGCATTTGGTGCGAAAGTCGCGAGCGCAGTTCTCTCTGACCCAGTATTATATGAGGAATGGCTGTGTAATATTCAAGAAATGGTCTCACGGTTGAGAGCAATGAGAACTGCATTGGCGGATGAGTTGTATCGACTAGGCACCCCTGGATTTTGGGACCAACTTCTGAAAGGGGTATTTATATTCAAGATTCTGCTAACTTAACGCACTAGCTAATTACGGATTCTATAGGTTGGCATGTTTTCGTGCACAGGGTTGGACCCTGGGAAGATAAGCCAGCTAAAGGCTCATTGCCATATCTTTATGCTGGAGTCAGGAAGGATATCACTAGCGGGATGTAAGTATCCATTCCTTTACAGCAATGGTAGCCACAGGACTAATTTACAAAAGTGACTGAAGAAAATGTTATTTATGTTGCCAGGGCTATCGATGCGGTTGTCCGGGATAAGACATGTGGAAATCACGTCGATGCAACCTGAAGGCCTTTTTAAGCATCCTAGTATATTGTTTTTTGGTGCTTTGAGAATATGTTATAGGTATGGTTCCCCAACCCCTCACTGGGAGAGCTGTGGTAGACAGAAACACCAAAAAGTATAGCAGTACACATCCAGCAGCCCTGTCCACAACACAACATGCACGGATTCATCGTTCACACCGAATAACCACTTGTACGTTATTGATACATATTGAAAGATTTTCCCCAATAACTCAGCATATTATATATTTGCCAATAGTTTCATGTTACATAATAAGTCGTAGCAGCCAACAATTCAGCCAACAATACGTAAAGAAATATCGAGAAATCCTAATTCAAGAAATCTGATTTACTGTCTGCAGCAGAGTATCCTCACAAGATCTCATACTTCAGATATTTACCTTTACTCTATTTAACAAGAGACTTTAGTCTATTACCTAATAATCAAAGAAATGCTAAAACTTTTAACTAGATCTATAAAGTTCAGTCTTCCAAATAATCTAGACATTCCCTATAGTTTTCTACATTTCTACGCGACTGCACAACCCTTCTATAAAATAGATTCGTATACTAGGTTATGCTACTCGCCTAATATACCTATATTAACTATCATATCTATTACCCCAATCATTACTAGATCTACCCCGGGAACCGATACTATCTTTTTAAGACTTTAAATAGCGTCTATATTCTTACCACCCCTCATTTCCTTTAGGACATTTATCAAGTGATCTCGCGTTATTGCCTGTCCACCGGCTGAGAGAAGCGTGGGGCTGATTGAACAAGTGCCGTCTGGAGGGAATCTGACTGTAGCTGCAAGGGGCAGCACTGCACTCCTTGAGTGAGGCACCTAGTTCCCTTAAATATAGGTACGGAAAGGGCGGGGGGTGGGGGCGCCTGCGGTACGATTGCGGAGGGCTATGAGATCTGGGGTCAAGGACACCGTATAGTTTGAATAGAAATAATCGCTTGCCTCTGCAAGCGATGGAGGATTCCAATACTAAATACAAGGAGCGGGGTTATAGTATAGTCTACTGACGTGTCACCCCGACTTCGGATCCGCTGCGGTGAGCCGGCAGCCCGAGGTCTCTGGCTGGCGCCAGCGCCGGTGACAGTAGCCACAGCCTCCTTGTCGTCTTCTGGCATGCGAATGTGGGGAGAGAACTCCGCCCTTCGTACCACCGTTAAAAAACCGCTGTACCACTCCGTCTCCACATGCATGTGGAACACGAACTAGCGGTATGATCCTGGCCAAAGTTGCCACCTTTCATATGTGAGACGTAGCCTCGAGAGACGTTTGGGTGTGTTCAAGGTCAATAAAAAGCACATCATATCCAGCATTTCGGGCAATGAGAACAAGCTCAATTGTTAGGAACACCTTCACACCAAGAGCCTGAAGGTGATTGAAGCATCATATTAATGTTAGATCTAATATATCATGCAAAGGAGAACGGGCAGAAGAGGAGATGAATGGGGCGCAAGTACTTTGTAGATCCTGGAAGACATCATGAGGGAAAGCTTCACGGAATATTACCAGCCGCTAGTCCCCTGGGTACTAGAGCTACAGAAAGTGGTATTCCCCAACGCAAACAGACTAAGGAAAGAAGATAATGAGGTTTATGCCCAGATGCGCCAGATCCTAAGAAGTGCGTAAAGGGATCCAAAACATCTTGGCCTAACCTTTGTCACTGACAAGACAAAGGGTTCTAGAATAGTTTGACCCGGCATTATTTGCTTACCGGCAAGGCTCTATAGAGTTGAAGTCTGAGGATGTCGTTGATCTAGTATTCCTGATGATATATGCCACTTTAGATCTTGTTGTGTAGACTTCTACCATCTATTTACTTGGATACTGCGGGGATGAGGGGAAAGGGGAATATAGAATAGTTCAGTTTGGCACAATAGATCTCGGCTTGCATTCTGATCTTCGTTTCATCGACAGATGGTAGGGCCGTGGCCCGTCTGTATACGTGACTGGTTGATCCCTTGCTTCCTCTCATTAGGGATAACTCAACGCTTCAGCTGATTTAAACCACGAAATGGTTTCCTGTTCTTACTTCTAGCATATCTTCAATACCCTCTTTGGTATACAGGACTGCCCTTCATTCATTCAGTATTTGTACTAAATAGTAGCTAACTTCGATCTGCAGATAGATCTTTAAATAGAATATAAAATTACCTTTATAAAACAGCCCAAACAGGTATAATACAATATTAAAACAGTTTTTTCGGTTTTCTCTTTCGGATCAAGCGCTGACTAATAGTTTTGTCATCTGGGGTTTAAGTGGGCGTGGGTCCATCAACTCCCACGACTGTTCCAGACAACATTTGAGCATAGAAGGCTTTATTAGTACGGTATGAACCACTTACTGCATGCCTTGTTGGCTTATTATAAAGACCTATCCCGCAATTTGTGGCTGTAGGCTACTTACATCCAGCTCAGCAACCTGGTTAGCTGTGCACGTGACTGGTTAAGACATTCTCGTTCGTTGACCCCTTTCTTCCTTCGAGTACAGAGAACTCGACGCTTCTCAGCCGATTTATAGCACGAAATGTTTTCCTTTGTTTTTTCCGGCTTGTCGTTACTACTTTCTTTCGCATACAGGACTGCGCTTCGTCCATTCAAATTTCTTCGCCACTTTCTTACCCTTAGCACAAAAAATCAAATCCCAGACGTGGAGAAAAGTCCGGTGACCGAAATCCAAACACACATATACAGGCCATCTGGGTACGCCGACACAACTTTAACTGTCCAGTATCAGCTGGGCCTTGATATCATAGGCGTTGGAGCAGCAGGCCAGGTTTATAATGTTGATGACCACACTGTTTTGAAGGCGTGCAGAATATACGAGCCTCCATCGCAGAACGCCACCCCAAGAGCCTTGTGGGACTATGCTTCAGAAACAGTTTTCCACTCTGGTCTTTTAAAAGACGAGAGGGCTGTTTTAGGTCTGCTTGCGAAGCGCCCTCATCCAAACATCATCGAAGTTCTCGATGTAGATCAGCCGGAGGGTATCTACATTCGCAAATACAGACCGCTTTCGGACTTTATCCAGGAGTCGTCTCCGTTCGATCGGATCCTCTGGTATCAGGACATTATACGAGCCCTTGACTTTCTGCACACCCTTGGCATCACTCATTCAGACATCCGCAAGGACAATATACTCGCTGGCTCCAATGGTCATGCGATACTTAATGATTTTGGCGCCAGTTGCCCTTTTGGATTTGCGAATCCCTCTCTACCTGTTCTTTTGAATGGGCCCTGTGAAACAGTATCGGGTGCGACTGATCGTTTTGCGTGGGGTCACACTGATCTATGAGATGGAAACCGGCGTTCGACCAGTAATGTCCGGCGAAAGTCGTGAAGATCTTCTTTTGCCCTCCATCCAGACTGGCAACAACGACCTGAACTCCCTGATCGAGGGTGCGTGGCAGGGAAGGTTTGAATCAACATCTGATATGCTGGAGGCCGTTGAGAGACTTGCTGAAGATAGTCGCCCGCCGACTGTATGCTCCGTGTCGAAAACCGAGTTGTGTGAGCGAATTCTCTTGTGGAGGAAGAACCGAGTTAAACAATATGGTATATTTTCCCCTTTCTGTCATTGCTTGAGCAATTCGACTCAAATATCTTATTAGGATGTGTTCTCTTCTCCCTGCCTACCGATAATCAGATACAGGACCTAGCGGAGCGTTATGGCTGGTGTCCGAATGACGAAAGGCAGTTTGTGGTTGATTCTCTAATTGCTTAACAGGGCTTGTCACAGACAAATACATAGAATCCTGTCCTCCGACTTTGGACCTTCTGGGATGTTGGGATTTGAGCCGGATCCAGGGTGGCAGACTTTGAAGCGGAATACGTCTCCATGATTTAACTAATCCTATGGATAATTGCTTCTACTGCACTTTTGTTTTTTCCTACGTTGACAGAAAGATAGGAAACCCATCTGGCAGCTCGATCTTACAACTGAGCGCGGTCTGGCCAAAGCCCTGGTTCCGGTGTTCATGTAGCGCGCTTACTGAGTTGTGCAGCTGCGCTTGACTCAACCCCGGACAGTGACATTTGCCCTGATTGGCCAGGTCAGGCCAAGTGAGACTGTACCTACCTCGGTGGCTGGGAGAACATAGAGCGGTCAAACCTCCGGGCCTGGTGCTGCTGCTGGCGTTTGTGAGTCATTATTGCAGCTGCCGTTACCTATACTTGGCTTGAACCCCGGCCAAGAGTGTCGGTCTTGCCTTCTCAACTAATAATGCCATCCAGTAGGTGAGTATCTCATGGGCAATATCAGCTTGGCTTGTTGTTTCTTGTGGGATGGCGTTACGGATCATCAAAGGGGTTCCAGGAGCACTACAGGTTCCCCAAGATTAGAAGCTTGATGATCCCCATGATTAGTGCTGGTAATGGGGAAAGCAGCATTGGCAGCGTTAAAGAGCTGCCAAACGCTTTCAAGTTAAGGCCATGCATCTCTCCCCTGTCTTGATGGTTTGGAGATTTTACAGCCGGCTGCGAGATCACATTGTATTAAAGCCAGGCACTATATCCGATGTTGTGGAAGGAGTGGACCTTGAGATGTGGAAAAAGGACTTCATCGTGGTGCATTTCTCATGCGTCGCTACTTCCGCTCCACAAGGTCATCGCGATATGCTTTTCTTGGCGAGTGACCTATGTTACAAGGGGGTTATACCGGCCAGATTAAACTGGAAAAAAAAAAGACAACATATGTAACAGCAAGTACCAGCATAACACCCAATCACTCTAATCTACCCTCCTCCATCCACCTTATACTTCTCCGCGCGCCCATAACTCTCCTTATACGCGGCTTCAACCCACTCCTGCACCGTGATCGGCGCATACTTCGCCTGCTCATCCCCCTCTCGGCAACCAGGCAGACACTCACACCGAAGTAGTCCGGGTTGCCACTGAAAAAGAATGGAATGGAGTACCGTTCGTGCCCGGACTTGTTTGATCACGCGGTGGATATTCGACTTGTATTTGTCGTTGGTCATGCGCATGAAGAGATCGCCGAGGTTGACGACGTAGGCGCCGGGGATGGGTTGGACCTGCGCGTATATTACTTAGAATTTAGCATATTCATTTGCACGCATCAGAAGGGGGACGAGGAAGGAATGGAAGAAAGGGAAAGAGTAACATCAAGCCCACTGCCTTCCATCCAACACCTGCAATCCATCGACCTCATCCTGCAAAAGCAGCGTGACACACCCGAAGTCCGTATGCGCGCCTATCCCCCTCTCGAGCCTCTCATCTGAATCTTTCTCCTGGGCAGGATAATGTAAATACCGCATAGTCGGACGCCGCCATCCGCTAGGGGCGCGAAATACTCCTCTTCCAGATCTAACGTCATTGCCAGGATGCGCAGGATGTCTTTGGACAAATCCATCACCGCATGGTAATACTCCATCGATGTGCATTTAAATTCATTTGGCGAGGAAATCCCGGCAGGCCATTGGTTTGGTCCGGAGGTCAGTTTCCCCTGGACGTGGGAGGGATGGTCAACCGGGATTTCTTCCCCGATGTAAAGCCCTTCTTTGAGTTCCGGGGAGGTGCCGGGTTCGAGAATTTGAGAGCGGAGGAGTTCGTAGCCGCGGTGGTAGCTGGTTTTGTCTTCATTTTATTGTACGCGGGTAGTTAGTGGGTGTGGCTGTGTTTGTGTTTGTGTTATGGGTATTAGGGCAGGGGATACTCATGTCAATAGCCATTTTCTCTTCAATCGGCATGTTGAAGAACCGCCGTGCGCAGTCCATCACCCGGCTCTGCAGATCCAGCGGCACGCGGTGGTTTGTGATCTGGAAGAAGCCGTTGGACAGGCAGCAGTCCCGGATCTGGTCGACGAGTCGGGCTTTGGCGGCGGAGTTGGGGCCGTAGAAGGCGAGAAGTCGAGAATGGGCGGAGCTGGCATTTTAGCAGGGCCGGTGGGTTGGATACAGTGTTCTACAGGAAAGGGTTGCACATCGGAGGTTATCAGGACAGTCTTTGGAAGTCGTGGAGTTAGAGTAACGAAGATCGGCAAGTGGGGTAATGTATCTATCCTGGATGATCATTGATAAGCATCCAATGTAGTACATGTATCGGTGTGGCTGATAACGAGCAGAAGCTGATTGGAGACAAGACGTGGCCCATCCCAGACAAGCTATGCCAGACAAGCCGTGAAGCTGATCGACTCCTGCAAGGGATGCGCAATGAGGATGCAAGGGATACGTGGCTGGCACTCAGTTATAAAACAGGCTGATGGACGACCAACCTAGACCAGATCATGATGGGCGATATGGAGGACATCGACCGCAGCGTGGAGAAGAGCTACGGTAGGTACTGGGCTGTGCGACGTCGCTGAGGTTGTGCTGACAGGAGCCAGTGCGCAAGGTGGATTTCTGGCTGCTGCCCCTGCTGTGCTTGGTATGTCTCTCTACAAGGGATCATACCTACTGAGTACTGACTGGGTAGATGTATTTCTTTGACTGCATGGACCGAGTACGTTGACCTCAGCCAGGCGAGCGTCACTGACCACAGCAGAGCAACCTGGCCAATGCAAAGACCGACGGCATGGACGAGGATCTCAACCTCCAGGGGAACGAGTATTCCCTGATGGTGCTGCTTTTCTACATTCCGTTTGGACTATGCGATCTGCCATGGAACCTGCTGCTGAAGCGGTACTCCGGGCGTATCACGCTGTCCTTCAGTATGTTCCCGCCCATGAAATGCCATGAGACATCTAACCTGTGACAAGTGACCATCGTCTGGGGCATTCTCGCCCTCTGCCAATGCGCAGCCCAGAACTTCGGCGGCATGCTGGCCATCCGAATCATCCTCGGGTGAGTCCCTAGATGTATATCCTCCTGCCGCCAAGCACACTGAACCAGACAGCGTCTTCGAGGCCGGCTTCTTCGCCGGCGCCACCTTCTACTTCACCCTCTTCTACTCCCGCGGCGAGGTGGCCTTCCGCCTCGCCATCATGCAGTCGTTCGCCGTCCTGGCGTCGGCCTTCAGCGGGCTGATCTCGTTCGGCGTGTTCCAGATCGACGACCCTGCCGTGCACGGCTGGCAATGGCTCTTCATCATAGAAGGATCTATGACTCTCTTGACTGGCATTATCGGATTCTGGTGGCTCCCCGACCGGCCGCAAACGGCGTGGTTTTTGACCGAGCGCGAGCGAAAGGCCGCGACTGCACGACTCCTGCGCGATAGTTCATCGGAAGTCGCCACGTCGCTCGAGCTCAAGTCGGCTTTCCAGTCGTGGAAAGACTGGAAATTCCCCATCTGGTGTATCATCGGAGCGACATACCCCGTCGCCTACGCCACCGCCATGAACTTCTTCCCTCTGATCGTGCAGCGCCTGGGCTTCTCGACCATCAAGACGAACCTGTGGACGGTAGCGCCCAATCTCGTGGGCGCGGTGGTTCTCCTCGTCGTAGCCAAATCGTCGGATTCTTTCCGCGAACGAGGATTCCATATGGTCTTTTCACTGGTGGTATCGCTGATCGGCATGCTGATTCTGGCGACCGTCGACGTCCTCGCACACACCGGCGTGGCTTACTTCGCGTGCTTTCTGATGGCGGCGGGCGCGTATATTCCATCGTGTCTGTTCCACGCCTGGCACAACAATAACAACCTGGACGAGAACTCGCGGGCGGCGAATACGGGGTTCCTGGTGGGGATCGGTAATCTGATGGGGATCTTAAGCGCTGCGACGTTTCGCACGGAATATGCGCCCAAGTGAGTCTGAGTCTGACTTGGCAGTGTGCAGGTCCCTGTGCATATAACACAGTCATAGCTAACAGGCCAGGTACATTCCCACCCTGGTCGCCACCTGCTGCTGCAACGGCGTTTGTATTGTATTTGTAACTGGCCTGGGCATCTGGATGCGCGCGGAGAACAGACGACGCGATGCAGCGCAGGGGGTCAGACGGGAGAATGTCGACACCAGTGAGCTATCTGGGGAGGCCAGCTCAGACTGGCGGTTTTTTCTGTAGAAGTTGTATAACATGAGGCAACACCACCAATAGCCAAGGCAGCCATCCAGGCTCGTTTGCAACCGCTAAGAGTTTCTCTGCATCGGACGCCCTTCCAATTCGTGGATGCTATCATGGCTGCTCTGGTTGGTGATAAGTGTGCTGTCTGTCCTTCTCTCTTTCATGCAGTCTTCCAGGTTGAGTATGTGAATCACACCGTGTCTTGAATGGATTGTTTGTGCACGTGATGCACTGTCTTAGCCAGTCCGACTTGTTCTCTTCTTCTTTTCTTCTTCTTCTCTTCTTGAATTCAACTTCCCTTCATCTACCGTACCCCATCATGAAACCCCATGCCTGCCAGTACCCCAACTGCAACAAATCCTTCACCCGCGCCGACCATCTCCGTCGGCATGCCTTCAACCACGCGCCCACGAACGGGCACATCTGCTCGCGATGCTCCCTGCACTTCCACCGTCCCGACCTTCTCAGCAAGTTCTTCGCGCAGCAATATCCGGGCAAAGCTGACCAGCAAGGACGACATATGAAGCGCCATGCCAAATGCGACGAAGAAGCCGGCGGGCCTGGGCTGGGCGTGCTCCAGACTCGCAAACGCACGCTTCGAGCGGACGACGGTTCGATTGTCACTAGGTCGATCAAGCGACGGACGAAGCGAATGCGTAAAACGGCCTCCGACCATGCGCAGTATCCCCATGGAGACCCAGTCACCCCTGCCGGCTCGGTTGGCGATCAGCCCGCGCTATTCCCCGAGGGAACTGATTCCCTGCTGGCGCCGATGATCCCGGCAGGGCTGTCCGAGCCGCTCGAGCCTATACCGGGGCAGTTTGGGGTGCATGGTTATGGATCGTTGAGACCGTTGCTGGTAGACGGATTCGGAATGGATATAGGTGCGTATGAGTGCTAGCAAGAAGTGCCAGTATCAATCATATTGAACTATGCATAGTACCCGATTTCAACACGCCCTTGCCCTTCGCCGCAGCGCACGACTACAACTGGCTGTGCGACGTAGCGTCACTGGTCGACGGTTTCAACCAGCTCGAACTCGATCTCCTCCTGCCTCCTGACGCGATGACCTTTCCCGATCTGCACTCTGGTCTGGTAGTAGACGACAGACAGCCGGGTCCAGACGGATCGTCCGCATTACAGAGAGGGAATGGGAAATACGAGACGCGCGGACTGGCGATGGCGCAGTCGGGGAGTATGCGGTGGGAGGGTGCATGATGCGACGGTGACGGTGGGATTAATTTGATTTGATATCGATTCGTATTCCGTGAATCTGAGCATGAGGGAACATGGGTCGACCCAGCTGTGCGGGCAGCTGTCATATTGTTCGGGTTGCACGACTTGGCCGCACACCTTCTAGTCTGCCTATCATTGCACTTCCTCCGGGCCCGAGAACACACAATGACCCATCATATATGCAATACGTACAATTAACCCCTCGGTTCTGCATGGATTCTGCATGAAAGTGGGATAATTACCCAACCGGCCAATTAATACTAGTTGATATGCAAAATGCAACGTAACCCCACTTTCAAGAGGGGAATCAGAATTCGCCACGATGAGATCAGTTCTCGTCTCCCCCTCCTGGTTCGGCCTACTTATACGGCTGTTCTTCCCTCCTTGTGCATTCCCCTCTGGCTCTCTCCGTCTGTCTGTCATTTCTGCCAAATATAATATGACACCTACCACCCTTCTGTCCTCCCATCCCTCGTCTTCCACATTATTCTTCTATCTTAACGGTACATCTATACGTCTATCGAATCCTAATCCCCACTTCACGCTTCTTGATTTCATTCGCTCGCAACATGGTCTGAAAGGAACGAAGCTGGGGTGTGGCGAAGGGGGATGCGGTGCTTGTACGGTGGTGCTTCAGAAGAGAGATAGGAAGGGGAGGATACGGCATGAAGCCGTGAATGCTTGTTTGTATCCGCTGGTGGGGGGTAAGCTTACCTATTATTTATTCCGTACTTATTCTATTATGGTAGTTCTAGGGACGGGTGCTAATGGAAGTATATATCTAGTGGTCGGGAAACATGTCATCACCGTCGAAGGGCTGGGTAATATGGATAACCCCATCCACTGCAGGAGAGGTTGGGCAAGTTGCATGGATCGCAGTATGCTTCCTTTCCTCCCTGTTCTAGTCACCCCAATGTCACTGCCACTGTCAATGTCACGTTGGAAATGGAAATGGCTAACGGGCTGTAGGTGCGGCTTCTGTACCCCCGGCATTGTCATGTCCCTGTATGCTATGGTCCGCAATGCCTATGACCCTGTCACAGACCAGTTCGTCCTGTCTGAGGATGATATCGAAATGAAGGGTCATCTGGATGGCAATCTGTGTCGGTGTACGGGGTATAAACCAATTCTCCAGGCTGCGAAGACGTTCGTCACGGAGGATTTAAGGGGAGGTTTAGCCTTGCTAAGGGGGATCAGAGGACTGATTTGGAGAATGAGGTGATGAATGGGAGTGGAGGGAAGACAGGGCCTGGGTCCTGTGGCCGACCAGGAGGATGCTGTCGCGACTCACACTCCCCTGGTTCGTGTTCTAGTTCAGAGAAGACAGGAAGCGAGCATGAGACGGATCTGTCGAGTATGGATTCAGGGTCAGGATCTGGGAAATCCACTCCCCAGTTCGACTTCATTCCGTATACTCCCCAGACAGAACTCATCTACCCCCCTGGTCTGGCTAAATTCACCCCCGAAATGCTGGTCTACGGAACAAACGAAAAAGTCTGGGTCAGACCAGTCACAATCAAACAAACCCTCGACATCCTCTCCCAATACCCATCGGCCCAATTAGTTGGCGGAGCCAGCGAAGTGCAGGTGGACGTCCGGTTCAAAGGGACCCAATTTCCCATATCGATATTCATCGGCGACATCGACGAACTGACCCAGATCTCGACCACAGCAAAGGACTCCGTGATAACAGAGCTGGTGATCGGCGGAAACGCCAGTCTCAGCGCCATCGAAGCGAAATGCCACGAACTGATCCCCTCACTCGGTCACGGGCCTCCGTCCTCGAGGCTGTGGCCAAGATCCTGCGCTATTTCGGCGGACGCCAGATCCGCAATGCAGCCTGTCTGGCGGGGAATATCGCCACTGCGTCGCCGATTTCAGATATGAATCCGCTCCTCTTGGCTACAAACTCCACTGTGATAGTCAGGACTGTTGACGGAGAGCAGACACTCCCTGTAAAGACTATGTTCCTGGGCTATCGCAAGACTTCTCTCCCGCCACGCAGCGTCATCACGCAAATCTGCATTCCCCTCCCTCCGCCTGGCGTCAACGAGATCACAAAATCATACAAACAGGCAAAGCGCAAAGACGACGACATTGCCATAGTCACAGCTGCGTTCCGCGTGCGACTCGACTCCGATTCCAGAGTCACAGACATAGCTCTCGCATACGGCGGAATGGCACCTACCACTGTTCTGGCCAAAAAGGCTACCCAGTCCCTACTGGGCCAGAAATGGGCCGACGAGACAGTCCTCGATAATGCCCTCTCCGCTCTGAGTGCAGACTTCCCTCTCTCATACAGCGTCCCGGGCGGAATGCCCACCTACCGACGCACCCTGGCCCTAAGTCTCTTCTTCCGATTCTGGCACGAAGTCATCTCAGACCTCCATCTCGGTCCATCAGAAGACATCTCCGAAATCCATCGCTCCATCTTCTCTGGAATCCGCGACGATGTCAACCCCTACGAACAGCGCGTCGTCGGGAAACAACTCCCTCATCTGTCAGGTCTGAAACACACCACCGGCGAGGCAGAATATATTGACGACATGCCTCCTCAGTACGGCGAGATGTTCTGCGCAATGGTTCTTTCGCAACGCGCGCATGCGAAAATAGTATCCGTGGACTGGAGCCCTGCTTTGCAACCTGGGTTAGCTGTAGGGTATATCGATAAAAATAGTATCCCTGCGGAGAAGAACCGCTGGGGTTCGGTGGTGCGCGACGAGCCGTTTTTCGCGGAGACTGAAGTCTTCTCGCATGGTCAGCCGATTGGATTGGTTTATGCGGAGACGGCAATCCAGGCGCAGAAGGCTGCGAGGGCTGTCAAGGTGGTTTATGAGGATTTGCCGGCGATATTGACGATTGACGAGGCGATTGCGGCGAAAAGTTTCTTTGCGCATGGGAAGGAATTGAGGAAGGGTGTTACCCCCGACAAGATGGACGAGGAGTTCAAAAAGTGTGATCGGGTGTTTGAAGGGACGACGAGGATCGGGGGTCAGGAGCATTTCTATCTCGAGACGAATGCGGCGATGGTGATTCCCAATACTGAGGACGGCTCGATGGAGGTGTGGTCTTCTACCCAGAATACGTATCTCTCCCCCCCCCCCCCCCCTGGTGGCTCTATATTCCCCATACGGAATCTAACAAAAGCAGAATGGAAACCCAAGAATTCGTCGCTCACGTCACAAACACGCCCTCACATCGCATCAACGCCCGCGTCAAACGCATGGGCGGTGCCTTTGGAGGCAAAGAATCCCGTAGCGTCCAACTGGCCTGTCTGCTGGCCGTGGCAGCTAAGAAAGCCCGTCGGCCTATGCGCGCCATGCTGAACCGCGACGAAGACATGATGACTTCCGGCCAGCGCCATCCGATCCAGTGTCGCTGGAAAGTGGGAGTCATGAATGATGGCCGTCTGGTGGCATTGTCTGCAGACTGCTATAACAATGCGGGCTTCTCGCTGGATATGAGCGGCGCAGTCATGGATCGCTGCTGCACGCACCTTGATAACTGTTATCATATCCCGAATGTGCATATTCGCGCGTGGGTGTGTAAGACGAACACGCACAGTAACACTGCGTTCCGTGGGTTCGGAGGTCCGCAGGCGATGTTCATCGCGGAGAGCTACATGTCTGCAATCGCGGAGGGATTGTCCATCGATATTGACGACCTGAGGAGGATCAACCTCTACCAGCCTGGCCAGCGCACTCCATTCCTCCAAACCATCGACACAGACTGGCACGTCCCGATCCTCCTCGACCAACTGGCCCAGGAATCCAACTATGCCGAGCGCAAAGCCTCGATCGCGCAGTTCAACGCGAAGCATAAATACCGCAAGCGCGGCATCAGCTTGATCCCAACCAAATTCGGCATCTCCTTCGCGACAGCCGTGCATCTCAACCAGGCCACTGCCTCTGTACGAATCTACATCGACGGCTCGGTGCTACTGCACCACGGCGGCACTGAAATGGGCCAGGGCCTGTACACCAAAATGGCCCAGGTAGCTGCGCAAGCCCTCAACGTGCCTTTCGAGAGTGTCTACACCCCCGACACTTCCTCATACCAGTCCGCCAACGCCTCCCCAACAGCCGCGTCCTCAGGAAGCGACCTCAACGGCATGGCGGTGCAGCACGCCTGCGACCAGCTGAACAAGCGCCTTGCGCCGTACCGGCTGAAACACGGCAAGGACGCGCCCATGGAGAAACTCGCACACGACGCGTACAAGGACAGAGTGAGTCTCTCCGCGACGGGGTTCTGGAAAATGCCCACGGTGGGATATCAATGGGGGAATTACGATCCGGAGACCGTCAAGCCAATGTATTTCTACTTCACCCAGGTATGTAGCCTTCCCCTGCTGTATTATGCTCAGCCTTTTTTTTTTCACCGTCGATACTCGGTACTGATAACAGGGGATGAATGAAGGGCGCCGCAGTCAGCGAAATCGAACTCGACCTCCTCACAGGCCACCACACCGTTCTGTACACGAATATCAAAATGGACGTCGGGCGCTCGATCAACCCGGCCATCGACTACGGGCAAGTCGAGGGAGCCTTCATACAGGGTCAGGGGTTGTTCACGATGGAAGAATCGCTCTGGACCAGCTCAGACGGACAGCTTGCCACGAGGGGACCGGGGAATTATAAAATCCCCGCCTTCAGCGACATCCCGCAAGACTTCCGGGTGAGTTTCCTGCGCGACGTGGAGTGGAAGAATCTGCGCTCGATTCAAACGAGTAAAGGCGTGGGAGAGCCGCCGCTTTTCCTGGGCTCGACGGTCTTGTTTGCGCTCAGGGAGGCGGTTAAGGCGGCGAGGGAGATGAATGGTGTAACTCAGTCCCTGGTGCTGCATAGTCCGGCGACGGCGGAGAGGTTGAGGGTTGCTCTGGGGGATAGGTTGGTGGAGAGGGCGAGAGTGGAAAGGAGGGAAGGGGAGAAGGGGTTTTTTGTGGCGGTTGCTTAGAGAGAGATGGGAGATGATCGGAGAAACGATGCTTGATTCCAGATGCCGACCGGAGGCAGAGTAGATCGGGTGGGTCACCTGATCACTAACTGTATCCGGTCTAGGCTGCTGCCTTGCTGCCTGACAAATATGTACCTGTAGATCTAAGTAGTGTTGAGGGTTGGTCTATGTGCAGTGTGTAGGCATACCCCGGAGTATTTTCTGGATACACTTTGTCCCTAGCAATACTATCCTGCTCATGCTAAGTGGGACAACTCTGTCGGTGCGAAAAGCTTCTATTCAAGATGAACAACGGTGTGATGATCAGCCCTACGGCCAGATCCAACGTCCCATTCATTGGCGAGCTATTGTGAATTCCATTCCTAGGTGGCTGAAGCAGGTGCAGGAGAGGCATTCATAGATAGAAGAAATCCAGGGCGCAAGTAGAAGCGCTTAAAAGATGATCAATACCTATCGGTCGGTAGTCCGCCTGCAGCTAGCATATGTACCTTGGCGAGCGCCCCCTGGTACCTGGTATTCCCAGTACAACCACATATAGGGCTGTAAATAACCTTAAATCCATATATAGAATCTGGTCCTGGACACCAAGTGTTACCGAAATTTATAAAATATTACACTGAGAGAATGCCTCCAACACATACTGCATTATCGCAAATCCTCACAATCTTGCAATGTAGAGTAGATAGCTGTAGCTATACTCCGTCCCTGCGGAAGATATATTGATCGTGGCACGTTAAGCTATTCTGCTTGACTCGGCAGGACCCGCGCGTACATTTTAGTGCAAATCAGTGGGGAGTTATGCAGGGGCCACCCCTACCAAGCCGTATTATACATGCCAAGATGAGGATTTATGCAGAATTATGCAAGTACGGGTTTGTTGATCGGTTTAACGTTCAGGCGCATCCATGGGTCGCCGAAGTGAAATTCTGGATATACTTCAACGCCTGGTAAGAAGCCCGCAGATATATATAACCAGGAATTCAGAAGCACAATTCACTCCACTTATTTTGATGCGATCCTAAAGGACAGAGCTAAATTATTCCCTCTAGGATTGAGAGGATAGAACCAAATGCACAGCGGTAAAAGTGGTGCTCATAGATCCTAGAATACGACCGCGAGGAGGAATATAGGTGCAAAGATTCTCGTGATAACTGCCCTTAGGAGAGTCTCGCATCCCAGATAGTTGGCTACGGATTTAGTAACAACACTGCTCTCTCCAGTCGAAAGAGGATAGTGACTCCGAACAGAATCATTCGGGCGCAGAAAAACGGTCTCTAGAGGAAGATCAGCATCAAAAGAGCGGTGAAGAGTCGCCTGGGAAATCAGGCGATAACGAGGCATTGCAGGAGACGCGAATACTCCCCCCAACCGGAGAAGGAGGTAGGCGGACACACAGCTCTACTAACTATGGTACAGCTTGAGGAAGAGCATACCCAGGTGAGAGAAGAAGTGCAGCGAAATATTGAGATTTGTCGGTGATACGGGGTTCTGTCACGGTGTAGTTGTGCCTACCTCATACGATCCTGCAGGCTGTGCAGTATAGACACCATGTCCCGGTCTTCTGGCTGTTTCCTCGCTCAGAGGGAGTGTCTCCCTCCTTCACAGGACTAGGGCCTGAATAGCGAGGCATCAAAAGTGAGGCTCGACCTGACTGATGGGGCGTTGGGGCAGTGACGGCGTGATTGATTCGCATACCGAACGCGAGAACCCCACACAGGAAAGACGAATCAACAAGGCAGAAACTCCAGGTTTCATATGTCTGCCAGCTGTCTGCTGCACCCCGCAGCCTCGTATGTCCACTACCATCCGACCTGTCATGGGGCTGCCACGATGCACGCGGTTATCGGACGATGACCCGTCGGACAAAAAGCCAGATACGAGAGCATTCGGCGGCGCACCGAGACAGAGGTGTACGGAGGGTATCCTGAGATGACTCCCCGATGACTGAAAGAGGGTATGGGAGGCAGACGGCGCGTCAGCCGCACATGGCGACGAGAATACTAGGGCGCCGACGGGGAGCGGCTTGGGAAGAAATCGATCGGCACGCGTTTGAAACGGCATGCGGAGGGCAAATACACTATAGGCCAGAATATGGACCGAGATTCGTACAGCTCCAAGCCACACAAAGAAGCCGTGTTAGCAACGGTCTCTGTTAGATTAGAATGGGGTCATCTCTGACAGGCTAGCAACGAAAGACACCCCTAGCTATCCCGAAATGAAGAAGGGCGGCAGCGAGCATCTGTTCGACTAGCCGTATGGGGGAAAAGATTCCATCCCTCCGATCTGGGGGATGCTTTCTGTAAAGTGAGGCCACCATAGAGAAAAAGGGGAATTAATGTCGGATACTGTGCGTTCCCGGTTGAGCGTCAAGATGAGGGCGAGACAGCACCTCCACCCCCATGATTCCTGGAAAGGGTCATCTTCGTCGTCGAGTTCCCCTCGTCCAGGAAGGCGTTTATGTTCCGAGACCTCCTGATCTTTCTCGTCGTGGTGCAATCGCACGAGTAGGAACTGCTGGAACAATCTTGTTTGATTCTCGTACGAGCTTTCCCTCCGACTTTTCGCTCGATGGGTTGCGACCGATGGTTGCCTGGTGATGACAAACGATTAAGGCAAGGCAAAAAATGGAAATAAGAATTTTTTCAGAATTACTTCATGATGACGTGATGGGTTGGTGACGTTGACTGCTACTGTCAGGCACCGTGGTCCGTTGCCTTTACCACTGCGCCAACAGCCCAAGAGGCACAATGGATGACCAAGCAGGTTATCCAGGCAACGTACTATATAACGGTCAGGCAGGCCTCCTTAGAGGACCTGACCTGACACACACTACCCATGCATGCACTCACTCCCGCGTGCACACCTATGTAAGACTGTTCTGGAGTGAGATTCTAGGAAGGAAAAGGCCTTTACGCGGTCATTCTTTTGAGTAATTCAAGAAATGGTAGATGGTAGTCTACATACTCGATATACTTCGATACCACTATACTACTATCCCTGGGTTTGGTAGTTAACTGTACGGAAAAGCATCCAAGACAACAAGAATTCATTGTTAAGTTTCAAGCTATTACAGTACCGAAAAACGCACAGTATTCTTTTTGATCGTTTCCTTTTCCTTTTTTTTGTCTTTTTTGTTCTTGGTCCTCCAAGTCAGTCTACCCGGCTCTCTTTTTTTTGCGTTTGTTTCTGCAGTACGACAACAAAGTAAAAAGGAAACCACAAAAACCCGAAATAATCAGACAGCGGAAATAATCAGGCGATCTAAGAGTAGTCCGATGAATGAGGAGAAATGCGGAGGGTCGTAATGGATTCCATCAGACCTTCCTATTCGCGCGGCCATTGGGATGTCGACTCAGCAGTTCCTGCAACTGATGGTCATTCCTCCATTGCTTCAAGGCTTTCTTTTTCCATTCCTCCCAACTCAAATCACCATCTATGCCGACCGTCTTGCGAAGGTTATCGAACATGGAGATGAAGGCCTCCCAATCAGGAAATTCGTATCGACCGCAGAGCTCAAAGAACTCGATAAGCCGTGAATTTCTAACCGCTTGGGAAAGTCTGGGATGTCCCTTCCTCTCGAATGCCTCAGCCAGATGTACTTCGTCTTCCCCAAGGTCATAATTTCCCTCGTGGAACTGACTCATGGACAAAAAGAGCGACGGGGTTTTGAATGCCGCAGAATGCGTGTCCGTCTGGGCCCAATCCCAGTCGATTATGCCGGTGATGTTGAATTCATGGTCAACCATGATGTTCTGGCCTCCATCGTCTATATGGCGAAGATAGAACTTGGTGTCCTCGGTATCGTGGCCGGGGGAGATCTTTTGGGCGCAGTCGAGGAGGAATCGGTTGATTAGGAATGCATCAATGGGTCGGTCTGTCATAACCTCCTCTCTCATGATGAGATCCATCGTAAGCAAAATGCTGGACACGTTGAACTCTTTCCGGCTGGTCATTGGCCCGAGTGGAGCCATTTTGGACTTCACGTAGTCTACCCAGGCCTCCCGCGCAAAGGGCCCAATGTGACTGGTCCCTGGCTCGTCAAGGGAGCCCATCAGGTCAAAGGGGTATTTCTCGAGTTCCACATAAACATCTGCCAGCTGATCGATAAACTTGCGGTGCTGTTCTGGCGTAGCGTAGCTCAAATCGAGTGGCATTCCCGGAATTGTCTCCATTAGGATATATTGGACACCGACTGGGTTTCCGGGATCAAAGTCATAATGGAAGACATGGGGGACGGGGACCTTCGTTTTGCTCAGAAATTTGAGGGTGGCTACTTCACTCAGCATCATGTATTTGCGAAAGTCCGGTGGCGGCGCTGTCGCCTTCACCCGCCGAATACGAGCCATCCAGCAAACCCCGTCCTCGAAATCGATCTCAATGTGGTAGTTCACGCCACCTATCAAGCACGGGTCATATTCGAGGGGGTGTTGAAAGAAAGAGGGAACCCCGTCGCGGAGCTTGCTAGCGACTGAAAGGAGGGCGGAGGTGTTGATTCGAGTGAAGAGCTGCAGGATCTCCTTTTCTTCGGCTATTTGCAGCAGTTCATTGTAGTCCTACAAGACAACAGATTAGCATATGCAAGCACCCAGAGTCTATATATTCTCGTCCTACTTCTTTCGACTCGCAGAGATGATGTTCAGGGCTGGCATGTTTGGCACAGAGATGACTGTCACAGAGAACGCAGTCTCCCATGGTACGGACGGCGGGCTTGACACAGCCATCGGCATCGCATGGCCACATAGCCTGTGGTGACATGTTTGCGGTCGGTTTCTCTCCTTTCCGTAGGACGATTGAAGAGTGGCAGGATGCTGTCAAGTGTGTTAGTTGTTTGGTCCTTGAAGTCCTTGATTTTCGTCCGACGGGTGACAAGGAACAGCGTGTTGTCGCGTCCCTTTGTTGGCACGGTCTTTGTTGACACGGTCTTTCTTGACAGTTCAGCTGACTCATGGTATCTGTGAGACATTTCTTTATGTTTCACCGTTTGCCAAACATTCCGATACCTGTGCGACACTGGAAGATCCCGCTCCATCTCGCAATGCTGGATGGGTGAGGCCCGCACATATATGGCGTTTTTTTTGGCTCGGCCCAACCGCCGACGTGCCCGCTTATGGCTTGATGGCAGCTGCCAGCTGCTCACTCTGTGATGCCAGCTCTGCTAGATCGCATTAGAGTTCCAGAATTATGTTGTCAATCTTACCCTTCTGTACTGGGGGATATGGGGGCGTAATGCCCCATCGAAGAACCGTTTCCTGCACTAGTAAACACTTACAAATCGACCTTGACTGGCATAGAGCCCCAGGAACACTTAAACTTCAGCCGCAGCAGATGCGCCTGGTTGATAAAGGAATGTGTATCCATCAACTCCTGACCAAGGACTGCTTTTCTTTCGGGATGGCCAGCCTAATACGGGGTCTTGTCTTAACTTTGTCTGCGATGACAGGTATTTGGAGCAGAGTAGGCATAAGTAGGCCCTAGTTCCCTCAGGTTGAGGGTCAGCAAAATCTATCCACAGTCCCAGAATTGAGAGAAGCCACAAACAACTAATCCTTCAAGTCCGAACAAAACGACAAAAGCCTAGATGGCTCCAAACGCTCGGCGGTGTGAAGTGTGCGAATCTTGGGCTGTCGCCTCGTCCCCCAAGTGCATAAAGCGTATGCCTGCCACTTCTGACTGTGACTGTCTTCCAAACTACTCACTATTATTCCAGATCAGCCGGTCGGAAGCAGGATTGAGATATCCTGTCGCCGGCCGAAGTGCCCGGCCCCCCGAGTACCCGGGACAGACTTTTGCTGGGACCGTATGCCTGCCATTTATGATAACGACTGGCTTTAGTACTAATAACCATTGCAGACCAGCATTTGATTCCCAAACCAAAGCCCCGCCCGTCACCTAGCAAGGCGAAGCCAGAGCAGTCCCCGAATCAGCCCCGGAGCGAGTCGAGCGACAAGCCCAGCGGAGGAAAAGCAGACACCGCTAAGTAAATCTTGGCTGGGATTACGACGGGCTTTGTCCCGTGTGGATGTTTGATTTTCATAGTTGATTTTCATTTTTGTCAATTTAAGGACGTATCTGTCTAGGTCTTTCCTATTCTTTATGATGACATCACGTAGAAGCAACGGTCAATCGACTCTAGTAGGGTGTACATATAACTAGAAGACCATAGCCCATCAGATAGCTTCGGCTTTCCTCGAAGTTGGCCCATAGTCCATAGACCATTTTTGTGGTCTTCTAGGCGCAGAGACCCTGACTTTAGAGAGCTCATTCCTACGGTATTTTCTAACTACAAAATAAAGGGTCCCTAGACACCTGGCTTTCTGTAGTGCCCGAACTGGTGGCATAGCATACACCTTGAACTTTCATTGGGCCATCTTTAGTGACCACCGTGCGGCCTTTGGCCGTTGCATGGGTAGCATTGCTCCGATCAACTGCAGCAAAGCTAGAAAATGGACTGCAGCTGGACTCAGCGGGCGATCGATAGCGGATGCAGTATTCAATAATCCGCTCCAATTAGGGGGGGGTGAAAATATCGCGAATCCGCTTCGACAGTGTGGTTATATCGCAGCAACTGCGACACAAATGCAACCCTGTCATGCTTCGGTCTTTGGCCAGCCCGCCTCGTATTCTCACGGTACAACTGTCTGCCTGATGGCGTGTGGTCCAGGGTAAAGACATGTTATGAAGCCCGCCCATTCTCGTCCATTGAGAAACAGCGGCATCCCCCCAAAGACACACAATCCTCCTTCCCCGGTCCGTCCTGTTTCAACAATCGAAACACAAATACGAAAATATTGCTAGCCCCATCATCTGTTGTTCGAAAATGGACAATCAGAGCAACCTTACTCAGGAAAAGCAGTTTTCCACCTCGCGCATACTAGCACTTTACGACTCCTACTGTCTTTTGAAATACTAACTGCTATGCAGGGCGACCTATAAATAATGCAAAGGACATAAAGGTTGGGATAAAGGAAGGGCAACGTGGGCCTGTGAGCTTTTGGATCATATTGCTCCTATATCCCTTGCTTTCCTTCTACGCCTTATCCACTTGCCTTTCGTTGTGCCTTATCTTCCGTCATATCGTTTTTCTTTCTTTGTTCCTCTACCTTTCGAGGCTTTCCCTCTTGCCCCCTTTTTTCTATCATTCTTTTATTTAATATTTAATTTTTATTCAATTTTCATTCTTCATTCTTCATAATTTAATTTATTTGTCTATTTTTTTGCTTTGTCCATGAAAGCAAAAGGGGTCTAGATCTAAAAATAACATAAAGCAAAGACCTTGCAAGCTTCCGGCGTCAAGCTGGGACTTGAATCCGATGCCGTTTTATCAATTCATGCAACCGACTATCGTCTTTATACTGAACCAATGCTTTCTCCTTCCAACTGTCCCAATCCAGCTCCGCATCTTTATTCAACTCCTTCCGAAGGCCGTGAAATAGAGGATAAATACCATCCCAGCCGGGATACTCATACCCACAGCACATATCAAAGAAACTGACAAGATGTCCATTGTCCAGAGCATCTTCAAGACAAGGCTTCTTATAGTAATCCCTGTCCTCGTATTCCTCAAATAATAGATGTTCATCGTCCGAAAGATCAGTTGATCCTTGGAAGAAGCCTTTGTCAAGAAGCATAGTTGGTGGTTTGAACGCACCACATAGGTTGTCTGTTTGCGCCATCTCCCAGTCAATGATCCCAGTAATATTATAATCATCATCCACCAGAATAGTGTTCTCTTTGTCATCCGTATGGCGCAAAAAGCATAGGCCAGCGGTCAGGTGTTCTGCATATCGCCAACTGCAGAATATGGACTTGGCATGATCCAAAAGAAACCGGTGGATCAGAAACGCATCGACAGCCTGTTCTGTATATATCTCCTCTCGCATAATCAGGTCAATCATGAACTTCGTTTTCGCAACAGCATACTCCTGGCGATTCGCGAACGGCCCTAGAGGACGCATCTCGGACCCGACATAATCCGTCATCATATCGGTTGCAAAACAGCCCACCCCTTCGATGTTGTCCTCATCATATGCTCCAAGCATTGTTGCCGGGTGCTTCGCTATCTCAATGTAAACGTCCGCCAACTGCTTTATCACTTTCCTTCTCTGCTCGATTGACGCTTCGTGCAACTTGACAGTCTTCCCAGGCAACTTGTCCATGAGAATATACTCCATTCCCACCGGGTTCGAACTATCGAGGCAATAATGATGGACCTTCGGAGTAGGGATCTTGAACTCCGTGGCCAAAGCCTGGAGGGTATGCACCTCGTTGCGCATCATATGCCGGCGAAGATCTGGAGGTGGCGAAGACGCATTTACCCGGCGAAACCGAGCCATCCACCTAACTCCGTCTTTGAACTCGAGTTCAATATGATAGTTTCGAGCTCCCATTACATCGTCGCCCATCCAATCATGCTCGAGATCACAGACCAAATGACAAGGCATTCCAGAACGCAACCCGCTAGCTTGAACAACTAAAGCAGGCAGGTTTATTTGATTAATAAGCTTTTTGATTTCGGCTCGTGCAGCCAATGTCATTTGGACGTGATATTCGTTATCCTCATCACCGTACCGTGGACACTTGTGAAACTCGCGAGTCATATGCTTCGCGCACAGGTGACTATCGCAGATCTCGCAGTCTCCGCCGAGCCGGACGGAGCGTCTATCGCAATCTTTGACAGTGCTTGTCCACATTCTCTTTTGATACGGTTGGGTGTGAGTTCTGCTTTTGGATATGTGGATTCTTGGGGCTGTTGCTGTTTATATTTTCTCAATTGATGGCCTGTGCGCGCTACGCCTTTGTGTAAGAGATATAAAGAAGGGAAGCGCAGCTCTCGTTGTTGGATGAAACATTTGTTCGTTGACTTATTCATTATGTCCTCTGACAAATTCTCGGTTCCTTATTCAAAACAACCCGTGCTAAAAAAAAAGAGAGCGAAAAAAATCAAAAACAAAAAGAAGCAAACAAAGAAGGATAAATAAATAGAAATAGAAAAAAAAGAAAATAATACTCAAAGATACTGAAACCGGCCAATGAATGCCTCTGCTGACTCCGAACTAAAATTTGAAATTATACATTATGGAGCTATTCTTCATTAAACGATGAGATAAAGCTCAAACACATGGAACAATGAAAAAGTAAACGACATCGCAAGGGGTGGTATTAAACAGTGTCAATAGAGGAAGAGCCCTCAGAAAATTCAACAAAGTCATCGTCGCCTCTCATGTCTCCCTGGACGTTGAACGCGTCACAATCCCAGTAGGACTCTGCAGCTCCACTTGAGGAAGTAGGCGGGTATATTGTAGCAGCCTTCCAGAGAACGCCAAGCCAAGGTTTGATGTCCTCTCAGGAGATTCTGTTCAAGAACCCTGCCAGTCCTTGTGCATTTGGCAATATCGTATCTTCCAGCCCAAAGACCTAGCTCAAATATGGCTGGTGTTTTGCCATGTTCAGATTGGGACGGCTTACCAAGTCTTTTGGTGCTTCGTTCCCCATCGCTTGTAGGGGCTGCGTTTCTCGAAGCTTCAATTGGGGCGTCGTAGCGTTTCAGGCATTTTGCTGCTACTGTGTCATGAATAGAAGCACCATTTGCCAGTTCACAGAGGATTGAAGCTGCAGGTCGCTGGAATCACCGTATCGACAAGCAATCATATCTTGTGCCCGTAGCCTCCTGGCTTGGGCTCGCTTTTCAGGGTGTAGAGTCATGAATTTCCCGTTTTCTTTGATCAGTCCGTGATGACAAACGTTGTAAGAAACATGGTCGACCATATCTTTTACAAGCTCATGCTGCAACCAGAGGTTCACCCGGTTAAGCTTGTCATCAACACCGTCCTCGTTCAGGCCGTCCCACCTTGTGGTCACAATAGTCGATAACTAGTAGAACTATAAAAAAATATTTCTTAATTTTAAACTACTCTATAAGACGTATTTAGGAGCTAATCTAAGTATTATAATTATAGATTTTTTAAAAAAAGTATTAATTTGTAAATTATATTTTTATAATTATTATAGATAGTATATTTAATAATAATACTTTAATAATAAATATCTAAGACTTTCTTAAAGCGCTTAAATTAAGTAAAGATGTAATTATAATTGGTATTTTATATCTCGTTTATATTATCTAGCTAAGTCTTCAGGCGGCTATTCGGGCCAGACAGGAGTCCGCTCGTCCACTTATGCCCCCCAACCGTGAGCCACAGGTCAAGACCTCTCTCCTGCGGCTTCGCCACGATTATTTCTATATTGTCTTCTGCATTCTACTGGCCTCCTTGGTTCTCTACATTCGCGGCGGCATCTCCTATAAATGCTTTATTTAGGTAGAAAGAAGGTGGAGCAAGCTCAGCTAAATATATAATGTGGCTCGCGTGAACAGCCATACCGGCAAGCTCCAACGTCTATCATGTGCATGAGGAAGTCGGTCGAATGAGAAAGGACCTACAGAACGAGAAATCGACCTAGAAAAGCAGGCATAGAAGTATAGTAAAGACTGTGATAGAATTCCTCATTGCCGCAAGGCTCTTGGAAGATAAGACATAGGGCAACAGAATATATGTATTTAGATGACTCGACAAACTCGACAAGTAGGCTATACACGGCTGAAGGAATAATCAAGTAAACAAGAAAACAATCGCCAATTGATCTGACATTAAGGACTGATATGGGCTAGGATGCATGAACTATTTACTCCATGCATTGAAGTTTGGTTGCTGAACAAGAAATGCCAGTCAGTATATTTTCCTTTTATAAGCGAATCTCGAAGTGGTTGCTTACGGTCAGGGCCAGCGCTGTACAAGCAGTTATCTTCAGCAAAGTAGGCATCGCCCCATTCCTTAGGAACCTGCGCAATCATATTGCAATTGGGCTTCTTATCCATGAGGTTGTCGCCTTCCGGATTTTCGAAACAAGAGTATATGGCAACTGTTCCGTCAGGGTCAATAGTTGTGGTAGATTCACCACAGAGATCCTGGTCGGCGTTGACAATAATACAGCCCTGGCTGACATGCTAATAAAAGAAATTTAATAATTGCAGATGCTGTATGACTATATGGTATAACATACCAACTCAGTTGCCTGCACAGCACCAAAGAAGTACAGCACCAGCTATAATAAGAGTACTAAGCTGTGCCATGATGGTAATAGAAAAGAGGAAATAAAGTGTTTGTGCTGGCTAAAGGTTGTAATGTAGATGGAGAATAAAAAATATTTCGTTCAATATAGTATGGAAGTAGAATTTATATCTAGTAAGATATTAGAAACGCCCCTATCCGTTTCACATTACTGGGCTCGGAGAAGGTACAGAATAGGTTCCGGTTAAGTGGGCTACAAGAAGAATACATTATCTGCCCCACAGGGCTACCCCACATTTTTGTAGTCGGTGGTCGGAGTTCGGTTAAGAATCCCTTCAGGCGGCCCCCATCGGGCCGTGAATACGTCCCGGCGTAATATTACATAGCTACCGTGGTTCACCTAGTAATGCATAGGGCCAAATAACAAAGGGGGGGGGGGGGGGTTGCCAAATATTGCAGTTTGGGTCTTGGCAAGGATGACTAAATAACCTGACGAAAGAAGGTGATCTCCAACGATTTGATTAAAGGTCTTGATTGTTTCTAACTGAGGCTATTTAGCTCATATTTATGCAGTCTCGGAGCTTCAAAATAAACAATAAAATAGATCAAAACAAGTTCAGCAATGCAGCATTTTGAACACGATTTTCATTCCTTCGGTTGCGTGAGGCGATCGATTAGGTACCTAATCCCGTGGCCCCACCAAATCCGATCACACCTATTAGTATTATCCCTAGTATAGAATTAGGCTCGGGCTCTTTCGCTAATCTTAAGAACTAATTTTTAAGAATTTTTATAATTTAGTCGACTAATCTATTCTATTCTAAGACTATGGCCGCAGTTTTAAAAGACCGGCGGGCCGCGGGTTACTACTTACTAGCTTCTTATTAAGCTCCTCTATTGTTAAATATTTAGTTACCACATTCGGCGCTTAGGACAGCATTTTGCAAGCTGGGGCAGTTTCGCGGGCAACGGGCCCGATCTGCGCCTTTACTGCCAGAATGGAACATATGTCAGCGCGTTGAGCGAGTGGACCTGGAATCCGGCGCAGGGGTCGCGGCTGGGAAGGATTTATTCCGGATAATATCCTATTTATTATTATTCATCGGATTAAGGGTGGCTTATCAAGATTAAGGCGAATATCACCTAGGGCGATATATTAGTTACTACTGCAAGCGGTCTCAATAATGGACCACTTCTACAACCTGACGACCTACGGCACCTTCATAACGGATTAAGGATGTTGACCTCGTAGATTAGAAACCTATGGTTTCGCAGGGAGTGCATTAGTGCATCCCTTAGTTGCTGCGGGACCTTCAATACTCGGTTCTAGTTGCCATGCAAGGAGCATACGCTATCACACTTAGCCCTTCTATAACTTCATGAATACGCTATCATCATCCCTTGCAATCGCCAGAGACAATATATAACCTAGTTACTCCCCCGGCTTATATATTTAATTTGAGATTTTAAGCAATTCCTTTTAAAAAGCATTTTATCGGTTCCCTCTAACCAAAAATACAATATGTAAAGGATGCGTTATGCTTTTTCGGGCATTATCTTCGCATTTCTATTCCACAGCAGATTGAATTATATGTTCTAAACTTGTATCCCATGTCTTTGATATTTGAACTGTCGGTCGGCTACCGTCACTCTATTACTGTGATCTCTCACCGCATATTCAAAGCGCTTCCATGACGTTATGTGTAATATTAATTGATCTTTACTTGTCTGCAGGTGAGAAGTATAACCTCTAACCTGCATATTAGCACTTATATGAGAAGTACCGCTATTGAGTTGCGGTGACATACCTTATGTTATACATTATCTGACATACTCTGCAGACGTCTAGGAATAAAATGATCTATCAATAGTTGTATGCGAAAATAAATAGTTTCATGCGGAAATCGCATATGCAAGTGACCACTTGGCGGCTAGGAACACCGAGAATATACAGGCCAGTGGTTGTATACTCTCTATTCTCCACCTTGTACGTGTCTTTCCCGTGTGTGTAGGGCAAGCATATTTTCTATTTGCGAGAGAAATAAAAGATGCCGTGCGTTTCTTCACATCGCAGAAGAAATAAAAGGAGAGGAACAGGTTCCATGATCTACCTCTATATTGATATAATCAAACCTATCAAGCAACCGCACACTGCTCTCTCTATTTTTTTTTAAGCTGTGCCTTCTGACTAAAGGATGAGTGTGGGTTTATGACGTTGTTATTATCGGTGCCGGATTCGCCGGCACCCTTAGCAATGTACAAGTGAGTGACTGGGCCTGTCAATTCCGTTGAACAGGATAGAATTATATCGACAGGCTCTAATCAACTTAGGCTCAAAGTGCAAGGGGTTGAATATAAATCCCTCGATCGGAGGGGTATGGCGCGAGAATGCCTATCTTAGAGCGGCGGTGGACAGTTAGTCGCCGTTCTACCAATTTTACGACCACCGACTTCGAGTTGCCCACCCGGGCCGAGATGGGTCGGTACTTTGACCATGTCAGCCATGCATGGTGTGTTGGCAAGGGATTTGAGTTCCAGGTGGAAGTGAAGACTGCCCATTGGCACGAAGAAGCCGAACATTGGGAGGTCCACCTCGTCCGCGACACGGCCCGCGAATGGATGGTCTCTGCTCAACGGCTTGTTCCGGCGGTGGGCTTCTCTTCTGCTCTCAATATTCTTCAAGTTCGCGGGATAGGCTCGTTTCGTGGAGAGGTGTACCATACGGCTGGCTGGCCCGAGGATGGAGCTGATCTCCGCGGTAAGACCGTTGCTGTTATCGGAACCGGACCCAATGCTGTATAAGTGATTCACCCTGTGGGAAAGGTCGCCAATAGCTTGATTGTCTATCAACACCCTCCCTTGACCCTGCCGAAATATCGCAAGTCTCCCAGGAGTCCGGCCAGAGGAGGGCGGGAGGCATTCCAGCGGAGCCTGGACTCGTTGGCTGCGTTTGACTACTCGTTCCGGGAGCAAAACACGTTTGAGGTTTCTGCTGAGGACCGTGTCGGATACTACACGAAGTTATACAGGCAGGGTGGATGGGCGTTCTGGATGGGGTCATTCCAGGACCTATGGTATGACCGGGCCGCTAACCTCGAGGCATATTCCTTCTGGGCCGCTCTGACCGGGGAGCCGGGTCAAGATTGAGGAGTCTATCTATGGACATGAACGGTCAACACTGGCAGCACTCGATGATTTGGAGGTAGCCATAACTCTCTTTGACCCTGAATAATAACCCACTGGTCCGCTGCCAGAGATACCTGTGTCGCCTTTTCGGAAGTTGAGAAGCTTTCATACAATTCGGATATCGATAGATCCTGATACACCCTATGTTAGTATCAATAGCGGCAGGTAGTTACTCCGAATATTCATGTCGGTGGCAACATAGTCAGTGCTTATATCATGCTTGAGAGCACCCGTGGCCGTATCCCATAGCTTGATGGTGCTGTCGTCCGACGAGCCGGATGCCAGCAGCTGGCCATCGCCTGAGAAGGCGACCGAGTTAACCTCGAAAGAATGGCCCTTCAGTGGAAAATTGAAACAGGCAGGAAATTACACACTATCACGGACCCGTACAAATGCATTTAGACGGAGGGTCCAGCTCCATGTTTTCACTTGTAACTAATTGTCTTACCCGAGCTGTTTATAATCGGTATGAAAATCCCAAGCGAAAACAGTGCCAGATATGGAGTATATGCACGCTCTTAATAGTGCGACGGGGTTGACAGGTGTAAAGATTACTCTCTAAATGTCCGGGATTTCTCTGGGGCAGAAGAGGCGGAGGTGCTCTTGCCGCTCGACGAGTCATTTGTAGTGGATTTGTATTAGAGGCACCAGACCTGCTATTTACAGCGTCATGAAGTATGGAGTACTGCTAACCGGAGGCATTTCGTAGACGCAAGGGACTTCATTTTCAAATTCTGAATAAGAAACAAACTAGAACGAGTAGGCCCAGCTACCCACTACTCAAATTACTGCCACTCAAATATCTGACATGGGCTTGCCGGCCAAGGCGCTTAAGCATTAGGATTGTCGAAAAAGCACGGTGGCTCATCTCAGCGGCGCCATCCGCGCAGAATAAAGGAGAGCTGATCTACCTTGCTAATAACCAGATAGTCAGAGAAAGTCGGTCCGGGTCCAGTTCGTCACGGCTCTTAGCGACCCCTGGGCATCGACTCTTTGTCCTTGGTCTGGTTTGTGATATGTCCTTACCTGGGGTGGGGTCGAAACATGCATGAGCCCACAGTTCAGACAGCAACAGCTCTTGACGATCCCTGCGGGTTTGAACATATCCGCAATGTGTAACATTATCCTGGTTGATATGAAGTCAAGTTACTTCCAGCCTTGCCTGGGCTCCGAATTCGCTTCCTGCGAGTCTAACGCTCGAAGATCGATCGATGAGGATTTGAAGCAGATTATAGCTGCTCGCGGAAGGATGGGCGGTAGATCATAAGTGCAATGTACGTAAATAATGCCTAGAATAGATGCACAGTACTCCGTATTCCCAATATTAGAGGTGTTCTGCAACCCTGCAAAGGCCATGGAAGCAGTGTCTTTAAAATAGGCTTAGCGGACCCGCCCCTAGTAATAAAAATGAAGCCATTGAAAAACGATTTCAGATTATTTAATCAACCTTAGTCATTCCAGCAAAATTAACTAGTCATTCCGAAGTCCTGAATGAACCTCAGGTGATTATTTGATATATGTAACGGTTCAAAATTGAAGCTATTATTAGTACCATATTATGCGTCATTCAGAGCTCCTGCGGCGGCGGAGGATTATTAATTTAATGGCTGCATGGGCTGTCTTTAAGCAGCAGTTTATATAGTGCTGAAAAGGCGTCGAGATAGAGGTCGATCAAACCGCCAACCACAGTTAATTTACCAGCCATTTTATTGGACCCTTGATATGTGGGATTATGGATGGGTTGTCTATTAGTTACGGTAGGGAATCGCTGAATACGGAGCTATACGCGGGGTCCAGCGCTCTACGTGTGAGCTACTGGACCCCGCTATAGCTAACTAACGTAATCCACAAGCGAGCCGCGGATATAACTGAACCGCGGATCCTTCGCCATGGTTATTACTATTTGAAGCTATTCAATTATAAACTCTATTAAATTTACTAAATAAATATATGAAAATTCAGCTATTTACTAGGATAGCTCCGAATTGTATGTCCAACTGTTCCACAGCTACTGTAGCGTGGCAAAGCCCGTTAACGAGGTATAGGAGTAGTTTGCTTAGGCTGCTTATTAAGCTGTGTATTTAGCTGCTGGACGCGATTTTGGCCTTCTTGTATAGATAAAAGGGTATTATTTTCTAGTAGAGCACGCTTTCTTGTTTTCTTTTTATATTTTCGCTTATTCTCGGCTCGTAAAGCCTTGATTTCTTGCTGTAAAAGAAGGTTGGTTTGTATTAGGCTGCGGCAGCATCGGACGGATCGTACCATAATATCATATCGTATCGTATCGCAGCCGACATCGATATGACTACGATATTTAGATTTTTCGTCCGATACGATTACGATATTTAATTTAAGCTGTTAGATAATCGTCCGATATCTATCTGATAACAAATATTATAAACAGTCTAAGACTTCTAACCCGAACGAGTTGGCAAAGGTTATGCATTTTCCATAGTATTTTTGGAGTATTTAATGTGTAATTAATTCCATATTTACTAGCGCGAATTAGTGTCCTACGATCTTTTCTGCTAATTAATATACTTTGTTACCCTTTATTACAATAATGAATATTTAATTATTTGAGATTATATTATAGATTATTAAATTTAAATCTGTTTAGTTACTTTGGTTTTTTCCGAATCCTCTCCGGTCGCCCCTGTGTGTATTCTTTAATTAATATCTTAGAAAGCGGGAGATTATTATTACTATTTTTCTAAGGCTTAACGGTACTATGAGGCCGCTTACGCCGTGATTACTTATTCTAGGTTGTAATAAGTATAGGAGATGTTTGCTTAACTGTATAATTATTACCTAAGTCGTTATATAAATCGTCCGGTATATTCTTAGCTTGGGAGACCTCTTCTTCATTATTACTGATTGGCTCGATATTATTAAGTGATAGAGTTAGCTTCTATGTTTAATTGAGTATAGCGATCTCATCGCTAGAGAGATACTCTTTAATTATCTTAAGTTCGGTTTGTTAAAGCTCGAACTTTGATGCGAATAAATAAAGTATTAGAGATCGGATGATTTCGGGTTTAAATTATCCCTAGCGATAGTAATAGATATTACGAGTATAGTTAAAGAGCCGCTTAATACTAATACTACTAGTAGGTGTTACTAGAATATCCCGTACTATCACTGTAAGTACTAGATACTTATGTTTATACTCCTTCTAGAATACCCTTAGCTTATCTTTAGTAAGACCTATTAGATAACTTAGCTAGAAGCTTTATAATAAAGTAAGGGAGTATATAAATTTTTTATAAGATACCGTGTAATTTCATCTTCCGGCCGGTTAACTTTACCTTGTAAAGTAGCGTGCGAGTCTATTATAAAATTAAGCTCCTCTTCGTTAGGTTCTTGAGTAATTTGGACTTGAGAGGACTCGTTTCGGGGAATAATACGCTGTTAATATTAGTCGAATTTCTTCTGTAGTTTATCCCGATAGATTAGTATTTAATAAATATTTTCTTTCTTCTTATTTTTCTCTTTCCAGTCATTACCTTTAAAGAACCGAAGTTTCTTTGAAGGATATAGAATAGTTATAATTATATAGACTATACTAAATAATTCGGTGTCGGTTATTTTATAATATTTTAAGAGTTTCTGTTTCGCTGCCTGTAATACTTAAAGCATTCTCTTTTTCTAAGGGACAGTCTTATATTTTAGTAATTCCTTAACATTATCAAGATGGCTAAAGAGCTTATTATAGATACTAAAGACAGAATAAATAGTAATATTTTAAGTCTTTGATAAGATCTTAATATAATAAAAGAAAGGTTTTATAATTAAAAGAAAATACTTTACTTAGCGCCATTCCTCTGGATCAAGCTAAAATTGAATGTACTGGTGGGTTGAATAGTACTGGCTGAAAACTCGTTATAGCCTCTTGGTACGTTCTAGTATTAGAAAAGTAGAATTCTAGCGTGTGTGAATATCTTAGATAGATAGAAACTTTAGCTTTATTATTTGAAGCGTCCGGAAAGCCTCTCGGCGCTAAGAACTAGCGTTAATAAATATAGTAAGCTCTTAAATCTAGAATATTTTAATAATTATAACCCCGTGATATAATAGATACACCTATCTTTTTTAATATAGCTACGATATTTCTTAAAGAATGACACGGAGCAGCCTGTAGCGACTTTATATATTTATTTAATTACTCTGATTCGGCCTCTGCATTCTTTAGATTCGCTTTAATCTTTCTAAGAAGGTCCTTTAGGCTAAGCTACATGACGTGTATAATGCATGGTACTTAGAAGATAGAGGTATTATAAAGAGTCTGGAACTAAACTATTTTTTGAACGCCCTCGATTATTATGTTATTATTTAATATATTATTAATTATAATTAATAATACTCGGTCGGTAATATTATACTCCTAGAGGATTCGGATAATAGTCTTACTTAGCTAAGTCTTAGTATGTAATCTCTGTATATGCTTAAATTTAAGAAGAACCTTATAGTAATTCTAGTCCTAGTCAAGAAAGTATCCAGTGATTACTATAAATGCTTAATTAAAAGAAGAGGTCTAGTAATCTAGTGTAATAGAGAGATAGCTTCTAAATAGAAGCTTACTAAGGATACTCTACTGCTGTTCTTGGACTTTATTATCTAGAAGCCGTCTTATACTACGGGCGGACGGGATATTAAGCTCTAAGTTAGCAAGTTTAGTATATTACAGTAGCTCTTTGAACTCCGGATATTTAATAGTGCGGAATAAGAGACGGATAATTATAATAAACTTAAAAATCTTCTTCTGGAGAGTAGTCTGGCTAAATTTTATATTTATTAATTAATATGGCTGAATAGAGATAGAGAATATTAGTATATAATATAGGTTAGATCTAGAGATAGACTTACTATTTTTATAATAAATAATTAATATTTTGCTTTATAGTCTTCTGTGGCTTAACACAGATTATATTAATAAGATAGGCCTTTATCGGAGATGGGTCAGTACGGTTAATCTCTAGGTAAATAATTACGTTCTAGTAGTATTTATATATAATCTTAGGCTCGCTAGTCTTGATATTTGTAACTTGATTAAATAACTCTTAAATATTAGACTTTTTAAGATTACTATTCTAGTAAATAGACTTCTGAAGTTTTTTCTTAGCGCTAAACTTAATTATTAACTATTATTTTATAAAGTACTTTCGTAATTCGTCTATTATTCGATCACTTTTATCGCTGTTATAGAGTATGTAGGTCTGCTAGTAGGATTTGCAGACGATACACGTAAGTAAATCGGGTGCATAAGGATATTAAGGCGGAGGGGGGAATTCAGAGAAAGGAATTAATTATATTATAATCTGACTGCTCGTCGTGTCTAGAAAATTATCTGATTATAGAATATCTGGATTAATAAATAAATTAGTATATTAAGACACTGTATATTAGCTCGAGGATGCTTGGGAATGAGACATGATAGATATAAGACTAGATAAGGATAGTAAAATAATTAGATTTACGAGTAGGAGCCTTACAGGGAATTTAGCTATAAAATAAAACGAGGTTATGGGCAAATGTCTGCGTGATTTCGATATACTAAAGATAATACTTAATACTAATTAGGTATAAATAAGCAGAAGTGGATATTTGTTAATTAATCTATTTAATATCTAACCGATATCGGATAATATCGGACGATATCGTCCGATATATATTAAATATCGGACGATTATCCCCGATCGCTTGAATTAAAGAAAATATTTAAGTCCGCGAGCTATAAACTTTAAATATAAATTATACTTTACTTTTATATATAAATATACTAAATAAAATGACCCTATAATGAGACAAAGCCCTTATAAATCCGTGGGTATTATTTTGAATATTATAACTGTAGTATTTATAGATTCGGATACTATATTAAAGCTTCATAGAAAAGCGTACTACATTGTCTGTGTATTAAATATATATTTCTACCTAATAACTATCTATTAACTAATAATTGTAAAATTACAAGCGATAATAATACGCTTGCTATCTAAGTAAAATATATATTATTATATAAATAATATTAGCTTCTGAATATAATATTATAACTTATTATTTCTAATAATAAGTGAGAGAAATAAAGAATAAGTACCGTCATAACCAAACATATAAACTTTTAATTATAAAATAATAATTAGTCAGCTTCATAACTATCTCAGAATAGGATAAATTAGCGAGTTTTATACTAGTGCGGATATTTATACGATATCCATCGATATCGTCCGATGTCTGTTAGATATCGTATATACGATAACGATATTAGAAAAAATCTAATATCGTATCGGTTGCCGACTACGATATTGAAAGATTGTTGATGTCGTACGACCTGCCGCAGCCTAGTTTGTATCGCCATTTGAGCAGCCTTTTTAAGATGTTGAATATAAGTAATTAGGCTATTAGAAAGCTTTTTTTTAGTACTAAGACTGTTCTGTAAGCTGTGTATCTCTTAATCTAACTGGCGAGTATTCTGTGGAGTCTGGAAAATAGAGAAAATTGATCCTTTAACTAGTGACGGTGCAGGGGTAGGTGTATGTAGTTAAAAAGTAAGCTTTAAAAGAACTCGTTCTTAATTAAGTGGCTTAAGCCCTACTCCTGCGAAACCACTATAGATATTTATAGAAGTAAAGACTTAAGCCCGTGCGTCTGGATATAGTAATAAAAAGTCCTTTTTATTAATATGGTTGTTATCCGTAATTATACGCCCTTTAAGCAGCTTTCCGTATGCGCATTTAAGCGGGCTAAAAATACCCATATTAAGCGGTTGAAGAAGGTGCGAAGCGTAAGTAGATATATAAAGATATATTATTATATTTTGTTTGCAAAAATCGTCGAATTTAGTAGTTAAATAACTACTATAGCTATCTAGAATAAGTAGGCGTTTTGTCTTAGTTATATAACGTCTAGAGGAGGGTTCAAAGACATTCTTTAATTAAAGAAGACCTATTTTATCGGTAGTCTAGCTATTTTAGCTTGTTGTAATCCACCAGTCTCCGGTAAGTTTAGATTCTTGAAATTATGCGGCCTGTTGATTGCTTACTTTAAGTATAATAACTGGTGGTATATGTACGCCGCTTAAGCTAATTGTTTTAATAATTATAATCTATTCACGATTATCTTGAATAATCCTGCGTGGCCGTTTACTACGCTTTATTATAGTAATAACTTTAGTAGCTGAGTAGAGCCCTATTATAAAGCCAGTTTTATTAAAATTTTAGATATCGTCTTCGTGTATACCGTGTTCTTGAATAGTCTTGTGGATAGTTTAAAATTATGATATTATAATCTTCGGATTTTCTTATTTTGCGTGTTAATATATAATCCGTTTACTGTATTATGTACGTAGTTAAGAATGGCGTTTAGTAAAATTATATGATTAGTTAACTCTAATCATTACCGTGGGGGTTTAAAGACGCGAATAAAGTAATATTTCTGCTATTTTATATAGAAATTTGGGCCGAATTGGAAATCCTCGCGAATCTGTATCTAGTAATCGCTTAATAAGGATTTCTTCTTTAAATTAAGAAAATTTATAGCTATTAGCGCGCGTTTCTGATCGTAGTTTTATACCGCGGAGTTAATCGCGTAGAGTATTTTCAGGGATCGTAAAAACCTGTATAGCGCGTAATATAGATTTAATTTGACTCTTTTAATAAGCTGAAATAGTTATCTGAATATATGATTCTTTAGAAGGAGGCATATTACATTCAGTGTTGAAGATATGACGCGTTAAATAAAGGGGGTGGAATGCTGATTGAGGATCCGCGGTTCGGTTGTATCCGCGGCTCGCTTGTGGATTACGTTATACAGATTGCTTATTAAAATATAAGTCATCAAAGCAGCGCTATACCGATTATAGAGACACTGCACACTGCAAAGGACCTGCAAGCTTCGTTGCAGGTGACGGTCATTTACGCCCCACTGCATTCGGAGGTTATTCCTAAAGGAGTCGTTCTTGGCATTGGAATGGGCGCTTTCCCTTATAGAGACACTGCTTACATGGCCTTTGCAGGGTTGCAGAACACCTCTATTAAGCAAACATTGACAGCATTGTCTTGTAAATAATGCCCATTTTTCCTTGCATCATAGCTAGTGAAGACGTAACACCTGTATGCATCTAGGTCACTCGGTCGTCCCAGAATTGGGATTGATCGTCCAGTTAGAACACCTCTCCAGCTCTTACCACCGAAGGTGGTTCTGTTCCTAAATAATTTCTACTATTATTGCGCCTATTAACTACATACGGCCTGCTATCTTCCGTAGAGACTGGGTACACACCGATTAGCAAGTGTCCAGTATTCTCCTTGTAATACTATTGACTACAGGAACTGATAATAAGCGCAGGAGGCCAGAAATAACCCAGACCTCCTCAGTGGCGGGCATGTAGCCTGACCATCTGAAACTGGGTGTTCAATGACCGGAAAAGGCCTCCCTGGAGTAATAAACGCTATTATCCACCGTGGCTGACATCGTCCGTTGTACTGCATATGGTTGGTTTACAACACCTAGTATAGGGGGATTTTCGACTGCTCTACATAATCTAGACACCACGTGCCAGGGACAGACCAGTCCAATTAAGAGTACTTGTGAATATATTCCCCCCTTCGTCCGACGCACCTTACCCTGGTGTCCATGGTCTCCCACCGTCCACCTGCCCGCTTAGAGACCATCTTCCAGTCCCCGTTCCGTCTTCACTCGGTGGAAGCCTCTGACAGACGTAGGAAGCAAGGCTCTGTAAGAGATCCAGGAAATACAAGAACCCGACCCCCGAGAAAACTAGGCAGGGGACATATTATGACATGATACAGAGTCCCTTCCTCCCTCTCTGCCTTCTTCCTCCTCCCTATGTTCCATTCAGCTCGACTCTTTGCCACATAGTCACAATCTGTCTGTTATGGACATTCAACACCAATTCCTTGGCGTTCATTGCATCTGGACAGGAGGGATCTCCTACGTCTATGAAGTCCATCCTTTGATCGTGGTCAAGGTTCCTAAGTCTGGCACGGGGGAGAGAGAGAAGTTTAACAGGGAACTCTATCAGCGTGTATACTCATTTCTCGATATTACCACAGGACCAAAAAGCCTCAGCTGGGCTATGGGGTAGTTCTTGTAACGTCTTATACGTCAATAAACTCAATATATATGAGATTCTATCTCGGAATCAGCCCTGCGCCTCTACAGTGTAGTGTTTTCACTACGCAGCGGATGGAATCTTCCTCGAGTATATGAGAGGTGTTACCTGTACCAGTTGTCTGATATTATAACTACTAATAGGTCCTAGATATATCTCTCGCTTACAGGAGGCAATTTAATCTCACTCGGGACCCTAACACACGAGTGGTTACTACGGTTAGCATGCTAGAGCTACTTGGCCTACTAAAGCTGTGATAGTAGGTACTTAGTCATGGCTGCGTATAAGAAACTAACCTCTGGAGATACTCAGGGATGAACGGCCTCGCTCAAGCAGTTGCTTTCCCTGTATCCTTTGACCTCGCTCACGGCGACTTACGACCTGAAAATATCCTCCTTGATCGATACCGACTCGAACTAGCGGATTTCGACTGCACGGCCAAGTTCGGCAAGGATTTGGAAACTTGTCCTTCCAGTACGGGAGACTGCTTAATAGTACTGAAACAGACGACGGAATTCCAGGGACTACTGGCTTCCTGAGCCCTAGAACAGAGCGGTTCAGTCAGGTCGTTGTACTACTTGATATACTACGGGTTTGAGGTTTACGACGATCAATGTCTTGTTGACGACCCGTATGAACATGGGCCGAAGGTTCTGAATTTGTTGCGGAATATGGAGTTCCCGATCCTCAATGGGGACATGAGTATTGACCATGTTATTCATAAACGCTGACATAACAACTATCACACGCTTAGGGATTTGGCGGCCCATACGTAGAGTTTGGTTCAGGAGACGCGAAGCGAAGGACTGGACCCTGATAACTCTAATGAGGAGTTCTCCTCCATGCGGGAATTCTGCCAGGATCTAGAGCGGCGTGGACCTTTACGTCTACTTACTGCGAGTAGCTCCAAGGAGCTGGAATTCAGAATGGAGCACAGGCATCTATCAAATACGGCAAACTGAGGAAAACAGGGAGGGAGGAGGGTCTGCTAGCAATGTTTTAAGTACAATCTAGCTTTATCAAACTTGCGCTTTACATGAGCGTTACATAAAGCATTCAAAATACTCCTCTACCCAACATACGGCCTGATATCCTTCAGCGACATCCCAGGATCCAATCGCACCAGCATACCCATCCGGCCTGACTATCACGATTCCAGTCTCTCTACTGTCTAACGGTCCCATCCATTTGTCCGTACAGCTGGGAGTCTCTACATTGTCGAGGTAGAGTGTCCAGCGGCTCGATTGCAGTGCCTTCGGTAGATCAGCTATTTCGAATTGGGACTTGTCCGTCTTGGTGACAATTGCGTATGTGAAAAGATTAGAAACGGGTATGTACCGTTGCGGCTGCAGGAATTCATCAGACGGGGCATATCCTCGAGGCCATGCTGTGTAGGATCTTGTAGCTTTCCTTCCGGTATCAATCGCTGCTTGTTTTTGAAAAATGGTTTCCAAAAACTCCATTCCAGCGTTGATTTCAGGAACGAAGAAATATAACCTGAACTGTCCTAGCATGGGTATATCGATCTGGATGTCCACCGGGTTTGCATCGATATACCTGATCACCTTAGCTGGAATCATCAACGCTCCAGGTTTTAGTTTCCCCTTGCTTGTCCCTCGTACTGTTAGTTGTCCGGGGTTATACTCTGCGCCGATCCCAGATATGAAGCGGATATTGTCGTCGAAATTCCGGGCTAGTGCCTCGTCACCTTGTGCAAACGCCTCGCAGTGTCCGGCGTCGAAGTTGATCAGGTCGTAGGCGATCTTGCGTCGTTCTTCCTCGTAGGTGGAGAGAAGGGAGGGGGATGCTAGGCCGCGGATTACAAGGTTCAGTTTCCAGGCGAGATTGAAGGCGTCGTGCATGCTGGTATTGGCGCCTTGGGCTGCGAGTGCGGAGTGGACGTGTCCTGCCTGCTGCTGTTGGTGAGTGAATGAGAATGCATATGGGAATACTAACATCTCCGGCAATGAAGATCTTCCTGTACTCGTCGCTGAACTTCCTTGCCACGCGCTGTCCAACGACGTAGTTCCCGAACCACTCTATGCTTTTCCACTTCAGAGAAAACGGATGCATTGCATCTGCTGCGCGCTTCATGACATATTCCGGCGTTGCCATATTTCTATCGACGCGTTCCCCGTCGGTGGATGAGAGTTGGACATATAGTCTAGTCATGTTGCGCTCTCGAGGAATCCACAGAATAGATCCAGCGGTATGCGATCGCACAGCAACTTTACTCCAGAGGTCTGGAAAGTCCGTCTCTATCACACCTGCCCTATCATCAGTATCAACTCTTCAACGAGATGACCGACACAAACCATCAAGAACCCCCCACGAGGCATTCGTCATATCTCCCTCCAGCTGCGCACCCGGAATGAACTCTCGGACTTTCGATCTTGCACCATCGCATCCAACTAGATAGTCGGAGATGATTGTCTTCCTGCACCCAGTCTGTGTGTCTGTATATTCCACACGCAACCTTCCACTCGGTAGTCGCTCACACGCGATAAACGACGTATTTCGGCGGACGAACATCCCTCTGTCTTGCATATCTTGAATGAGGGTATCCTCAACGATACCCTGATGCGCGAGAAGAATATACGGGTCTGCAGCGCCGACCAGGTGGTCCGGATAATGCGTCTTGCGACCTGTTCGATGGAGGGGGGAGTCCGGAGTTGATTCCTAGATTAAGCCGTGATCTGATCAGCATATATCCATGTCTTAGGAGTCAAGATGGAAAATACCCAAAACGCAATATCATACACCCTCACAGAATTCCTCAACAGCGGCTCAGCCAGTCTCATCTGTCGAAACGTCTCGATCGTCTTTGGCTGCATGCCGTCTGCCTTCCCAGCGGCAGTTTTATCAGGGCGATCGTCTAGTAGGACGATAGGAATACCGTAGCGTACGAGGTTGCATCTGGACAGGTATTAACATATCGTAACTCTTTTGTGCCATGAGTCGTTGGTCGGGGGTGTTGGTGACGACACCAGCATCAACCCCGATGGCCCGGCCCCGACGATAACTACGGTTGTGGATTCTTGGGGGATGGTATTTTTTGAACTGGGAGACATTTTTCTTTCTCAATACCTAGAGATGAAATATCCTTCTTAATACCCAGGCATAACAACCGCGAGGTGATGTTTTACTAAAACGTGGAGTTGATCCCCTCAGGCCCCACCTTTGGCCTCAGGCAGAAGTGGGTAACCTCTAATCAGCGGGGATATACGGTTAATTGACTTAATGGTTATCACATACTAGGTACTATTATAACTCTTTTTCACACGAAAGGGGAGAACCGGAAGTCAAGTATATAAGTCAGGTCTTTCTAAACAGTTATCTGTCAGTTACTTACTCACGAACGCAGTAAGAGATTTGTGATTAAGTATAAAGATAATCTAATATTACTATGTGCTCAAGTCACATGGTTTACCGAGAAAAATTCCATGCTTGAAGCTTTTGCTGACTTGTCTCCATGATTATACACTGATCTTCCCCAACCTTTCTAGAATTGCCTTCTGTCTATCCAGCCCGTCTTCATCGAACACCCGATCTTCAAAGCAAAGTGCAATCGCATCGCAAAACATGCTACCTGCAAAATGCGTGACAAGCACCTGCAATGACATGCAGGTCTGAAATGACAGGAGTGATGGCACTCGAGTTCCGTTTGTGGGGCTCCCATTCGAGTGTCTCCTATCTTCATCACTTGCAGGGTAGGTCTCGGCAAGTATTGTCGCCAGCGGCTTCCACAGCGCAAGCTCAAGAAGAACACAGCCTAGTGCGTAAAGATCGAATGCCTTTCGGTATGATTTCCGATGAGCTCCCCGCGCCTTTGGGTGTCGATATTGATCCGCTCCAAGAGAGCCACCAGGGAGTTGGGTTATGGCTAAACCATCCTTAGAGTCGGGTCTGGCATATTCGAATCCGACGAGATGAGCTTTCTCTGGAAGAATTTCTTCGTTCTGAGCGAAGAACGCGATTATATTTTCAGATCGAATTCCTTTATGTAACCAGCCCGCGGTGTGAAGTTGGAGTACCGTCTCTGCCATATCTTTTCCGATCTTTACGCGGTGGCTTAACGGGGCGATTGCAGAACTTTGGATCACGGAATACAGAGGTTCGTACCGAGAGGAGCTCTTGAGCTGCTCAGTTGGAACCGGATATTTATACACAAATCCGAACAGCCATCGTTCACGCCATGGTAATAGCCCCTGCCATGGGAGGGTATGAAATGACGGATCATCCATTTTACTCAAGAGCAGCGCTAGTCGGCGGACATATTTGGCGAGCTGATCCCATCCTGGATCTCCGGCGACCTTCCACTCCACAATGACATTCTGTCCGTTGTAAATTGCGGGCTCGATACCCGCGTATTTCAAGGACTGCATCGAGCCTTCGGGAGTCAGACGTCGGGGACGAAGCTCCAGGAGTTGCAGAGGAGCACCTCGCGGCTCGGACCTTTGCTCTGAGCCCTTGGGCGGCATGTCCGCGCTTACGGATTACAAGCTTGATTTACCTAGCGCCTATACTGACTGGTATTTTGGTTAATTAGAGTAGTGCTAGTCCAAAACCGATGTTCCATTTGATATTAGTAAGATTTTCCTGCGATAGAGGGGTACCAAGAAATTATAGAATATATCGGAGATTAAAAAAAGGCAGTCATTTGGAAGACCTATATAATAACTCATGATACTTAGAAATTAACACTAATTTACTTCTTACTACACAGATAATGTGTTTCGCCTTGCAGAACAACTTATACCTACTTCATCCCGTATCTGGCTTTTCACCTATATATTAAAGTACTAGGGTTTTCCTACATCCTTGTTTTATATATTTGTCCTGAAAAACTCCTTATAATTATTTAATCACCGATATAAAGAAAGTTAAGTCTAAAAAGGGAATAAAGCAGCGCCTATCTCAAGTAGTTTCTTCAAAAATTAACTATTATAGATTATTATCTTCGTAAATTCTTCGAGTATATTAAAACCAGCGTATATTCATCCATTTACTAGCTCTATAAATTATTATTTATTACCCTCGCTATATGAAATAAGTGATATAGCCTTCCCGCTTATTTTCTTTAGATATGTCTAAAGTTCGAGCTAGTATCTTTTAGATATTTAATAATTATGATTATATCTGATATCCATGACAATGCCGGACACACTATAGTGTATTTTTATATATAGGTGGCTACGAGACGGTCAACTCGCCTTTTAACAAAGGTACATCTGATATCTCCAGAGAATTATAAAAATAGTGTCCTCGTCCACCACGACTCAAGGACATACGACCTCCATGAACTTGAATTCATTGCCGAGCACACAACAAAAGATAAGTATCAGAGATAATATAAAGCTAACTAATATAAAGCCCCAAGGGCTAGTTCCTTTACATCATAGTGACACGCGTAGAATAATTGAGTAATTGCACTACCTTTACACTATTGCACCCCAGACTTATTTAGGTGGGAACCTAAAATCAGCTACAAACTTCAAGCATAGCATAGGATCATCACTATTGGTATAGCCCTGTGCTTCGATGTTGTACTTTGCCTTTCATATTTGTTAGTAAAGCTATCTTTACAGTTAAATGCGTGTCTTAAACATACCAATGGAATTTCTCTCGGCAGATCCACAGTATGAGTGACTTCATATGACCCTGGCTCGACTGGGCATTGGATGGTTGAGTTATAATTTCTAAGGGTTTCACAGGTGTCGAATTCCTTTTTTAAGAGCTTTATAAGCCCAAGTCTTACGACCACATCAACGTAGGCACCCTCTTCAATGGCATTATAAACAGTCACCTGGAGTTTTACTTCCAGAGGTTTGCCGCTAAACTTTGTTAGCTATAGATATAGAGATGATGAGAAATAGGAGATGGGGTTTAAATATACGCAGAAGGTGGATCAGGGTTAAGTGATATCCCTTTTATATCAACCACGTCGTCCGGGGAGCCGCAGTTTTCATAGCTCCAATCATTACTAATGTGAAAATTAAGGATAGATGATTGGGAATTGAAAGGCTATACTGGAAGCGAGAAGAGCGAAGAAAGGGAAAGAAAAGTACATTATCACTGAGTTAAGAGTGCTACCAAGTAAAATAGGGTATAAAATTTATAAGACATAGAGATTAGCTTGCTACTTATACAACTAGACATTTTAAGTTACGTCATTATGCATAGAATTGTCTTCTACTCCAATCCTAGCTGATTTTTAGCGGTTGAATTATGGCTATTAACAGAATCTGGAGGAGAAAACTTAAAAGTATATTAGTTCATTCCTTGATCGATAAATTCCCAGCGTTATAATAGTAGTTATCCGTTTGCGGAAAAGATGACATGTAGTGAACGAATCCGAAAAATCTAGAGCTACGTATAGGCTGCAGAATGTAACATTTACCATGCCCTCTTTGCATGCTTTGGTAGGTTATCTAAGTTGAATTTTTTTTTTTTTTTTTTTTCACTCAAAACCAGGTTAATCGTCATACATTTGTTTGCAAAACTTCTGTCCGCATCATAGACTCTCCAAATTGAGTCAGTATATCATGTGATTAGGATTTGAAATATGTGGCAGAAATGGGCTTTTTAACCGACGCGACCATAATCTTTCTACCGCAGCTGCGACCTCACTGATAAAACACCCAGAACTTGATTGATAAGCGTATTAATCCTGAATCCTGCATGTTATCCCACCACCTGGTCATCCCCACCACAGTATCCGCCCAGTTATGTACGCTGGCGTCGCTGCCAGAAACACACACACACGCCTTGCGATCTCGTGGGGCTTGGCTGTGTGCCCGTTCATGGCGTGTGATCTTCATTTGTTTGTCAGATCCAGTATGTAGTAGTACTACTACTACTACTAGTTGTTATTAACGTTCGGGGAAGGGTGGCAGACTAGACTTCCGTAACAGTACTAATCCGACCATTGAGACCTCCCATGGGGTATAGGGACGAGCTAAGCTAGGAGGTCGAGTATGTGAACTGGGAGAGGGAGAATGCACAGGATTGTAATATGCTGCTATCAGTGCGCACACCATATGAAACCCTCGCTGGGCTCAATAGTCCTTGTGAATGCAGGCTGTCACGAGGCAGTGCGACCGGCGTGACTTACTCAAGACAAGATATTTGTTTGCTCTTGCATGGTCTAGAATGTCTGAGTCTGACTCGTAGATATATACCTCGTATGCCCCACTTACCCCATCTTTAGACAGATGATCATCCTCTAAACTGAGTATAAGAACAAAATGCCACCTCCCACCCCCAAACAAAAAGCCCACCGCCCCAAGTCCACTCGACTACAGGTATGCCCTCTTCTAATCCTCCGTAAACTAAAAGCTAAGTAAAGAAAGATCCTCGTCATCGGCGCCGGACTCGCTGGTCTGGGCGCCGCCATCAGCTGCTCTCTCGCAGGCCACGAGGTACACATCTTAGAATCCGCGTCGGAAATCAAAGAAATCGGCGCCGGGATTCAAGTCCTCCCGAATGCCTCCCGCGTCTTGCAACGCTGGGGTCTTGGGGAGGCGTTAACGCCCTACATGACTTTCCCTCGAGTTTGTAATTTCATCGGATGGAAAGGGAACCTGATTTCGTCGTTGGACTTTGGCAAATCCCAGGCTGAATATCCGGGGACATGGTAATCGGGATTTTCATCGCGCGGATTTACAGCGCTGTCTGGTGCAGCGGGCACGAGAACTTGGTGCCATCATGACTTGCAGTGCAAGGATCGACGACGTTAAGGTATCAGAAGGGGGAGAGACAGCGACGGCCGTGGCTGCGGACGGGCGCGAATGGACGGCGGATCTGATCATCGGCGCAGACGGCGTGTTTGGCAAGTTGACGGAGCTTTTACTGGGACGAGAAGATCCGCCGGTCAAGACGGGCGATCTGGCATACCGACTGTTGCTGTCGACGCAGGAGATGCTCAAGGATCCGGAGCTGGCTGGCTTCGTGACGGATCCGCAGGTGAATTACTGGTTGGGGCCGGATGCTCATGCTGGTATTTCTTTACTTCATTTGCTGTACGGAGAGACACTAACAAGGCAGTCAACTATGTCCTCCGTCGCGGCGAACTCTTCAACATGGTCCTTCTCGTCCCCGACGACATCCCCGAGGAATCGCTCGCCACGACAGTTCGCGGGCAACGTGGAGGAGATGTGCGCCTTGTTCGAGGGCTGGGATCCACGGTATGCCCAGGGTCAATTCCATTGCTAGACTAACAAATGTTAGCATCCAAAAACTGCTCAAACTCTGCCAATCAGTCTACAAATGGCGTCTCTGCATCCGCTACGGCGACTACGACTGGACGCATCCTTCGGGGGCGTGGACGATGCTCGGAGATGCGGTTCACGCTACACTACCCTATCTAGCATCTGGGTAATATACCCATTTCTATCGTTCCATCCCTCTATATACTAAGAGAAGGTAAAGGGCAGGAATGGCCTTCGAAGACGGCGCCGTCCTCGGCGAATGTCTCCCGACTGCCCAACACCTCTGACACACGCAAGACCTCACCCGAGTTCCTAGCAGCTAAACGCCACGCTCTATCCGTGTTCGAGAAATGCCGCAAGCAGCGCACCAAAATGGTTGTCGAGCGCGGAAATACCCAGCAGTATCTCTACCATCTGCACGACGGACCGGAACAGCAGGAAAGGGACCGCAAGATGCAGATGGTCCCTACGCCGGAAGGGGAGGCGTTGGCATGGAGAGATCCAGGCCTGGCGCCGAGGTTGTTGGGGTATGATCATGTTGCTGATGTGAGTTCTTTTCATATATGGTGTGGTTAAGGTTAGGTGGTGCTGACTGGCTAGGTTGATGAGAATTGGGGTGGTGGGCTGGATAGATCTGCGTGATTGTAAGTGCTGGCATACTCGGATAGTGGAGAAGGGGTTGTTTTTGTTCAGTTGAATATATCTATTTATCATATCGACAAGCACTCGATCTTGTAGCTAACACTTTCAATCGGCAGGTATAGATGAAATTTCTTTAATTCAGGGAAACTTGTACTGTCTATGTATTCAGGTGCGGGATATCTAGATGTGGAAATTAATGATAAATACGCGTTCATAAGCTACTTGACCGCGAATATTTGTAATAATAGAAGTGAGAAGATAGCATTCTATACATTTATATGATCACGTTCAGTTCAAATATCTCACCCATCCGGTGCACTCACCCCTAGTTGCAAGTCCGAATATCCCCTTACCCTATCCCATGGCGATCTCTGCGAAATGAACATCATGGTCGATTTTCAGACAGGAGGAATCACAGGGATCATTGACTGGGCCGAGGCAAGGGTTCTACCGTTCGGGATGGCGCTGTGGGGAGTGCAGAATATGTTGGGGGTTATGGACTCGAAGGGGTGGCATTATTATGAGAATGCGTCTGAACTGGATGGGTTCTGGGAGGAGTTTTACGGTCAGGTTGGATGTATTTCGGACGCTCGGAAACATGCTATGATTGTTGCAGAAAAGGCAGGGCTAGTTCTGCGGTACGGATTTACTTGGGATGACGGGATGCATGAAAGACCGGTGACTGAGATGGATTCTTCTATTAGGTATTTGGATGTGTTTTGCAACGCTTGTAGTACTGTACTTATTAAGTACCCGCTGGCAATTCTGATATAGGTATACACTGTCCACTCCGGCGGAATGAAGCAATCCACCAAACCAACCTAGCATTCGCTCTTAAAAGACCTCCTCGTGATCTTGAAACGGCCAGCCTCGCTTGATATTCTCCAGCTCCTCTGGACTGCCACCTTCCGCGAATTGCGCCTTCAACGACTCGTTTCTATTCACGGCAAAGTCATACCTGTCGCCGGGTATCCAGCCTTCCTGTGACAGCCCTCCAAGTTCATCACGCCAGTGGCTGACCAGTGCGTTCAGATTATACCACATTTCTTCGTTTTCAGCTTGCTCGCGAGTCTCCTCCTCTGAAAATTCAATTGGGCAGGTAGCGGGGATATCCTTAACGGGGATATGTTCCCAGAGATCACGAATGCGCATCAGTGCTCCACGGAGCGAGATGAGGTTCCCAGTCCATTGGCGGCCAGACAGATCAATGACATGTTGGCGTTGCATGATCATGGGGTTTTGTAGGGCGGCAAGGTGGATTTTGTTCATGCCGCCGTGGAATACTCGATACAGATAGAAGAGGCTTTGTCGGCGGATGAGCTCGTCTACTTGGGATTTCTCGGCGGGACTCATTGTGGAGTACTCCGGTGGATAACTGGGCGCTTTTAACCTACTTGGAGGTTCTGGGTCTGGGTTTTCGAATAGCTTAGGGTATCGGGCAGCTAGGAGCAGGGGGGTAATGATGGTATGTTGCCAGTCGATGATTGATGTCACTTGGAAGGTATCTGGGTGGATGAAGACATTGCTGGGGGTGAGATCTTCAATAGTTAGTTTGGGTGGTATTTTTATTGCTAAAGTGAACATGCCTGGGTGACGCAGTGTAAAACGAGCTAAATCCTCATCTTGCGTAGGGAGAAGGTAGGGCGCGACGGAGAGATACTTCTGTAGAAGCGCGAGATAGTCATCCGGCGATTTGGTGCCCGGAAAGACAGTGTTATGGGGGAAGTCTGGTTCGACCGGTTTGCCAAAATTCCGAGTGCATTTGATCTCTCTGTCCGCGATTGCGATCAGATACTTCTTCGGGTCGGTCCCTGCACAGTATTAGAATGAATAGCCACCAGCCAAGAAGTCATACATGGTCCTCTGTCCACTTCCATCTCAGCTCGTCTACCATACCAGAACATATAATCCGCGATCGGACCAATGCAGTACGTCTCGGAATCTCCAGCATCGTCTGGCACGCCTTCAGCATACAACGGGGCCTGCAGTTCCCGAGGGATATCGCTCTTGAAATAAATACTCCCGATCGCACCGAACGGAATCTCAAAGAGCTTCTTCTCGATGTTCACAATATCTGTAACCAAGGCATGTTTCTGGTACTTCGTGTTCTCGAACCAGCGAGTATCCGCGCCAACGCCCTGCACGTGCTCCATGATGATATATTCCACACCAACGGGGTTCTCGGTTGTAGAAGACCACCCATAGATCTCCGGAACGGGTATTTCCTTCGAGCGAAGATATGCCAGGGTCGCGACTTCACTGGCAGTGGCGTATGTCTTGGGGACCGATATGCTGTACGGGATCTTGACGATAGCGCGGAATCCATCTCCCATGGTAGCTAAGAGGATGCGATTGAATCCTCCCTCGCTCAACTTGCTAAGCTCCTGAACTCTGCCGTGGCCCACATCCCTCGCAAGTGCCTCCTCCAAGGCGGGTATGTTGAATTTCGCATACCGTTCGCGTAGACGGGTTTGTTCGTTGTACAGGAAGCGGCCGGAGGAGTATGAGAAAAGGGGGTCTTCTGGGGCTGATCGAACAGATAATTAGCTGGATTCGAAAGCGAAATATCCAAAACTCTCAACCTATAGCTTACCAGACGATAATCTGGGGAAGTCTGTCGCGAACCCCCGCAAGGGCATGCTAGCTTGACGGGATACCCACAACGCGGCCCACGTGTAAGGCACGGCGCGTTTCGCTGTGCATTGGCGCCAAGGAAGTGTGGATAAGCGCATTGTGGGGCGGAACAGACTCTGAACAGAAACTTTGAAACTCATGGAATAAGCCCGATGTCACTGTTTGGCAGATGGTGGCATTTCATGGTAGAAGTCGAGGTTTGTACATACTTTGTTGACTGTTGATCTGTTGATGTCACATGGACTGCCTATTCTGCCACCCCTCACCGGAGATCGCCGCTTGGCAGCCTCGAGTTTTGCACGGCCCCTCCATCCTTCGTATCGATCGCCATATCCTTAGAAATACTGTTGCCTGAGTTGAGGGCCTAGATATCTGGATCTGGGGTCTGTAATGCTGGCGACAGAATGGTCGATATGTCCGCACATGAGGTGAAGTGAGTCTTTCCGCCCTGCCTTGGTGAAACTATATGTAGTTATATACTCATAGGGCAACAGGCCACCCACAGAGGATGACAGTCAGACGCTTCAGAACATAGCAGACTGGCTGAGTCCCACTGGCTATGGTCCCTATCAAAGCCACCTCGAAAGGATCACCGCGCCAGGCTCGGCATCCACCGTGTTACACTCCCAGGAATATCAGGAATGGGTCCAGCGGCCGGGACAGACCCTTCATTTGCGCGGTAGTCTGGGTGTCGGAAAGACGGTGACAACCTCAGTCATAGTCCATGATCTCCAGAACAACTTAGCGGCTAAAAGCCAGCTGTCTGTGGCGTTTCTCTACTGTGAGTATGAGCCAGACAACGAGCGGAGACCGACCCAATTCCTACGAAGCATCCTGGAGCAGTTGATCCTGGCGCAATCTCATGTTCCCCAGAATGTGAAAGGGCTATACGACTCACACAAGTCAGGGTCCTCGCCAGGCTATACCCAGGTCTTTCGGGTTCTGTCCGCAGTTGGATCAGAATACCCGAGAGTATTCATTGGTATCGAAGGTCTTTTTGAGACATATATGTCGCAAAATGACTGCGATAGACTGCTACAATTCCTTGCTACTCTTCAGGCATCTTCGAATTTAAATGTCCTTCTCACGGGAGAGATTGGTGATAGCCAGTCATGTATCTGGACGGATGGGGTCTCAATCCAAATACGGGCCCAAGACAACGACATCCACGCCTATTTTGACATGCAAAAGTCACGTCTCCCACAAACTACCATTGAGGATGAGAAGGTACAACAGCAAATCAAGCAGGCAATGGTAGAAGTTGCCGAAGGGAGGTATGCGCTCACTCTTCAGATAGACAGAAGTACCTATACTAACAATTCACAGATTCTTAATGGCATCTCTCTGTCTGAAATCTTTTGCCAAACCCACCCCCATGCAAGATATCCATGATCGGCTGGACATAAACCTTGGAAGGCGAAAGAATACAATGATATTTACGGGGATCTCATCCAATTGATCGAAACGAGTGCAGTCGAAGAAAGGACAGTTGCGGACACCCTTCTTCTTTGGTTGAGCTTTACAAACAAACCCTGGCCTCCACGCACTGTTCGGGATATGTTAGACCTGCAGCATTCAGGATGTGCTGCCTTACTATACGACTTTACTGCAGAGCATGTTGTATCAATATGTTCCGGACTCGTCATCATGAACCAGAACTGGTCCGATAAGTAGTGTCTGAAGATGCTGGGGGCGTTGGTGCCATTTTCATGCAAGCTCCACTGACAGATATGCAGCATGCCCTAGTATCCATATCTAAAGATCAGAATATATTGCCCTGCACACATTGTGTTTGGACTCTATCAACATTTCCACGCCGACCTTCAAAAAGTGCTCTTCAACGTTCAACCAAATATCCTATATCACTCACTTCTGAATAGCTTCAAGTACATACGACCACAGGGTGTGGAGAACAGGGCTTCCCGTCCGCTCAGCCGTACTTAAGCCACACGCCGGCCGGTTAGTAGTTGGGTGGGTGACCACCAGCGAATCCCGGCTGTTGTATGTTTTTGTTTTTGCTCAACATTCCTGGCGATCAGAACCAGTGCGGAAGCCGGGATATACTAGCACACTAGATCTTGTTCATCCAACGGCAGGGACTTATTTATTCGAACGAAGAAGGGCGTTCTTCCCGGATGGTGACAGCAAAATAATGTAGCTCTCCATGCAATACGCGACATATGTTTTCACGGGACACTTTCTACTCCATCCGCCGGTGATACAAAACTCTGTGTCAAACAATCTTTTTCAATACTTTTCGACGAAATTGGGGGTCTTTTGCAGGCTATTCAACAGTCCACCACACCGATAAGATCCTTGCCTTCCTTGACAACACACGAGTGTTCCAGGAATATGAAAGGCTGGTCACTATATCGAGCAGTCGCCCTGAGTACACCCAAGCAACAACATACGGATTTACAAAACTCCACATGGCGGGCCTTGTTCGGGTTGACGCGGGCAGTGGGAATATTGCTGCAGAGGCAGGGAGCCATTGGCAAATCCCGTCTCAATATGGCGACCGATTTCTTTCTGGGAGATGATTCTTTTCTGGACGCGCGCGACGTCTTTGGACGAACGCCGTTGTCATTTGCAGCTGAGAGGGGGCGTTCGGAAATTGTGTCCACACTCCTGGCAGCGGGCGCACATGTGGATAGCCTCGATCGGAATAGTCGAACACCGCTTATGTTTGCCGCCGGGGCAGGGCATATTGAAACAGCTGAAGTTCTGCTGAGAGCTAGAGCCTACATCAATGCACAGGATTCTGCCGGTCGGAGTCCGCTGTCGTGGGCTGCTGCGAGCGAACACGGAGAGATGATTCGATTCCTCTTACGCCGTGGTGCACTTCTTGATATCCCGTCTTGGACACACAAGTCCTTTTTGTCCCCTCTTCTACGGCGCTTCCAAGCTGTTTATCCGGATGTCACAGATGAGTCTATCAGCGGTACACCCTTAATCCGAGCATCATGCAACGGGCACAACGAGGTAGTTCAGATGCTAATCGACGAAGACGCCGATCCGGATGAAACCGACCGTGATGGCCGAACGGGATTATCATGGGCTGCTGCAAATGGGCACGAATCTACCACGCAATTACTACTTGATCACAAAGCCAGAGTAGACGCAATAGACTCAACCGGGCGGACCGCACTTTCATGGGCTGCAGGAAACGGCCACGTTCCTATCGCCCAACTACTAATACGAGCTGGCTCAATTATTGAAACAAAGGATAGCAAAGGCCGCACTCCATTCCAATGGGCCGCCTCAACTGGCCAAAAAGGCACGCTGCAGCTTCTCTTCGATAGTCGTGCTGACCTCACGTCCCGCGATAACAAAGGAATGTCGTCCTTCTTATTAGCCTCGATCAGTGGGCATCGGGCTACTGTGGAATGGCTGCTATCCGTGCCGGGGATCTCATTGGAAGACCGCGATAATACCGGTCGAACAGCTCTTTCATGGGCTGTTAGCAATGGGTCTGTGGTCATGGTGGAGTCCCTTCTTGACAAGGGCGTCTCTGTTGACACGAAGGACAACGCGGGACTGACGGCACTGTCGTGGGCAGCTAGACGTGGTCATTGCCATATTATCCAGCTTCTTCTTGACAAAGGTGGAGAGGGTCTACTTCAGGAAACAGACAACAGCAAGAAAACAACCCTACACTGGGCCGCTCCAAAGGGACACGCAGACGCATTGCAAATGCTCATATCAGAAGACAAGCAGGGCCTAATTCATCAACAGGATAACGACAGCATGACTCCCCTCTCATTGGCAGCTGAAAACGTCCATCAAGCAGCCGCCGAAGTGATTCTTGCCACCGAGCCCGTCCGTCTTTTGGAGAGGAAAAGCACCTTAGGCTAGACCCCGCTGATGCTAGCGGTATGCGGTGGTCACGAAGGCCTTGTGCGGCTTCTCTCAGAATATGGCTCCACAGCTAACACGCGCGACATTTCCGGGGATGTCCCATTGACAATGGCTATCTCACAGCACTCCACTACAATGGTAGAACTCTTATTGGCCTACGGCGCCGATTTAAACATTCTTTTGGCCCAGGGTCGCACGCCTTTGACAATGGCTATCTCGCAAACTTCTATTCTTATGGTTGAACTGTTATTAACGTACGGCGCTGATATCAACACTCGCTTGAATCATGGTCGCACGGCTTTCTTGTTAGCCGTGGAGAGGGGATTTTGTTCCTTGGTGCGCCTGCTGTTGAGTCATGGCGCCGAGATTGATACTAGAGATAATAGAGGGCAGTCAGCGCTGTTCATCGCAGTGAGGAAAAACGACTCGAGGATGGTGAGGCTGCTTGTGCACGGAGGGGCGCTTGTAACGATGCGGGATAAACAAGGGGCTACTCCAGTGTCGATTGCGAACGGTCTTGGGGAGAGGGGAGCTGAAGTCAGAGAATTACTCATGGCTTCGGAACGGGACTCTCCGCACATTGATTTCTCCGACTCGGATTTTTCTGGGCTGAAATATTTGTAGCGGTGGGCATCTAACGAAGTAACGAAGGGTACAGTGCACAGCTTTTACTATATTTCTATGGAAGGGCATAAGATGCAATGGCCACTCATGCGCTGTATTAAAAAAGGAGCAGACCGACAAAAGCAGGCTGTTGGTGAGATTCACGTTTAAGATGTGGACATAGCTTGGTATTTGGTATTGATTCCGGTTTATTTTCTTTGTGTTGTAGCTACCTGTGTAGGCATTGTACCTAAATTAGAAGAGGGAGGTTTTACCCCTTGATACATACGGTATTTAGATCCACCCTTATTATGTCTTTCTTTTTTTTGAAAAAGTTTAGAACGGCATCGTATAGACCCTGCATTAGAATATATTAGGAGATCCTGGTTTTATTTAACAATATTAATCCTTCGTATAGTTCATACATTTTTTGTGACCAGTGATGTGCACAGTGGCAGCCAGCATCGCTGAAGCTGATCCCAAGGTTTGACAAGATGTTTGACAGGAAGCTTATTTTTACGGCATTTTGAAGGTCATTTCTCAGCATCATACAGAAGCGTTAATGTTGATTGGAATCAGCACGAGTGACAGTATTCTATTTGCTATTTAGTATTCGGCTTTTACCTTGTTCGACCTACCTATAAATTTAACGGTAGGTAGGCTGTTCCTTAGCTATGTAATGTTGCTAAATTCTAAACAAGACGATAGGTTATTACGCGGCTACACGAATAAGGATGGGCAAAGCTCTATATATTATTGGACCTACACGAGCGAAGATTTTTCACAAATACATTTTTGATACATTTTCTCGAGATTGTAGTATATATTGATTAATACTATTACACTCCTATATAGACCTGCCAATGATCTAGCTAATAAACCTAAGTTTATGGTGCTGGATCTTCAGTCCCAACATTTCCCTATCCTCCATACAATCAAAAGGCTCTCGCTGTTAGCCTGTTAGTACCTGCCATATCTTGTGTTCCGGGATTTGTACCAACAGTGGCAACGTCGAACATGTTTTTCTTTGTCGGGGAAGGGTTTGTTGGCGTCGTTGTGTGCGGCTGGACCTCCCGATACGAGCGAGGGTTGGAAGACGCCAACTGCGGGATTTATCCACGCCAAACAAACATCGTGACCTCGACTCCGGTCAACGAGAAACGATGTGATGGATTCCACTTTTTCATTTCGCTTACCGTCAGCTTCCCTCGGACTATCGCCGCGAACTCTCCGGCATTGGTCTGCGATTTCTCCCCCACGGCCATGGTCTATTACGCGCCCCCTGCGCGATTTTCGGCGTCCTATGGTTCTGCACCTCAGGACCCAAACCTCGTAGCGGGCTTCACACAATCGCTATCGCTCAAAATGGACTTACGTAAATGCCTGGCCTGGTGGGTGAAAAGTCTGACATCCATTCAGCGCGAGTAATATGTTGGACATATATAAGGAGGACTGGAGAGGCCCTGCTCTCTCCTCAACCACATCGTATCACCCACCCCCAGTCGCCGGTTCATTCAGTCTGTTCCTTCGATCTCCATCTGCCTGATCTGGGAATAAGTACGTCTCTCTGCATTCCATGATATTCCCTAACCTAGGCTCACTATTTGCTCTTCCTCCAGCCTCTAACCTGTGTCATATAGGCCGCCTGCGAGAATACCCCCAACACCTGTCCGCTGGTCCATCCTTATACCTCAGTTTTGTTTCCAAGGCATGCATACCGGGGATGCTGGCAAACCAGATGCCTCTGACTCTGCCGAAAGTGACCCCATTGACCTGTCCGCACTCGAGGCCAACCATGGCCTTGAGCAGGAACCGCGTGTCACCTTTGACCCGGAAGAGCGTGATGGCAGGGAAGAGAAGCGATCTAGACCTGGTCGACGTTCATCACGCAGTCAAGCGAGCAGGTCACACTCTCGGTCACGCACCCGTGCGCAATCTGGTTCCAATATCCCCATCGACTTCCACCGGATGAGCTTTCAGATCTCCGAATCGGAGACACGAGAGAAATACATCGAAGATCTCAAAACACCAAAGGTCCTTACCGAGGAGAAACCTGATGATAGCCAATATTTTGAGGATCTGATCTACCATTCCATGCCCGTCGATGGCATCTATCGAGACCTAGAGGTTACCGCGGATGGCCTCTCCCCGGCTGAGGCGTCCGCTCGTCTGCACCGCAATGGCATGAATGTTCTCCCTCACCGGCCCCCGAACTATGTCAAAAGGATCCTCAAGTACGTCTTCGGTGGGTTCTGTTCCATTCTCTGGGTGGGTGTGATCATCTTTTTCATCTGCTGGCGCCCCCTTGGAGACCCCAATCCGGCCCCGTATAACCTGGGCCTCGCCATTCTAGTCTTGATTGTCATCTTCCTGCAAGCCTCCTTCTCAGCGTTTCAGGATTGGTCCACGGCCCGTACCATGAACGCAATCCTGGATCTTGTCCCGTCCGATGCCCTGGTTATTCGATCAGGAGAGACAGTGCGAGTTCCCTCCACTCACCTGGTCGTAGGGGACATCGTCAAGCTCAGCATTGGGAACAAGGTCCCAGCCGACATCCGCCTTCTGGATACGTCCGGCGATGTTCGGTTTGACCGCTCCGTCTTGACTGGAGAATCCGAAGAGGTCGACGGTGCTACCGAGATGACCAATACCAACTTTCTTGAAACTCGCAACATCGCCTTGATGGGCACATTGGTCACCAATGGCAGTGCCACCGGGGTGGTTGTGCTCACGGGAAAAAACACAGTGATGGGCCATATTGCCTTGTCCTCCTCCTCTGTCAAGGAGCAGCCGACGCTCATCCAGAAAGAAATCACCCGCTTTGTGAAAATTATTGTCTGCTTGACAGCCTTCCTGGCAACTCTACTCCTCTTGACTTGGGCGGGCTGGCTTCGAGTGGATCACAAAGGATTCATGGACGTCATCGCCATGCTGAACAATGTCATGGGCTGTGTCGTCGCTTTTATCCCAGAGGGGATGCCCGTGGGCGTGGCCCTGACGCTGATGATGGTCGCCCGGCGCATGAAAAATAACAATATCCTACCCAAAGGGCTGTCCACCGTGGAGACCCTGGGGTGCGTCAATGTCATCTGCTCTGACAAGACAGGCACCCTGACAGAGAATCGCATGACTGTCGTGACGGTGACATTTGTTGATGGGACATTATCCGCAGAAGAGGCCATCCCCCGGGTGACTGAAGGCCGCATGACGTCTTTGTTAGAGCTGCACAAGGCTGCGGCACTCTGCAACGATGCGACTTTTGATCCCGTGTCCCTGAATGACCCCATCCCCGATCGCAAGGTCCTCGGGAATGCCACCGATGGTGCCGTTCTCAAGTTCGTGGAACTGGCCCAGGTCGATGCGGTCCAGGCTTTGAATGATGCCTACCCGAGGGTCTTTGCTATCCCGTTCAACTCCAAGAACAAATGGATGCTCACCATGCATGAGACCAACCACAGTGACGTGGATAGCAAGACACCCTATCTTCTCCTCATGAAGGGCGCATCCGACATTCTTCTGCCCCTTTGTACCTCGTATTTTTCCTCCCAGACAAACTCTGTGCTGCCCCTCGATCCTGCCGCAAGGCAACGTCTGGCTGAGGTACAGGACCAGATGTCTCGGAGCGCTCAGCGCATTATTCTGCTCTGCCAGCGTTCCTACACTCCATCTGTACCGCTGGGGACGAATGCCTTTGGCGATGAAGTCCAGATCCATGGGATCGCCGACCTTACCCTTATTGGCATGATGGGGATACTCGATCCGCCTCGCAAGGAGGTCGCCGCCACGGTGGCTGCGTGTCGACGTGCTGGAGCTCGCTTCTTCATGGTCACCGGGGATTTGGGTCTAACGGGCGCGGCCATTGCCCGAGACATCGGTATTTTCAGTGGCGGCGAGCCTGATACATTCGACACCCTTGTTCAGCAAAGAGGTAGCCTTAACGCGGACTATCTGACGTCGAACGAAAAGGGTTCCCAATTGTCTCAGACCAGTCTGCTTCTCGAGGGCCCATCGATCTCGCAACTGACGGCCGAGGACTGGGATGCCGTGTGCGGGTACGAGGAGATTGTCTTCGGCCGCACCATGCCAGAGCAGAAGCTGCGCATCGTGAATGAGTTCCAGGCGCGTGACAACGTCGTGGCAGTCACAGGCGACGGTGTCAATGATGCACCAGCGATGCGTGCGGCGGATATCGGGATTGCCGTGGTCTCCGGCAGCGACGTGGCCCTCGAAGCAGCGGATCTCATTCTGGTGGACAAATTCGACTCGATCATTGAAGCCATCCGCCTAGGTCGGCTGGTGTTTCAGAATCTTCAGAAAGTCATCAGCTACCTTCTTCCCGCCGGCTCCTGGTCCGAAATCTGGCCCGTCCTGCTCAATATGTTCTTTGGCGTCCCAAGCCCCCTATCGTCGTTCCTCATGATCATTATTTGCGTGTTCACCGACCTATTCTGCAGTCTGTCCCTGATCATGGAACAAGAGGAATTCGACCTCCTCAGCCTTCCTCCCCGGAACCATAAGAAGGACCACCTCATCAATCTGAAGGTATATGCTCAGAGCTACCTGTTTATGGGCGTTATGGAAACCATCTGCGCTCACTCCATGTTCTTCCTCTACTACTGGAAATACACTGGAATCCCAGCTAGCGCTCTCTTCTTCGCCTACGAAAAATACACCGACGGGTTCTACGGCTATACCCAAGACCAGCTCAGCGAGTTCAATACAAAGGGTCAAAGCGTCTACTTCATCTGTCTCCTCATTCTGCAATGGGGCAATATCCTGAGCGTCCGCAATAAGCGACTCTCCATCCTCCAGGCGGACCCTATCCGCAAGAAGCGCCGCAATCCATGGCTCCTGGCAAGTCTGGTAGTCAGTCTTTCCATCGCCATCTTCGTCACCGAGGAGCCGGGTCTGCAGAGTATTTTCGGCACGGCCTCCGCGCCGCTGGAATTTTGGTTTATTCCCATTCCATTGGCCCTGGGAATCCTGTGCATGGATGAGATTCGCAAATTGGCGGCCCGCGTGTGGCCGAAGGGGCCTATTGCTAGGATTGCGTGGTAGGTGTCCAGTGGCGGGATGGTCTGAGGAATGGAAGAAATGGGCTGCCACGGACAATTGGATTTCTTCTTCTTTCCGTGATTTATAAATAAGCCGTCTCGGCGTCTTAGATGCACATATAGCTATTGGTTTTATTAATAAAGTTCATATCTTTGCGAATTGACGGACTGTAGGCCGTATATTGTTGTTTCCACTCACAAATGAGCGTCAGCTTCTTAGCTATTGTTTTTCTGAGATCTTTGTTCTGGAAATAGTCTCGTTCCTTTCTTCATCGGATACTTTGGTGCTTGTAATACTACATCGAGTCCATAATTCTGATGGGTGCATAATTCAAGGCGTATCTTTTGATTTGACACTCAAAATAGACAGGTTTTTGTCCGGAGGTTGAGCAACCACTGAGGATGCAAAACGACCGCTCACAGCGCAGTATTCAAGCGGTAAATGCTGTCCAGATTCAATGCCCTTATACAGCGCTGACAGCTTAGAGCCAGAAATGGACTAGAGGCTTTCCGCAGCAGGAATAACTCAAATTCATAACCCAGGTGTTTTTATCTTGAACGCCACCAAAGGTAACAGATAGTGAAATTGAGAGAGGAATCTCGGCAGGGGCAAAATCAGAGCGACCATACACCGTCGAAATGTGCTAGTACCGGAGAACCGCAACCGAGATATCTCTATCATATTGCTTGTCGGCCATGAACAGGGCCTGGCGCCATTAAAAACTTCCGTCTGGCATCTATGCGATATGTTATAACTACAGGATTAGTGTAACAGACATTAATCTGCTTTCATTGCAATTCCTCCATTTAAAGACCTGACTGATTCCTTAATTATTAATCGAAAATAATTATTAAGTAGTCTTAGTCCTTCATGACATATCCAACTTGAATTGAGCCAGCCTTTCTGAGAGACCAGCTAATACCCCATGGTATAACTACTAGATTCCCAGCACATTCTGTTCCAACCATGTCGATATATGCTCCATCATCCTTGGTTATGTGGATAGCACCTTGGCGTTCCGTGACATCGACTACCACAGCGACGGGTTGCGGATGAGGTTTTATTCGAGTCGCTTTAGGAAGTGTAACCCAATCTATTCTTTGGCAATCAGAGCTTATCTATAAAGCGATTAGCTATAGCCAGTCATCGATACCTGGCACGAACGTACAGCTTGATTGATTCGTTGAAGGAGACTCTCCCGGGAATCAGGAGCGATTTTGTGTGTTTGTATTACACTGGCCATAACTGAACTAATAGTTGAAGCTAATATAATGATAATGCGAGTGAAATAGTATTATCACGCTGTTTCCTTGGAAAGGAGGGGGAAAGATAATGAGATGCGGGCTTTTAGTGGGACTGCTTGAATAATGACGTAAAAAGCAGGACTGTTACCGTTGAATGCTTCCTTTCCTAAATCGCAGTATGTCGTATCTCATACATATGCGATCAGTTAAGGGCAGACTGGTATATCACTATGAAAGTGTAGACAGTCAGTTGAATTTCAGGAGGGGCAGAAATGTGGTGAGCGGGGTGCACGTGGGACACGGAGCAGGATTATCTGATCACCCTTGAAGAAACTAACTATTCACCATATTGTAACTGACCACATCCTATTTACGTTCTCTTGTTTGACACGTTTCTCTCGTCCTGAGTAGATCTCAGCAGCACCGTGTTAGTGCAAACAAGGCAAATACTAGATGTTTATGCAGAGTTTGCGCTTATTAAGCTAATTCATAAACGCCAAAGCCCTTATTTATGCAGCTTTATGCACAATATGGGTCAGATTCATCTGAACAAAAATCCCCATGACCCATATAAGTTGGGTAATGTGTCCAAATGTTGGGCTCATTGATGAGTTTTGGCGATTTCTAGTCCAGAGTGGAGTGCAGAGAGGCCTGCCTCGGATTAGATCCCCCATAACCGTTGGCGATGGGCCCAAAATATGGACCCATATGGTTTTGCTGAAGTCTACCGAGACCCAAGTGTCTGTTTTGCCAACGTTATCAGCCATCTGTCGCCCAAAAATGCTCCAGAGTTTCTAAAGATCTATTCTCTCCGACTGAACCATGAACAAGGTAGCCGCCTTCTCAGTACAAGAGATATCAAAAGGTACCTATTCAATATACCTCTGCAAAAGGTTGTGGCTTTCTCTTGCGCTTTAGTCCCATCTTTTGATACCGTGTTACATATGGCTATGTATCCATTCATCCTTCGCTAGCTCCTTGGCTGAGCTACGCCTGTCAGGCTCCCATTATAGCATTTTGCGCATAAACCGTAGGAAAGCCTCTCTCTCCACTGTCCCCTCGAGAGTGGTTTCCCTCTGTTCAAGGTTCAAGTGGCACTGGGCCAGTCAGTAAGTCCTGGGGCAGGAAATCGCCTGGAGTAATCTAGTTAGTGGACCGAGATACCAAGAATAGGTCATAATAAGAAACATGCCTTCACTTGAGAAGAATTTGTCCCTTAGCTCCCCCTGGCTAACGAGGCCAGGAGGTGGCGGGCCTAGGAGGTTAATCATCTCGGCCAGATGTGCTCTGCTGCGGTATCGTTCAAACTCGGGGTCGTGGCCTGTGAATAAGGAACCGCCTTCGTATATGTCCCAGATCTGGAAAATGGCCGTTAGCTATTTTTTCGAACCACGACCGGGGTGGTATTCTCACCATGTATCCCACATTCCAAATGTCCGCGCTGAACGTCCATGGAACCCCTAAAATCACTTCTGGTGCTCGGTAGATCCGAGGTTGAATAAATACGGAGTGGTGCTGATCACCATGTACGGCCGAACCAAAATCGCAAAGCACCGGGGAGCTGACTTGTTTGGGGACTTTGAGTTGCTGAGACATATATATCGTTCTCCCATCCTGATCGACCTCTTTTCTCGGGACAGGGGTTCGAAGTTCGTACTGCTCAAAGTCAGTGAAGACTGAATCGTCCTTAATCCCGAACATGATGTTGTCGGCTTTGATGTCTAGTACGGAAAATAGTGAGCAAATCCTCAAGCCTGGGACATAGAAGGGCAGCGAACCAGTGTGTGCAATATGGCACTCGGTATGAAGATAATCCAATGCCAGAAATAGACGATGAAGGACCACTGCGATGACCGGCGACGGTAATCTCTCAACGGGGTTACGGCGTAAGAAAGCCAAAACACTTTCCCACAATGGGGGATGCACAAGGCATCGATGCTTGCCCTCAGGTCCGTCAATATAAAACGTATCGAGTAATGTTCTTATGACATCGCGACCAGGATGGCCTGTGGGGGACTGCTGCATGTATTTATACATATTCAGCTCGTTATCCACTTGATCGCCCATAGACGAAGCCTGAATAAACATTTTGACCATGACATAACGACGATGACTAGTTATAGAACTTAGGTATGAGTCTCTGTGAAAAGACATTGGAAACAATAAACCTTACTCCATGTCCCGTGCAAGCCAGGCCGTTGACGTAGACCCAAACCCCAGCTTACCGATAACTTGATATCGGTCATTGATGACTTCTCCAATTCGAGTTGGATAGTACTGTGAGGCGATATAATCTGGTAGGGTCTCTTCTTCAATCTTGTACCCGTCGGCTAGACGAACGAAGTTGGGATTGGAGAAATTGAGAGGCTTCCACCTCCGCCCGAGCCGGGGAAGGGAACGCAGCAGAGACGATAGCATGACCTTGTTGACGGTGGCTGGAAGTCGACGGGAAAGGTGATTTGTTTTGGTCGCCGGAAGGGCGCGAAAGGCGAGATGCGTCCGGTTTGGGCCAGGTGATCGCGGTCTCGAAGGTCGACCGAAAAATCCATAATTATGATATACTATTTTATTTCTCTATATATAAAGCTTTGTCATGATATTTTTAATTTTACCGAATTATAGTTGGTTAGATACAAGGAGCTGGTTTGATTTTGGTCAGAAGGGGGTGTTACTTGCCTGGTGATAAAGTATAGACCTCGGCAGGAATCGCGACTCTCTAGGTTCGGTTTAACTCGGGACCGCCAAGACTCAGGTTCCGATTCTAGGTTTTTAGAATCGCGATTCGACTCTAAAATTTTTAAAGTCGAATCTAAAAGGTTCGATTCAAATCTCAGATTTTATAAATAATATAAACTAAAGGAAACCCATGATATATATAATTTATATAGTTTTATCTATATTTTTAAGTATTTTATTATATTCTGCTAATATATCTAGTCAAAAAATAGGATATACTAGTTAGAAGTGAAGAAACTAAAGAGAATTAATTTAAAAAGATTTTTAGATTTAATTTATATTAGCTCTATAGCTTTTAATATATAAAGAGGTCTTTATTTTATTTTATACGCTTTAAAACTCTTCTAAAAATATATCTATAAGTACTACTTTCTCTAAGTAAGCTACTATTATTAGAAAGAGGGATATTATCCTTATTATCCTTATTATCCTTATTATCTAGTTGAATAAGTGTTCTCTAATTAGTAGATAACGGTATTATTTTTTTTCTTAGTCTTTTATTAAAAGCATGCTCGCTGGGTCGCTGTAAACGCTAAAATTTTATATTTAAAAGTTTATTTTTACCGTTACTAATAAGATTATATTCATTCTTCTTCTTTTAAGTATCCTTCTCTTTTCTTATTGTATAGATCTCTTATATAGAAAGATATTCTTTAATTAAGATTAACTGCTCTAATTTAATATTAAATTATATTATATATATTAATATTATTAAATCTTTAATTATTTTTCGGCTTTAACAAACCTCAGCGATAGTAATAGATATTATAAGTAGAATTAAATAATTATTTAATATTAAAACTAGTTATAGAAGTAGAAAGGATATCTTATACTAAATTATAAAAAATAAAAAATTTATTCTAGTAGTCTTTTCAGAATATTTATGGATTAATTAAGCGAATATCTATTAGAAAGATTAATCTCTAAGAATTAAGAGATAGAATATTAACTTATTATTTTTAAGATAACGTCTAAACTCGTTATGAGCATTTATTTAAAATTAAATAATTATAATTTTTAAGATAAATATCTCTAGATCTAAGACCTGTGCTGCTAAAAATATATTATAAGAGCTTGGTCGTGTATCTGAATATTATTTCTCGTACGGGATAAGATACTTTTTAAGACTCTTATAATATCATATATACTACTTAAGTTCCTATTCGGATATTTAGAAGAATTTAAGCTTATTTTAAAATATTATAATAATATTAATTATATAGAGATCGTCGCTAATCGTATTAATTACGCTATAATATTCTGAGAACTTATCCTTCGTATATAAAAAAGCTTTAAGTAGTATAGTTTTTTAGTTAATCTTCTTTCGCGTAAACTGTGCCTTCGACTTCTCTATATAGTTAAAAAACGTATTATAGATACTAAAGACTGTATAGATAGTAATATTCTTATTTTTTAATATTATATTAGTAAAGGTAAAGAATAGCTGAGTGATTAAAAGAAGATAGTTAATCTAGCGTTATTCCTTCTAGTTTAGCTGAATATAGAGCTGGTTATACTCCCAGTAAAACTTATTAAAGGTTAATTATAGCCGTTTCGCACGCCGAAGTATTAGAAATATTAAATTCCAGCGGGTTTAGATATTTTATATTAGTATAAGTTTCGATTCTTTTATTTAAAGCGCTAGGAAACGCTCACAGCGTTAAGGGCTTTTATTAATATAGACGGCTAGCTTTCGAATCTAGTGCACTATTAGTAAGAGTAGTAATAAAGAATAATATTAGAGATAATATCTTACCTTATTTAATATATAAATAATCTCTTAGTTCTTTTACTAAGAGCTATCTATCTCTCTAGTAAATTCTATCTTTTTCTTATTATTTTTTAAATTAGCTTTTATCTGGCCAAGAAGCTCCTTCAGACTTAGTTAAATAATATATATAATATATATATATACAGAGAATTAGTATCTAGTTTAGTAATTTAAGCGCCTAAAAAGAATCCTAGATACTCTCTAGTAGCGTAGAATTATTAGACGCGTTATTAATAGTAATAGTTAATACCTTGTCTTTAATCTAATACTTTTAAAGTAATTAAAATAGAATTATACTAAGATTATTACTAATATATATCCCATAAAGTGGTTTAAAGCTAAATAAAATCTCGCGATAGTTCTAGTCCTAGTCGATAAAATAGCCGGTAACAGCTATAAAGACCTAATAAAAGGGGGAAATCTAGTAATCTAATATAATAGAGAGCTTATTATCTATTAAAAACTTCTAAAGAAGACTCTGTTATTATTTCTAAATTAATTTATAAAGCCGGCGGCGGACGGTATACGAGAAAAGAATTTCTAGTATAAATAAAGCGAGCCGGATTATTTTAACTAGAATATAAAATTAAGGGTATTTAACGAGCTAAAATAGTAGCTATAGACTAATAAGAAATACTATTAATCTCTTAAACCAGGCTTGATAGCTAAAAAATGTTTTTTATAATAATAATAATATCTAGGATAAAGGGATTTTAGTGTAAATCTAAATAATGGGATAAATTCATTTATATATCTTATTTTAGATAAATCTTCGAATATTTCTTAATTTTAGCGTTATTTTCTAACAGTTAATACCTTACGAGTAATATTTATTTATAAAAATATTCCACGATGTCCGTCCGCTGGGTAGTTTAAAATATAATTATATATTTTATATATAACCTTTAGGGCGCTATCTTAAATAGTAATAATTTAGTAAAAATACTACTAATATTTTATCTAGCGCTTACTCTTAAAGATATTCTAATTTATTTAGCTATTAAAATCTATCTTTAACTACTATATAATAAAATCATTATTTACTATCTCTATTTAAAGAACGAAGTTCTTTTTTTTCAGTAGATTAACGCGCTGGAGAGTATCCGGGGGGTAAGATATAAATAATAGTTAAGTAAAATTAAAATCTAGTATAAAAGTAAAAATCTGGCTGTATAAAGTATTAGGATTAAATAACTAAGCGTTATTAAATAAAAAAAACGGAAAGTTATCTAAAGAAGTATCTCTAAAGATTAATAAAGGATAATTATTAAAAATTTAAGAGGCTTAACTCTGTGATATAGTAAATAATAGAATAAAAATAATAAAAAATATAATTTTAAAGATTTACGAGCTGCCTTCTAAGGACTAATAAAGATAATTAAAAAAATTTAAGAAGATATAGCGGTCTATATAAATTAAATAAAAGCGTATATATATCTATTTAAATATAGATTAGCCTATCTATCTCTACGCGTAATAATTAGCTACTATACCCTACACCGCCAGGTTCTATTAGATTCGAACCTAGATTTAAACCTAGAAGACCCTAATAAAATCTAAAGTTAAATCTAGAAAATCTTAATAGAATCTAAATTTAAATCTAAAAGACTCTGACAGAACCTAGATTTAAATTTAATAAATTATAAATTTAAATTAAATTAAATCTAGAACCTATTTCTAAGACTTCCGAAAACTGATTTATCTAAGTATATTAATTAAAATATATAGTTAGGCTATAAATTACTTTAGATAGAAAAATAGAGAATACTAGTATTAAGAATTTAGGTTTAAGAATCTAGAGTACTTTTTAAGATCTATTACTTTAATTTAAATATAGAATTAACTAGTTCTCTTAATATATTATATATAAATATATCTTAAAAGAAATTGTTAGGAGAATACTAAGGTAATATTAAATATAAAATATATTTTTCTTACTTTATATATATATATTACCTATAATATTAAGTTAACCTAGTCACTGAGAGTCTAAATAAAACTAAATTAAAAACTAAATAGATAATTTAATATTAGATAATTTAAATACAGGAATATTTTATATAATTTTATAGCTAAAATAGATATACTATAAGATTAGTAGATGTAGTGACTAAAACAGATATAAATAATAGTAAAAAAAAAGATAAATTAGCATTTTATCCATCCGAAAGAGGAAATATCTTAGTAAAATTATTTAATTTAGATTCTATTAGGTTCAAACCTAAGTCGAATCTAATAAAGTCGCGATCCGAGTCAGATTCTAAAAGTCAGAATCTAAGAACCTCAGGTTTAGGTTCGAGGATCTGACTTTTAGAACCTGAGTCGGACCATGCCGAGGTCTAATAAAGTAGTATGGTATGCGAAAGCCGAATTCACCGTTTTTGACTTATGCTTTACTTTTTCATTTGGGTTCATAGTTGTTTTGGTCATTCCTATTAACTTCGGTGGGAACACTGTTAAAAGATATTGGTATTATGTAGTAAAGGTATGCTTGAAATGTCTTCAATTTGTTATTCTTATTACTTTCTTCTTCTTATCTTCTTAGTTCTTCATTATCTACTACATACAGCGATATGGAGGCCGTATTTATACTTTTACTAATTATTTTAAGGTCCTAAATAATCCGAATACCTCCTTTATTATAGAAGGAATGATCCTATTACGGGCCAGCGAAATAATATAATCTTCGATATACAGATAGAAATACTATAATATTACCGTGATCTTCCACACACCCCCTTAAAATAAGGATCTTATTCCTTTTTACTACATCTTATTAAACCCCTAACACTTTAGTATGACGATCAAATTTGACATATAAAAGCGCTTTAGTTAGTATATTAATAATATTATCTTTACCGGGTATATAGCGTAATTCTATATTACCGTTTTATATTACATCTCGGATCTAGTATATACGAATATTAATATACTTACTGCGGGCATGCATCTAAGCGTTTTTTATAAACTTTAAAGCAGGTTCTGAATCCGTATAGATTATTATAGATCTTATACCCCCGTAACTAATTAATTTAAGCGTATTAATTAGCCAGAGGGCTTCTTTACCTATAATATTAACTATGTTATATTCTACTTCATATATTAAAAAACTAACAGTGGTGTCACGGCTCGGGACTGGGTTCAGGAACAGGACACTTATATTAACTAAGACGTCGCTTAGAGAGCTGTAAACAGAGCGACGCGGGGCAGGACTAAATACTATTATCTAAGGCGGTAAAGGATAGCGGAACCTAAAGCGTCACTAGTAAGATCTAATAATTATATTAGCAGGGTCTGATAACTATAATAGCAGAGTTCAGAATCCGAGTTTTAATACTATTCTCTTTTTTTTTTAAAGCTACGAGCTCCTGCGAGCCGAATAACGTAATACTAATTCTAGTCGCGGCTTATTAAAGTAATACTCGTAAAATTCTCTCTATATATCTAATCTATTAATATGTTTAACAGGTTCCTATATTATATTATCGATATCCTAACCGCTTTATTTAACTAAGTATTAAATATGGCCGTAATACTTCTTTAAATCTAATATTTTATTAACTTAGTAAATAATTTTATTATTAATTATTATAAAGCCGGGGTTCTCAGGACGCTAATCTAAGAGTAAGTTAATAATAGCGAAGTAAAGAAGATTAATATAAAAAATAAGATATATCTTTATTATTAAAGAGAGCTCGAGCTTATAGATTAATAGATTAAATACTTTTATAATAAGATAAAGACTAAACTATAGTAAGTCGAGCTTCTTGATAGATCGGCGTGTCGTAATATTCTTATTACTTAATTATATTTTATCTTCTACGCGGTAATAAGGCGCCGGGGTCCGTTAACGGTTAGCGGATTTTTTATATTTAGTTTATATATAGGATATCTCTTCCTAAGCCCGTTTATGAATTTTAAATAATTTTTATACGAAATTAGCTGCAGGTTTAGATATAAAAGATATAATAGAGAGCTCTAGACCTATCCGGGAATAAAAACTATAATTAATAAAGAAAAAAAATATTCTAGTTATCTCTGAGTCTTGATTATTATAAATAAATTTAATAAAAAAAAGCTATTCTTTTTAATTATTCTATAAATAATTATAATAAGCCCTAAAATATATTTCTAGAATTTTATTAAATCTTTTTATCTACTCATCGGTTTCCGGATGCTATAATATTAATATATAGACTTTAATCTTTAGTAGTTTATATAGACTTTTTTAAAATACTAAATCGAATTAGCCGCTGTAATTAGAAACCATTTAATCCGGGAGGCTATAATATTTTTAAATATAATATAGAAATAGCTCCGCAGCTTCTTTTACCGTGATAGTTTTATTACACGAAATAAAATATTATTATTTAGTTAATCGATTCGTTACTACTATAATAGAGTCAAATCCATTACTTAAAAGTAGTTTTATAATAAAATTGACAGTGACATGGCGCTAAGAGTAGTTTAGAATAGAAAAAAATAATAATAGACTATAATAAGAAGAGCGAGAGTACTTAGTACGTGTATAGATATAATAATTTCGTGTATAATATTTAATAGTATTAGTTATCCGGGGCTAATAGTAGTTGCGGGATAGGAGATAATAGGTTTTCTTACGGCCTAGATAGCTAGCTAATAGTAAATTATGATAATAGCGCAGGAGTTTTATCTATAGTTTTTTATAATTAAATATGTATCGTCTTCCTCGATAAAAGAGTTCTCTTTTTTTATCTTTATAATCGGCTAATAATATTTATTAGTCTTTTTACTATCCGGTATATAGTATCTGCAGGACCTCTATAGAAAAAGAATTATATTCGTAGTCCTTTTTAAATAGATCTTTTAAGCTAGCACAGTTAATTTCATTCTCTAGATCTATATTTATAAGATCTGATTTATTTATAAATTCTATCTCGTTATAGTCGGGAGCACTATTAAGGCTATTATTTTTAAATTTTATTATTTTATCTCTTCTTTTAGTAACCGAGTTAGTATTAACATATAGCCACTCTAAATATTTAAATCGGATAATAGTTTATTTTTAGTATTACACACGAGAGTTATCGCAGGAGTTTAGTTAATTTTAAGAATATCTAATTAAAGTATTAGACTTTCCCCCAAGCCTTTTAGATCGATATATTAACTTAAATTAAAAATAGGATAAGAATTTAGTCTAATAGATCTACTATTAATTAAACTATTTAGTAGTTATAAAATACTTAAGATTACGATAATCTATAATAATTTAAATTAGATAAGGAGAGTCTTTAAGCTCCGATTACTATTTCTAGAATACTTTAATAATTATTATAAATTCCTTATTATAGATTTTATAATTACACTCGGCTGAACTGTAAGTTTTTAAGAAAAAGATAACTAGTTAAAATTTTCTCTTATTATTTAACTATAAAAAAACTCCCCCTAAAATAGTTAGAGATATTATATTTAATATAATAAATTTTATTTTATTTAAACGCTTTCAGTATCAGGGTAATAATAAAAGTCTTTTTTAAACTATTAAAAGCTTTCTCGCAATCTAGTATTTAATTAAATTTTATATCCTTCTTTATAAGTTAGATAAGCGGTCTAATAAGTCGGGAGAATCTAAAAATAAATCGTTAATAAAAATTAGTAAAACCTAAAAATTCTTAAACATCTTTAATATTCTGAGGAATTTCCTACTATAAAATAGTAGTAATCTTTTCTAGATTTATTCTAATACTATTATTAGAGATAATTAATTCTAAGTACTTTATCTCGGTTACATGAAATTCGTATTTATTAATATTAATTTAAATTCCATATTCTCTTAACTTAGCGAGAACTTTCTAAATATATTCTTAATACTCCTTAAAAGATCTACTATAGATTAGAATATTATTAATATAAGTAATATAGAATTAATTAAAATAGGATCGTAATATATTATTAATAAACATTTACTATAATACGGGTGTGTTTGTAAGCCCGAAGGGTATAACTAAAGACTTAAATAAGCTTTACCAGATTTTAAATGCGGTTAACGGTTTATGGCCCTTAGTAATCTGTAGTTAATTAAAAGTAGCGATAATATTAAGCTTGGTAAATATCTTAGCACGAGAAATTAAAGCGAGTATTTTTCTAATAAATAAAATTAAATAGCGGTTTTTAATAGTAATAGTATTAAGACCTCGATAATTTATATAAAAAATAGCCCCCCCCTAGTTTTCATACGAATATAATAGAGGTAGCAGCCGCTAATAAGCTAAGCCGAATAAATTCTTTCTTTAGATTCTAGTCTAACTATTCTCTTAGAACCGTTAATTCTTTATAACTTATAGATCGTAGTCCATGATTCGAGAATTTAGCATCTAAAAATAGCTCTATTTAATAATTATAGAGTCTATAATCGGAAAGCTTATCCGCAAGCTCTTATTTAAAGATCTTAAAGTATTTATAGTATTTAGAGGGGACAATAGTGGCCGGATTTATAATTAATTTATTTCGAAATTTTATAATTACCTTTTTAACGTCTGCTATGATAAATTTACTAATAATATAGTCTTTCTTTTATATAAGAAGATACAAAGCTACTCCGCTAATAAAACTAATCTGGAGCGGTATAGAGTATTATAGATTTAGTTACGAGCATGACTGTGGACTTAACTATGGATTTAACTATAAATTTAACTATAAATTTAACTATGGACTTAACTGTGGACTTAACTATAAACTTAACTATAAACTTAGCTATGGACTTAGCTGTGGACTTAACTATAGACTTAACTATAGACTTAACTATAGACTTAACTATAGACTTAACTATAGACTTGGCTGTGGACTTAGCTATAGACTTAATTATAGACTTAACTATAGACTTAACTATAGACTTAACTATAGACTTAACTATAAATTTAACTATAGACTATTAGACTAGTCTAGCTTTAGAATATTCGAACTACTAAACTAACCTAATATTAATATTAGGAACGAGGAACGAGGTTATAACTATAATTATAACTGTAACTATAACTATAACTATAACTATAAATAGAAAAATATTATTAAAAATTTAGAATTAGTTTCGGAATCTTCAGATATAAATCCTTAAATTAAAAATAGTTACTAATAATAAAAATAATAATTATAATAATAACTAGAGCTAAAGGTAATACAGTTTAAAGATTAATTAATAGCTAGATTATATTTTTAAAACTAAGAGATTCTCAGAATCACTAGAGACCCGCTAAGTTTAGTAATAAAAAAAAATAATTTTAAAATATAATTCTATAGATAAACAGCCCTAAACTACATAGGTGACGGCCCTATTAATAAAAAATAAACTATTAAATACTCGGATATCCCGAGGCCGGTATAGCGGGATTAGTTTTATAAAGTGGTTTTATATAAAAAATTTATTAATAAAAGAGTAACCAGTGGCTCCGTAATTAATTATTAATTTAATAACTATCTCATCTAACGTGCAGAATAAGATAAGATAATACTAATTAACTTCGCCTTCCTATAATAATAATTTATCGTGTTAGTCTTCCTAAAGCTAGAGTTTTTTCCCTAATTCCCTCTAATAGTAACTTTAGTTAGAAGATATTAGTTTTTTAATTTAAAGAATTTTATAGTTTTTTTACGAGCCTCAGGGGCATCCTGTCAAGACTCGGGTCCTGGGCACTGCCAGTACGGCTACTGGGTCCTGCCAGTACGGCTACTGGGTCCTGCTAATACAGCTACTAGGTCCTGCCAGTTGTCAAGACTCGAGTCCTGGGCCCTACTACTATAACTATTAGATCCTACTAGTACCGCTTCAGATTCTACTACTACTTACCGGCCTAGATAATAGTATTTAGTTCTACTCCGCGTTACTCTGTTAATAGCTCTCCAAGCGATATCTTAGTTAATATAATATCCTATTCCTAAATCTAGTTCTATGTTATAATATTACATCGCTTCTAAATAAAAATTTATAATATATTATATTAAGCTTCATATCATGAATCCTGCAGAAATACTAAATAATAATATTAATACCGTTATATAACTTACCGCGTTAGTAATAAATCTTATAACTACTATTTAAACTTAGATAAAGACATAGTTAGCTTCTAACACACAGATAACAAATCTTATAAATTTAATATAGTCTTTTTAAGCTTAGATAAGTTTACTAGGCGTTATAGAAACTCAGAGCTTAAATACTAAAATACTTTTATTCTCTCCGCCAACTATAAAGGACTCCGATTAAATAATAAACCCTACCGCGCCCACCGGTGCTTAAGAAACACGTCTGTTAATTAAATACCCTAATCTAGAAATATTTACTAGTAATAAAAATAAGTTTAATTTATTTATTATATAGCTTAAGATTAAATTTTTAATAAATCGCGATCGGTACTCCAGCGAACCTAAACATATCGCTTATACTATTAATCGGCTAGGTAGGAATGCACTAAAGCAGATAATTCTCTTTATTAGAATAGGTAATCTAAATAATTTAGAAAATCTATCTATATTTACTACTATTATTAAAATACTCCAGCGAGTTTATAGGATTACTAATTATTACGCTAAAATTATTCGCAAACTACAGACCCTAAAGTAGAAGAATTAAAAGTTTATCGTTTACTATACCGAGTTTGAACGCTATATAGCCGACTATAATTATAGTAATTAAAGAAAAATTAATTGTCTTCTAGAAGGGCTTAATAAAGAACTTTTTATATTATTAAAAAACTAATTAACTATTCTAAGCGAGTTCAGCGATTTTATATCCCTATTAATCTGTCTTAATACTGCGTATTATTACTTCTCTAAATTATAATCTACTAACTAAGCCTCTCGATCTTCTTATATATAATCTACTATTTCTAATTAAGCCCCACGGACCCAGTCTAGCTACTCTATAAGTTCCGGGCTAAGGATATAGTTATAAATCTTTTTAATTAATTCTACGAGCGTGCCAGCAGCCCCTATAAAAGATCTTATAGAACTTAACGCTATTAAATAAATAGAACGTGAATGACGCCGTCTATTTAATTTTTATTTTTATTACGGGGATATAAATTATAAGGTAAATAAGTATCTGAAAAAGAAAGTTCTAAATATATATTTTTATATTAATATAATTATTAATCTGACCCCTACGGATGCCTTTAAGACTTATAAGAAAATTATAAAATTTTTTAAATCGGAAAACTAATACCCTCTAACTAAAGTCGTTATTAGGGGGAATTAGAGAAAGAACTTTAACTTTAGAAGAATTAATACGATAAACTATTACTATAGGAAAATAAAGCTAATTAACACTATCTTATCTTACCCTGTATACTAGATAAGATAGTTATTAGATTAATAATTAATTACGGAGCCACTAGTTACTCCTTTATTAATAAATTTTTTATATAAAACTATTTTATAAAACTAATCCCACTGCGCTAGCCTTAGAATATCTAAATATTTAACAGCTTATCTCCCGCCGCTAAAACTATCACCTATATAGCCCAGGACCGACTATCTATAAGATTATATTCTAAAATTATTTTTTTTTATTACTAAACTTAGTAGGCCCCCGGTGATTCTAAGGATCCTTTAACTTTAAAAATATAACCTAGTTATTAATTAGTCTTTAAATCGTGTTACTTTTAGTTCTAGCTATTATTATAGTTATTACTTTTATTACCGACAACCGTTTTTAATTTAAAGATTCGTATCTAAAGACTACGAAACTAATTTTAAATTTTTAATAATGCCTCTCTGTTTATAATCACAGTTATAGTTATAGTTATAATTATAATTATAGTTATAGTCACGTTCCCTAGTCTTAATACCGATACTAGGTTAGTCTAGTAATTTAAATATCCTAAAACTAGATTAATTTAATAATCTATAATTAAGTCCACAGTCAAGTTCATAGTTAAGTTTAGAGTTAAGTTTATAGTTAAGTTTATAATTAAGTCTATAGTTAAGTTTATAATCGAGTCTATAATCCTCCATGCTATTTTAAATTAGTTTTATTAATAAAGTAGCCCTGCACCTTTTTACGTAAAAAAAGAATTATATTATTAGTAAATTTACTATAATAGATATTAAAAAGGTAATTATAAAACTTCGAGATAAATCTATTATAGATCCAGCTATTATTATCTCTTCTAAATACCACGAGTATCTTAAGATTTTTAAGTAAGAGTTTATAGATAAGTTCTCCGCCCATAAGTTCTATAATTATTAAATAAAGCTACTTCTAGGAACTAAATCTCCGAACTATATACTACGTTCTATAAATTATAAAGAATTAATAGTTCTAAGAGAATAGTTAGATCAGAATTTAAAGAAAAGATTTATTTAACCTAGTTTATTAGCGGCTGCTGTCCTTATTATATTTATTTAAAAACTAGGAGGGGGTCTACGCCTATATATTAACTATCAAGGTCTTAACGCTATTATTATTAAAAACTATTATCCGATTCCACTTATTAGGAAAATACTTGCCTTAATCTCCCGCGTTAAGATATTTACTAAATTTAATATTATCGCTACTTTTAATTAACTACGGATTACTAAGGGCCATGAACCGCTAATTATATTTAAAATTTAGTAAACCCTATTTAAGTCTTTAGTTATATTTTTTAAATTTATAAACGCCCCCGCATCATAGTAAATATTTATTAATAATATATTATAACCTTACTTTAATCAATTCTACACTACTTATATTAATAATATTCTAATCTATAGTAGATCTTTTAAGAAGTACTAAAAACATATTTAAAAAGTTCTCGCCAGACTAAAAAAATATAGAATATAGATTAATATTAATAAATACGAGTTTTATATAACCGAGACAAAATACTTAGGACTAATTATCTCTAATAGCGGTATTAGGATAGACTTAGAAAAAGTTATTATTATTTTATAATAAGAGGCCTCTCAGAATGTTAAAAACGTCTAAGAATTTTTAAACTTTACTAATTTTTATTAACAGTTTATTTTCAGATTCTTTTAATTTATTAGACCTCTTATTCAGCTTACGAAGAAAAATACAAAGTTTAATTAAATACTAGAATATGAGAAAGTTTTTAACGATTTAAAAAAAATCTTTATTACCGCCTTAATATTAAAAGCGTTTAAATAAGATAAGATCTATTATATTAAATATAATATCTCTAATTATATCTCAGGAGAAGTCTTTTCGCAGATAAATAATAAAAGAAAACTTCGACTAATTACCTTCTTCTTAAAAACCTACAGCCCAGCTGAGTATAATTATAAAATCTATAATAAGGAATTTATAGTAATTATTAAAATATTTTAAGAATAGCAACCAGAGCTTGAAGGCTTACTCTATCTAATTTAAATTATTATAAATTATCGTAATTTTAAATATTTTATAACTACTAAATAACTTAACCGGCGGCAGGCTCGCTAGACTAAATTTTTATCTTATTTTTAATTTAAGTTTATATATCGACCCGGAAGGATAGGAGGAAAATTTAATATTTTAACTAAATATTCTTAAAACTATCTAAGCTTCTATAATAACCCTCGTGTATAGTACTAGAATCAGACTATTATTTAACTAGAGTACCTAGAATAACTATATATTAATACTAACTTAGTTACTGAAAGAGGGAATAAGATAATAGAATTTAAAAGTAGTGACCTTAATAATACTTTTAATTATAATAAGATAGAATCTACAGATAAACCGGATTTTATAGATATAAATTTAAAGGATAAAATTAACCGTACTAGTCTAGAAAACTTATTTAAGAAAGATTACGAATACGATTCTTTTCCTATAAAAGTCTTACAGATACTATAAACTAGATAATAAAAAGACCGGCAGATATTATTAACTAATTATAAAAATAGAGAGAAGGTACTCTTCTATTAAAAAAGACAGTATATACTTAACTATAAGAAACTATAAATAAAGCTCTTACGCTATTATTATAATTTACTATTAGCGGGCCACCTAGGTCGTAAGAAAATCTATTATCTATTATCCCGTAATTATTATTAATTTCGGATAACTAATACCGTTAAGCGTTATACACGGAATTACTATATCTATACACGTACTAAGTACTCCCGCTCTTCTTACTACGGCCTATTATTACCTCTCTTTATTCTAAACCGTTCTTAGCGCTATATTACTATTAACTTTATTATAAAACTATCTCTAAGTAATAGGTTTAACTCTATTATAGTAATAATAAACTAATTAATTAAATAATAATATTTTATCCTCTGTAATAAAACTATCACCGTAAAAAAAACTATAGAATTATTTCTATATTATATTTAGAAATATTATAGCCTTCTAGACTAGGTAATTTTCGATCGTGGTAGCTAATTTAACTTAATATTTTAGAAAAGTCTTTATAAATTACTGAAGATTAAAGCTTATATATTAATATTATATTATCTAGAAACCGACAAACAGACGGAAAGATTTAATAAAATTCTAAAAATATATTTTTAGACCTACTATAATTACTTATAGAATAATTAAGAAGAATAGCTTCCTCTTACTAAGTTTATTTATAATAATTAAGACTCGGAGATAACTAGTATATTTTTTTTTTTATTAACTACGGTTTTTATCCCTAAATAGGTCTAGAGCTACCTATTATATCTTCTATATCTAAACCCGTAGCTAATTTTATATAAAAATTATTTAAAATTTATAAATAAGCCCAGGAAGAGATATTCTATATATAAATTAAATATAAAAAATCCGCTAACCGTTGACGAACCCCGGTGTTCTATTATCATGTAAAAGATAGAGTGTGATTAAGTAGTAAGAATATTATAACATGATAATCTACTAAGAAGCTTAACTCGTTATAATTTAGTCTCTATCTTATCGCGAAAATACTTAGTCTATTAGTCTATAAGCTTAAGCTTTTTTTAATAATAAAAATATATTTTATCTTCTATACTAATCTCCTTCGCTTTATTATTAATAATTTACTCCTAGACTAGCGGCCCGAGAATCCCGGTTCTGTAATAGTTAATAATAAGATTATTTACTAAGTTAATAAGATATTAGACTTAAGAAAATATTACGGTTATATTTAATACTTAATAAAGTGGAGTGATTAGGATATTAATAATATAATATAGGAACCTGTTAAGTATATTAATAGATTAAATATGCAGAGGGAATTTCACGAGTATTATTTTAATAAGCTAAAACTAGAGCTAGTAGTACGCCGCTCGGCTCGCAGGAGCTCGTAACTTTAAAAGAGAGGGAAGATAATATTAAGACTTAGATCCTGGGTACTGCTAGTACGGCTACTAGGTCCTACCAGTATAGCTACTAGGTCCTGCTAATACGGCTACTAGGTCCTGCCAGTACGGCTACTGGGTCCTGCTAGTTATTAAGACTCGAGTCCTGGGCCCTGTTATCATAATTATTAGATCCTACTAGTACCGCTTTAGATTCTACTATCATTTACTAGCCTAGATAGTAATATTTAATTCTGCTCCACGTCACTCTGTTAACAGCTCTCCAAGCGACGTCTTAGTCAATACAGTATCCTGTTCCTAAATCCAGTCCCGTGCCGTGACACATCCGTAATAATTAAGTTAGTAATTATATTAATATAAAGATATATATTTAGAATTTTCTTTTTTAGACACTCGTTTACTTTATAATTTATATCCCCGTAATAGAAATAAAGATTAAATAGACAACGCTGTTCGCGTTTTATCTACTTAATAGCGTTAAATTCTATAAGATTTTTTATAAAAACTGCTAGTACACCAGCAGGATTAGTTAAAGAAGCTTATAGTTATATTCTTAGCCTGGAACTTATAGGATAACTAGACTAAATCCGTGGTATTTAGTTTAAAGTAGCGGATTACGTATAAGAAGGTCAAGGGGCCTAATTATTAGATTATAATCTAGAGAAGTAACGATACGTAGTATTAAGATAGATTAGTAAGAATATAAGATTACTAAATTCGCTTAGAATAGTTAGTTAATTTTTTAATAATACGAGAAGTTCTTCGCTAAGCTCTTTTAAAAGATAATTAATTTTTTTTTAATTATTATAATCACAATTAGCCATATAGCGTTTAAACTCGGTATAGTAAATAATAAATTCTTAATTCTTTTACTTTAAGGTTTATAGCCTGCGAATAGTTTTAGTATAATAATTAATAATTTTATAAGCTCGCTGGAGTATCTTAATAATAATAATAAATATAGATAATCCTTCTAAACTATTTAAACTATCTACTTTAATAAAGGGGATTATCTATTTCAGTGCGTTCCCACCTAGCTAATTAATAGTATAAGCGATACGTTCGGATTCACTAAAGTATCGATCTCGGTTTATTAAGAGTTTAATTTTAAGCTATATAAGAAATAAGTTAAACTTATCTTTATTATTAGTAAATATCTCTAGATCGAGGTATTTAGTCGATAAACGCGTTTTTTAAATATTAATAAATATTATAAGGTTCGTTATTTAGTTAGAGTCCTTTATAGCTAGTTAAAAGAATAGAGATATTTTAATAGTTAAACTCTGAGCTTCTGCAGTACCTAATAAATTTATCTAAATTTAAAGGAATTATATTATATTTACGAGATTTATTATCTATATGTTAGAAGCTAACTATATCTCTATTTAAGCTTAGATAGTAGCTGTGAGACTTATCATTAACGTAATAAGTTATATAATAGTATTAATATTATTAATTAGTATTTCTGAGGGATTTATAGTGTGTAAAATTTAAAATAATATACTATAAGTATTTAGAGAAATAATATAATATTACGACTTAGGACTAGATTTAGGAATAGAATACTTATATTAATTAAAACGTCGCTTAGAGAGCTATAAATAGAGTAACACGGGATAGGACTAAATATTATTATCTAGGGCGGTGAAGGGTGGCGGAACCTGAAGTGTTACTGGTAGGACCCGATAGCCGTATTAGCAGGGCCCGGTAGCTGTAGTAGCAGGGTCCAGGACCCGAGTCCTGACAAGTGGTCTATAGTTTAAATACCCAGGATATAGGTCCTCCTATAAACTTAAATATATAACCGATAATTAATTTCCTTATATCAAGATCTCCAGCGTAATCTACATCCACGTAGCCCGTAATCTTTCCTAAGTAATTAAGCTAATTTAACTTTTTATCTTTATTTTCTTTAATAGGCAGGGCTTTGAAAATAATACTTTTATTAATTATACTGCGAAAAAATCGAAGAAGATATAAAAATTCTCTTATATACGCGTCATTCGGATTAGAAACGTATCGTATTAATTTTTTTACTACGAATACAGTATCAGAACGAGTTTGAAGCGTTATATATATTATAAAATTAAGTAATCTTTAAAATTACTTTAATAAGATAAAATTAGGTTCTTTAGCTTCTAATTTAATCAACTTGATCCTTTCTCGCATGAGAATAAAAAAGATTTTAACTAATTTAAAGTTAAAGTTATTAAATATGCGTTAAATATATATAGATTATATTAATTTTATTATCTAATTCGTACGATCTCTCTCTATCTTTATTCTAAGATAGTAGGCGGTCTCCTAAAAATAAGTACTATTAAATATAGTATTAATTACCGCTTATACTTCCTCAACAGCCTCGCCGGGTCCGCTAAGTAGTATATTATTAATATATAGAATTAGTAAAAGACCTTTAGTATTCGTAAATAAACATTCATCTACTAGAGATAGAAAAAGATTTATTATAATAAGTATACTACGAAATATAAGATACCACGTCTAGATTATCTATTTTAAGCCATAAAATAGCTATAAGAGTAGACAGACCTTCTTAGTACTATTATTAAAACCTGTTAATTACTTAATATATATAACTTTATCTTCAAAGAAACTGCCCTGTAAAAATATAAGTTTTATATTTTCTTAGATATACTTATAGTTAAACGCGGCTACATAAATAAAAAATAAACAGATAATAATAGGGCGAGTAGTAGACGAAAACATGTCCCCGAAATTAATATTATACCATTAAATAAAATCTCTAGCAACCCATCTTACTTTAAATCGTGATATTTTATTATTAATATCTAATTTAAGCTTAAAAACCTAACACCCTCGGAGCGCTTTACGGCCTAAAAAAAGATTAATTGTGACGACCTCGAGCCCCAAGCCATGTGCTTCAAGCAATGTGCCGAGGTTACATAGTAGATTATAGGAGACCTCCGGTTGCTAGCTGGCTGCGCCACCCGATTATTTGATCTGTTTATCTTTCTGTAGTAATATTTATTACTATTTATTAATAGCACACTACTACTCCTTTCTTTTTCTTCTTTAACCTAGTATCTTAGTATCTAGCTTATAATGAGATTTACTTCTTCATTTCTAAAATTATAATATTATACTAGGTTCTTCTAACACTCTTTCTTCTAACTTTTAATCGATACAGACACACCAACCCAGTTAAACCGTCTTTAACTAAGAGCTAAACCCCTACCTACGCGTACAGCGGCGATAACAGCTATAGAACTAATTAATCACCGATAATAAAAATAACTAAATTAACTATAATTCTAATTGAATCGCGAATAAATAATTATAACGCGTTCTAATAAAACTAAATTTAATCCTCTTCGTCATCTGACTGCTTTAATAAGTAGAAATAAGATAAAAGGCGAACTAATCTTAAAAAACGAATTCCTTTAATACTATAAAGAAAACCTAAATCGTCTTTATAAAATAATAAAAAACCTTTTTAACGAGGTCTAGAAACGAATTAATTAACTTAAAACTAGAGTTAATAAATATAAACTTATATCCGAAGAATAGGAAGCTCGTATAGCTTTATTAAAAGAAGAACTAGCTAAGAAAACTAACGAAACTAAAGTAAAGATTAACTATCTAGTAACTAAAATATCCGAATTATAAACTCGGATTTATAATCCTATCAAAGATTCTATCTCTATAAAATTAATTAAACTCCCTAATCCTCTATATCTATTAAATAGAAAGGAACCATATTTTAATAACTAGATTATTCTAATAAATATAAAATTACGAGCTAACTAGAACTACTATACTATTTCAGAACTATATATAACTTACGTCCAGAGTCGGACTAAAAGAAAAGCCTTATAGTACTTAGTCTTAAGATAATAAACTAGAGGAAATAGATATAGAGATAAAATTAAAATATTAGAATATCTTTAAATAATCTATTATAACCCGAATCGAGCTATTATTGCGAAGAATAAATTTAGGAATCTACGGATAAAAAAAAAGAATAAATTCTATAAATTCCTTTTAAAATTTATCTACGTAATATCTAAAGCAGGCATCTATAATAAAAATATAAAAAATAAACTCTATCAGAAACTCCCTCGTAAGTTATAAAAAATAACTATTATAAAATATAATAAAGATACCTACTTATTTAATAGATTTTTAGAATACTACTCCACCATAACTAACAGTCTAGAAATCATAGACTAAGAATACTCTAGGAATTATTTTAACGCAGGAAACTAATCTTTAGCAGGTAAGAAAAACCCGAAACTAGCTAAAGCTCCAGGACAATCTTAAAGACTATAATAAATAGATATTAACTAGCGTAACCAGTTAATAAGAGAAGGAAAATACTTTAACTATTTTAAACAAGGACATCGATCTATTAATTATTCTAAAAAAACTCCCACTCCTCTAAGAACTCTAGAACCGCAGAATAATAATACGGAGATTTCTAACTAGTAGAGAAAAAAGAATATTTAGAAAAAGTCTCTATTCTAGATAAAGTTTATATTAAACAGCACGCTAAGTTTAACTTTTAAAAGTTACTTAGAAACCCGACCGATGGTTTTATAATTCAGACTTAGATAGTAAAGAATAGAATATTATTTATTATAAAAACACTAATTAATACTAGAGCAAATAGCCTTTATTTTATAAATATCTTTACGGCCACTCTTCTCGCAAAATATTTCTAGATATAACTAATCCTACTAGATTAACAGATTCTAATAGCGGGATTTAATAAAAAACTCACTACACCTATCACTCATGCGATAATATTAGATCTAATAATAAACAGAAGGTAACAGCACCAAGTACTTTTTATTCTTATAGAACTAGAAAAACACGATATTATACTAGAAAAACTCTAGTTAAGTAAACACAGAGTCCTACCTAACTACTATTAAAAATAATTAATTTAGCCCGAAGAAATCTCTATAATAGATAAGGTAAAAGTTAAAGGATTATAAAGCTGTTCTAAAAGTATTTTATAAAGATCTAAAGTAGATTAGACATATCAGAAGGATGCAGATTATAAAAATAAATTAATAAATAAAAAAATATAAAATAATTAATAGAACCAGAAATACTACAGGCCTTCTAAAACTCAGATTTAGAATTATATATAATCTTTAAATAAAATAGAGAGAGCTCTAACAGGAAAAGAGACTAATTATAATTAAAACTAAAGAATTTCTAGCTCCGAATAAAAGATCCGTTTCTCTAAGCCCCCGATTCCTACTTAAATAGATATCGCAATAATCGGAGCTATTAATTTTTCTTAATATATCTAGAATAAAAATAATAAAATCTTCGCTACGTTATTACACTAGATTAATAAAATAATCGCATATAAGAAAAACCCTATTCAAGAAGAACTCGATAAAATCCGAAAATAACTGCTAAAATAATATTAAGAATTTACTAATATCTTCTTAAAAATATAATTAGATACTTTTCCACCACATCGAGACTGTAACTATAAGATATAATTAGGCTGCGGCAAATCCGTGAATGCGGATTTAACTTCAAATCCGCATCCTTAAGAGTGCGGATGCGGATTCCACTTTAATATCCGCATCCAACTATCTAATATCCGCATCCGCCTGCGGATATCCGCGAAATCTAATAACTATCCGCACTAGCATAAAATTCGCTAGTTTAACCTATTTTAGTATCTTTATACAGCTAATTAAGTAATCTTTCCCCGTAGATTACAGATATATTAGTATATAAAATTATTAGTAGATCTAATATATTTAAATCTATTAGAATCTACTAGAACCCATCAGACCTATTAGATATATATTATATTTAAGTATTATCTAAATATTACCTAAATATTACCTAAATATTACCTAAGGGTAAAGGATATCCAGATACTAGATATTCCCCGTTTTTTTATATAGTTAAAAAAATTAATATAATTTTATAAAATTATAGTAAGATTTATTCCGAAGATTAGACCAGGCGTTATTTTAAATTTTATTTAGATTTAAAAAGATGCACTAGCTTAAAATAGTTACTAAATTAGTAAGTTTATTCTTTATATATAATTCACTAGATAACCCAGGTTCAGTTCCAGGGAATAATATACTATATATATATAACTATATCCTAAGTCGTTTAAATCCGCCATTTTTTAAAGCGTAACTTAACGATTTGTAATCCTTATAAGAAGAAAACTATATATATAGAATCTAATAATTTAATATTTTTATTAAAGATTCTAAATGGTAAGATTTACTCCAAAGATTAAATAATTAGATTAAATACTATTCTAAATCCTTCTTAGAATTAAAAAGATACACTGGCCTAAAGTAATTAGTAGGCCCGGATTTATTTTAATAGTTTAATTAGTTATTTAAGGTCTAGTCCTGCAGAGTGCAGACTATTTTAATAAGATTATAAAAATAAATATTTTTTATTATTTTTAGATAAAAAAACTATATATTTAGAGATAGCCTTTAAGTCTTCTTAAAAATCTATTAGATACTAATTACTAAACTAAGACTTAATATTTTTCTAGATCTTTATCCTGATTTCTAATTAGTTCTTACTAAAATCTAGAAATAGAATTAATAATACTGGATATACTAAGGCGGCAGGGCCTATATAGACGGCTAAAGTTTTATAATCTAGCTTCGACTATAAGGGCTTAAACTAGGTTAAAGATTCTAGAAAAGTTCTAAAAATCCTTTATAAATCAGTATATTTTTATCTATTAGTCTTATAGGACGCTGGCTATTACTTAAATTAAGCTGTTAATACTCTATTTTCACTCGCGTTGTATATCTTATAGATTTAGTTAATATTATATAGATCCTATATTAATAGGCTATTCGCTATTTATTTAATATTATAAAAAATTCGTATAAATTAGTATATCTTCGTCTATCGGTCTTATAGAATACTAGCTATTACTTAAGTTAGGCCGTTAATATTTTACTTCCGCTTGCGTTATATGTCTTATAGATTTCTAAGAGAAATTCTATATTAATATAATATTCCTAGAAAAGAGGAAACTATTATTAACTTACTAGTGATATACTAAAATATTAATATTATCTTTATTTTTTTTAACAAGTTTAATATTTAGATATTAAGCCATCTTTTTCGACAAGTTAGAGAATTAGATATTAAATAATTTTATAGTATCTTATTAACTGTATAGAGTTATTTATGCTATACTGTTCTAATAGCTATTCTATATTAGTATAATATCTAAGAAAAGAGAAGACTATTATAACTTACTAAGTTCTTTAATGGCCGGACATAGTAAACTAAAATATTAATATTATTTTTATCTTTCTTAACAAGTTAGAGAGTTAGATACTAAATAATTCCATAGTATCCTATTAATTATGTAGGATTATTTATATTATACCGTTCTAATAGCTACTCTATCTCAACTCAGTTTCGAAGAAATAGCTAAAAAAAAGAAGAAAAATAAAGAGAATATTATTTTAAATCTGTCGAACGGGGCTCCATAAAAAGAAAAATAAAGTATGGAAGATAAATAAAATATTATCCTATATTTATTATATAGGGACCAGGGCTCTATAAAAAGAGAGATAAAATATAGAAAATAGATAGAATACTATTCTATATCTATTATATAGGGTTCTATGAGAAGAGAGATATAGAAGAAAAAAAAAGAAAAAGAGAAAAAAAGAGAAAAGGAAAAAATTATATATAAATCTAGTCCTATTATACTTCACTCTATCTATTATTCCTTTTCTATTTACTAAATTCTTATCTTTTTACTTCTATCTACTTCTATAATTTATACATTCATCTTTAGATTCACAGTTTTTAAGAACTTTCTAGAACTTTCTTGTATCTCTTTACTTTTATAATTCTATAAATCTGTAGTTTACCTTTTTAATTATTTTTTTTTAACTATTTATTAGGGCCTCAGGGATTATATAATCTAGATTATATAATTTATTAATTTTATAATTATAGGATTAAATAATTTATCATCTTCTATGGCTAAAGGAGTGATAATATTAATAGTATTAGAAATGCGCAGAATAATAAAGAATAATATATATATACTACTAGTGCAGATTCTACAGAAGAAGATTATAAAAAGTTAAAATACTTAATATACTATAATTATACTAAATATTCCTAGATATAGAATCTTTAGAGCTTAGAAAAATGGGAAATATAATTTTATTAGTAGATTATAATATAAAAATATACCGAAAATATAGTATATTTATTAAAATTATCAGACTTAGTAATTCTAAATTTATTCCCGTGCGGATAATAGTCGGATATCTAGCGGATTTGGTAGATATCCGCTAGATATCATATAATATCCGGCGGATATCCGCCGATTATCCGCACAGAAATAAATAAAAAATCTTTACTAGTTTAATTAAAAATTTATCTAATAATCAAACATCTCCCTAATCCCTCTATCCTAGTTATTTTAGTAAGTATCCTAATACTATCTACTCTATACCTTCCTCTTCTATCTTATTATATCTCAATTCCAGTATTTAAAAAGTTAATACCTAGTATCTCAGCATAATAAATCTCTTATTAATCTAGATATTCTATAGTTAGATAACTTCCTTAACTTTTTAAGCTAAATAAATTCTATAATAGTTTCCTTTTCTGAATGCTCTCTCCCGCCTATACAATCTATTTTTACTATTCATATACCGCAATCATTTCGCCGTGTTAGCAAGCATCTTTAGAAGTATTAGATCCTCTTTAATAAAGATATAATTAATCATAATATAGAGACTTCCCGGAAGAGTTTTATTAAATAATAACTAAAAATAGAATTTAGTAAGAAAGAGAATTTACAGAAGTTAATTTAATAGTAAAATAAATATAAAACTTCTAATATTTAGAATTACTTTAATTAAGTCGCATATGAGAAGACTGGTAAATCTAAAATAATATATAAATATTACTAAATTATTCTTATTTATCTAAATTATCATCGGGCAGGGACATCTCTAATAAAAATATATTTAAAAAATACTATATATATAAAGCCTTCAGGCTTAAAGAAGCAGAATATTAATTAACTATTATAGAATATAATTTATCTTTCTCTCTATTCTAGACTCTCTAAATTAGTATATCTTACTTATACTTTATATATCTTTAGCCGTATATATAAATATCTTTTTCGTTTAATCAGTCTATCTTTTAATAAAAGATTCTTAAATTTATAACAACTGCCCGGCTCCCGTTTCGGATTATTAAATATTCTAGTTTTTAAAACCTTCTTAATTATTCTTAAATCGTAGAATTAAAGCTTAAAATTCCCTCCGCCCGGTCAATACAACGTCTTTTTAATATATTAGTAAAAGACTAGCATCGAGAGATATTTAATAAACTACTAGATAAAAACCGAATCTTAATTACGCTTAATTACTAGACTTCTCCATATAAATAAGTATTTATAGCAGTGACTAGCTATTTTATTAATTAAAATTAGAACTATTATAAAGTATTACTTAAATTTAAATATCTTTATAGATCCCACTCTGGCAGTAATCTAAGTAGTACTATTATTTAGATTCTAGAATATTATAAAATTATTAACCGAGTATTATTAATCACAACTAATAATACTATAAATAATAATACTATAATAAATACTATCCAGGAGACAGTCCAATTCCTTACTTAATTTAATATCTTAGTCTTTCGTATATTCTATATTACTTATATAATTTAAATCTATCTACACGAGCTTCTTAAAAAGCTAAAGGCTATATTAAAAAATAATAAAGCCGAATTAGAATAATTAAATAAATAAAACCTTAATCTTCAGATAAAATATTCTACTTATTCAATTATAAATACTCTCAAAAAGGTTTTTTTTTTTTTTTAATTTAATTCCCTTTTTCTAAACTTAACTAATTATTACTATAGGTCCGGGGGATTACAGTTTTTATTAATATAAATCTACAGCGCCGTAAGGCATTCTTAGAGCTATAAAAAAAGAAGCCTAAGATTATTTTAATTTAAGATATACGCACACATTGGAATTTAACCTTTCTAATACTTGCCCATACACGAAAACTTTAGTCTTTTCTTAATAAATATTACACTATAAATTAATATACCTAGTTCAAGCTTGATAAGGAGGAATAGCGCTAAATTAAATATTTACTATTAATTACTAAGCCTTTCTTTAACTTTACTAATATCTTATCAAAGACTAGGGACTGCATAATACATTATATTTTTAGTATCTATAATAGACTCTTTACCTACCTTGAAGAGGCTGAGAAGAAATTAAGATATAAATATATATACTAGAAAAGAAGTATGCTTTAGGCACTTTAGTTCGTACAGAAAAAGCTCTCTAAATACTATAATAAAACTAATAATAGTATATATAGTATAATCTATATATTAATAACAATCCTATACCCATTAAAGAAGCTACGATACTTTAATAATAAAGATTAAAGAGATAGTAAGATTAATTTTATAAAATAGTATTAAGAGACATTTTAAAATAAATTTATAACTTATCAGAAATAAACTCAGAAGGAAGCTTATTAATTAGATAACTTAGAAATAATTAATAAAATAGAGATTAAAGAACTTATAATACTTTATAACTCGTAATAAACTACACTTTCTACCGATGAATTTGATGGCTAATAAAATAAGATTATATAATATCTATTAAAAAGTAAGCAATTTATTTATTCAATCTATTTACTATATTTAATAGTAAAATAAGGCTTATTAAGGGAAATCCACATATTTACTAGAAAAAACATGAACAGAAATTCCTAGTACTTACCAGAATTACACGAGATATTCTCTTAATTCCTACTAATAGAGCAGAAGTAGAGCGTTTATTTAATTATACTCGTAATATCTATTATTATCATTGTAAATAACTGAAGCTAAAAATAATTAAAAGTCTAATACTCTATTATTTTTTATTTAATTTTAAATTAAAACAGGCAGAGACCAAGATAATTAAGGAATATCTATTATTTAGTAAAACTACTATACTTAATTAGAACTGTCTATCTCTATAATTACTTAAGTCTATAGAACCGATTAGTAATAATGAAGAAAAATATTAAAAGAAAAATTAAGAGAAGGATTAAAAGAAAAATTAAGAGAAAAATTAAGAGAGAAATTCTAATAATTATATAAATAATTTAGCGATTTATTACTCCTTAAAGCGGCCTATAATTAGTTTAGATTTAAAAAATAGCAGTTAGACAGGAAGGGTTCGGAAGAAGTTATAACTACTAGATAAATTTAAAATAGACACGCCATAGTATAATTATATAATATACTAGATAAAATGGTTGAATAATAAACTAATTTCTATATTATAAATATATAATTTATTTAATAATACATAACACTAATAGTATAGAATATTACCTTAAATTCAGTATAAAATATATATATTAAATTAGATCACGAGACTTAGCATGTTTATACTATTTTCAAATCCGCTAGATATCCGCGGATATCCATATTTTTAAAATCTGTATCCGCATCTAATCCGCGCGGATGCGGATATCTAGAATCCTATCCATATCCGCAATCTGCGGAGAGGATGCGGAGCGGATGCGGATTCTTGAGGATGCTGCCGCAGCCTAGATATAATTAGAAAATAAACTTTCTCTCGGATACTTACTATTATATAAAATAAATACGGAAGAGCTGGAAGCGGTAAGATAATATATTATAGATAATCTAGTAAAGAAATTTATTATATCTAATAACATTTTTTTTACTTCTCCGATTCTGATGGCTAAGAAGCCTAAAAAAAAGCTATAATTTTATATAGATTACTGAAAGCTAAACGCGATTATAAAGAAAGACTGATATCCCCTTCTACTAGTAGATAAGATTATAAATTAATTAGGGCGTGCTAAGATCTTTACTAAGATTAATATTTAATAAAATTTCCATCGAATCCGCATGGACCCGGACTCCGAGAAATTAACTACTTTTCAGACACGGTATAGAACTTATAAATATTAAATAATACTTTTTAGATTAATAAATAAACCCGTAATATTCCAGCACTTAATAAATAATATCTTTCTTAATTATCTGGATCGTTTCATGACAGTGTTTATAGACAATCTAATTATTTATAGTAATAACAAAGTTAAGTATTAAAAATATATTAAATTAGTCCTCTAATAACTCAAAGATGTAGGATTACAGGCTTCTCTTAAGAAATACGAATTCTATATAACTAAGACTAAATACTTAGATTTTATTATCTCTACTAATAATATTAAAGTCGATTCTAAAAAAATTACCATAATTTAGAACTAGAAAACGTCTATAACAGTAAAAAATATATAATTATTCTTAAACTTCTGCAATTTCTACAGGAGATTTATTAGATATTATAATAAAAAAGCGAAAGCTCTAAACTAATTAATAAAAATAGATATTCTATTTATATAAGACAAGGACTACCAGAATATATTTAAAGATCTAAAAATAGTACTCTCTTTCGCTCCGGTACTCGTCTACTATAACCCGGAGTAATCTACTAAACTAGAGACTAATATAAATAACGGAATGATCTCCGGAATATTATCTTAACTAAATAAGAATAATTAGAAATAATATTCTATAGCTTTTTTTTTAAAGATGATAACGCCTACAGAAGTTAACTATAAAATTTATAATAAAAAAATATTAGCTATTATTAGATCTCTAAAGGAGTGGCGGGCCGAGCTTAAAAAACTATAGAAAATAGAACGGTTTAATATCTTTATAGATTATTAAGCCTTTAAATATTTTATAACTACTAAAAGGCTAAATATTTAATAAGCTAGATAGGCGGAGTTCTTATCTTATTTTTACTTTCTAATTAGATATAGGCCTGAAAAGTAGAACACACTAGCAAATATTTTAACTAAATAAAACGAACCTATGAATAAGAAATATCACTTCTAGACCCTTCTTCCTAAGAATTATCTTAAGAAGAATATTTTCCCGATTAAGCTTACACCGCTAGATACTAAATTAGAGTTAATTAATTATTTTTTTTAAGTAAACCGCGAATCACAGGAATTTACTATATTCCGTAAAAAGATAGTATCAGACGATCCAGATTAGCGATTATTTAATAGAAAACTTTTTTTTTAAAAATAATTAGTAGTATTAAATAAAAAAGATCTCCGAGCCTGTCTACTAGATAAGATTTATTAATAATTTTTAACGACTTACCTAGAAAAGAGTAAAACGAAATAACTAGTTAAAACTCGGTACTAGTGGCTAGCATGAAGTAAAGATATAGATTAATATATTAATAACTATTTAATTTATAAATAATACTATATTTAGCGGGATTTACCTCCGAGACTTCTCTAACCACTCTCTATCCTTAATTAATCCTAATAATATATAGAAATAGATTTCTAGTCTTTTCCTTTAGCTAAAGAAGGGGGTTACGATAGTATCTTTATAATAGTAGATAGATTTAGTAAATATATAGTCTCCATATCCTATTTTAAGACTATTACTATAAAGGATATGGCGAAGTTATTTTTATAATAGATTTATTTATAGATAGACCTCCCGGACACTATAGTCTCGGATAAAGAAAAGTAGTTTATTTTTAAATTCTAGGCTAAACTCTATAAGATTCTAGATATATAGCTAAAATTATCTTCTAGATATTACCTTTAGACTAATAAGGGAACGGAGGTAGTTAACTAATATATAGTATAATAATTAAGACTCTTTATTAGCTACTATTAGGACGACTGGCTAGATTTATTATCTATAATAAATTTTATAGCTATAGCTTTGCTGCACGAGTCTACGGGCGTGTCTTTATTTTTTATTGAAAAAGGTTTTAAGCCTTATATATCTTTTAATTAGTAGAAGACCTCGGTATTTTAAGAACTAAAAATTAACGGGTAGTAGATCTAAAATATAACACGGCGGTTAAAGAAGATATAGGATTATATAAAAAAATATATTTTCTAAGCTTAACAGCGTTAGTAAATCCAAGTAAATCGATATCGCAAGGAAGTTAATTTTAAACCTGATAATATAATTATAGTAATAATAAAAGACTGAAATATAAAATATTTTAATAAAAAGCTCAGCTAGCAGGTATTAGGCCCGTTTAAAATCCTTAAAAAGAGAGATTATTTATACGTGCTTGATCTACCGGAGTTAATAAGAATTTATTTAATATTTACGCCTAAAAAGTTACGCCGTGTTAGTAGAATTACGCCTTTAGCCAGACAGATTCTTAATCTATAGAAGCCGGTTAAAGTTAATAATTAGGAGAAATGGGAAGTGGAATAGATTCTTATTTATTATTTATATTATCGGAAACTGCAGTACCGCGTTAAATAGACTAGTTATAATAATAATAATATTTAGTATCCCGCTCGTAATTTTAAGAATTTACTATCTTTTATCCGTGCGTTCCATGACCGATATCCCGAATTATTTAAACTATCTATTTATTTAGCTCTTTAGTTTACGGCTGCTGAGAATAATAATTTCTTATCTAATTATCCTGATAATAATAAGTCTATTAATTTATTTAATTAAGGGCAACTACGTCTTCCGGAGGAAAAGATAATATAATAATTTTAAATTCTAAGCCATATACTTTAAGTAATATACTAAGATTATATAATAGATTATAGAAGACCTCCGGTTACTAGCTAGCTACGCCATCTGATTATTTAATCTGTTTATCTTTCTACAGTAGTATTTATTACTGTCTATTAACAGCACACTACTACTCCTTTCTTTTTCTTCTTTAACCTAGTATCTTAGTATCTAGCCTGCAATGAGATTTACTTCTTCATTTCTGAGGTTGTAACATTAATAAGTTTTTATAACTTCCGCTTATTTAGATCATTAAATTCTGACTATATTACTTCCTGCTATTTATCTTTATATAAGAAAACGAGAGCTTCTTTATATAATAAGAATTCTATCATATTATCGTGATCTCCGCGATATTATACTAAATATATATTTTCTCGAAGAAGATAGGTAGTAAATAACTAAAGAAGGACCGAAAAATTATCTGTAAGATAAGAGAAATAATTCCTTATAACTAGTTAATCTTTTATACGTATAGCTAATTTGTTATTTAAATCTAAATTTAAATTTAAATTAGAAATAACTTTATGTAGATTGCGCAACGACTTTTCTATAAAAGAAAACACTCTTTAATTTCTATAGTCGTTATCCGGAGATCTGTAAAAATTAAGATTAGATTTTTTATCGAATTACACGTCTCTAATATACTTTAGTTTAGATAATTTAGATATCCAGACTATATACTATTTACTAATTAACAAGTATCCGACGAGCCTTGTATTATAAATACATAGATTAATCTTTATTACTACTTAATAAAAGCGGATTTTAGTAGGGATCGTAACTATATATTTATAACTAATAATCCTTAACTTCTGCATCCTTGGCTTCCTGCTATTACGAAGTTTAAAAGAAGTTATAGTTTTATTTTTAACAGGCGAGATATTCTGTAGAAATACTATAGTTTTTAATATCTTAGTTTATAAATATCTAGGAAGATCGCTGTCAATCAGAATAATACGGACTTTAGTTAATATAATACGGGAGAGGCGTTTAATAGAAGAGTTTTAACTATAAATATATACCGCAGCGAATTCTTATTTTATATTCTTCTTTTTAATCTAGTTCTAGACTTTTATATTATCGAATTCACGACTATTATCTAAATAGAAATAGATAATCTTAAAGCTAATAATTTATTTAATATCTATAAATACTTTAAGAGCTCTGAACGCCTCGTTTTTAGTTTTTAAAAATCTAACTAAAGCGTAAGAGATATCTTAATTATAGAATAATATCTAATATTTTACTCTATTTATATAAGCTAATAATATATTAAGATAATTATCCTCTAAATTTATAAATACCCGGCCACTACGCCTCGTAGTGGGGGTTATTATTTCTTATTTATTATAAATAATTATTATAGCTTTTATACAGGGATCGCATATATATTTTAGTATAGCGAGACTTTTAATATTAAGCCCTTTAACTATTCTTAACAGACATTTGATATTCCTTACTAATAAATATCCTAAATAACAGTACCATGTTCGTAAATTTACACGCGTTTTCTATATTATATAAATATAGTAAGTCTCTTATTAAGCATTTAATTTTTTATCTAATTCCTCGTTCGCAAGTGCCGGTGATTTAGGTATTATTTTAATTTTAAAAGAGGGTTCTTTATCTAAAAGTCTTATAAGATAGATATTAATAACGATGTTACCATATCCCACGACTACTTTATTATTTAGCTTAGTAATAATAACTTTATTAGATAAAAAATTAATACCGAGTTCTTTATAATTTAGTTTAATTATTCTTATAAGATTAACCTTAACGTTTAGAATATAAAGTATATCTTAAAGAATTATCTTTCTAATATTTCTAGAATATTTTATAAATAATTTAACGCTTCTAATAAACATTATATATGTTATTTCGCCTATAGCAGTTTTAACTATTTAATTAAAAGTCCTCGAGCTACCAGGAATAAAGTTATTTAGACTATTAGTAAGATAACAGGTTAATCTAGAATCTATAATCTAACGATCTTAAATTATATAACAGACCTTATTAATATTTATCTTAATCTTCTTAGTTTTATTATTATTCTTATCTCTTTTATTATTTTTAGTAATTTCTCGCACTGTGCAAGCAATATCACTTAAATAAATAAAAGATTTAGACTTTTTATTATCTTTATCTTTATTTTACTATTCTGGAGCTTTTTTAGAAAACTTAAACTAACAGTTTTTATCTTTATAAGGTTTCTTATAATGGGAATATTTAGACTTTTTTTATCCCTTTTATTCTTTCTTTTAACTACTATTTTAATCTTTCTTTTACTATTAATTACCAGTTTATTTTCCTTTTAACGCTTTAACGAGATTAGCTGACTTTTAATTAAATTTTATTTATATTTCTTCTTAAAGCAGGACCGAAGTTACTTTATTAAAGATCGTTATATCTTTATCAAATTATAAATTAAAATAGAAAGTTAGAAATAGTTACTATACCTCTCCTAAATTACAAAAGAGAAATTAAATACGGATAGAATTATTAAATATAACTCCCTACTTCAGACTCTTAGCGAATTAATTAAGAGCTACTATTATCTTTTTAATATATTTAACGATATCTTTACATAATAAATATTAAGTAAGTATGACTTTCTACAGACTCTTAAAAAACTATATATTATATATAATTTAATATTTCTTCTAAATCGCCCAAAGGAGATCATAAATATTAATATAATATATAAATTCGTGTTAAATAGTATCTGATAATATACTCTAAATAATATTAACGACTTATATATTATCTCTATTCTACTTTTCTTACTTTTCTATTAATACTAATATTACTCTTTCTAATATAGGATTTTCATCAATTAATACAAAAATCTGAGGACGGGAATAAATATTTATTATAATTTAAAAGATATCTCTCACACGAAGTTCTATTTAAATAGTATTAAACTAGATATTATATAATTCAGGAGATATCAGTTTCTTTATCTTACCGCTAATTTAATTAAATATATTATTTTAAAGGTTTTCAAGACGTTTTATTAACTATAAAAATATTTAAATATACCGGATTTAACTACTTCAGAGGCAGAGGCTCCGGGCTTATAACCTATTAAAAGATATTAATATTATACAGTAAAGATATGCTTGAAATATTTTTAATTTATTATTCTTATTATTTTCTTCTTCTTATCTTCTTAGTTCTTTATTATCTACTACATACAGCGATATAAAGGCCGTATTTATACTTTTACTAATTATTTCAAGATCCTAAATAATCCGAATGCCTCCTTCATTATAGAAAGAATGATCCCATTACAGGCCAGCGGAATAATATGATCTCCGGTATGCAGATGGAAATACTGCAATATTACCGTGATCTTCCACAAACACGGACAAACTAATTGTTGTTTGGTCATCGAGCAGTACAGTTTGATTCCACTTCCTCATTTCCACATATCACTGTATGTCACCAGGTATATATATCAAACCAAAACCGTATCTTCCCCTTATCCAAGCACTGAAGTCGACCGCGACCTAGGCAACCCCATCCACAACACCAAAATAGCAACCGAGGTAGCAAAGATAAACGGCAGCAAGGACTTTACCTCAGTGCCCTGTGCAATTCCACCTGCGACAAAAGGCAAAACCGCAGCGCCTGCGCCTCCAAACGCAGCAACAAAGCCAATAGATGCGACGTGAAGATTCTTCGGCAGCAGTTTCGTCATGACTACCACTACTGCAGGGAACAGGGGACCTAGGAAGAATCCCTGGAATGAAACAGCCACAGCAGACGCGTAGAAGTTCGGGACCAGCCAAACGATCAAGGAGCAGGCGATGGAGCAGGTGATGTAAATCTGAAACATTCGTTAGTATCTGATAACCAACCGAACACGAGCAAGTCAAAGATGCCTGATTTATCATACCGACGTAGCCAGCCTCTCACCAATCCTCGCTGTAACAAACCCCAACACCATTCTCCCAACCGTAAGGCCCAGCCAGAAACCTGTCGCAGTCATGCCGCTTGGAAAGGCGGCCGCGTTGCGCACATTGATCATAATGGTGACGATCCAGCCTCCAATGGAGACTTCAACGCCGACGTATAGAAGCAGCAGAGCTGCACAAATCCAAGACACGCGAGCTGCTGGGCGTTTAAACAATGCATCCCTTAACCCAGCATTATTAGTGTCTGCAGAGTCTGTGTGGGCTTTCCTGAACGCCGGGCCAGTGAATTTCCAGAAGGACACTGGGCAGGCTATTGCTTCGATTACCGAGATTCCAATCTGTTGTCATTAGCGTTTTGCCTGGGCCAGGACACAATCCGACAGGGTGTACCATAAAGAAATAAAAATAATACCACGGCACATGTGCCTTGGTTATCAAGTTCGTTGCAATGAGAGGACTGATCACCGCCCCCACACCGTAGACACCATGCAACAAACCTAAAATCTCATTCGAGTTATTCATATTCCCAATGTAAGTATTCCACGCTGCCTCTCCTAACCCATTTGCAATCCCCGCAAATATATATGCCACCACAAGCACGGGATACGGCGGGTGCACGCAGGCAATAATATAGGCAACTAATCGGAACGGAGGAGCAATAAGAGATACACCACGTTGTCCAAAGGTCTCGTGAAGTTTGTTATTGACGAGTGCTGCTATCACATAGCCAACTAGAGGCGATAGAAAAACAAGCGAGACGACCATGTAGCTTATGTTGTAGTATTCTTCGAGCTGCCTTATGTTAGGTGTGGATACGGGAGTGGCGTTAGGGACTAACATATGGAATGAGGGCCTACTTGGTTAGTATTCTTTTCTTTATTGGTTCTTGATAGTGACTTACACCATATGCTGCATCATTTGAGCCCATCACAAGAAATGACCAGAAGGTGGTCGCGACGCGGAAAATGTTCGATCGTGGGTGATTCCATTGCTGTGTTGCGCTTGTCGGGTCAATATCGGCTGGGCTTTGAGGAAGCCGCTCGAGGGACCCTGTCCCATATTCAGGGTTTTGTGTCTCTACTCTCATCGCTTTCGATGTAAAAGACTGTGGAATGATTTCTCGCTGTAGGGGAGTGGCACAATATATATTCCGTGGCCACGGGTTTGATTAGACATTCTGGCACTAGATATTGCTATATAAAGTCTGACTGCGCATTCACGTAAAGCTAAAATGGAGCCACCTCATCCGTAGTTTGCACCAAATCCTGCCATACTACTTCGTATGGGCCTTCCATGGGCAGCATCAGCATCGCAATCCAGCCATGAAGACCCACCAGCCGATCACTTTAGCCGGTTGATTGACCGAAACACGAAACACTAATCCCGATAAGGCCTGATAACAGCCGCGCTGTCTCCATCTGCATCGGTGTTATTATTCCTTCTCTTTCATTCCATTCCATTGCCCTCGTTCAACGAAAGTAACTTCGACACTTTCTCCCCACCATGCCACCACAATCACACACACAGTCTATCTCCAGATCAAGACCCCGCTCCAAGACAGGCTGCAGCTCATGCCGCCGTCGCAAGAAGAAATGTGACGAAACGCACCCCATCTGCAACGCCTGCCAACGCAACAACTTGGTCTGCACATGGCCCGAAGAACCTCCAACAAGTACCAGCACGCCTCGAACGCGGCGGCCTCGTCGCCGCCACAATCTAGCCGATGGAGGCCATCGTCTACCCCCCGAGCTAGCCGCCATGGTGACCGTATTCGCAACGCCAAGTGACGATCTCGTGCGTCGACTTCTGACTCATTTCTCGCATTTCGGGCCAACATGGCTAACAAGCCGGATTGGGGTTGGTCGCACGCGGATCCTGGGACATCTTTTCCCGGAGACGATGGAGAGTCCGCTGATTTTAAATTGCGTGCTAATGGTTGCGGCGGGGGATTGGGTCAAGTATGACCCGTTCGATGTGCGGGTTCAGGCGGCCGCGGTGGAGTTCTACGGTACAGCTGTAGAGGGGCTGAGAGGGGCTGTTGGGACGCACAGTTCTAGTGGCAATGTATCTGGTAGGTTGTCTTGGTGTCGTTGTCTCTTTTGTTAGGGCCTGGGGGGGGGGTGGCTTCCATGTGCGCTGGCCCATCCTAACTGCATGCTCTGACTCGAACAGATGAAAGTCTCCTTGCTGTCTTGCTTTTCTGTCTCCACGAGGTACGCTTTGCCTCTCAACCAAAGTAAATCCTTCTCACTGAACCATATAGACCCAGAACTACACCGCCAAAGAGCGAATTATCCCTCACCTTAACGCTGCCGCAACGCTTATAACCCAGCGTCTGCACACAGTTCCAGCGAACTCTGAACTTCGCAAATTCCTGCTCGAAATGTTCTGCTACCTCTTCTCACTAACAGCTTTCTCGCACCCCTCATCACTCTCCCTATACCAGGGAAGCCAAATCTTTGATACCCCAGGTCTAATGGAGTATCTCCAGGGTGGAGCCATCCTCGGGACATCACAAAAAGCATTATTTGTCGTCTATCGAGTCTCCATCCTTCTCTCTCAACTGCCACCTACCCCTGACTCAATAACGGGTACCATTAATCCCAAAACCAGGTCCAAACTCCTCGCCACGGAAACCCAACTCCAAACCACCCAGCCCCCATTTGTTCCCACACCAGACATGAACACCGAAACTCTCAACGACGGCGTAACATTCGAATTCTACCGTCTAGCCTGTCTGATATATCTACGATACACTATCTCGCCATCGACATCCCTAAACGACACCTACATCCAATCCCTAGTCACTCAATTCATAAGCTATCTGTGCTATCTCCCGGAATCACCATCCGACGGGTTCACATGCTGGCTTGTCGTGATCGTGGGGCTTTGTGCGGTCCAGAAAGAGCATAGGGCTGCTATTGCGATGAAATTGAAGAAGACGCACGAGAGGTGGAGGAGCGATATCTTTACTAAGAGTTTGGGGTTTTTGAAGGGTTGGTGGAGGGATGAGGATGGTGGTGATAAACAAGGAGAATGTAGGCAAAGGCGGAGCTTGAGTTGTGGGATGAGAGGCGTGGAGTTTCCTGTTCTTTTACTTTGATGGATTGTAGCGTTTATTCACGTATTAAACTCTTGGACATATAACTGGATGTGAAAATTAGCGGATCTGGATCGTGAACCAGATGTTTATACTTATACCATGAGGGACTTTTAGAAGGCTAGGAGGAAGTGAATTTGTAATTGTTTCAAATAAATAAAAGCTTGTAATAATAAAAGTATGATTCAATCGCGAGCCTGGTTCTCGACAGTCTGATATAATATATGGAAAAATAATCGAAAGCCCTAACATCAATGCAATGCTGACCAGTACAAAAGAAAAACAAAGGAAAGGTCTGTAAATGAGTGACTGGAAGATTCGATCAACGAACCTCATGGTAAGTATATAACGGACAATCTGAACAGTCTGAGTAAAGTCTGAATGCAAAACATGACAAAAGCAAAGCAATATACAAAGGAAAGGTCAAAAGAGTGACTGGGGACACAATGTATGGAATGACAAATATGAAAAACATAAGAAAGAATCACACATCCACAACGCCATCGTCAAGTCGTCATCACAAAGAACACATAATCACTGGCTCAAAATAAGCCGGTCAACAAGTTAGTATACACCTAGACAGGGAACCGAACGCCCCCTCTTTCCGTAGATCGCGGCTGGGAAAGAATTCGAGGCAGGGTTCTCGCCTTGGGATCCTGGTTGTATCGCAACCGGTCCCTCTTGAGATTGAATAGTTTGATCATGCAAGACATGGCCTGCTCGTCCGACAGCGCCAAAGACACCTGTGCCGGCTTGCTGTTACTAGCCTTCTCGTCGGTGATATTCTCAAGTGGCGCGTCCTTGATACATGCTGAGACCATCCAGCGCACGAGAACGTCCATGTCCCGCTCGTTGCTCCAGCAAGGGAACATCGACAGGATCTGGACGGCCCGTGTGAACTCTCGATAGATGGGTTCTTTGGGATCGATTAAGAACGGTCTCGGCCCGCGAACACCCTGCTCGTCGAGCTTTCGGTCTAGAAGGCGGAGACACTCGCGGGGCGTTGGGTTCCGGAAGACGATTTCTTCTTGGAAGAGGCTGGCCAGACGGGGTCGGTTGGCTAGCAGATGGTCCATTTCGGCGGATGGGCCGGCCAGAACAACGACGGTCTGTCCGGCGTGTCGGGGGAGCAGGTAGACGAGTTCGTCCATCGCCTGGAGGGTGGAGTCGCTTTCGCCAAAACGGTGGGCGTCTTCTATGAAGAGAACCTTGCCCCGGCTGAGGTCAAGTTGGGACCGAGCACGAGGAGATCCACCAACAAAGTGGATCAAGTCGCTAATGGAACACTCGACGAGATCGCTAGTCTCGAGGACACCCATCTTGTAGTAGAGGATGGCGAGGTGTTGAGCGACTGTACGTTTTCCGGTTCCTGGTCGACATAGTTAGCAGCTGTCTAGGGGAAAGGTTTAAGAGCATCGAGGCATGAACTTACCAGGTGCACCCTTGAATACAAGAGCGTAGGGAATCCGCGCGCTAGGCTCCAGACCCTGCATCCATGCGGCCTTCATCTCGTTATGATACCTCTTCAACACAGAGATGATATCATCCGGGACAATGGAGTACCGCAATTCCTCGCGGAAGGCCAACGCCGTATGCCCTCCGACAAGATCGGGATGAAAGTCCTCAGCCTGAAGGACTCGCTCGACCGAGTCAGTAGATCTGGCACGACGCTCCTCAAAATTGTGGTTGGCGACCGTGACAAGTCTCTCAATTGCGCGAGCATTGTCGAAATCGCGACGCATCCGTGCACTGTCGAGAATATCCATGGCAGCTTGGAAGGCCTCCGGGGTAGAGTCGATATCGTTATCTTGGACCTTAGACTGGAAGAGCTGCTCCATTTGCTCGCGGGTAAGACGGTGAAACTGCACGACTTGGCCTTCGAATTTGCCTACCGTGGATTTGCTGAGCTGCGAGAGGAGCGACTCGACGGCGGATGTAGAGCCGATGAGAACGGTGCACACGCGAGGTAACGTCAACTCGGTAGTCAGGGTGTCCAGCACGTCCTGAGGATAACGAGGCGGAATGGTGAGGGTGGTGCCGTCGAGGCTGTCGACCTCGATGATCAGAGCGTCGGAGGGGGTTTTGTCAAGAGCGAAGAGGGATTTGACTGGTGCTGCGCCTGTCAGCTTGTTTTCACGGAAGCCAAAAGAAGAGAGAATACCTTCTCCTTCATTCAGCAGTCCTAGATCAGCCAACACTTGCACATATAGCTTCGCGGCAGTAGACTTTCCAGTGCCCTGGGGGCCCGCGAAGACGCGATTCAACCGCACAGGAAGTCGTCTCTGATTGCGAAGCTCCCTCGTGTAGTTCTCTTCGAGGGTGTCAAAGACCTCTCGGACAGATGCCTTGACAGCCTCCTGGCCAACAAGACCCTGGAGCTGTTGCCAGGCATCGCTCTGCATGCGGATGTCTGCGGGGCTAGGGCCCAGGAGATCCTGTCGGGAGAAGAAAAAGTAGTCGACCTCGTCCATGCCGTCGGTCTGGTCAGTCAGATACTGCGCTTGACGACGAGCGACACTAGCGACGAGATCGCGAACAGCATGGGCATTGGTGAAGCCTTTCTTGCCGCGCCCTCGAGCCAGCCGACGCGCAGCAACCTGCATGTAGGGACCCTCAAGACCACCTTCGACCTGCATGCGACCCTGGTATTCCTCGGTAATGCGGCGGCCCAGAAGCTGCAGCAGATCGGGGCGTTCGAAGTCGGCGAAATTTAGCGTGCTGCATGTGCGACGCTGGATGCGAGGGTGATCGCGCAGGAATGCTGCAATGTGGTCCGGATATCCAGTGAACACGACAACGATACGACCTGTGGGTCGTTCCATCGCCTCGACTATGCAGGACAGTGTCTGCTCGGCCGAGGCGCTGTCAGTTGAGGTATCGAGCTTTTGCGGGTTATCGACAATCATAACGCCGGCCGTTTGCGCCGAGGGAGCGGCGTCGACGATGTCCTGGATGAGACGTTGAGTTCCCTCAGGGCCCTTGGAAGCCAGCTCCGAGCCAGAGGTCTCCTTGACGGTCTCTGCGTCGGCAATGCCAATGGAGTAGAGCATCTTGGCGTATATCCGGGCAACGATGCTCTTGCCTGCGACTGTTAGTATCCATCCCACTTTGAGAGGACCGTGTTAAACATACCTGTGCCTGGATTACCCTGCATCGCGATGTTATACCACTCACTGCGAGGATCGCGACCATGTCGGCGACAAATCTGTACGTAGCTTTGTACTCCGTTTAATTGTCGCTTGACATTGTCTAACCCGACAAGCCGCTCCATACCATCGGTGACATCCTTTCTGGCAGCGTCACGACTCGACCGCTCGCGCTCTGTAGAGCGTCTTTGCAGTGTTGAGGTGATCCCCATTTTGGGAACTGCCTGTGTGGTTGGTGTTGGTGTCTGAGTCTGCGTTGAGACCGAGACGGGGGACTCCTGCTGCGACCGTCTTGATGACCACAGAGGAAAGAAGAATGGGAAACGAGATTGTCTCGCAATGGAGCAATCCATGCTCTGACAGCGACGACAAGGACAAAGCTGTGCGAGGAAATCAAGGAGAACAGAGAGCATAAGGGAGAAGGAGGACTGGCAGGTTGTGCCTTTCTTTCTTTCTCCGAGTCGGGGAAGAAAGAAAACAACAGAGTAAAGAGCTCGAGCTTTCAGACACACGTTGATGTACGTCCAAGTAAGGGAGAATAGTATGTAGGAGAATTTGTATCCTCCCCGAGTCGAGTCCGGGCGATGCATTATTTATCGACGCGTATTCGCATCCAGCTGGCAGCGATGGCAAAACCCCCGATTGAGCCACGGCAGGTGAGCAAGCCTGTACAGCATCTTTTCTCTCTGAGGCGCAAGATGGGCGACCATCATGAGAGGGGAATCTCGCCGGATTGGACTATGCTAGACCTATGACGAGGCGACAGGTAGGCGTGATGCTATTTCACCGCTACTTGTGGGTCGCTACATCCGCCTAACGAAGCCATTTCGCACCGTCGGGGGACTAGGCCATTAGGTCGAGAAGTCTGGCAAGATGATTCGACAATGACGGACAACTTCACATGTTTTTACTTGCCTAATATGGGCAGCTAGTGAGGCCTCAAGTCTGAAACGCTGCCACGAGTGACGAAACCCCCCGTGAACCGGTCTGTGCGAGTCGTTTCAGATCAGGGCAGAGGACAGAGCAGGGCTCCTCTGCCAGGCACTAGGCAGTATGGACCTATTTTTACCAGCGCATTAGGCGAGCAGTTAGTCAGGCACGGATGTGTTGTTGTTCGTTGTGTGGTTGGGCATGGCTGGCCTATCATGGACTGCAAAGTGTCGACCGGCTTGGTCCAACACCAGAACTTGATTGGATATCGCTGCCAATTCTTGCTGGTTGTCTTGTTTAGTAAGGCTCGTTATGAGGCATTGGGACTAGGCAAGAACCAATGCGACATAATGCATTGTTCTGCGTGGGCAGACATGACATCACGGACGAGCTGAACAGTCGGTGTTCTGTCTTGCTCTGCTGGAGCGAAATGCTTCTCGCTGGAATAGGAGATTGGCCCTATCGCTTTCCTCGGATATGCTATTTTCCTGATTCCAAGTAAAAACAGAGCGATTCCCACTTCTCACCGCAATATGAGTCACATTCTGTTCGCATCAGCAGAGAAACCCCCCCGGCCCCTCCTATTGCAGCCAACAAAGCCCCGTTTCCTATCCACCTCGGGGAATTTACAGCTTTTTCTCCCTCTCCCTCCCTCGAAATGCAAACAGAGACCTCGCAACCTTTCTCATCTGGATCTCCTCTGACCCCTCCGTAATGCGATACCGTCTAAAATGCCGATAGATGTGCTCGAATGGACAATGGCGAGAATATCCATCTCCTCCGTGGATCTGCCTGCGTTAGCACAGCCTTCTTCACCAGCTCCAATCAAGCGAAGAGCACAGAAAAATACCTGAATCGCCCTATCCGCTGCCTCGCAAACTAATCGATTTGCCCAAAAATTACACATTGCGACCTTATCGCTCAGCTTCTGCTCGATCTCCACCCAAGGCTTCTTCCCCTCCCTCTCCGCCTCCCCGGCGACCCGATCCATATCCACACTGGTCTTGAGAATAAGCAGTCGAAGCATCTCGATCTGTGTCGCCAACTCAACAACCTGAAACTGGATTGCCTGATTTTCGGAAAGGCTTTTTCCACCCCATATTCGCCTGTTCTTCGCTCGCTCGATGCTCCGATCCAGGCAGAACTTCGCCGCTCCACACGAACTCGCTGCCTGACGTAGCCGGCTCTCATGGACGAAGGTCTGCGCGATCGCCAATCCTTCACCCACAGTCCCTAGCACTGCCTCGTTCGAGACGAAAACTCGGTCCAGATTCACGGTTGCATGATCGGTCGGCATATTCATCGTCCATTCGTAACTCGCAACCTCGACCCCCTTCGTCTCGCGCGGGACAAGAAACGCCGTTATCCCGCGACTGGAGCCAGGTCTGCCTGATGTCCGCGCGAAGATGGTAAAATGCGTACAGTGATGCGCACCGGTCTGCCATTTCTTGCTACCTGAGATCTCAAACCCGCCCGGGACCTGCTCTGCCACTGTTTCCATGAACGTGGCATCGCTTCCATGTCCGGGTTCTGTGAGTCCGAACGTGACTCGGAACTTGCCTTCCAGTCGCAGGGGAATGAGATCTCCTCGCTGAGCCTCCGACCCGAAATGATGGATCATTAGGATGTCAGGGAAATTTCCCACCACGCTGTGTTCGTTTTGTAGGTCATTTGCTAGTCCCAGACCACCGCCGTAAATTGGGTGAGATGCTAGGTGGTATCGAATTGCTGTCATCCAGAGATTGGTCTGGGGATGAGCCTGGCCGCCGTAAACATTCGGCAGAGCAAAGCGATAGAAGCCTGCACTGTCTGCGATCGTTCGCGCTTCCGCTGTAGGCCTGTTAGATATTTTGTCATTCCGCTGTGAGTTGCCTGGTGCAATACGCACTTAGAAGAGCTTCCCATTCTGATGTCGGAAGACCGCCATTTGCCCAGTCCGTCCGCGAGTATTCGCGTCGGTGGTCGAAGAAGCGATCATTGTCGTCGGTATGCTGAAGCGGAAGAATCTCTGAATTAATGAACGAATCCAGAGAATCTAGAAATTGATTTAGATCAGGCGGTAGGTCGAAATTCATTCTGCCTATCTTTTTGCCTTTGTTTCTGGGAGATAATATGAATTGCGGCCGTCCTTGGTTTCATGTTGTGATGATATATAGTATTCCTTCCCCGCAATCCGGCTTCGGATCTCGGCCCGGGTCGATCCGCGGTAGTAGTTGTTCTCTGGGCATGAAAGGGGGGGTTGGAAATATGTTAAGCAGAGCCTGGTCAAAGGAGGAAGTCTATTAGTTTCAGCAGCGGGGTTATGGCATGCTTATTGATTCTCTACACCCGTCCGCAGGTGATCGGTCGGGCAGGTCTAGAAGGCCACCATTCGGATAATGTGTGCCGCGAGCCAGTCGGACGCTGATTCCGTACGAATCCCCTATCTAGACCCGGATTCCAGATGATTACGTGCACTTGACGTCTGAAGTAGAGGGGTCAGTGATATGTTAAAAAATGTTCTGCTCTACTACCTAGACCTCGGTCAATGACAAACCGCCTACAGAAATCTCACTCTTTTGCAAAATGATTATTCTCACGCAAGCACTCAAAAGGTCGAAGGGCATACCAGCCGCTGTACATGGAACATCGTGCGTCGGAAATGACTATCGTATGGGCAATCTCTCAATGGACGTTTTCCTCCAGCTAATGAGGGTTAGTTGACTACACGAGCGTGATAGATGTACCCAATGAATTGATCACACACTACTATGTAAAAGGGCCTGGTTGCTATCTCTCCTGGGACGAATATAATGACCTGATGAAATACAAACGTGGGGAAAAAGAGCCTGCTCCGCCTGGATATGGTAGGAAAGCCTGCAATCGCTGCTCAAAAGCCTTTATCAGCCGTCTAATCTGGTCCTAGATGATGAATCTGCCTCGAACTCGACAGTTAACATAGTTCGGGCAATAATGTATCTGAAGTCGGACAACCAAGTCGACCCGCGTAATAGGAAGACGAGTAGAGTTCGTAAAGCAATCCGAGCTCTCTTGGACTAGTATGCGAGACTAATTTCAAGCCCGTCAATGAGAATTGTTTGTAATGTTATGCAGCTTTCCCTCCATGTTATCCCTTCAGCTCGTCCTGTGTTTTACCTTGAGAATGTCATACTGCTTGAAATTTCTTCAATTTTCTCGCCAGTACACAGATATAATGAACCTCAATGCTCCTAATTTCTTCAAAATTATTTTTACATACCGGTGAAGTATATTGTGTTTGTAGACGTCGACGAACATCAGCACAGGTGAATGAAACCAGTGCGGTAAATGAAGAACATACATTGTGTGAGGGACGATAAAGAGGCAATCGGTACTGGTGGGTAGCTAGTCCATAATTCGGAGACTTCCATCCAGGTCCTCGTTATTTTCTTCAAGAAAACCAGGCTACAAGGCTTGGCAGTGATTCTGATGCTGTATTTCACGTGACTAACCCCTGGCATGAATCTGATCTACCGGCGTTGTTGACATTCCTGCAAACCATTCAATCTTGACTTGATCCACCTTGTGAACAATACCATGCCTTGAAACCAGTGAATTAAATCATTCAAGCTGGTTTCTGATTGTCATTTCTTGATTCTAATCGTATAGGTATTAGCCCACCACGTATCGTTTTTGACCTACCATGAATACCGCCAGCAGAGGGGCCTTCCCGCCAGGGGTTGGATTCCAAGATATCAAGGGATGTGGGATAAGTGGAATGGCGGCTTTAGACCCGGTTACCAAGCGTATACTTAAGTTTCCGCTGGGTGACGAGGATGAGTGTGCACGTTGCAACCAGGAGGCTGATGTTTACGGGGTCTTAGAGTCATCGGCACATCCACGCCCGTCATCACTGCTGAAGTACTACGGGAAGACCGAACATGGCATAATACTCGAGTTTGCTGAACACGGCCCGATGCGAAAATTTCTTCTTGAAAGAACTTCTTCAGTTTCCATTTACACCTTGCTTACCTGGGCGCAACAAGCTGCGGAGGCCTTGGAATTCTTACATGCAAATGGTGTATCTCATGGAGACTTCAATTGCACCAATTTCCTTTTGGACAAGGACATGAATGTAAAAGTCGGCGATTTCACTAGCTCCTCATCCTTGTCGCCAAAGTCCAGGCAGGAGGATATCTCGAAGTCGGCTCTGCTATATATTAAATGGAGACTGGGCATTTGCCATACCCTGCTCTGTCTGAGGATGATAGGGAGGCAGAACTGGAGGCCAAGAGATTTCCCGATCTTACGGGTTTGCAGATGAAGGTATTTATTGCCAAATGCTGGAATGCTGAGTTCGCTACCTGCGCGGACATTTTGAAGCACATCGAAAAGACATGTATGAACTTCCATGCAAACCAACACGCTGCCACTCTGATACTGACTATAACCGTGTCTCAGACCAAAATATCTCTTGGCATGGTGGTTTAGCGAAGACATTTGCGTTCATCCTGCTTGTGCGGTTTTTCCAATCCTCATTTCACAGATAGCGTAGCTGGTACAAAAGGTGTTTATGTGGCTAAAACAATTGTTAATACTAAGTGGGATGGAACATGCTTGACTGGCTGGTAGCCCGTACCGCACTTGTAGCATGGCCCAGGGATGGTCGAGCTGCCCCATTGCCAGGGGGCTGGCTCAGGCTCAGCGCAGAGCTCCTGGTTCGGCCTCTTTTAGCAAGGATAATCCTTTCTTTTATGAACCACATGTTTTGGATTTTGTCTGCAGTTCTTATATCTAACATAATATTCGAGAACGTAGCACATTCTCGCTGAGGTCAGACCCGGAGTTTGGTCGCCGCACAGAATCTATACGCAAAGGTTTTGTCGTGCACAATCGACACTATTAAAATGTTCGAAATATGATAGACGCAGACAGAAACGAAAGGTCTGCCCGGCTGCGGGAAGAGATTTCCTGACTGCTGGGTAGATAGAGGCGTGTAGACCTCGTACTTTTGTATGAGCCTTGCTCATTCGTGACTATCCCCTTTCCTCTAGCCTATCATCGATCCCGGCTTTGTAGCTAATGGCTATCGGCACCTTCCTTTAAAGCAGCTGGTCTTGATCTCTTGCTTTACCTAGTTACTCCAGCCTGCTTGGTGCACGACCCTTAGGTGTGTACCCACGCTACAAGCCCTATACATGTGACTAAGTCGGTCATGTCCATATTAAGATGTTATTTAATAGTTCAGGACGGCTTCCACAGGAATTATATTCTAGGTATCATTATAAATATGGCGAATCCGGTAGCGCAAACTATTATAGTCACTGTGGTGCAGGCCCTCCTTCCCCTGGGGGTCTTGGTCTCGGCGGCCTCACTACCTCGAATCCCTTCTGTTTCGGCTTTTTAGTCCGTTTCAAACGCGATATGGTCCTGCTAGTCCAGTTCTGGAGGACCCCCTCCCTTCCTGACATCTCGCCACTGCTGTCTCCCGTTAAACCAGCCGTCGACGAAGACCCCGAGACCGCAGTGTTAATTTTCGGTTTGCCATAGAACTGGTCCGATTCCCTGACCGAGTAATCGACATTCGACGGTCCAGGCACATCTAGCCACTCATCCAGTGTATTCCGAGACAGACGATTTGCCGCCTTACTTTCAAATGATGATCCACCGCTTGATTCCCTAGGCGAACTAGCACTATCAGAAGTCGACCCATTTCCAGTTTCAACCTGAGGGGGAAGGGGTCCGGATCGCGCTCTTGGTGCCCTATAAAACGCCGAGAAATCGGTGACATAGTGTTTCGTGTTTGTTGGCGCTGAGATCGGACCCATTGTGTAGTTGTGGTAGTTGTTAAAGCTGATTCTCGTCTCGAAGCCCCTATACGAGGACGTGCCAGACGATCCGGGGCGGGTATACTCAGCGAAACTGTCAAGACTGCCTTTTTGTTGAATAGAAGAGTTGCCATCGGATGTAGAACTAGTGGCGTTGGTGCTGTTCCGAACAGGTTCAATATCCGTGAGGGCGACATGCTGCGAGGCGCTTGACCTGGGAAAAAGCTTCCTCTTCCGCAACGCACGATATAGCTGCCACATGGAAAGTAGAAAAAAGGCGAAAATGACGGCTCCATGAAGACAGAGCATGAGGTATCCGATCCATTGACGGCCAATTTCGCTTAGTGACGTGGTGAATGAGATGCTCAGACACAGCGTCAGCAGCCGGATAGCAGCACACCATGCATTTCTTGACGCGAAAATCTGCAATCGGTGTTGGAAAGCTGCGTGAATAAGGTATATGATCTCGCACAGACCCAGTACTAGCAGCTGTACTAGACCAAAATCCTGTAAACCACCAATCATTATCCCCTGCACCAGAGGGACGGCATGAGGAAGAAAGTTCAAGAAAGCCCGCCAGACCTCTCGAGAAATGCTCGGATGATCTTCCATGCTGAAATCGTCGAGTTGTGATGGGTTTGCAACTTGATTGAGCAAATCAAAGCGGCGCCTGTTCAGGTAATTCGCTAAAACAATCATGAGCATCCCCAGTGCGACCAGGATGACTCGGTAGTTCGGCAGATAGCCGATGAGTATCATTTCATAAGACATGAAGGACAAGAGAGGAAGACTGAAAAAAGATAGGACCAGCCCAAGGATGAGGTAGCCTCCGTCATGTAAAGCTAAACGCCATGGGAGATTTTGTCTCGGGCCAAATGTAATGAGGTATAGGGCGACCAGAATGACGACCAGGCCGGATACCAGGAGAAACAAATTGATGAACGCGTCGAACATAATATCGGGCATGTGAGGGAATCCCAGCATCTGCGACATATATTCCAGGCCGTATGATGAATTGCTGACATACATGCCATCCTCGACACCGCGATACGTAAACCCATGGTCGATCGGGCCACTCCAGTATAATAGGGATGCCCACGCCACTTGACTTACTACTGGTTGATAAAATCCCGGGTATTCCATAGTGAGGGAGGCGGCGAGAAGTACAAACTGCAAGTATCGGAGGTAATCCGATATATCGAGAATGGTCGCCCAGATCAGGTTTTGGGAAGCCAAAGGGCTTTGATTTTCAACGCGTGAGCCATTTTGCAATCCATCGGCTCGTCTGTACCATGACGCCAGACCAACGAATATCATTACAACCAAAGGGAGATACGTGAAGACACCGGATGCTTCTCTTCCAATGTCCGGAGTAATCTTAACAGCAGCACAGTCGAGCTCCGCGCCATGGTGCGACCGAAAGCTGATCTCCGTCGCGAGGGTTTGGAGCCGATGAGTGCCACCCAAGGAGTAATCGATCTCGAAATTTGAGAACAGAAGGCCCTCGGGGCTAGTAGAGGGAAAGGTCAGGCCACATCGATAAATTTGGTCTTCAGGTCGGCGCACTTACGGTGTCAGAGTATCTGTGATTGGCAGGGGACATTCAGTCCTCACACGGTCTACATGGCCAGCCGAGTGGCCAAGCACATGTAATCTCGCTGCATGACCGAGCCCTGATAAATCGAGATCGCTACAGGAGAATCGTGAGACATTGTGGACCCCCAATATAGATAGCGTCAAGCGAGTTGAACCATCCAGTGTATCAAAGACACCGTGGAGGCTATCAACTCGGAAGGCCTTCTCCGCTGGACCTATTGGCTGCGACCCAGCGCAAAAGAACTTCCTCACCCACGCGGCTTGCACAGAAAGAACATGCAGGAAGAGACACGGGTTCCACAAGGCTGACCGGATCTGCATGGCGGAGTGCGCGTAACGAGCGAGGTGGACATGACATGCAGGTATTCGGTGTTTGCGCAGCCCGCATGGGGTTTGTTCGCAGTCACAAGCCCTCTTTTCCCTCTGCAGTATGTGGTGTAGGTTCTTTCAATCCAAACTCCAGATGGGGACTCCAAGTTCCATACCCTCGAGGACGCTCGCGTTGCCAGACAGATTTTTCTGTCCCTGATTCCAGCTATTTTCAGCTTTCTCCGCGGACCCCGGATTAGCAGCATAAAAGGGGTTTAGTGCCTTACAACGGCCTTCAAAATCAAAAACCGAGACGGCGTTCGAAAGGGTAAAAAATACCCCACCGGGCAACCATTAAGCACGTAAAATTAAAAATAATCCGCGCTATGATTGGCCTTTTTTACATTTAGATCACGTTGGACCCTAAAAAACCGGGCTGCTGTGGGTCTCGGATAGTCTCGTCTCCATTGCTTCATAGGGAACGCCGAACGGCCACCATCGGGGGCATGGGGAATTGTGGTAGCGACCACGGCTATCTGGCTAGCGGACCAACTATTAAAAGAAACAAGCAAAGGATATCGGGGTTTTATGTGAGATATATCTAGTTTGCGTTTATTTGTTAGCGTTAGTCTTCCTTTGGACTTTTATATATATCAGCCACCAGCAGTTGACTATTTGAACATTGACGTAATGAAAAGGATAGTCAATTTGATTAGCAGCTTGATGGTAGTTACATGCATGTTTTGTACACAACAATGAGTTCCAAATAATATATGTGCTGTAGGATAAGCAACCAATCCGTTAGGGACGGTATAATAAATCGTAGTATCGGGCTCCTCGAAGTGCACGTCGATCAGGTTATACTGCAGGATAAATCCGACAATAAAGTAGAAGTCAACCTTGAGACAAACGGTATATATCTAGCCAGGATGTCAGTCAAGAGAACCTGAATTTACAGGAATATGAGCAATTCAATGCACCTCATAGGCCCGATACCGAATTTGCGTGTTCGTGTCTCCATGGATGGATCTGTAAAGTTCCCACACGTACTGGCGATGCAGCTGGTAAGCCAGAGGCCAAACAAGGAGAGTACACACTCCGATCATCATAGGCGCTGCAAGTTGGGCCGGCTTTACTTGAGGCCAGATCGTTCGATCATCGACAAACGGCTGGCCAAGTCTATCATGCGACAAAGGAAGACGATGGATCGTTACACGAATATGTTTGTATTGCATCACCGAGTAGACAAAGCCGCAGGTATTACTGGCGCAGACTGCCAATAGAAGAATGGCATTTCTATGATACACTGCATCGAGACCGAGGATGGAAAGGTAAACACAGGCGAACATGAGAACCCCCAAGTTAACAGGCGTAATGTACGAGATGGTAACCTGGTAGATGTTAGAGTGCACCCACTACATCCATTGCACTAATATGAAGCTATAGTAGTCAGACCACAAAGTCTAGAATGAATATATATATAACTAAACTTACATTTCCAAGATCAAGCATGTTATGGCTTGAATGACAAGAACACCACAAAATAGCCACTCACGTGTTGTCCTCGTCTTAGACATGGTCTTCACATTAGGAATTGTTGAATACGCAGCGCAGAATGACTGGGGGATGGATATTTATGCGAACTTTCTTTTATACCGAAATTCCTCCGTTTCAATAGAAGAGCGTTCTAACCTTGGAGTATCAAAAATTTACAATAACGTGTGGGCCATGAATTTCCCCAACCGTGGATGATCGACTGCCCGGGACATGGCGAAGCCTTTTCTCAGTCCATTATCCTTTGGTGGACTAAAAAGTTCGGGTCATCATGATCTCAGTAAGCCGGGGCACCTGGTGCTGATAAGAGTATAAAAGAGTTGGTCACCTGTGGGGGCTCGACAGGGAAGGTCGAGGAGATATGTCTCTCCTTGTCCGTGTCAGAATTTTCATCGACCAAGGTGACTATGCATGGTTCGCTCGAGCTGAATTGTATGTCTCACCTGCACCGCTTTTGCGTTTTCAATGTTCAATAGTCGTTGATCCCTGGCGAGTTCTTCAACGACTGCGGGGAGAAAGGATGGCCTAGCGTGAGATTCGTTTTTCATTGGTTTTGGTGTTGGTATACGGAGTACCAAAGCGCTTGTCTCGGCATCCTTCTCGGTCTGTGGCCGAGCAAGATCTGTTACTAGTGTGCACCTTTAGGCACTTTGTACTAAAAAGATTAAACTACGAAGGCCAAGCACTTCTGTAGGGTAAAGTGCGACACAACTCCCAGTATAACCCAACTCCTAATAATAGTGATTCATCCTCCTTTCTTCGGTAGCTGGCAAGGTCGGCTAAAGCCGTGGCACGTTTGAAGTGGATCAAATCCGAGCGATGGCTGGCTGGTTCGGTGGAGACGCGTGCAAAATATGCACCAATGATACGAGCAAAGTCCATAAAGGTTCCAGTTTGTAACGCAGCTCGTGGAGCATTCCTGCCCGATGTCACCGTTGCTCTGGTGGCCCCAAACGGCGTTTGCTACTCCAACAAAGAGCACATCATTTGGATTAAAAGCACCAAGTGAGTTCGGTGTTTGTGATATAATGCCGAGAACCAGGATATCTTCCATTTCCATTGCTGAGTTCTTCGCTCAGTACAAGTAAACCTGCATACTATATTTAGGTCATTCCTGCCCTGGCGGCTACTATCTTAGTTCGACCGCTTTGGGAGTGTCCGTCTCCCTGCCCCTAATTCAAATATAGAATATGGAGGAATTGACTGTCTTTATTGTTGAATCTAGGTGAGGGGAAGTGGGGACTGTCCATGAGGGCATCAGATGTTCAGCGCGAACATATCCCATGGTTGATTACGATACCGGAACAGTTCTTCAAGGATATTCTGAGTAGTTTTGCGGAGCAGGAAATGGCCAAGTAATGAGGATTACATGAGCTATATTTCGGCTATGTCACAGGACACTACGATATTTGCATCTGCATGCGATCATGAACAAGGGCAAAGTAGACCAAGTACGACTGTGGCCTTTGTGAGTAGCTGTATTTAGAAAAAGTTTAAGCTTCATATAGATTGTGTCAGCTACTTAATCAGGACGATCCTGGCGATGAATGACGCATTTGCAACATTGATGGGTTATGCGAACCGCTTCCAAATAAAGTAAGACATTTCAGCCCATAGGGCTCGACAACTAGGGTGCTTCGAACTGAGACACGAGAGCAATTAGTTCGGTCTGGCATAATCGTTGGCATCTATGTCAAGAAAGCTCCCCACTAGGTTGACGATGTAGTCTATATAAGTGCCTGTAGCCACCGGATGTTATAATACAGATATTCGTTTATTTGTATCCTAATCGCAAACGGTAGCTCTACGGTAGCTCTACAATTGAGGAACGAACAAGCAAATGGATAGGAAGTCGATCAAGCCGCGGTTGGCTGATTGGGTGCGCCGATCAATGAGCCAAGAGAACACCCAAATGCAGGATGCAGAAGAGCAGGTTAGGGCATTCCTTTCAGGAGGTTCTACAAGTCAAATCCTTGGACCTGCCCCAGACCAACCTCCCGCATATAGAGTAAGCGAGGCGACCACACTGCACCAGGCTGAAGCCGTCCGTATTAGTCGTGAGTCCATCCATGCACATCTCAAACCTTTCTGCTTTCCTAATAAATGCAACTGCTCTAAAGGATACAATGACGGGCCTCAGCCTACCTACAAAGCTCTCCCTCCTCCCTTTCGATCCGTGTCCCAGCCTCCTACCATCCCTTCTCCAGTTATTGCCCCCCATCCGCTTTGGAATGTACCACGACCGAGCACCACCTCCCCATTCCAGCCCCGGGAAACAGTTGCCAGTCCCAGTGACGTCGGCGCCAAAGGCGCTTTAAATGACCGTCTCGATACCTTATTAGCGCCATACGTTGACACCATCAAGCCGAAAGACGAGATCACACTAGATGAGTGGCTGAGAGCAGCGATCTGGTGGGCTCTCCGCGGGAAAGCCACTCTGGCGCGTTCACAAAGCACCGGAGGATCAAACTCGGTTTTTGACGAAGAACTCGATTATTTTTCTAGAGAAACAGCACAAGGTCTGACTGACCTGGGCAAGGCCTGGTGGATATGCCACCAAGCTATCGCACAAGATGACTTTCGAATCATGACCAACGACCCTCGCATAAATTCCACCCCCCGAGGCGCTCTCCTCGATCAGTACCGCCGGGTCCTCAGATATCTTCGTCCCTACGAACAAAGATTAGAAACTGCCCTTCTGGGACATACAAGCTTTGCCACTATGATGGACCTTGACAGGTGCATTTGGGTCTTTTACCCCCCTGTCACATCCTATGATGCTGTCATCCTGAATGATCAACGACTTGCCGCCTGGAGCATTCCTCTGGCTTTCAGCGACACAGACGATCTCTTCTGCTACGCAAATGAATTTGTCACGGTGACCCTATTTGCACAGGATGAATATTCCCTGGTACATTCGTTTTCCTGTGTGTTGTCCATTGTCAGAACCCGGTCCAGCTGGGACACACTAGGTGTCATAGCGAGCCAAACCCACCTGATCCATGTCACAATCCAGTCTAATGGAAAGCAAGGGCCAAAGTGGAAGGACATCGAGTGGGACGTGGGCAGGCAGTCAATGCTGGTCAAGCTCCGCCATGGACTGCTGTTGGATGTCAAATTCTCCGAAGACAGATTCAAACACATCTGGGAAATGGCCAACCAGCGTGTACTGGCCGAGAAAGATATGGTTGCCGGCGAAAACGAAGAGATTCTCTTCGACGATCCTGTTAACTGCTGTCAGTACATCAACCATGATAAGCCCATCGAATTTCCAGCCAAACCTATCCAAGAATGCCGCGTCCGTCTTTTCAAGAAAACGGCGACAGTATCAACTGGACCGAATAGCCGTGCTTCCCATCGTGGCTATCGCATCTTTATCACCACCCCACCACATGACAAGACAATGCACCAGGTATCCCATACTCTTGACAACGGGTCCGCGGTAGTCTATAACCTCCTAGATGCAGAGGACGGCTCGCCCGGCCTATTCTTGCAGGTCGTCGAGGATAATCAAAGGCGTTCGATATTTCTGTACTTCGACCACCCTGAACTACGCTCTCTGATGCACTCACTCCTTCTCGATCTTGCTCCCGGCCCGGGGGAGACTGCCCTTCAAACTTTTGCTACCAGCTCATATGTGATATTGGAACGCCAAGCTCCAGGATCAGGAACGAAAGGTCCTCGACATCTTGAATTCGGGGAGAGTATATCAACGGTCATTGAACAGACTCATGAACCAGAGGCTACTACAAACCCGTATGGGAAAACGATCCTGTCAGTGAGTTTGCGTGTTGTCATCGAAGCTGACTGGGGATCTGTCACCGATCGGATCAACATTGGTGAGCAAGAGTACAGTACCTATATTAAAGAATCTGGCTAATTCACATCTTCCATGCAGGACCTGGCGAGTTAAAAATTGGACTCTCGGTCCTCGATAACACTGTTCTTCACCTGCATCGACTTCCGCAAAAAGACCTCACTATAACTGTCGCTCAAGCTCAAACCAGTGACGATCTTCGTGCCAAAGTCGGTGATGTGCTGAATGCGGTTCAGGCCCAATCCACACTAAGAAGGATTAAGTTTGAGACAGAAAAGGGTGGGTGCATCTGTTTTGCGTTGAGCTTTCCAACTAACTAACGGCGTCTGGACAGATCTGCATCGATTCCAACAAGCCATCACAGGCTTCAAAGTAATTTTTGACACGTGCGTATAATGCTTTCTACCAAGACCAAAGCATTAACTAACAGGTTTCCTCTTCCTTTAGTGTTGCAACCCGCTTCTACATCACTCGACGCCGCAAACTCCTCTCAACCCTCAAACACTGGGACGCCAACATCACACGTATCCAAGTCGTCCAACGCGGCACGAAAACGCAAATCGTTGCTTTCTTCCACCAATTCCAGCTTTGGAAGTGCGTCAACTTCGTGGTGACGAGCATGGACCGCTTCGAAAAGGTAGACCAAAAAGGGGAATGGGGGGTACGGATGAGGGAGGCCAGATATGCGGTGCCGGTGACAGATCCAGACGTCTCCTGGTACGGATTCGTATGCTTGGATGAGCTAGAGTATCCGAGTGAGCACGACGATATGGTCTTTATGTTCGGGCAGCCGACAGGTTAGTATTTTCCTTATATCTCGAGAATCTGCGCGCTTTGAGCTAACAAAATCCTTCTAGTTCGAGAGCAATTCGTCGCTTGCCTACCTGGCCCTGTTGGTGATGCGCCGAAGGGGTTGCTGCCATGGTAGTGGGTAGTATCTATCGGGCTTAAAATGTATTATAGGACTTTGCGAATAATGAGCCAGGATTAGTTATATGTTCTTTGTCTTGTCGCCAAGCCGAATTTCAATTCTTTCAGATTAATACCCAAACAACAATTTAATTCCTTGCACACCCTTATCTAACATGGAATAGATTGGCGGTACGCTAAACACTGTCAAGTAACGATCCACTCTGGATAGAACTCCTCATTTCGGTTCCATAATGACGTTCGCGAACAAAGCCACTACTGCACTAATTGCGCCGCCAAACATGCAGTAATCTCCTCGACGCTTGCATTAGCGTAACACAGAGCAAACAATTTCCCACACTACGACCCTGGCAATGACAGCAAATCAGATAGCGCTCCCAACCCTTAGTCAGCTCCATTAGCGGGATATTTGGTGTCTCCATCTCGCGTTGCTCCCAGGTGTCCTTTCATTTCTCCTCTCCATTTTGTGCCGGAGTACACCTAGCTCCAGCATTGCTCCACTCATCGCCATGCAGCGTTTTCCCGGTTTTTAGCCCTGTCTCATTGCATCTGTATAGTCATCAACATACCTGAGTTCGAGGCCTTCGTGTCGGGCTAAGCTTTGGTACTTTGTTCAAGTCCATCCAGACAAGACACGCAAATGCGGGGGCGATACTGAGTTCGTATCCGAGGTTTCAATCACACAACCCACGCACAAATGCTTCGTGGACAGTCCGTGTGCTTGCTCTGCAGGCAGCCTGCGGTGCCGCTGACGTCTATACTCGGTGTGCCTTACATTCACGGCGAGTGGTTCGTGTCTAACGAGAGCACAGACCTGAACCAGAAGCTGCATAGGGCTCCCAAGCATAAGGATGTCGAGCACCTAACCTTTTGGTACCATGCGAAGTGTTTCGAGATCTTGAAACTCAGCTACCACCCTTCTGAGAGGCCCGATTATGATGACTTGCGGGTATTAGCCAGTGCAATACCAATCGATGCAAGTTCCAGCAATGAGGAGCTAGTGAACAAGCCAACTCAAGCTGAAGGCTCTCGGCAAGCAGCGATAGCTCTGGAGGGGCTACTCTGCAAGCAGACTAGGAACTGTTTGAAAAAGACCTTCAGCCAGGACTTGCTCAGGCAGCTGCCTGTCGAGATTATCCTGATGATCGCCGAGTTCGTCAGTCCCTGCTGGTTCTTGACCCTTCTTGGAGAAACTCGTCGACTGCTTCGGTTGATACATACCGGAGTCCGGTGGTTTATATCTAAGGAGCTGGAATTGAAAGAGGAGGCCTGGATTACGAAGATACACTACCAAGGCATTGCCTATGTATCAGGGATGGACAACGTACCGGCGCCATATGTTGCTGACCTTCATCAATACCACATCAAGTTGCCTGAGAAGATCACGAAGTTCGTTGCATCTGTCGATTCTGTCGGTGTGCGCGCAATACAATTCATCGGCCCTGGCATGGAGGCACAGCCGGATGGGTCTCCGGGGTATCGAATTATCGACGCCGAGCTGGTGAAGGATTATCCCTCATTCTCTCACAGTGTATGGCAGCCACATGAACATAGACGAGAGGATTCCGCTTACATTTAACAGTCCCTGTTTATAACAGGTATGGAAGCTTCCAATTCTCGGCTAAGCAATGAGGCAAGGATCTGGAATTGCCCAGTTGTTCCAAGGTTCAATCACTGGAATATCTATCCCGAGGTGCCGAGGATTCGAACAGACAACGCTCTGGACTATTTCGAATTTAACTCCAATATTCACGGCCTTCTGGTTTGCTGCGCCAGCGAGGGAACCATCGGCATCCATGACTATTCAGGGAAATCTAAGAGATTCGTTGAGTTCGTTACGTCGACAGAACGGCGCGCACCATGGCACGGGAAATACTGGATATACTACCCATTCAGCCGAGGTGAACAGATTCTCGCCGCCTGGATTCGAAAGAGGAAGAATAATGATGGGTTTGATTATAATAATATATTAGTGGTAGGTGTCTTTCCGACTTTCTTTCCTGGAGATTTTAGATCCCTGTAAACATGCTCACATTCTCAGATTCAAACATCTCTCGGAAAGATATTCACATTTGGACCGCAGATTATACCTAGCATTTCCCATCTTTACGAGCACCGCCCCTTGGTCCGGGAGGGCGACGGAGTCATCACCGGAATGTATCACAACACACGAAGGCTGGAATACCCTGACGGCCTCGAGCTTGGAGTAACATGCAGCAGCGACGGTGCATGTCACACCACAAAGCTGACACCACCGCCATTGACGTCTCCGGTCAAAATACCCCACCGACCCGGCTTCCTCGACGTAAACCTTTACCTGACTGCTGCTCCACTAGAAGGGCTGACCAGAGTCCAGGTCTTCAAGGACAGACAAGACCCCCGTTGCCCGTGTCTGGGAGTTTTGCTCTTCTACAGCGATTGGCGTTCCGAAGCGCTGGGGCAGGTGCGCTGGGACAAAGACATGACTGAGGAGGGATCTGGCTCGTTCGCTGTGGCGGCTGGACAGGACGATGGATATAGCTATGTTCGAGATTTTTGCAGTGGAGTGTCTGATGCTGAGTTGCGCGGTCGTGGACAAGGCTGGTCGAGACTACCGGAACGTGGGATTCTTGCTTGGTGGTTTGGGCCGTGGGGTGATTATCTGACTGTTCTTGGGTAGGGTTGTCAAGGATAGTTGTGGGCAAATTTGGGTCCTTTGTCCATAGCAGGCACCGAGAGAAAATAAGCATATTTCGGTTTGAGTGAGGCTGGGCGTCTGATATCTCACGAACCAATCCTAGGGATACGCCTGACAATCAATTGAGTATAGAGCACCTGTATCAGAGTTAATGAAGTGTAAAGATATACTTGCATCCAACGTGGGATTTTCGATAACTCCTCAAACAGCATCTTCGCATATCTCCTTTGTGACATTCCCCCCCCTGTATGACACGCTGTACAGATCGACATACTATCCCTTGCATCACCAACCTCGCCTTATCTTCAATCCAGGACACCCGCTTTACAAAAGGCCAACGTTATTCCTCCGAGTCTCAAGTTTCCCTTGAAAAAAATACCACCTCATAATCGATCATGGCCTCCGCACAGGCTTCCTCAGCAAACAAACCATCCGGCCGTCCTTCAACCACCATGACCAATACACAAGAACGCAACACCACCCACGAACTACGAGCACGACTACATCAACCTGCCACTCTATGGGGCCTCCTAAATGAAGACAACTTTCCGCATTTAGCGCAGACAATAGAAGATCTTAAAATCATCCCGGATGATTCCGAAGATGACTCCGACGACGAAGATTTCGAGCCTTCCTCCGACGAAGAAGAGTCGTCTGAATATGACAGCGACCTCGACTCCGAATATGATGAGACTGCGTCGATATTCTCGGCCACGGATGATTTGGACATGGATTTATTTGGTATGGATGCTAAGGATGTTGCATCTTTATTGGCGACTAGAAATATGGAAGGGACGGATGCTCAGATGCAGAGCGACTAGTAATGGAGAGTGGACTTCATATCAGCTTTTACTCCATGCCTTCACAGAAACGCGGCAAATAGCCCGTTGTGACAGCTTTTCGGCATATTGGGATTACTATGTATGCCGTGTTCGGGGCATGTCAGCTGTACGGACTCTTTGCCCTCAATTTAGAACGGCCCAGAGAACTGGCATTGTGGACCAGACGATCATCTTTCCGGTCCTGAGGCCTGGAAGGTACAATGTCAGCAAGAGCACTTAAATGTTGGTGGTCTTTGCAGTGGACTTCCAGGAGGGCGTTCCTTGCTTCCTGGAGCACCTCTGAGATGGAGTTGTAGTTTCCCGCCCAGCACCTCCGTATTATATACTCACAGTAGATTCCTTCGCTTGATAGGAATTCGCCGGCGAGAGAACGCCTTTCAACCACATCATAATCATCAATATCATGAAAAGGAACTTGCTTCGTCACGATATTATAAACAGTACACCCAACAGAAAACAGTCCTGTCTCCAATCCTCCTTCTTGGCCATATTGTTTGGAGAAATGGGTACTGTGCGCTTTTAGATCTTCAACGGCCCCGACCGTCCCATCGAAGTCGCACAGTTTGGCATGCTCCCCACCGTCCAGTAGGACATTCACCAGTCTTAGATCCCCGTGGACGAGCCCCAGCGACTCCAGCCACGCTAGTCCATCGGCGATTTCCTTGACCCACTGTATTTCCAACCTCCGGAAGGTGGGTTCTTTCAGCCGCCTTTGTGGATTACCAGGTAAACGCAGTAGGAAAGTCGCTTCTGGCGATAAAAAAAGACCCTGGAGGATATTCGGATGAGGTGGGTGAGACTGAAGAATGTGGTATATCTCCTGCTCCTCGTCCAGTGCCTCTTGCCGGTACTTATTACGTATGTCTGCTTTGTACTGTTTTGCCTCCCCTTCCTCAATGTCAACATCGTCGTAGAGGATCACACTTTGTATAGCTAGTTTGATGGCGATTTGGTCATCTATGTCTATTACAACGCTGCTGGCGCCATATTGTACTCGTTTATCGCTGAAAAGAAGTTGGGGGTAGGCGCATGAAATAAAAGGTTGGAAGCGAGGCGGTATGCGCGCTGTCATGATGGAATCCTGAACGAGAAGGCCATTGTCCTGGTGATTCAAAGAGCAACAAGGAGTCAAGGATAATCCAAAAACAGAAATCAGGGGTAGATGGACAGGCGGTGAGAGGGAAAATACTGCCGTCCTGGTGCCCTGGTGCCTTGGTGCCTTGATGCCTTGTTAATTATTAGACTGTAATCTGTATCGAGTGGAAAAAAGGATATTCGCCGAACATCCATTCGGGATTTAATTGTAGGCAGGCTCATGGTTTTAGGATAATCATCCTCAGTAGCGGTAATTTGGGTCGCAATTTGCTACTTCTTGGTGGTCATCTCTACTATGCATATATATCCAGCCGTGATACATGCTTGGATAGAGTTGCTAGCATGCAAAATGCGAGACCGTGGACATTGCTGGCGTGAAGTAGGTTATATAGTCATAGGTACTAGCTATCTACAATAGAAAGTTCCAAGGATGGAGCGCTAAGCTATCATGCCCGTTGTAAAATGCCACTGTCCACCTATTGACGGTATCCCAAACTTCGAATGCAGGGTACATCCATCATCCTAAATCCCACGAGTTCGAGAAGTTCAATTATAAACTTGTTGCCGGAGCATGAACGGCCGCATCCAATAATATATGTGGAAAAGATCATGGGAAAATACAAGGTGGCACGGTGCGACCATAAGACCACGCGAGATAAGCATGTAGTGACCCGTCAGATGTTAATGTTAATGTATATCCGGACATAACCGATGTAACCCGAAGGGTTATTGTCATGATTAACGGAGTTAGAAGGATATCATGTATGAAGAATTCTGACCCGCTACCAGACTTGTGGCTGATTACAAGTTGAAATGGGGATAGTCGCTGATACCTTCCTATCTGGGTTACATTTGGGTTGTAATCGAGAAGGTTAATTGGTCGCATATAGATGGACAGGCAAGGGTATTTTCCTGACTGCTCAATTGTTGTGTTTCTTCGAATCATTCTACAGGAGAGATTTAGGGCTTCATTCTTCCTAATCGGGATATAGAGAAGCATGCTATCTGAATACCCAGCTATGCGGGTTGAAGACTGACGAGTAAACCGTGCAGGATCTGTAAAGGTGCAAATAATAATTAATCCTTAATGGAAAATTAACATATGTTGCCTCATACTCAGAAAATCGTAAACGCAGAGGAGGGGTTTTATCGATGCAATAAAACACCGAACCACAGACCTCCCTTACCCGGATATTCTCCAAATCAGCTCTCAACTGCACGCAAGATTTCTGTTGCCCGCCAGGGGCTACAAATCCTCTACACTAGTGCCAGATAACAAATAGCGCACTGCAATTGGCAGCCACGGAGCTTCCAGAAGATGGCCGTTATCTCCAGCCTTTGATAGCACGCGACGCTAAGCCTCCAGGTAAGACCTCTTATCGCTGGCCAAGACGAGGTCTTGCCACGAGCTGTCGTGCGCTCCTGTATATGATCAATTCGACATCGTCCTGTTTTATCCGTCCTTTCTTCTCCCCTCACCGTCTTTCATTCCAACCCTACCCTTCTCATTAAGACAGTCATCATGGCTGCGTTCGATTCATCCAGTAACAAGACTACGAACAAGACCATCGAGCCTAGCACCTCCGCCTGGACCACTGACGTCGACCATGGAGCCGAGACAGACTTGCATCGGACGCTGTCTACCCGGCATATCACGATGATTGCCTTGGGTTCTTCGATTGGTATGGGTCTCTGGCTGGGCAGTGGTACGTCGCTGGCCAATGGAGGTCCCGCTGCCATTTTTATCGGCTACATTCTCTCTGGCACCATGATCTGGTCGGTCAGTCACTCCATTGGAGAAATGGCTGTCATGTACCCTCTCCCCTCGGCGTTTGTGCAGTGGACTTCGATGTTTGTCGACCCAGCAGCTGCCTTTGCTCTGGGATGGTCGTACTGGTTTAATTATTTCATTGTCATTGCGAACGAGCTGCAGGTTGGTTGTCCTCTCTTAGCCTTCTTGCTCTTTATTTACTGGTTAGGCTGTCAACACCGTCTTGACTTTCTGGACCGACAAAGTACACGTCGCAGCGTGGATCAGTATCTTCTGGGTGGTTATCATTGTGATCAATGTGGTCGGTGTCAAGTTCTTCGGTGAAATTGAGGTCGTCTCGTCGACCATAAAATTCTCGTGGATCATCGTGGTCATTATCTCCCTCATTGGTAAGTTCCATCTTTTTTACTTATGCATGGCCGGCCCTGACACCACCCAGTCGTGTCTGCAGGAGGCGCTCCTGCCGAAGGCCCCATCGGCTTCCGATACTGGAACTCAGAGCCCTTCACAAACGGTTTTAAGGGGTTTCTCTCCGTCATGCCGACATGTATCTTCGCGATGTCTGGGTCTGAGAACTGCGCTCTCGTGGCCGCTGAAACTACCAACCCGCACAAGTCCGTCCCTCGTGCCGTTGGATCAATGTGGCTGCGTCTGTCGCTTTTCTACGTGCTAGGTTCCCTCGTGATCACCATAACCGTCGACCCTATGAACGAAGACCTCTTCGGTGCTTCAGGCGTCAATGCCTCGCCTTTCGTCATTGCCTACCGCAACGCCGGCCTAGCCCCTCTAGCCCATATCATGAACGCTGTTATTTTCATCTCCGTCGTCTCAACAGGAAGTATCTCCGGCTACGGAGGTGCTCGTACACTGATGGGCATGGCGCATCTGAATATCGCTCCTAAGGCATGTCTCACACCTCAGCCTATCAGACTCAGTACATACTGACGGGCACAGATTCTCGGCAAAGCCGACAAAGGCGGCCGCCCTCTCGCCGGACTCGGTATCACGCTCCTCATCGGCGGCGGCCTCGCATACCTCAACGTCAACAACAGCGGCGCCGAAGTCTTCACCTGGTTCTCCAACCTCACATCCCTGTTTACGCTCTTCGGCTGGGGCATGATCTGCTTGTCACACATCCGGATGCGCTACACCTGGAAGCTACAAGGCCGTGACGTCTCCGAGCTCCCCTGGAAATCATGGACGTATCCGTACGGCGCGTACTGGGGTCTTCTGTGGTGCATTCTGCTGATTATCGCGGAATTCTATCTCAGCCTGTGGCCTTTGGGAGGCAGTCCAAATGCAAAAGACTTCTTTGCAAATTATATTAGTGTGGTTGCGATTGTGGTGATTTATCTTGGCGCAAGGATCTATTACAAGGGCCCGTGGTGGATTGATGCCAGCACAATTGATCTTGATGGGCTGAGGCGGTTTTACTCGGATCGGGATTTGGAAGCGAAGGGGGAGAATAGAGGTGGGATTTTAGGCAAGGTTGTCGGTGCCATTACGGATTAGGGGTTGTAGGTGGATGTATGTTTATAAATTATAGCAGCATGTTTTATGTGTCACTTCAACTCGTGCATGTTTAAGTTACCCCCCAGCTTGCTAACATCTGAACAATGCAATTTCATAAGATAAGCCCTATATCCACATCCCTAGTTCCGATCTGTACGGTAGTGTACACAAACCCGCAGGACTTTTACTGATTTTCTGTCTACTTTAACATCAAAGTACATAAATGTCGGCTGAATAATACGGATATACCTCAAGTCTATGCAGAGGCGTTTTGCAAGTTTTTATTTCCTCCTTAACACTCGCCAATACTAAAGAGAGCTTATGCTAACATGGTTTTTTAGGATGTGGAGGAAGTGGCAGAAAAGATTAGTGTGTTAAGTATTAAAGCTTTTATTAACTTAGTACATGGATTTATCCCTTATACAAGGCCAGCCGCCAGTGAGGTCTATTTGGTTATCTTCTACTGTTTTCTTTCAATGTTGTGTTCTTCTTTCCAGTCGCTCAACAGGTACACCTGCGTTCTTACATAAAACTATACCCTATCGTTTGTTATGATTAACCTATTGACATCACTAACTTTCATTTCATAAACATTCTAGCTAGCCACAGGCCTCGAGTAGCCTGAGTATTCATATAATCTAATCCCGTAACAAAGGCGGTCCAGTATATGCAAAAGGGATATACAACAACACTTTCCTTTTGCGAACTTGTTATAACTGACTAACCGTCCCCTAGAGTGGATAATGGATATGCAAGTTTCTTTGAACGTGCAGCAAAATAGCAATGTTAGAACCAAGAACAAAATCAGAACACCGTTTCGGCCTCCTCCAGGAAGCAAATGGCAGTTATGAGGAAAGAAAATGACTGAGACCGAAAATAAGTACTGAGACCACGTCAAGCTGCCCGACAGCCCAACCAGGCCGTTCAGCGATCTCCACTGATCCACACAAGCCGCCAAGCCAGGACCACGTAGCCCGGCGAACCATTCGTCCATGGCGAACTCTTATTCTACGACTCCGTACACCGTAGCATGGTCGCTGGCCATATAACTGACGCGTTCTGTCTCTGCTCGTCAGAATGAATCCTAAAATAGGGAAGGAGAGGAATTGCGGCGATGAGGTGGCTGGTTAGAGGCGATATATCCAGACCGCTCTTTCATTTCTGTTCGTCGTACAGTCGTTCATAATCCAACCGGATATAAACTAGCCTAAACAGACCAAGTCTCCAGGAAAGTCGTTAGGCCAATTGGTCTAATCATAATCTGGGTTCCTCTGATTGAGAACCAGAGTGGATCGCTCGCCGGCCCGCGAGACCCTCGGCCTCAATTCATCTCCACAACAAACCCACCGCGACGCACTAGGTAGAAATAGTTTGGAGGACAGACCATCAGAGGAAACCGACTTTCCCGTCTAATACCTATCTTTCCCGCCATTCCGGCATGATGCCATTCATCCCGTTTCTTCTCGTCCTTGCCGGCCTGACGATCTTCTTCTCGCGACGAAAATACAAAGCGATCGAACCAAGCCACGAAGATGCCCCCCGCGTGGTTGTAAAAGGACATACGTACTCGGACAGTGTCGAAGAGATTCAGCTACAGCCGCTACCGCCGAGCAGGCCGAGCAAAGTTGAGAATGTGCGATGCGCGTGTGTTATTGGCGCAGGGTATGTAGGTGAGTTATGCCCTTCCGGATATGTATGGTATAGGGAAGGAGGTTGGCTGATCTATCAGCATAGGAGCATTAACGGGACTCGTCCTGGCATCTCAAAATCCACATGTTCAGTTCTACATCGTCGATAGCGACGAGCGACTCATCTCGGCTTGGAACTCAGATCGACTCCCTGTCTCCGAGCCAGGAGTGGAAGACCTCCTGTTCGAAGATGCCCAAATTACATCTCCCCAGACACCGCAAGTAGACCCGGAGTCTGAGTTTGGGGATTTCGTCTCGCAGCTCCCTCGGGCCAGGAAACTGCACAATGTGACGTTCTCGACAAATCTGCATGCCGGCATCACGCCAGCTGAGATGGTATTCCTGTGTCTGGAGACGAAAGTCGGCGCGCATGTAACTTCTTCCCTATCACTACAGACAAGGATAGATATCGTACTAACAAACCCAGATCAACGAAACAAGCGTCGACCTCTCCCGTCTCGAATCCGCCCTCCTCGCGATCGCCCAAGTCACCAGCGGGCACAAGATCATCGTCCAAAAAACCACCGCCCCATGCGGAATCATCCCTCGGATCAAAAAAGTCGTACGTCTCCCTCTCTCTCTGTGCCCCCTTCATCCAACAATATCGCGAGATCTAACCTAACCCAGCTCAAAGAAACCTCTTCTCCCTCCGCCTCCTTCGACGTCCTCTCCAACCCGGACTTCGTCGTCCCAGGATCCGCCCTCCGCGACCTTCTATATCCTCCGCGGATCGTAATCGGCCACATCTACTCCTCTGATATGTCACCGGAAGCAATCACAGCCTTGAAACGACTCTACACACCCTTCATCCCCGAAGAACGAATTCTTACCATGGACGCGTGGTCCTCCGAGCTAGCCAAGATAGCAGCGAACGCGTTCCTAGCGCAGCAGATGAGCAGTTTGAATACGCTGAGCGTGCTGTGCGAGTCGACGAACGCGGATATGAACCATGTGATGAGAGTGTTGGGATTGAGTCAGAGACCTGGGTTTGGGCTGGGCGTGTTGCAGACAGATGTGATGTGTTTGGTGTATTTGGCGAGAGAGCTGGGGGTGCCTGAAGTCGCGGAGTATTGGGCTTCTGTGGTGAGAATGAATGAGTTTCAGAGGGATTGGGTGGTGAGTAGGCTTTTGAGGAGGATATGTGAAGGAGAAGGAGAGGAAAGATGCGTTGCGGTGTTGGGAGTTGCGGCGAAGGAGAATATAGATGATCTCGCGGCAGGAGTTGGGTTGGTGAGAGCACTGACGGCGAGGGGGGTGAGGGTTATTGTTTTCGATCCACATGTTGAGGCGGAGATGGTTGCAAGCGCACTTGGACATGCTGGGGTGAAGAGGGAACTGGTCACCCTGGCTGACTCAGTGGAGACAGCATGTTTGGGATGTCATGCTGCGGTGGTGCACACGGATTGGAACGACTTCAGCCATGAGAGTGTACGATGGCAGGGAATCGCGCATCAGATGAAGAACCCCAAAACCCTGTTGGATCTTCGGGGAGTGTTTGATCGGTTCCAAATGCAGCAGTGGGGATTTGACATGCTCCAGCTCGGGGCCAGGGTGATTCATTAGCGAACTATGTACATTTACACTGTTATAATATGCACGATAGATATGACATGATCATCGATGCCTGCATATCTCAGCCTTAAGCCTTAAGGCCGGCGACCAGCTTGTCACCGAGCTCCTTGATGCTTTCCTCGAACGCCTTAGTGTCTTTCGTCTTCCAGTTAGCCTTGTTGCCAGGGACAGCGTTCTTTCCCTTGAATCCGATGTAGAGGACATCATGGTCCTCGTGGCCATTATCGCCGTTAAGCCCTTCGTCGGGATAGCACATCTGCGCCAGGGAGATGGACGCTTCACCAGTGGTTTTCGCGCCATTGGTATCACCCCAGATACCATAGAACTAATCCAGTCAGTTCCTATCGCCACTTTGTACAGGGTAAAAAAGAGGTACATACCAACTGACCCCCGCAAACAACAGCCATAACACTCAGCGGCTCCATACCACTATCCTGGGGCCTGTAGTCGGAGTTACCAAACACCACATACGGATGAACATTCGCGTCCAAATCGTTAATGCCAAACTGCTTCAAGTCCGACTTGAACGCGGTCTGACTCTGACCGCTGGGATCGTTCGCGCAGTCCCCATCCGTATTGTTCTCGCCGTCACAGTCGATGTCCATATTGCCGTACTGGCCGCCATTGCTAGAGCTGTGCAGGAAGATCGCGCCCTCAATATCGTTGCAGTATCCGAAGCTTTTGTCACTGTTGATGCCGTCTGTGTAACCGCCGCGTATTTCGTCGTTGCATTTGCCAGACTGATCCGTTAGATTTGTTCTACCCAACGTTTGGAATAAGAAAGGGTACCTTGTGGTTATCGTAAATCTGTTTTAGATTGTTCGGCACATCGTACGCGGAGACCAAGCCGGCCGAGAGCAGAGCAGCAAGAGTAGTAGCGTAGTGCATGTTGTCAACGAGTCAATGTCAATGGTAGAAGTAACAATTCAGAAGATGAGTAGTGAACTGTTTATCCTCCTACGAATGACACCTATTTATACCACTCATCTCATAAGACCCCGCCCAAGCATCTGACAACATGATTCCAGATTGGGGCTATGGGTACCCTCCAGGCTCCAACCCTTCTCCGATGTAACACTGGCCAAGACCGACCCACTGGGCGATCATGGCGCCACTGGATACCCAGAATTCCCCCCCCCAGGGCCGGGCTAGACTTATTGAAGACTGTGGAGCGGGGGCAATTGGGAAATTGCTACGAGGTGGTGAAACGCAGTTTGTCATAATATGCTCGTGTTGGGGTATTACAGGTTGCGGCTATGCAGAAAGATGTCGTGTGCATTGTTTCAGGTCGGCGGTTAGGACGAATAAACTCCGGGTTTAGAGATTCTGTTATGATATATGCAGAGTAACGTTCCAATACAGGGATTAGATAGAGACTGTGACATCAAAGTGGGACATAAATAAAGCCCGACTGCCTGGTGAGCCCGGTTACTCTCCATTTTGCCACAGAGTTTGTTCTGCGGGACTGTCGATCAACAGTAGATTGTCTAAAAAGAACCGACCTAAAAGGAAAAATAAACAGTTTTTAAGTAATAGTTCGTTTCTCAAAAACAAGTCCGATATGCCAACAAAACGCATGGAATCTACACAACCAATTCAACTTGCCTGGTGACGTCGACTTTTTCGTCCTCTTCTCTTCCATCGATGGAATCCTCGGTTATGCCAGTCAATCCGCATACTCCGCCGCCGGTGCTTACGAGGACGCTCTGGCACACTGGCGCGTCAAGTAGTGCGGCCTCCCTGCCGTTTCAATTGATCTCTCCGTCGTGAATGCCGTCGGCTATGTCGCTGAGGCCAGCTCATCCGAGACCGTGCGCAGATCTCTTCTCAAAGCTGGGCGCAGAGTCATTGACGAAGGCCATGTCCTCTCCTCGCTCGAGTCGGCCATTATGGCCCCCTACGACCCTCAATTTATTGTCGGAGGCATAAACTAATGACTCAAGAGGGACTGTCTCCAGATGCTACTGGTTTATACGAGAAGCTGTTGGCCAGAATAGCCGATATCAGTCAGCTTCCGCGAAGGTTCCGAATACGATCCAGTGGAGGGTATTTATCTGGTCAGTCAACGCATCCATCCACGCAGCATTCCTCCTCTTGTCCATCCCTACGCCTTCACTGTGGTCAAAATGCGGACTCTTGTGCAGCCTGATCTTTCCTCCACTCATCTGGAACTGGTCGACCGACCAGTCCCGACCGCCAACATCGATAACAATGAGCATCTCATCCGTGTACATTGCACGGCGCCCTGCGCGGGCGAACCGTTCTGGCACAACTACGTCTCCGTACCGAACAAGGAACCTATCCCCTGTGATGACATGGCCGGAACCGTCGTTACGGCCCCGGCACATTCTCCCTTCCAGCCCGGTGATGAGGTATATGCCCGCACCTCCTTCCTCCGGCCTGGCTGCGCGCGCGACTTCGCGGTCGTAGTACAGGACGAGCTGGCGCGTCGACCACGCAACCTCAGCTGGGCCGAGTCGGCCGCCACGCCCCTCTCCGCCGAGACGGCATGGCAGGCGTTATTCGAACATTCGGGCATTGGCGGCTTCCAAAGTGAAGCATGGACGGGCAAACGGATCCTGGTGACGGCAGCGTCTAGCAGCACGGGCATGTGGCTGGTCCAGCTGGGACGGCTTGTCGGCGCGCAGGTCATTGGAACGTGTGGACCGACCAACGTGGCGGTTGTTCGGGGACTGGGCGCCGTCGACGTTGTCGACTACCGCGCGCAGTCGCTGCGGGAATGGGGCCAACACGAGGCAAACAAGGTTGATCTGGTTATTGACTGTGTTGGAGGCCAACCGTTGGAGGACGCCTGGTGGTGTCTTCTGATCGGGGCATCGTCATTAGCATCTGCCAGCCACCGAACACCGCGCGACCGGCCGGGGTGACGGTGAGGGAGGCTAAAGAGCTGTCTTTTATCATGAAACCGTGTGGGTCAGACCTGGAGGAAATCACCAAGTTGGTGGAAGCCGGTAAATGCCAACCGTGGGTCGACAGTGTGTGGCCACTGGAGCAGTTCCAAGCCGCGTTTGCCCGGGTGGGAGGACGCCATACGCGCGGGAAGGTTATCTTGGACCTGCAGTTGAATACAGGGCAGAGGTAGTCCGCTTCTGCTGTTGGTGTTGAGGACCGGAGTGGGAACGGGGAAGGGCGAAGGTGGACAAAATGGGATTCTACTAATATGCGCGGCAAATGGGACTGTTTCTAATAATCAGGACACAACCTGGGTAGCCGATGGAATAACCATGTAGGGTGCCACGTTCAACATCCCCTTGCCGTCTCTATCTGCCACTGCTTCTGCTGCGACAGATACTCCGTCCCTCAAAGCTATTGCTCAGTCGAGATGGCCGCAACGACGAGATCGAACCAGCAACAAGCATGTGTATGGAAGACCAGCTGCCCACATACTTTACGTACAATTTACTGGGCCTGAGACCAGATGTATCTTCGTTCAGTCGTTAGCCGGATTGTCATTCTGGAAGTAATATTCTCCGCCGCTTAATAGGCGATCCGCCATCCAAGCTCCAGTGGAGATATACATTAGAGATGATAATTATTCGAATGTCCGCGCCTGCCAAAGCCTATTTAAAAGAAATTACCTTAAAGATAAACTTACGGAGAAACAAGTAATTATATTATAAGAAAAGCCTAGCACTAAAAGCCACTATCGATTCTGGGAATATATACCTTCTAAATTAAATAAAGAGTCTAATATTAGATTTATATTTCGCTTTAATATCAAGGACCTTTCTGGTCGAAACTATAATAAGATAGTAAACTCTAACGGGCCTGCAAAAATCTTTCCTTTATCTTATAGGCCTTTAGAACCGAATAAGTACTACCATGTCTTATGCATGGAGCAAATATTTCCCGGCCTGACTGCCTTAGTGGAGCGTGGGGTTTTGTAAATGGAGGGGGGTGTCAGCCAGCTGGCAAATAGAGTGCTTCCACGACGCTGTCGAAGAATAGTTCCACTATGGTGGTCGTACCTCTGACATGGAAATATATGACCGCTTAGAGGAAATATGCTAAGTGGGACAGAAAATCTAGCACGGCGGAGTAGACTCGAACCGATTGAGGTCACTGCGAGAAAGGAAATCCTCATTTTTGTGACGAAAATAGAAGGGCGAAGTATCACGCATTACCCAAGGGGGGCATATATATACAGAATTGCAATCAACGTTTAGAAGAATCCAGTTCTAACACACGAACCGTAACGTCAGAAATAGTACGTGATTGTGCTCAAACCTCAGGTAGGAGTAGGAGTTATAACGACATATCTCGTGATAAAATTACATCTTATAGCTCAGTATATTCTATAGTAAATATCACATATAATAAATACTAAATTATAATATTGTAGTTAGCTGCTGCTTACTATTACCGATATTCCGTAAGGCTACCTAGTTTAGTTAGTTATATCGAGACTGAGGTTTTTTGCTCAATAGGTTCGTGTGGCTCCAATTATTAGCGCTCGTAGTTAATACAACTCACGCAAGCAAGGGAAAATCAATATATGGCAAAATATAACCGCAGAAAGGTACCGCAACCAGTCGAGCCCACAAGTAGCGAACGAAGAGCGTAAAACTGACCATTTTCCCAGCTTGTCAGCGGCATCCCTTGCATGATGGTAATATTTGGTTTCCTCTACAGCGCATATTTTAGAGCAATGATTTATATGATCAGTTATAATCTTAACCTCCATTAATAGCACCGTGCTTTATATGATTCGTGTGAGATTGTCAAAAGGGTGCTTTGCCCTGATACATATTTTATGTGACTGCTATTCTATTATGCAGAAGTCGCCTGAACGGCCTAAATTGCGAACGCCTATGCGCACTTTATTGTACTCGCGGCGGCAGAGTCTACCTGCTTATTGGAAGTATACACATAATGGAGAGTTGTCTGAGCGTGAATATGACTATTGAATAGGGTCCCGTAAATCAGAGTTTATTCACTGCTTACAGTAGCCGTCTGTGTCTGTATCCGAACTATTAATGTACGAAGATAATAATTTAGGGCCTGCATGTACTAGTGATTGCTGCTGGTATATCACAATCAATAGCATGATCGTTCCTTTAACATACGAAGTCATTATAACTATCTATGTATAAGAGTAAGCATGCTTCCTGTCTTCGTCTACCCAATCAGCATAACTTGGACATAACCTCCTCCTTCTTCTCTTGCTCCTTCACCATGAAGTTCCTCATGATCCTCGCTTTTACTAGCATACTCGGTTTCGCTTCCGCCGGCAATAATAATATCCACTCAATCTGCAGTGGTATTACCAAATTAAGTCGCGATGTTAATAGTACATCTACCTACATCAATAGCATGCAGGAAACCCTTACTAAGCTATCCTCGTCGCCCGAAAGCAAGCCCGATACAATCCAAGCAACACTCGTTCCTCTGCTTCAGGGGGAGCTAGGCCATTTCCAGACAGTTCTCAATGATATCAGTGTCCTAGATACAGATGAGAGACTGACATCCTCTTATCCAGTTTTTACCAGCACCAAAAAGCGAGTTAAGGCAGCTATTACGGCAGTTAGGTCGCAAGACTCATCTAACAGCCAAGCCCCGGGAAAAACAATCGACATTGGTAAAGTTCAAGACATGACCAACTCAATGACACATGCGCTACAAGGCATACAGCGCAAACTTGAAAGCAGCATGGTTTTGGAAACCTGCTCAAGGGCAGGCGATATCACCAAGCGCCAAGATAACGTGATCGCTGCTGATTTTACCAATATAATTGTGAGTAGCGTTAAGGTAAAATTCTATTCAGGACTAATATATCGGGACTTGACAGGAGGAGCTTTATCCTTCAATACTGGGTGTAAATAGCCACTTATACCCCATATAGTATATCTGACCTATTCCAGAGCTAACATATATTTTGTCCGCACAGGATGTGAATGGGATAATCTAGCAACCATGCGGAGGATTCTATGAAGTTGAAGGAAATCTCCAGTCTCTCGTTGAGCGTTGGTCACCTAATCGTCTCTACAAAAGAGCCCTCGGCACCCCTACACCTAGCTCTAGTCATCGTCTATCATTGTCAATCTAATAGTCATTAATTCGTTTATTGATTCATTCCCTTCGGTATCGATTCGTCTACAACCTTGGCCTACTACGGCGGTATGCCTCGGTTGGCGGATCCTCGTGAGCTAGGAGGGGCGTACGTGTATTGGCTGAGCGATGTGAATTCATACGACGGCCATTAACATCCCCATGGCTAGAATCGTGTGAGCATGGTAGACAGTCTTGTTTAGGAGGATTCTTGGGCTCTTTTCGGTAGCGGAGATCGCCCACTTCCTACGTACAGCTGTTGGTAGGTATGGTAGGTAACGGGAAATTATGCCGTATTTTTAGGAGATTGGTTGAAATAATCTTAAAAAGGGAGTAAAATCAAGCCAATATCAGTAGTACGGCTTTGTATTCCAAAAAATATGTAGGGTAAAAGAATAATCATAATGCTATTATGAAATCAGTAGGAAAGTTAGTGAAAGATCAAAGCCATTTGGAGACAATCAGAATTACCATCCTTACAGTAATAATAAATTTATACTAACTATATCACCCCCCCTGTTTTGGATAGTATCATAGGTATGTAGATAGTTTTCCATAAGGGAATGGCTGGGCTATAGAGCTTCCTCAGCTGGACCCTGAGTCAGCCAGGCTAAAGGCCCTTTGTATAGGCCCTTCACAAGATAATCAATGAGAATATCGATCCCCCTTGGTTAATATAATCACAAAACTCGCAATGCTCAGGTAACATGGAGGTGTCTTAGTCATAACTGCGTCATCTGCCCACGGTCCTGATCGTTGTTAACTTCAAGTTGTTAATGTTATCTACATGACCGTCTCTACTCTTTGCCTCTATGAAGAGCAAGAGTCCAGCAGGTATTATTTCCTTAGGTGCTAAATATCTGCCTTCAACAAAATATCTCTTGAACTCAAGGAGTAGGTGAGAAGATTGCAGTAATACCTTGCCCGGTTGGTTCCAGTGGAGGATTATGCAATCACTACGTCTCTACGGCTGTGATGTCGCTATTACATTCACTGTCTCAATTTTGGCTGCTTCCTTTTCACACCATTCCCCTTCCCCACTTCTACATCTCCATCCTTCTTAGTACAGCCTTCTTGCTAGGCTAGCTCCTACACGGTAATGTGATGATTACCTTTCTGGATGAGGATTCTCTAACAATTTCCACAAGCTAAGGAGTGAAAATGTCGAGAACCATCACCTCGTCAACGGGGTCCAGAGTGTCGAGCGGATCGCGCTTTGAAGAGTGCTATGCATCTCCACGACTCGTGTTAGAAGACGGCCTATCCTCGTCTGACGGCAGAGCCCGCAGAAACAAGAGCTCTAGCGATGAAAGCACAGGGCCGGGGCCGGCATGGGACAACTTTCTGAACGAGGACCTCAGAGCGGGCGGTCCCTACCTCTGTTCCATACCGGTGAAGACAACGGTGCTCCCTCGCACTCACCGTCTGTCCGGTCCGCAGATTGAAATCGAGGAGGATGTCCGACGAATCCTCGACGAGTATTCGATTACACCGACCTATGTTCACATATGGCATAGACAAAGCGTCATAGATCCCGAGCCAGTCCCGATAGTTACCGTTTATATCGAGGCCTCCCGTCGTCATGTAGACGGTACCTGGGTGGCGGCAGCTAGAAAAATCCTGGACATGATGCGACAACGGGGCCACGTTGGTCTGTCGGTTGAGATAGCCGATGAAACCGCTTTTGACCCCTTGCGTTTTTCGCCGGTGTATAAGACCGACGGCATTTTTTCCTTGTGGAAGGAGATCTATCAGAAGATAATATGTGAGCGTGTCCTCCAGAATTGGGTAACCCTCAGCTGTTGGCGCATTGGGACCAGTGTGAACTCTGCAGACAACCCGCCCACCGTCTTTGTCACCGTCCCCCTGGCCCTTGAAGGCGACTGGCGTCATTCCAGAGAGGGAGTGATTCGCATCCTGGATCAGTTCGATCTTCCTAATGTTGCTGTGCGCATACACAAAGACTCGGTGTCTCTTTTCGAAGAACCCGACGAACGCATCCCCTTGGACACATCATATCTAAAGCGCGGCGCGCAAGTGGGCCATAGCATCGGCATTAGAGGTCTTGACCTCACCTCCGGTACATTTGGTGGATTCCTGCAGCTTCTCGATAAACGGAATCAGTGGGTGGATTTCGGTATATCGTGTAGTCACTGCGCCCTTGCCTCGCAGGAGATGATCCCTGCCTCGTACAGCAAAGGTACGCTTATCCTGGTGATTTTTTGATCTGCCCTTCCAATGTTCTAATAGAAATTCAAACATGGAGAGCCCGTGGAATATCGCCCGGCAATGAACGGGCTGAAAATTGTATAAAATTTGACCAACCAAGCGTACGAGATCTTACCAACGAGGTCAGGGCACGACAAGATCGGATTAATGAGATAACATCAACTCGGGCATACAAGAACACTGCACAGGCCGTCCAAGAGGGCGAGTTTATAATTCCTTACATCAAACGACATTTTATCGTCAACAATGAAATGGTCGAGACTTGCAAGGAATCCCAGCGAAGGCTACGCAGTTTTCAAGAAGATGGCTCCCATCACTTGGGGTCCTTGTTTGCTTGCTCGGGGGACCGTATAAAGCGATCGCTTACCATGCAGGATCGACAGCCTGATTTGAACTCGGTCTTAGATTGGTGTCTGATCAAGGTGTTGCCTGGCCGAGTTGGCTCTAACGAGGTCTGTGGAATACAACACCCTGTATATTGTATATGCAACCGGCTTACCTCATGTCAACTTTACAGATTTTCACCCTTGGAACCCCCAACTCGACCTTACGCTTTATGTTCACAAGCTCTACTCTCATTGACCGCCCCAGAGAAGCCACCTTAGAACACAACGAAGAGCTCTATAAATGTGGTCGCAAGACTGGTTATACTAGGGGGAACTACAACGCGCTCGAAACATGCCGACTCTCTCGAAAGACTATCGACGGTAAGGAGGTCGGAGTGGTCACTATTGAGCATACAATTACAGGAAGGCCATTTTCGGACATAGGAGATGCCGGGGCCTTGGTGTTTGATGATATCTGTGGGGTTGTTGGTTTGGTTTTTGGGAGTCTTAGGCAATCGCCTATTACGTTTTTCACCCATTTCATTGATCTGGTTGAGGACATCAAAGCATCCACTGGTGCCAAGGATGTCCGGATCAAGTAACGAGAGGCTCGTTGAGCAATCAACATGTTGATCCGCATTTTATCGATTGAATCTATTCACATCGGAATCTCGGAGTTGTCATAGCTGTTGTTGTTTTCATTTGCAAGCCCGTCAGCACTACCTTGCTATTTGCTCCGGATTTCCCAAAGTGTTACACCGGCGATTGCTGTTATTGCGATAAAGTTTTCTGTTTTAGGCGTCTTTAGCAATTCGTTTTTATTTGCTCCAATTTCATGGAAAGCTTTTGGATTCCAAAGTGCAACCCAGACCCTGACTTGTATCCAAGAACTCCGATCTCCGTATTAGGCTGAAAGGACCCAATCAGATAGATATGTTTTCTTCTAATTGTCCTGACAGAACCGTATCTGATTTCCGAACGGATCGATGACAAGCAGCTCCTTCGATCCTGCCGCCGGACCCTCTTCAATGCCTGGCCGCATATATCGATAGTCCTTGGCACTTAGCTCCCGATGATACTCCACAATTCCCTGCATCATTACCCGGATCTGTACACCCGGGCTACCATCCCCGTGATGCTCGCTTAGGTGTAGGGTGAGGTTTTCCCTGGAAATCTGCCGGTATAGAGGTGCGTTATCATCGAATCGATGGTCCCAATCGACTTTGAAGCCGAGGTATTCGAGATAGAACTCGTCTGCTTTCGTGATGTCGAAGATGCGGAGGATTGGGACGACTGATTGGAAATTGATGGCCATGGTCTGATGTGAAGCTAATCAAACTGGGCTGAGGAGATGGTATAGATGAGCAATTCGGCCAGGATTGTGGAGGATCGCAGTCGAGGAGAACAGAGCGTCGCTAGGCAGACGCCGAAATTCAGGCAGCAACGCACGGTCACGGGACCCACCGGCAGGAACTGCCTAAACGGGTATGTCGCTGTCTGAGGCCGTCATCGGTTCGCCGCGGTCTTTTTCTGCCTTTCGAACGTCGCTCGTTTTCTCTTCCATCAACACCTCGGATGGTGGCCACCCTCAGTCGTTCCACTGCCCTCCCACTCTCATCAACAGGCTGTTTCGTTTAACGAATTTATAACACTCCAGAGGACCTTCAAACTGTTGCTAGCGAATCGGTTACGCTGCTGCTAAGCTGGTTCAATTCATCTGCACATGTCTGTATAAATAAGGAAGCAATCAACACGGCAAAATGCTCTCAGGGCTGCTACAATCGCTAGCAGACAGTCTCACGCCAGCGACTGTTCTATACGCCACCACGGCTTTTCTCATTCTTCTCGCCTTCTATGTAACGATTGCGCTCCAATCCAGCAATGCAGTCTCCGTCCGCCGACAGCTCAAACATCTCCAGCTGCAAGGCCTTGGCCAGAGGACCAGCAATATGGCCGACCAATACGACCCGCAATACGCTATGCTAGAGCACAGCCCAAGGAATGAGCCAATCCGCATCAAAGCCATCTACATCCATCCTATTAAGTCATGCGGACCCATCGAGCTTGACAGCTCGATCCTAACCAAAACGGGGCTCCTGTACGATCGCTGTTTCGCCTTCGCTACGGAGGCTGAATTTTCCGGGTCTCGCGAGTGGAAATTCATCAGCCAGCGCACCAAACCGACAATGTCTTTGATTCAAACCCAACTATGGCTGCCACATCAATCCAGCAATCCAGACGATCCGCTCGTCCAAGCAGGCGGATGTCTGGTTGTCACGTTCCCGGACCCGGATGCGACTCATCCCTTGCCCTGGATCGACCGGCTGGACGCCTACATCCACACAGGCAATATAAATCCCAGCGCGGAAATCACCTTCATCGTTCCGCTCAATCCTACTTCAACGCAGATCTCTTTGTACAACATCTCCCTGCAAACATTCGGAATCCACTCCCGCGCCGCCCAGGGTCTCAATTTCTCACACATCCCCAGCATCGCAGATGCGCTACCCAAGCTCAAACGCTTCCTTCGCATCCCAGCATCCCAGCCCCTCGCATTGCTCAAATGCACGCCGGACACTCTGACACCAACGACCAAGAACCTCGCTCCCCTGGAGTATATCGGATCGCGAGCTGTACACGGATACACAGACCAGCAGCCCGTCAACATCAACAGTCTATCATCCGTGCACGCCGTCTCGTCGCTGCTACCAACTGAAAACCAGCCCCTCAATGCACTTCGCTTCCGTGCGAATATCTGGTTCACAGGGGCTGCAGCGTACGATGAGGAAATGTGGAAGCGGTATCGTATTGTTCCGAACACCACTGATACTCAAACCCTAGAGACAAGTACCCCCATATCACCTGCCCTGTCAGTCGTATGTAGGACCTCACGATGCACGATGCCGAATGTGAATCCTGATACCGGGGTGTTCGATACAGATGTCGCTCCTGCAGGGCGGAAACGGGGCAAGCCTCAGCCTAGCACGACGCTGGTGGCGCATCGCACTGTGGAGACGGGGAATCCGGCCGCGCTGGGGTATTTGGGGATGCATTGCGTTCCGGAGGATGCCGGGTTGAAAGAAGCGGAGAGGCAGGGGAGGGGGTTGCTTGTTAGTGTTGGGGATACTATTGAAGTGTTGGAGAGAGGAGAGCATGTGTATGGGTCGACGGGGGAGGATTATTAGCTGTGCTCCGGTCATATTTATACTTTTGGATAGACGTAAATTCTAACCATATATCCTTCAATCTACCTTCCTACTGTAAACCCGGCAGCACAATTCCTAATTATCGGCCTGCAGCTACGACCATTTTACTCCTTGGCTCGCCTTGTATATTTAAACGCCAAATTACAAACAGAGCCCTGCAATCATATCCTGCATTACATATACACAAGCATATCTTGTTGGAACCTGCCGATTCTGGCTGCGGCGCTAGACAATATATAGTTAGCTTATCAGCTAACCCATAGTAGGTAATTACATATTCCAGGGAGCTTCACACCATCTAGATAGAGAATCCAAGCGTTTCTGACCGATCTCTAGCCACCTCTAGTAGGCGGTTTCCATCATATCTTAACCAGACGTCACATCAGCAATCACGCCATCTCCTTATGCGACGCCTCAGCCGCTTTCTCCTCCACCACACTACCCTGCCGATGTCGCTCGATCTCCTCTCCGAACTTATCCCTCACCTCCGCAGACTTCCACGCCTTGACGTTCGAATCGAACATCGTATCGATTTCCTCGAGCGACCGCTTCGACGTCTCCGGGTACATGAAAAACACATGGAAGGTCATCACCGTACAGAACACCCCGAAGATAATATACGTCTTCCACTTGATGTTGGTGAACGCCGGCGCCACGAAGTATGCTAGCGCAAAGTTGAAGATCCAGTTGCCTGCGGCGGACAGGCCGACGCCTTTGGCGCGGTATTTGAGTGGGAAGACTTCGGAGGCGTAGACCCATGCGGCTGGGGCCTTTTCATGTATGGTTTCATATTAGTGAGGTGATCGGATAGAAGGGCAGGGGACGGGTGACATACCCAGGTGAAACCGTAGACACCGACGAAGATATACGAGCACGCGATAACACCCTTTCCGGCCGCGCCTTTTATCTCCCAGCGCAGGTTCTCGTTGTCATCGATCGAGTCGACCGGGTTGCCGTACGAGGCCATGATGCCGGCGATGGCGAAGTGCAGAGCCATGCAGAGGACGGAGCCGGTGAGGAGGAGGAGACGGCGGCCGATGCGGTCAATGAAGGGGAGGATGACGCCGGTTGTGACGAGGAAGATAACGTATTGGATGGCGGAGGAGTAGAGGGCTGTGTCGCCGGACTGTAGGTAGGTTTAGGGTTAGCTGATATAAGTCCCCGCGCGCGGGGGGGGGCAAGTTGGCATACCATATTGGCCATCTGGAAAATATACACCACATAGTACATCGCCACATTCCCTCCCAGCAACTGCTGCCAGACCTGCACGCTGACACCGCACAACGTCCGCTGCCACATGCCTGGCCCGAAGAGAGCCAGGAAAGTAACGTCCCTGGACTCATGAGCAACGCGCACCGCCTCCTGCACCTCTTCCAGCTCAACCTGCACAACGGGGTCATTCCGATCGCCGTGTCCATGCAGCATGGCCAGCGTCTCGTGGGCCTCTTCCCAGCGCTCTTTTCCAGCCAGCCAACGCGGCGATTCAGGGAAGAACGGAAGCGCAAGTAACAAGATCAGCCCCGGCACGGCCTGAATACCCCAAGCGACACGGAACGACGAATGGCCTGCAAGACCCTGTCCACATCCATAGGAGATCAAGTACATGATGAGAATACCCCATTCAATAGCCCACTGCTGGATACCGACGATGCGACCGCGAATCCGGGCGGGAGCCAACTCGGCGAGATAGACGCAGACCTGGGACGAAGTGATACCAACTAACAGAAGGATGGTTAGCGCGTGGCAGGGCAGGGTAGGGAACGCCTTTTCCGTACCAGAAAGACCGCTAATAACGCGACCGGCCACTAAATGCGCCACATTCTGGGCGCTGCATTGGATAACGGCGCCGATAATCCAGATCACGCAGGCAATCATGAGGGACATGCGTCGCCCGAGGTGGTCGGATAGCCAGCCGGCACCGATGGCACCTGCGAAGGAACCGGCGGACATGGACGCGGTAATCTGTTTGGTTAGAGGAAGTTGAGGAGAATGGGTATCTGACTGGAAGACTTACGCCGCCCTGGAGATTCGAGTCGGGATGGTTGAAGTAGTCGAGGTACTGTTGCGTGCCGATCCAGGCACTCATGGAACTGCGCGAATCAGAATACTCCCCTACTTTGTACGGGAGACAAAGACACCTACCTGACATCGAATCCGAAGAGAGCACCACCGATGGTGCCAAAAGCGGCGAGGACTGCTTGCATAAGTATACCGACAACAAAGCTCAAGGCATGCATTCATCACATACCGTAAATATTCGTAATCCGATACATAGTGACAGCTCAATACCGGCTCGCTGATCGCGAGAGCAAAACTCGGTGCCGGAGCCCAGCAGGATCTACTTTATATACCGAACCCTACGGCATGGCTGGACTTGGCTTCTTGCCGTTTGAGCAGCCCGATCCCGGGTGGTGCAAGACACGCATGGCGTTCGGCCGGCGGTACGGCTGGAACGAGCAAGGATCGGCTGTAGGAATGTGGAGGTCCGGGGAGACATGGAGAGGATGGAGAGCGAGCAAATCAAGGACTCTGGGGGAGGCGCGCCAATGCGTCATGAGTGGGGATCTGCGGCCAGTCGGTTGATTCGGCGGAGATTTGCCTTAAGTTTTAACCGAGCAATATACGATGGTGTGTTCATTTTCAGGAGGATAGAATTGTCCGAGTGATTGATCTCTGCTGTGCATCTGGTAAGCTGAATATGATTTGAGGTTGAAGTTGAACGATCAGGGTTCGCGATGCCCCGTGACCGCTGCCTCAGGTGTGTCTTTCTTCCTGAGGCAGAATGTACATAGGACTTGTTTTCCCACCAATCAGATGCCAGATACTCAAGTGATTTTGCATGATTCAAGCGACGCCAGCATTGATCGGCAGCCAATCGCCCACCTTGACGGTCTGGTTAATTCTCGGCAAATACTGCATTTAAGCGAACCCCCACGACGAGATGTTGTTCCCTGGCATGGCATCCGAGCCCGTGCTCATTGACATCCCCAGACTCCCACATGCTGTTCAGCTGGCTCTGGGTCTTATGACGTGTTCTGGGGAGCTCAATACTCCGCAATTTATGTCGTCTGTTCCACGGTATATGGCGCAGCTCTCTTAGGCTCCGCGATGTACACCGATATCCGATATAGTCGGTATGCGCTTGGCTCTAATATCCAGCAAGCTATAGCTATATTAGCTTCACGCCTTCGCCGTAAGCCTCGTCGAATCCTACCTCAGGATTACCGCCTCGTCACACTAATAAAGTCTCAAACGCCACCCCCGAGCACCGACCGAACTGCTGTTCGGTGTGCAGGCCCTCCGATCCATTCTCCGAAAGACATGCCGACCCGCACAGTATCGACATTTGCAATACCGAAGCGTCGAACGGAGGCATGCACAGAGCTAAAATGACCATCTTTCGAACCATGTTCATCGCTGCACTTGATATCACTGAGCTTGGGCAACCAATCGTTGCTACGTAAATGAGGTGGATATTTAATCTTGGCTTTACGTCGGTCAGTTCAAGTGTGGGCTGATAATTACACTTCTAGCACAATGCTATCCCACATAAATCCCCTCCATTTCGTCGACTCTGTGACCTCAAAGTCCACCGTGTTCCATCCCGTGCGCAGCCTTCCCTCTGGCACATCAAACTCAAGTAACCGCCACTCTCCTGCTGCGGTTGCAGAACGATACAATCCCGGGTCATTCGGCAGGGTCGTCAAGTTTCCGATCGGACTGTTTGCGTCGCCATTCAGCAGAATCCTGGACCTAGTGCCTGACGAATATCCCGCCAAAGACACAGTCAACAGCGCAGACACATTGGCATTCTTCTCGTCAACCAGGAACTTGATACTCCAAGTCCCTTTAGCAGACTGTCCGAAACACCAGTCCGAGGTCTTGCTCTCCCCAACGGTATAGATCAGGTCTGCAGGACATTCCTCCACCAGGCCATGCTGATACGGCGCTCCACCATGTTTAAATCCTAAGGACTTCCGATCGAAGTCACCTACCTGAAATATCTTCCTCCGAGAGGACATCTTCCACTGCAGCTTTCCTAGCTGTGTATGCTTGTCCTTCTTCACTGTAACATCATTCTGCAAAAACGATGTCGTCACATCGCGGATCCTCCCCCCGTCCGACCAGGCCTGCAGTCCATAGTCGCCCGCGCGCACATGCTTGAATGTGAATCTTCCCTGACTATCAGCTTGCGCTGTGTAGTAGTAATCCGAGCCCATATCCAAAGCCGTCTTGCTGGGATTATTATCGCCCAGGAACACAGACGCCCCGGCAGCAGGACGACCGTCAGACAGGACTAGACGTCCAGACACAGAGCCGCGGGTATGATAAGCCTTGTTGTTGAACCATTTATACGGCCACGCTTGAGATTCCCTCTTCGCTCTGGCAGCGGCATCGGATTTAGAGCCATTGTTCTGCTTCGTTAGCTTCATCTATCTTCAAAGCTCCCCACCCCCGAAGATGGAACCGTTGATGAAAAGAAAACCATACCAAATACCACAACCACGGCCCCCAAACCTTTCCATCCGGAAACTCATCCACCGCCGAGACCTGAAAATGCGTCCCATGAATCATATTCAATTGCACGGCATCACCCGTCGCACTCTCCCGATGGACCGTAAGCTCCTGCTTCAACTGGTTCCCATTATAATAATCCTTCCCTGGATTAATGTACCACGACCCGAACTTTTCTCCATAGAGACCATAAAAGTCCAAATCCCGCACCCAAGCACTGAAGTCGTACTTCGTGATGAAAGACCCGTCGGCTCGCTGCCACGTCTCGTCTTGCACTTTGGTGGAAACAGTATACTCGGCTAGATCGGGCAGCGGGCTATCTTTGAGGTTCGTGCGGCCGTTAGGAAAGGACCCGTTGTCAAGACGCCAAAGGGTTCGGAATTCGCCTAGTGTGGGGAGGTTGTGGTTCACGAAGTATTGGTATGCGCCAGCCAGTTGGTCGAAGATTATCCAGTGGAAGTCGCCTTCGAGAGCCGTAAATTTGATGTCGAGGTAGTTAGGGCCGCGGTGATGGACGCTGGCAGAGGTCCAGTTGAGGTCCGATTGGGCGCCGTCTGGTTGGGCTCTAGTTAGCTGGTTTCGAGTTTGTGCAAATGAAGAGGGAGGAATACTATAGCTAACGTAGTGTCCCCAAGCATCGCCGACTAGGTCCGTGTCCTTGTAGAACAACTTGATGCCGTATTGCCGTCCAATGGTCACATTCCACAGATCATTTCCGATAGAGTGTGTTGTGTCATTGATCTTCTGGAGGAATGGTTTCGCTTGAACAGCAGTGGCACAGAGTAGAGCCAATGTACAGACAGGGATATACATCTCGTCGCTGAGTCCTCTTGTTTCTCTACAGACAGCATCAAGCCCGACTACGTCGCACTATTTATATCCACTACTCGTACAAGCGGTATACAATCCCCCGGCTCGGTCTACATTACCACGAATTGCGGGGGTGGAGATATAGTAAGTCTCTTAGTGGTGGAAGAAATCGGCCCTTCAGGAACGGGCTTGGCGTCGGGATGGAATAAAGAACATTCCTTGTCTTCTGATGTCCAGATACACCATGTATTTCAATATCATAACCCCTCTGTTCAGTACCTTTCTCTCAATGGGGCTCTAGAAGGCAGTTTTTGGACCTCTCCTGATATCTAGGATTTGTTGAAGGTGGTATAGACTTCGGCAAACCGCATCGCCGTTACCCCGATTACTTTCACCAAGATCCAATTAGCTCTTAACTTAATAGGTCCCCAATATTCTACGGGAGGTCTTCAGATATTCCAGTTGTCTTACCCCACATCCCCCGGGCATTTTCACGGCCACTTTCCATATGCCAGGAAAGTGGGCCTCATCCAAAAACCGACAGATAGTGTTCCGCCCCGGATCCAAGCACGAGTACAAGTTCATAATGGCGTGGGACATCAGAAGTCGAACAAGTAGAAGGAAGAATGCGTCGACAGTTCATGGTCCTCTCCATGCTTATTGAATTGGAGATCAACACCGGCAAGAGAAACTGGCTCAGCTGCGACGAGTTCCCGTAATGAGAAGAAGTTCACCTACTATCTCTTCAACTCCAATTCCGATATCTCCGGCTCGGCCTCCACGAATGAAGTCTTCAACCACAACCTCGCCCAGGATCGTGACACGAGCGACATTGCTGAAGTCATTGGCTCCGTGAACCCTCCAGGAAGCCAGAAGTGCTCTATTGCCAAGATTAAACGAGGCGAGAAGCCTACCCAAGAGAATTGGTTCAATATCAAGCTTGGGCTATCGCTAAGGGCCCCCGTTCCGTGCATCCTGCTCGCAATTGTTGCCGCGGGCGTTGGGATTGTGAAGGATAAGCCTGTGCGAGAAATACCTATCCCCTTCACGATGCACGGTCAATCTCCGTCCTTCAGGTACGGCAGAACATGTTTATAAAAGCTTCTGAAGACCTCCATGCAATCTACTACTTTTCCTCCCACATATGTCCTACTCTAACCTAAGTAAACCTCCACATCTTCATCCTCATCATCCCGCAGCTCCGCCAAAGGCACCTCATCTTCCCAACTGTCCATAAGGTCCACCGCATGATCACCTCGCGCACGCACCCGAACGGGGAGAATCTCTCCCCGATGATTCACTGCCAGGAAGAGCATCCAGCCATCCTCGCAGGCCTTCCGATCCGCAACAACAACCAACGCACTCTGTGTCCGATCACTGTCTGCCAGCTGTTCGGCCCGCTTCTCCCCTTTGAAATGTCGCCAGAGTCCATTCGACGCCCCGTCAAACATGTCCGCCAAGTGCATTTGCGCTGCAATCAGATACCCCGGTACACAGCCCGGGCGGCCGACTGCAACGCCCTCGATGATATCCTCCTCCCGCTGGCCATCCATGCTCAGTTCCTCCCGGTCCTCGAAGACGAACTCCTCGAATACGGAGTAAACAGGGTTGCCCTCGTTGCCCTGCTGTAGGACTTCCTTCCGGAGTCGAGTGTACGCCGTATCCGCAGCTTCTTGACTCGCTTTATTTGTAGGATCGCCGAACCATGTCCGGATCCACAGCGTGGAGGTGATCTTGTTGTTTCTGGCACGGTCATCCTCCGACAGGAGGTCTCGCGGTATGCCTGCGGGGGGATGGTCTATGGGATTTCCCATCATGTCGTCGTTGAGCATGGCGAGAACATAGTCCTGGGGTTTGTTGGTTATTGTTAAATGAATGGGGTCGATAGGTAGATAGATTGATAGATAAATACGTTTCGTCCGTATATTCCTAACGCTATCCATTTCTCGACCAGGCTTCTTTTCTGCTCGTTTTTGGAGAGCGGGGACACGGTATCCCAGTTTGCCTAGGTAGAGTTAGTTGAAGAGCTAGGTATACACTTGTGATCATAGATACATCAAATATATTAGGGAAGGCGGACCTACTACGACGAAATGGTCGAAAGGGAGGTCCCCGAAATTGGGGATGTTGAGGTCTTCTATCATTGTTATTCTGGTTGGTGGGCGTGGTGATATCAATGAACAAGAAATGGGAGGCATGACAAGGGGGACATAGTTTATTATATAGTTCCCTACTTCCTTGGTACACCTCGTCTTCTAGCCCCTCTTGGGGCCGGACCGACTCCCTCCGGGCCGCCAAGCCGACCACCGATGGACCCTAGGCTAGGCACTGCTAAATGAGCCCTGGTGCCTAACGGCCGTAACCTCGGACCTATAGTTCTACAAGTAGACATCAGCAAAACCCATCAATGGGTCCAACATTCGGACCCATTACCCAACCCACATGGGTTATAGATGTTTAATGGGTACCCATATGGGTTTAAAAAACCCATATTCTACATGAATCTGCATAAACCAGGGCCTTGGCGTGTATAAACCTGCTTAGTAGTCGGGAACTTTACATAAATCCCCACTATTTGTCTTGTCTGCACTAATATGGGTACTCATGGGTTCTCCCGATGTCTACCTACAAGTCCGAATAACGTGTTCCCGTGCTTTTGTATAGGAATCTGTACAGTACTGCAACCCACGATGTTGCAAGATTAATAAATTTAATCACCTCATTGGTAAGGATTTTTATATTATAGCCTATATGAAATCCAAAGAAAAGAAACCCATAATGGTATCGAATGGACTTTAGACTCATATTCACAATTTCAAAGAGTGATATAGAGATTTGGGCCTCAAATACACATTTCTCCTGAGACTCTACTAGGGGGTCGACGAATTGCACTATTCAACCTTTTGCTCAACTTTCATGGGGTCCAGGCGTGGGTGCAGTAGACCTTGTGCTAGAACAGACAGCAGATATATTTCACAACCGTATCAGCATCATTATAATACAGAACTCCTGGTCCTGTCTTCTCACCCCCCATGGCAAGCTCCATCTTCCCATCCCGACGCTGTCCCTAAATATGGGCCCAAGATCAGTTCGCCAACGAATATTCCGCCAAGGACGGCAACAAAGACGCCAATGTTGAAGGTCATGACAGTGAGCATTCTGCATATCATTAGTAGGACATCCTTATTGATAAATAAGAAGGCGTTGACATACAAGAAATACCCAATTCCCGCCTTGACGCACTCCAAGACCGAGAAAAGCCCATCTTGCCCGAAATTCCATTCTCGACTGGCTTTCCATCTTTGCCATCCTGGAAGAGCTTTGCGGAGTCTCTTCAATGAAGAGATTTTAGGTTTCTCTGTGCGTGTCGAATTATCGTGATCACTGTGAAGTCTGTCGGATTCAAGAGCTTCGTCCTCCTCGATCCGCATATATCTCGGCAACGGACTCAATCTTTCCTTGGCGATTCGAGAACTAGTGCGGCGTGGGGCGGCGCTCAGCGTAACGGTTTGTGTCTGCGAGCTTTGTTTCTGGCTCTGATGCCATGATTGCTCTAATTGGGATTTCCAGGCTGTGAGGAACCGATTGAGAATGGCTAGTAGGAAGAGAAATGCGAGGGTGAGGATGTAAGACGTGATGGAGGTGGTGGTCCAGCCTGTGAAGAGGATCGTTACTTGCGTGCTGGCTGTGAAGACGGCTGGCATCGACATTGACATTGACATGGAGGATTCATGGCTTGGGGTTGGACTGGTGGTTGAATTGTGGAAGTTGGTGGTGGTGGGTTGGTGGTCATGGTGCATATCCATATCCATGGTTATATTTATGTTGGGTGATGGATAAAATCTGGACAATTGCGGGGGCAAGAGTTATTTTAAATCAACATCGGCTTTGTCCACGTTCTTGAAATAGTTAATGCTCAAGCAAAATAGAACCTCCGCCTAGCTGAGCGAGCTGTCATCGTGCATAGCACTGCGCAGGATTGAGCACATTTGAGGACGTTGCGACTGCATGTGACCACTGACAATCTACTAGCGGACCAGACAATTTACAACTAGAACATGCCGGCCTGTGGGGTCCACGTCAAAACCACCATTTTTAATTAAATGTTAAAAACATTGAAACTTAGTAGAAACTTGAGAAAAGTAAACAAGGGTTACTGGTATATTATATCGTGTGTGAACTGTTCTGTTTACGCAATGGTCTTGGCAGTGGAACGGACCGCTTTTCCTCTCCGCGTTGCGCGTTGCGCGTTCCGCCTCCACCTTTTTAGTTGTCCCTGGCGGACGTTGCGTGTATAAGAGGCTCTTGCTTTTGATTGTGTGGTCCCTTTCTGAACTAATACTCTATCCCTTTCGCTTCCTACTGTTCTCACTCACCACTCTCCTTAAAGGTCTTTTTATTCGTTCGAGTCCGCAAAAGAAGGTTAAAAAGCTAACCGACCTTGAAGCAGCAAAGGGCACAGTAAGTTTCTCCTGAGCTATATTCTCCGTCTCTAACGATATACATGTAGCTCCCTACGCAGCAGAGGAGCGAGGGGGCTAGTATATATCCCGATAATATTACATACATCTGTATTTCCAGCACAGTCAAGGCTCCCGAACCGCAACATGGTCAAATCGTCTATGTTTCCAAGGGTGCAATGCTTGCCTGGGGTGGCACAGCCATCTTGGAGCGATTACCGTCGGGTGCGGTAGTGAAGACGCCAATTCCGAATCCATATTGTCTCCCTGAGGAGAGGGACCATCGTCGCAATATGCGGCTCGAGGCTAAAATCTATGCATTGATCGGGAATCACCCACGGATCCCCAGGATAATCAACTGGGACGATGAAACCTGTTGTCTTACAATGGAGTATCTAGAGAACGGCAATCTCAAGGAATATATTCGTCAGAACGGTCAAAATATAACCCTGCAACATCGGATTCGGTGGTATTTGCAGGCTACAGAGGCTTTGGATGTTCTACATGGCCATAACGTTCTCCACTGCGATCTATCACCAAGAAACTTTCTTCTTGACTCGGATCTTAACCTCCGTGTTGCGGATTTTGGCGGCGCGTCTCTATCTGGTTCGGATCCCTCTGCTACGCCGGCAACTAGGTTTCGACACCCTGGCTATGATTTCAATGCTGCACCGGTTTTCCAAGATGATGTTTTTAGTCTGGGATCTCTTATTTATTTCATAATGACCGGTTATTACCCATACGAAGATCTGCCGAGCGACAGGGTAGAAGAACTTTACGAAACAACAAATTTCCCTGACGTCTCCTCAATTATTTGTGGTAATATTATCACGCAATGTTGGCTGCGGCAAGTTGCGTCTGCCCAGTCCATATACAGCTCCCTTGCCGCTATTGAAGTAGACGAACCCACCAGGGCCTTATAAACAAGAGTGTCGGCTTTTAACTTTCATCGCGTTCAGCAAAGCACTTGTGCCTGTGGTTCGGGCACTCCCTTCTGGGGATCGTGAAAATTCTGACAGCTAATAAGAGACTAACGACCAGATAGCTCAATACCTGTTCCTATCTGATATTGCTATAACTGATGAATTCAAGCACTTCGCTGAGGGTTACAAACTTCCGAACTTTCGGCCAATGCCCTTGGAGTAATTTCTGATTCCTACCATCAATCTCCGACCGAATTCTTACCCAATCTCTTCCTATATAAGAATTCTATTTATCACCCCACAGAGAGGCTCGCTTTCGATGTCTAAATAGAGATGGGCCCGTGGGCGGCTTGGGAACGAACGTGATGCTTCTGCTCTTGTTTACCAAGGCCCTTGGAAAAGGGAAGTTCAGCGTGACCCAATATGGAGCGCATGGGCTTCTTCCTGCTGCGATGTAGATTCTATCCACTGGTTCGATCGCTCAAACACAACAAATCTAGTAACAACATAAATAAAAGCAATGGCATTTCCAATCCTCACCGCTCACTTTGCGCTTTCACTTTTTCTCCACGAACCCCTTCCCAGCTTATCATATTCATCCCTCGTTAGCCTGGTTTGTCTTACCCCAGTGGGGCCTTTAAGACATGTAATAGATTCCTTATTACTCCTCCGTTTTCTCCCTTGCTTCTCGGCACACTGCACTAATGCCACTATAAAGGCAGTCGTTCTTTCCTTCGAATTATCTATTACCAACGCTTTCAATTCCCATGGTGTTCGCATTTCTCATTAGCTCAATCGTACAACCTCACCTCAGGCACCCAGTTAGGGCTGACCGTCAGCTCATGTGACCCGCGCAAACCAGACAAACATCTCACCTCATCCAGTGCCCCGCATTATTTATTATTTCCCACCACGAAAACGCATGCAGCCCAACCCCTAATCATCACCGCATATCAAAAATGCCTCGCCCCCGAATCGCCTGCTTCCACGGCGGTGGCTCCAACTCGACCATCTTCTCCATTCAGTCCGCCCAGCTATCCGAACTGCTCTGCGAGTTCGAATTCGTGTTCTTCGACGGCCCGTTCGAGCGCGGCCCGGGCCCCGGCGTGCTCCCCGCATTCCGCAACGACGGGCCTTTCCGCTCCTGGTTCACCACCGACCCGTCGGGTCTGGAAGTCTCCAACGGCAGCGGCTTCGACGGCGATGAGGACGGCATCGAGCGCATTTACAGGCTGATGGACGCGAAGGGGCCGGGCGGGGAATGGGTCGGCGTCATGGGGTTCAGTCAGGGGACGAGGCCCGCCGGAGGGGTCCTATTAGATGTGCAGAGGGGAGAGAGGAAGAGTGTTCCGGGGCGGAATATTCGATTCGGGGTGTTGTGTATGGGTGGGGGGATGCCGATGGAGGCGGGTGAGTCGGGACCTATTTTTCCTTCCCTGTGTATTTTGTAGGTTGTTTTTGCTGACGAATCTTGGTGGTAAATAACTAACAGGAACCACATCCAATACTTCTGCCGTTGTCAAACTCCCAACTCTCCATGTCCACGGCCTGAAAGACATGTTCCTGCCTCTAGGTCAGCACCAGCTGGCCACATACTACGATCCGTCGAGCTCGACCCTCTACGAGATAGATTATCACCATGCGATGCCGTGGGTGCGCGCGGAAGTCGAGCATTTCGGGGAGTTGATTCGGAAGATGTATCGTGAGACGCGATAGTATAAGTAAGCAGGGTGGATGAGGACTAGGTGTTAGGGGAAGGGATATCGCTTCCAGGTTGGTCTCGTTTCACGATTTTGAAGCGTGCAGAATGGGTGGGCTTGGTTGAGATAGAAACTGCATAGGCCGATCAGGTGTGGTACATGTATAGACTTTATTTCTTTGAGGGTAATAAATTATATCTCTGCGTTTATGTTACGGGTAGGGCTTCTGACTACCAAACATGGGAACATAGGACTACAAGACGTATACGAAACATAAGGTGAAAAGGATACCTATCCAATGGATCCTGTCGACATTCAATTCAGTTTGAGAAGACAGTCTATCCTAGATAGAATAAGAAACCTGATGCTTCTGCTATACATACTTTCTTTCTAAAGATGGCTTCAACCAAGCTTCTCACTAGTACCCTTCAGCTCTTTGACAGAAGCAAGTTCGGGGAAAGGAAGAAGTTATCACAGAGATCGTCACGAAGCGAGAGCCAATAATATGATTAGAAACGGAGTTGCAGCCAAGCATCTAACAACATTCCCATTCGTTCACTGCAGGCCCGGTAAGGATGAATCGAGGCAGTTAATTACTGCCAAACGAGGATGAGCTATCCAATCGTGTTTATGGGTCCGGGGCTGGAATCGAATTAAGGCCCGAGACCGAACCGTGAAATGGCCATATCGAACTGCACCATCGGTCCTTATGGATCCAGGGACCAGGTAGCTATTTGCAGTAATAAATGCGAAAATATTGGCAGGAACTGTAATTTATGCTTCGTTTTGCAGGCAGATCCCCCACTTTCTGCGACATTTCTTCCTGTCCACTCTGAGCATTCCATCAACAAACAATATCTAGAATTCCTTCAGCTATGACATCACCAAACCTACACTCCTTGGCCTGTCCAGGATTCAATTTCCACACCAATAATAAATTCCCCAGCAACTGTGATCAGCCTTGCAAAAAGGAGAGTTTCGTCCAACCCCTCCCCCCGATCCAGCCACAGTGGCAAACCCAGAATGATGACGGACGTGGCGTCGCGACGAGGCAGGTTGGACGAGGTCTGCCATCAAAGCAACGTGACACTGCAGATCAGCCTTAGTTCTGGCGATGCGATGGCGGGTCGGGGAATATTCACATCGCGTTGTCACAACGCCGAGTAGATCAGCGGTCGCACATTGGCACTCCTCCCTGTGGTTCAGGGTGTCTGGACTGTTCGAGCCACCGAGGGGAAGGACATGGCTGTTCGACAGTGTCACAACGCCTCGTTCCAGCCTGGGCCATCTCTAGTTTGGGAGGGGCTAAAGCCATCCTGTAGATAGATTGACGAAAAAATAGCGGTTCCTGGGACGCCAATCAAAGATACAAACGTGGATGGGAGTTTGAACCAGATGGCTAATGTTCTGTCTCAATCTAGAAGGACAAGCCTATGCCGATTTGACAGGGGCTGCCTCGGGTGCCGCGCTAATCCCAATCAGTCACCGCAGCCTGGTGCCTGAGGCAGCACAGCACGACGTCATCGCACCCAAACGGTGCAAACAAGCAGGAAGTAGGGCCGCGGCCCTAGGTGACACCACCTATAAATTTCGCGTCCGGAAAACAACCGTCCAAGAAACTACACCTCTCGACCAGAATCCGGATATCCATGAATCCAGAAACCCAATCTTTCCTCTACCACCATCAGGATCCAGATCCTTGCCCTTAACTCAATTTCCGCTGGTCGATCCTGCGATTCCGACCGGCCCCGCCCAGCCGCCGCCGGTCGGCCATACCGGAGTAAGCCAAAAGACGTGCAGGACGGATGGACTCGGCTAGACTGATGCGGATTAGCGGAATCCCTCCGTCCGGTACTGATAAATGATAATGGTACGTTTGTTTATTCCGTTCAAGCAGTTCTGTTCTGTTCTGTTGTGTTGTGTTGTTCTTGCTACAGTGATGATACCTTTCATCCCTTTTGTTCCCTGAATTGAATAATGTGGAAAAAACTTATACCTTTTCAAGACGGGTCTCTGATTCTGGTGCTTTGTTTTTCTTTTGTTTCTCTGCCGCTGCCTTGGTTTGTCCTGGTGCTGACTGTTGTTAAGATTTAGTTCGGCGTTTCGGAGTATCCAATACGGTTGGATTGCTGGACAATCCATGGCGTAGTTTGATGAACATACTCAAACCTGATCATCACCATAGATTTGCGAATGGCTAGAGAAGCAATACCAACATACCTGAAGTTGAAAAGATTTTCACAACCGTAGTCCACCCAACAACACCCCCTGATCAACCAGCAATTCCGCCCCCAAGGATGTCGTCACTAACCCCGATATGTCCGATCGTCCAACTATATATCCCCAGTAACTAAAATCGTAGCAACCCAGACAACAAATCATGAAAATAATACTCACCGGTTCAACGGGCTTCATCGGCCACGAAGTGCTCGTCCAATGTCTCCAAAACCCCAACATAACATCCATCGTGGCGCTGTCGCGACGCGAACTTCCCATAGAGCATCCTAAGCTCAAAACCCACGTGCTCGATGATTTCGCAACCTATCCGTATCCAGATCCAGGCCTGAGGGATTTTCAGGGGGCGAGAGCTTGCATTTGGTATATACTTAACCCATCTCACCTTCCTAGACCCAGAGATGACCTGAACATGGAGAAATACAATGCAGGACCCTAGGAAAAGCCAATGTCCGCGATAACGCAGCCGCGCGAGCAATTCACGTCGAGTATCCATTGGCCGGACTCAAGTCGATCACCGATCAACTCGACTCGAATAATCCCAGAACTGAGCCTAAATTCCGCTTCATCTTCTGCAGCGGCGCAGCGGCAGAACGGGACCAGGCGAAACCGCTGTGGTTCGCGCAGGATTATAGACGGATCCGAGTATACCTGACTCTTATTATTCTAAATGTTCCCCATTCAACTAACCCATACAATCTAGGGCGAAGCAGAAACCCAACTCTTATCCCTTGGCCGGGCGCACGAGTCGATCGAGGTATACATCGTGCGTCCCGGGATGGTGCTGTCGCGGGAGCTCAATCTGCGGACCCTGCTGTTTGGACTGGGGCCGTCGATTAGAGTCGATACCTTGGCGGGGGTTATGGTGAGGTTAGCGGTGGACGGCGCAGAGGAGCGGGTTTGGGAGAATGGGGAGATGGTTAGTGGGTTTTACGAATGATTGTTCCTTGTAGTAGAGATTAATGGTGGAGGTTTGAAGTTAAGGAGTGGAGCTGTGTAGACAAGAGAGGGGTAGGGACTATTAAATGGAAATAAATAGAATTATAAGTCATGGAGTACAGTTAATCTGCCTGTACAACCTCATCGGAATCACCTTGCATAGCCGCAGTCGGGATATGAGCATGAAGCAAGGGATGCCACTCACCTTCCGATCCTCCCACTCACCACCATCGAGACCCTCAATTTACACAAAAGAAACGCGTCCAGCCTCGGGCGGCTTTATCCTGGACTGACTCTGAGTCCTCCCGGGCAGTGTTGGTGTTTACATTCCTGGCAGAATGCCGCGACGATTGGTCGGTCTGGATTCCGGATCGGCGCCATTCCGGTTGATTGGAATCCAGATCGGCGAGTGAACTGGGAGAAATGGCTGGATGGAATGGTATTTCTGGGTTATTAGGCTGTGCTGCCCTTCACCTGACTCGACTGACTCTGATTTGACTGACCCGATTGCCCTTTGACCTGGATTCGACCCGACTTCAACTTGACCTGACTGACTTCGACTTCTGACTTACGGCGGTGGATCGGTAGACTGCGGTGCGGCACTTGATTCCTTAAATCGACTCTAGCTCCTTCTCATCATTTACTTTACCTCTTCATCTTCCCGTCGAGCTGGACGCGTCGTGAACTCCTGCGAAACACGCCTCAACCAACCCACCTCTTAGACTCTTCTTATTCCACACCATTTCACTCTCAAAACCAATGAAGTGATCCAGTCCGGCTACATACAAGTTCAGAACACGTAACCATCATCACCATCACCTGTGATCTGACCATACCATCAAATGGCCCTCGTGCGCGACCCGGCCTTCTGGCGGCGCTTCTCGCGCGCCATCCACCTGGACGAGGAGGCGCGGGCGGCGGAGAATAAGGAGGGGGCTTATATGTCGTAAGTTCTATGACTTCACTCTCTCACCGTCTGATCTATACATCCCACCCTAACTATACCTCGTACCTCCACCTACCTCGCTCCCTTGTATAGTGCTCCATCTAACTAGATAGGAATACATGGATCCTAAACCAGCAACGCAAATCCCGGCGGTCGATCATCTGCGGCGTGGTGACGGTAGTGCTAGTCGTGCTGGTGCTCGTGGCGGTGGCGGTGGTTCTGTGGTATTTTATCTCGCATGACTGGTTGAGGGAGCACAAGGAGAAGGACGCGGAGTCATAGACAAGGCGTTTTGATCTGCTACTTCTAGGATGAGCTGGACTCGTCGGTGTTAGGCGTCTGTGAACTGTTAGGACTGGGAATAAATACCTGAGCATTGATTCTTTTTATCTTGAAAATCTTCAATCTTCAATCTTGAATCTGTTATCATTTATCTTCTATCTTCTATCTTGTATACTTATGATCTTATCTGCTCAAGCGGACTTTTGTCCGCTCCGCGTGGACTTGCCGAATCGGGCAGCCCGTCGGCAGTAGGTCACGTGTAGCCACGTTTATCTCGCAGTGCTTTGGATTTGCTCTTTCTCTTCGCTTTCCTCATCATCAACCGGAGATCAGATCGAAATCTCAATCACAGGAGCAGATCTGTTCCTGCATACTGTCCCTGGCAGCTTGGCCTGACAACCGCCGACTGAGTCCAGTCCAGTCAGCTGACCGCGCTTATCGGCGGGTCTTCTTCTCCGCACGTCGGCCCCGTTTTCCCCCGCATAAAAGGCCTCCACTTGTCCCTGTCGCCTGTTGTCCTTTGTATTCTACTCTCCATCCCATCATGCTGCCTCCGTTCGATTATTTCTCCTATCGGCGCGTCCGGTAAGGTGATCCTCTCTCTATCCAATTCCAGGCTAATATGATAATCCAGATCGCTCAAACGCAATGAGCGCGCCGCCCGCTTCGCTTCGCTCCCCCCTCTCTACCACGCCCCTCTCACCAACGATGACAAATCATTGCTCAACCAGCCCATCGAGGACCTCGTGAGCGCCGTCCAGAACCGCTCGCTCAGCCCCCTGGACTTGATCCACACCTACGGCAAAATCGCCGTCCAAGCGCACCAGAAAACCAACTGCATTACGGAGCTGCTGCTCCCCGAGGCCGAGACCTGGGCGCAGTCCGAGGTCAACCTGAACGGTCCCCTGGCCGGTGTGCCCGTCTCTCTGAAGGACTCGGTGCAAGTCAAGGGGTTCGACATCTCGCTGGGGTATGCCCGATTGGCAGGAAAGCCGTACGCCGAGGACGGGCCCATGGTAAAGCTGTTGAAGGATGCCGGTGGGTGCTACCTATTTTTTATCTGATTTTGCCAGAGCTCTGACTCTCCATAGGAGCCGTGCCCTACGCGAAAACAGCCCTCCCCGTCACCCTGCTCTCCTTTGAATCCGCAAACGCACTCTGGGGCGCGTGTCGCAATCCCCACGTCCCCGAATACTCCCCCGGCGGGTCGACGGGCGGCGAAGGAGCGTTGTTGGCCCTCGGAGGGCGCATTGGTATTGGCTCGGACGTTGCAGGATCGGTGCGCGTGCCGGCTGCGTGGAGTGGGATCTACTCGCTGCGCTGTAGTACGGGACGATGGCCCAAGGCGGGCGTCAACACCAGCATGGCGGGCCAGGAGGGCGTGGCCAGCGTGTTCAGCCCCATGGCGAGGACGCTGAACGATCTGACGTATTTCACACGAGCTATTGTGGGAATGGAGCCGTGGCGGTATGATTACTCGGTGCATCCGATCGCATGGCGCGATCAGGAAGAGGAGGAGGCAAAGAGCAAGAAGTTGCGGATTGGGCTGATGACCAGCGATGGTAAGGTCTAGAATAAAAATCAGAGAGACCTAAGAGCGACAATGGCTAACACTTTTCTAGGAGTGGTGCCTCCAACTCCGGCCATCGAACGCGCCGTGTCCACCACCGTGGCAGCGCTGACTGCGGCGGGCCACACCGTGTCGGAGATCACTCCTCCCTCGGCGGCCGACCCATTCACCGGACTGAATCTGGCCTCGCAGCTGCTCAACTCCGACGGCTGCGTTACCTTCAACTCGCACCGCCACAGCTTCGAGCCCTCCGACCCGGGCGCCGATCAGCTGACCCGGATTGCCAAGCTCCCTCGGTTCCTCCGCTACCTGTACTCGCTCTACGTGCAGTACGTGCGACGCGACCCCACCTGGGCGACGCTCATCCGCGCCTTCAGCCCCAAGTCGGCCGCGGACCAGTGGAAGCTGGTGGCCCGTCGCGAGGCCTTCCGAGCGACTTGGCACGCCTGGTGGGACGCCGCGCCCCAGCAGTACGACTTCATCCTGTGTCCGGCCAACGCCACGCCAGCCCTGCCGCACGGCGCCATGCGCGACGCCGTGTCCTCGTGCGGGTACACCTTCCTGTGGAACCTCCTGGACTACACGGCGGGCGTGCTGCCGGTGTCCCGTGTGGACGCCAAGCAGGACGCCCTCGCGCTGCCGTACAAGAAGGCGCTGAAGCAGCGAGGCAGCGACCACGCGGTGGCACGGGGGGCTTGGAAACACTACGATGCGCACAAGATGGCGGGACTGCCGACGGCGGTTCAGGTGGTGGGACGGCGGTGGCAGGAGGAGAAGGTTCTGGGGTATATGGCGGCGGTGGAAGAGGCGCTGGAGGGTTACGAGGGGAAGTATGCGCTGATCGAGCTGGATTGATTCATGGATTCACGGATTCATGGATTAGTTAGTGGATTCGTGGATTAATAATGGACGGTCGTACGAAGTATGAGAGCGTCTGCATGTGACGCGGCAGGTTAGCCGACACGCTGAACCGCCTTGCAGCTGAACACGAACAGGCCCATGTATTTTGCCATAGATTTCGTAATGCAGAGTGACCGGCCGTGGTTAAGCTTCGGTCTACCACTAGCGCGGAAGTCACGGGCTGCGCCGCCCACGTCGCTCTCCTTCCCGCTTTGTCTTTGGCTTTTCGTCCTCTTCTTCTCTCTTTCTCTCCTCGCTTCTTGTCTGCCTCGACTTCCCTCCAATCCACCCCCCCTTGGTCGCTCCCCCTCCCCATTCCCCCGTTGACTTTTATCCAATTCCATCTATTCCCCCCCCCCTTTGTCATCATCTTCCGTGTTGATATAATTTTGGTTGCCTCCCCTGCGACCGCATAATGCCGGTCCCTACTTCTCGATCCTCTTGTTGATGGTCTATGCCTTCTATCGGTCATGCCG